>JAAGVU020000002.1:22678293-22756634 GCA_011763525.2 Mormyrus iriodes
TTGGTTATCACTCTGAACCAATCATTGTTCCTTCTGCCCTCAGAACATGTTTGTGTAAGTAAAACTCCCATGAGCCTCATTTCTGTGTGTTCTGCAGTAAACGGCTTCATTTCCTGTATTGTGCTACATTAAGTGGAGCGCGAAAGGCCTGGCCCGTATCGACTCTTTATTCCTATTGTACTTCCTACACCTCAGTCACAGGCACCCCATCAAGTTTATTCAAAACGCCTATTGATTTTCGTTACACATCTAGCTCCTTTTAAGATTAAATCTGAAGAAATTACACAGAGGGATCTCATGCTTGAGGGATAGCAAATAGTCTAACTGACCTTTTTTGTGCAGTGAGGAGGATATCATTCCAAACAATTTGTAGACGATTTCTTTTTCTTTGATTACACTTACGGTTTTACTTGTGAGGAATGAGTTTCATTAACTCTCACTCTGCATTCCAATCAGATTTGTAGCCAAGACAACATCATAAGTTGTTTTGTACATTGCTGTCTCCACATTAGGTTTGCGGTACAACAATCAGCTGAGCACGACGGACACTGTGTGTTTTTCTTTTGACATGGTTTTGCTAACATTGTCCTATGGCTGCATTTTTTATCAAGGTTCAGTAGAGCGTTCAGATTGATGAGTCCAACATCTGTTTCCACAAGCAGTCTGCTTCTTGCGTGCGTCTCCCTCAAACTGTTGCTTTACTGGCACAAATTACTGAAGCTGTACTGTGTCCTTTACAGCCCCAGCTGGGGACATAAGCCGATGAGAAGCAATTTTAGCACAATTTAAAGGTCATAACTAGTTTGGACAACATTTCCAGGAATCATATTCATTGGAGTCTCAACTACTTACTCAATTATGGCAGTTTCAGCTAAGAAGGAAAGTATTTTTAATGCTGTTCTTATGAGAATTAGCATCTTTTAGAGTACATCAGCGTCAACAATATAAAAAGTTCCTTGGGAGTAGTGCTGGGTGATATTTTTATATATTTTATCGTGATTTTATCAGTCAGCATTGATAATTATTATGATATAATTCAAATTATTATTTCTTTATTTCCTGGCTCCATTTTTGCTTCCCTTGGAGTTCCCCTTAAACAGATTCATGAACAAAGGGGACAAATTGAATGTACTGCAAACTGAAGTATAATTTTCATAAATAAATCATGTAAAAATAAACTTTTTGTTGTTGTAGGGCACAGCACTAGAAAACACCGACAGTATGATTCGTTGTTGGGTTTTTCATATGGGTTTGACATTACTTGTCAACCGTCCCGTTATGAAAAATAAAATGGTAATTTCTGGTGTTTCTGACTGTAAGTGCTTGAATTCTTTATGTTCTACTGGATGGTAATGCTTCAGGCGTTGAAATAAGTTCTCAGTATTCCCAGGTCTAGTTGGCACACGTTTTTGGTAGTTTACAGAACAAAGCACCAGTCCGTTGTGTGTCAGACGTTAAATTGCAAAAAGTATCACCACATGACTGATGTCTTTTTATTTTGTTTATCCACAATATATCCTTTTAAAAAAGATATAGTGGCTGCTGACCTGTTGCTTTCTTCACCAACACTTGAAGTTTGCTCTATGGGGGTGTTTATCTCTTCCATGATATTATAATACAGTAGCATGCTGCATGCTCCGCTAACTCAAGCAACCTTGCTGTGTCTATGTTGGCCATTCTTAAAAGCCTTCCATATGATTGGTTGAAATCACATTTGTTTCTGTGATGTGATAAGCTGAATGTTTGCTTTCGGGCAAAATTCCTTATCAAACATTTTTTGAAGTTTCTCATTTTTCAATATGACGATAAGTCGATATGTTCTTTGTATCGCCCAGCTTTACCTCGGACTAACAAATATTAAGGCGCACTTATGAGAAGCGACACTTAAGCTATGAGGCCAGACTTCTGCTGCCTGTTGAGTAGACATTTAACATGAATGAATTTAATCAAAAGTATCAGTGATCACAATTACAGCCCATGACATCAAAGAGTCCCTCTTAGGCTTCAATGAAAAGGTTTGAATTTGCATACTATGGACTTGGGTTATCTGATAAAATCCTTGAAACACTATGCATACCAGAATAGTGAAGAGGATGGTGAGCTGGCAGAGGCTGCCGTACTCTTCTTGTGCGTGTGTTGGTATATTGCAGCTGCGTGAAATATTAAACTGCATCAGCCTATAGGGCTGTCACGCCCTGCTCCCTGGGATGATGTTCCTCATTTGATCGTGACATCTTATTTGTGGGTTGCGCTGCAGAGCAGGAAGTGAATCCTGGGCCGGGATGATAACTAATCCTCCACAGCTGCAGGCTGAAAAGATGTTCTGGAACACTTCCACACGTGATCCCTCCAATGGAAAGCTTCCCTCAGATGTTCTGATCCCCTGCGGGGCATCAGAGGTCCTCAAAAATGGCAAAGAAAGGAAAATGAATGGCTGGTGTCGTAGGATATGAGTAACGAATCAGAGGCGACCAAAGGAGCCACAGAGGGATGACAATCATGATGACACCGCTGGACGGAAATCCCCCCACGGCCTCATGACCCTGCTTTCAATTGGCCTATCACCCGAGGCACCTGAGGCAATGGCAGAAGCGCATGTGGAGTCTGCCTCTGTTCGTTTGTCCAACCGCCCCGAAAGGCCACCAGCAGCACAGCATCTGCCCCCTTCTTGCCCTTACCGTGGTACCTCACCCAAAATGACAACTGCAAGGGTCAAAGCCCAGTCTACCAATACTTAACCAATAAGACCCCTTTCTTTTTGCTTAACAGACAAAGTTGTATGCTTTACTGATTTGTGAAGGGTAGCTACAGGGGGATCGATCTGTTGTTGTGACTGCCTCAACAAGGCCTCCAGGCAACACTGGGAGAGCTCCGATGGTGCTGCTTCTGGTACTCGTCGGTCTTCTTGGCACTAGGTCCTGAATTCCTTCCTGCCACCCCCCTCCTTGTACCAGCAGGCTATTAGTGAGAACTACATCCATGAGCTGCCTAAATGGAACAGAGTCTTGGACTCGCTGGATCTCTGGGATATTCTGCAGCACACTGGTGTAACAAATACTTGGGGGAAATGTCCCTTTCAGATTTATGTCTAGAGAAGTGTAAAGAAGAGAAGAGGGTGTGGCAACTGCATTAGCAATCATGATAAACTCAATCTTTCATTAGTGTTATTTAATGAGAAGCAAACTGATGTTAGGAGTATTCAAACTGAAGTAGATCTGGTATAGGGTAACGCGTTACATTCTGTGCCCCTTTGTGATGCCTTTATAATGCATTCACAGAACATTCAGTGCACATTCATAATGCACTCATAGAACATTCATAAGCAGCATATAAGTATACCGTAACATCCTAACATAACTTCACAGCTTTAATATACATTAATAACAAACATTATATGATTATACTATGATGCTTGTCATTAATGTATATTGCAGCTGTCATGTCATGTTCATTAAACGTATTATGCATTGCTTTAAGATGTTAAGGAATACTTACATGCTGCTTATGAATGTTCTATAATGCATTATAAATGCATTAAGATTGTGCACTGAATGTTCTATTAATGCATTATGAAGTTGTAATTAATGTAAAGCATTACCTGTTATACTGAAGGATTTATAAAACAGCAGTCAATTATATAAACAGGACAATATTCATTGTTTCAGGGAAAAGATCAGGTTTTATGTCCCAAGTTAAACCATATCCTTAAAAGGAATTAACCCATTTCAATTAAATAAACAGTCCGTGTAAGTCTCCTTCATTATTTACTTATGGCTTTTACTGTGTATTCACTTCACCGTAAAATGTGCTGGAGAAATCTTATAAACTCTTGAATTTAAAAATCAGGAACAGCTTGACCTGTGATGAGGAGTTTTATATCAAGCATTATTCTTTAAATCCTCAGTACTGATTGTTAGCTGAGGCAAAACTCTTTGTGCCAGTGAGAAGAAAAATAATTTGCTCCATGTTTGAATAAATTAAACTAGCAATCAAAGTTAATAATCATAATAATGTATATAAGGTTAATAATATACTAATCAAAAAATCTCTCCCGTGAACTTTTTCACTCCTACTCCTGATATCTGCCTTGATGATGTGATAAAAATTTTACAGTCTGACTGTGAGTGGAAATTATTGTATTAAACACTGTTCGCCTGATTCCTTCATTTATTATTCTGAGTAGATGCACAAGGGGCTATAACTCAATAAAGAGAGTTTCAATTGCTATTCATGCCCACAATCAGCCAACAAACTGAATGTTCTGTACAGGCTTGATTCAGGGCTTTCACTCTCCACTGGAGCTGTTCATGAATTGAGCAACAAAACTGGATTAGTGCAGACTGGAACAGAGGTCCAGTGTCAACCTTCAGCCATGGAATGAGTTGCTGTGTGACGCACCTATCTCTCCCACACAGCTCAACACCTGCTCCTAATATGGCAGAGAAAGGAGACAGAAACTGTCTCAGAGGACAATAACAAGTCAGGATTGAGCTCTGTCCACTGGCAGTGAAAAAGCAGTAGCCCCTGACTTTTCGGTGGGGATCCCCAGAGGGCTGAAAGACTCACATTACTTAGTAATACAGGTGGTTTCATTACAAGGGCTGCAGTCCTACGTTTGTGTAGACAGCAGGCCTCCCTCTTGTGGGTGACAGTACTCAAAGGCTACTGCAATAGCTCCACGGGAAGGCGGCGCCAAAGTGTGGCCTGCAGGCAGGTTGTCGTGACGACTGTGTGGGAGGCCGAAACTGACAGCCTGACCAGCTGTGGTATCCCATCCCTGTCTTAGCCAGGGTTGCCAGGTCAGTTGTGTTATCCCATTTCTCTCATAGCCAGGGTGGCCAGATCAGTTGTGGTATCCCATTTCTCTCTTCGCCTGGGCTGCCATATCTGTTCTGGTATCCCACCCCTGTCTTAGCCAGGGTTGCCAGATCAGTCATAGTATCCCATTTCTGTCTCAGTTGTTCCCTGCTGAACCTGTTTTAGCCAGGATTGCCAGACCAGTTGTGGAATGTCATCCATTTTTTATCCAGGATTGCTATACCAGTAGTAGCATCTTTTGTCTTAATCAAGGTTACCAGATCTCATTGTGGTTTTTCATCCATTTATTAGCCAGGGATGCCAGACTAGTTGTGGAATCTCATCTCTCTCTGGGCCAGGGTTTCCCACCTGGCATAAGGCTGCTCCGGAACGACCACAGTGCCCTAAGCTCATTCTCCTCATATCCCTCTGGCTTTACAGCGTAATGTAATTGAACAGTGCAGGTCCATCAGAGCTGTCCATTTACACTACATTGGTTATAAGTCTTGCCGCTCTTCCAGTACTCCTGTGTTCACCCCGATCATGATGTGTTGGATTGCAATACTTAAAATATTATTCTGCACCAGAACACGCTGCCCTCTTGCCATCACACCTCTCAGTGAGAAGAACCTGAGAATGATCCCCAATGCACACCAAAACACACACCAACACCTGGTAGCTCACCACACTTTCTGAACTATCACAAATTGTGCCCAGGGGTTGAATTAGCCCACAGACCTGCTGAGGCACGTTGACACGTTTTCTGTCATGACCCACAATGGCTCTGTAACACCTCTTTCCTCACGGCACACTTTTTCCCAATCCGTCGTCAAGAAGCACACGTACACCCCTCTGGTGCTGAATGGGGATTAGTTGCTGGTGCAAGACCTGCTCAACAGATCGCCAAAAATCCAATTACAGAATATCGTACACCCAGCACGCTTTTAACGTCTAAGATACCCCTAGAGATTCATATCCAGCAAAAACCTCCTTTATAAAACCCATGAAGACTATCGTAAAAACCGCAGATTTCATTTGCACCAAATTTTAACTAAATGACCACACTTCACACGTGTTGGGTAATTGCAGAGATTAGCATTGGGGGCATTAGGATCATTTCGTAACACCTCCGACTCTAAAAGGCAAGTGGAGAGGAGAAAAAAGAACCACAATGATAACATTTCATTGCATGGATATCGTTATGCTCTTCTCCTTGGAGTCCCTGCTGCAGATAATGTCAGGTGCTGCTTCGACTGATTGTCTATGCTTCATGTCTTAATTAAGACCAATCAGATGAGATTCTCATGCAGAGCAGGTACAAACTCTTGGTATAGGAGCGACTTCTTCCCACACGCAGCTTAAAGCGATTGGTCGGTTATCAGTGCTGCCCTCTCCGTATGATTTTTTTATAGGCTGCAGAACAGTAATTGTTTTTAGAAAATGTCTGCGGTAGCCTTTTCATTAAAATATTTTCTTATGAGTTCTTTCAATAGCTAAAGTATAATTAATTTCATCTATCTATGACTCGGTTCTTATTTATATGACTTTACGAAGGTTAATATGTGAAGTACTGGAAGTTCCAGAGGAAATTCCAGATAAAACCAGCAGACCTTATCAGCCAATTTTAAATGGGTTTTTGAACAGTTGGCCTGGCCTGGTCTGCATTGCTCACCAACAGATCTCCTGCTACAGCTGCTTTTGCCTTCCACAACTAACAGATCCTGCAAAAAACAATTTGCAAATCAGCTGGACGCCTTCTACCAAATTTTTTAGCCAAAAGCTTATTATTTGTAGTTTGACTTCTGTTTATGTTTTGATCCACAATGTTTTGAAATGCATTGTGAATACGTTAATGCCCAAACTATAACCAGTGTGGAAGTTCACCCAAGACTTTCCAGTGGAATTCCATAAGAATTTTCAGCTGGATTCATATGGGTTTATGGGCAGCTGAAGGATTTTGTTGGATCGGTTGAGAAATTGTAGCTGTACTACACCACTTAGTATTTGATAATTAATTCAGGATGTTCAAACCAGCTGTGACTATGTGATAAGGGGAACTGGTTTTAACAGGAAATTTACAGGGGAGCTTTAACAGTTACTCTTCGGTCTCCCAGCATAATATATGATAGATGACTGATGGGACACAGATATAGACATACACACACACACACATATATATATATATGTGTGTGTGTGTGTATGTGTCTGAGTGTATATATAAATACGCACAATATGTGATATATAGGATTTTGCAGTGCACAGGCACGCTCACACACTTTTAAGGTGAGCTAATCCAAGCATGCATACCCACATGCACCGGCTGAAAAATGTTATGCTATTCCTAGCGCACACTATGTGGGGTACAGCACGGCACACTGGCACACCAGCACAGACGAGGCTCTTAATCTCCAGGGCAAGACGTGTCACTCTGAAAAGTCTGAAGTCTTCCTGTCTGCTCCCTGAGGCAAACCCCAGTGCCTCTGGGGGGGGGGGGGCAGTGTAGCAGGGTGTGCCTGGCATCGGTAAGTCACTGTATGAACAGGAGGTTTCAGGAAGAGGGAGACATCAGGCTCTGGGTGGCCTGTCTATGTCAGCAGGATGCAGACAGCCGGCCAGATCTCTGGGCCCTGTGCGAGGGGGGCAGGGGATCGACTCCACTAGGTTGAATAGGAACTACTGGGTGTCGGCAGCGGTGCCAAGCCATTCATCAGTGGGGCAGATAGCGTCAGTAATGAGTGAGACTCACGGTCATTAAGTGCTGCTTCGTTTAAAGCACCAGGTTCCGAGGTCTGTCCAGTTCAACACCCAAGGGCTCAGTTTGTGCAGACTGACGTTTGATACGAAAAACGTAGCATGCCATGTGAATGACAGCACAGCCTGATTACACTGGGATATGATCTCTATAATCTGCTGGCACAGAGGCTGTAAACATGGCTGATACTGTATAACAGTCTGTGATAATAACAGCCTATAATAATGAGTGAGTCACGTCATGTGACCCTCGCCAAAACTGATGGGTCATTGACTCACTCAGACTGACGCACCATTTCTAATAAATTCAGTCCAGATTGAAAACAAACTGTAAACTGTTAGAAATTTAAAGAGCATCACTGCATACTTAGAGAAGGATTTAAAAAATGATAAGAAAATTCACTCTGCAAGTAAAACTTACGGAACACGATTAAGCAGGTTGGTGATAAGCAGAAGGGACACGAGAAATCTAGTCATGGTACGAAAAAATCGCCTTTGACTTGTGTGTCACTCGATAGTGCTGGATTGGCAGCGAGGTGTGGTAACTCAAAGAGCAGCAGCAATGAAGCCGGGAGGAGTGTTCCTGAATAGCAAATAATTATGGCACTTAGGGATAATTATGGATGATGGAAGTGTGGACGTTGTTCCTGGTTAGCAGTCGCATGCTGTTACATCGTGCAGCAACGCAGGCACAAAGGTCAGAGGAGCATGAAATGGTTTGTACAGTACTAGTCAAAAGTCTGGACATACCTGTTGAAAATCATTTGTTTTTTAACAAGATGGCAACTCTAAACACCTCAAGGTTAAGGAACAAGGAAAGCAATGGGGTACTCTGACAGATGACCTGACCCCCACAATCCCCCCACCTAAACCCTATAGAGCCGCTTTGGGATGAGTTGGATTGAAGAATAAGAGCAAGGTAGACAACTTGTGCCCAGAACTTCTGGAAACTCCTTCAGGACTGTAGGAGAAGCATTCCAAGTTGCTATATCCAGAAGCTGGCTCCAAGAGTCTGCAATGCCATCATTGAAGCAGAAGTGGGGTATTTTGAAGAGGCTAAAATTTCTGAAAATTTTGAGATGTCGAACACTTCTCTTGGTCATTGCAATATTTGATATGTATTACTTGATTACCTTGAGGCCTTTTATTATTAGGAGAATAACACAGATAAAATAGACAAATGCATTAAAAGCAGGTGTGTCCAGACTTTTGACTGCTACTGTGAATCTTTGTGAGATCTGTGAAGAATGAACAAAAATTATTCCTTTATTAACATCACCCATCTTATAATGTTTATACAAATGGTAACTGTTGTGATGGATTGGCATCTCATCCAGGTTATTCCCTTGCTGTGTGTCCAGTGCTTCTTAGGGCAGGCTCCAGGCTCCCCACCGACAGAGTGGATTAGCTATTGGATGGATGGATGGATGGATGGATGGATGGATGGATAGACGGATATATGGATGATATAGATATTTAAACAGGTTTTGATGTACAGAATGACAAAATGAATTGTGGCCTTTTTGCTGTTTTTCACTTGGGGAGGCTATTGCATTTCATAGCAGCACTGAAACAAACGCTTTGCAGCACTACAGATTGCTAAATGAGGAGTGCTGATGTAATCCCCCACAGCGATTATCTGTTGTGTCACAGTGGCTGTGCTTCTGAGGAGGACGAGGCTGAAGCAAGCCTGGAGCAACGGCAGTGCGGGGGGCTGGGGGGGGGGGCATTAAGAAAAGAACAGAAAGGGGACGAGCGAGTGGGAGGGAGGGATAGAGGCAAGGGATGAGGAAGAAGAAGAGCTGAGTGAACCAACTTTTCTTTTTTCTGCAAACAGTCTCCACTGGGGTGATGTGTGTTCCTACATAACTCAAAAAAAAAAAAAAACGTTTAGCGCAAGCATGGGAGGTGAAGATACCGAAATCCCATAATTACTTTACCATGGGGTGAAAACAAGACTAGAGGGCAAATCATTTACATAGTTTTTTATATAATTTGAGCTCAAACGCCCCGTTCAGAGCGGTCTCAGTTTTCGAATTTCATTACCTGTACGTGCAGAATGGTAACTGACAGAGACCAAAAAGTAAGAAGCGCCTCAGAGTCACGCCGAGTTCCAGTGGGACACCAGTGGGCCTTAAAAAAGAAGGCAAGCATCTTTGTCCATCTCTTGGCAAACCGTTGCTATGCCAGCCAAAGGGACTCTTTATGCACTCGTGAGTAAATATGTCTCCTTTAAATCCACCGTGACACATGAAGATTGTGTCTGGGTTATGAAAGTTAATGATGAGCTTTGTCCTCCTCCCTTCCGACTTGCCCCAAACCATAAAATGGCCCTTGTTTATATCCAGTACCATTCAGCCAGCTACACTTTCATTTAATTACAGAGCAGGAAAGGGACGAAGGGGCTATGAGCTTTCATTAAAGCCTGTATTTCCCCACACGTGCTGTGAAATGGGTTTTTGTGCATCAAGTGCATAAAAAAAGTCCAGTAGGGGGGAAAAAAAGATGAAATCTTAACTGAGACAAGCGCAATGTTTTCAGGGGGGTTGTGATGATGGTTACATCCAGATGGTCAATGGACCAGGGGGTGTGGCAATGAGGAGGCGTTCCAATGGAGAGGTAGCACGTTCGGATGTGCCGGCGGGAACAGCAGGGAGCTCAGAATACGGGCCGGCAGGGCGCAGTTTCAGCGGATGCCAAGCCAGCCCTGGCAGAGGAAGCGGTGTGACAAAGTCTGAGTCGCAGTGGAGGTAGGGCCTGTCATGCAAAGGCTGTGGTTTCCTCCGGCGCTGCTATGGGGCCAGAGGTTCCAGCCACCAGGAGATGTTTCGGTGCCATCATGAGCGATAATGCGGTACAGTCCAGGAGAACAGGACTCCAGCAAACACACAGTAGAACAATAACCAAGGGGTGGGGGGGGTTGCATTTTTTTAAAGTGAGCATCCGATGAGGGGGAATGTTTTAACCGAGCACTTCAAAAGCTTTCTCTGATCAAAAGCACTCAATTACTCCATCGAAGGGAGCCGTCGAAGTCAGAGAGCTATCTGTGTCCTGACCCTCAAAGGCAAAACCAGACTACAATGCAGTAGCGTGAAGGAGGGACAAGCCTGAAAATTACAGCACACAAGCATCAAGAGATGATCTCCTTATTTGTCACATAAAGGACACTGCCCTTCGTAGATGGCTGATTGGCCATGCAGATTGATTTAGTTCAAGGACAAGTAAAGGACAATCAGAAATACCAGTTCAGTTGATTAGAACCTTAATTTGTCTTTGTTTGCCTGAGTCACTTTTGGCAACATAATAAATGACTGGAGTACAGTTTCTGCATTTGAGTTGTTCAGCAGTGAAGCCCTTTTACTGGCTCATTTCTGATATGTGACTTTGTTATTAAAGTGAATGAAGTGAAATGAGTGTTTGTAATGATTTATACACATATAATTATATAGCTTTGTTTTGCGTGGTTGGGTTTGAGTCTGCATTTGCATATTGTCTGCTGTGTTTGTGTGGATTTCTTGTTAGTTTTTGTCTTTTGTTTGTTTTGTTTTGTTTACTGGTTTGTTTTACAGGGACAGTGCCTATTAGCAACATTCCTGTAAATATGCCCAAGTTAGCCAAAAGGCCAGTTTTTGTCTGTAGTCCCTGGATTCTTCTAATGGGAGTGTGTGTGTTAATGTTCACACCTTGTGCACCATGGATCTCAGAGTACACTCTAGATTCCTGCAAGCCTGATTGGAAAATGGGTTTTTCTTCATGGATGGGTGGAGGGAGAGGTAGACGCTTTGATACCATAGCTTTTTAAATGACCTGCTATCTTCTGCATCATTTTTATTCCAGTCTGCTCCCAGTTCTCCAGAGGTGTCTATGCCATCTTCGGCTTCTACGACAAGAAGTCCATGAACACCCTGACGTCCTTCTGCGGCGCCCTGCACACCTCCTTCGTCACACCGAGCTATCCCACCGACGCGGACGTGCAGTTCGTCATTCAGATGCGCCCCGCCCTGCGAGGCGCCATTCTCAGCATGCTGTCCCACTACAAGTGGGAGAAATTTGTCTACCTGTATGACACAGAGAGAGGTGAGTGACCAGCCCACTTGGGGCCCGAGAAACATCAAACACTGTTCGACATACTGCCTGATACACTGACGTCAAGCTGCACAGCAAAAGGCACGGCAAGGGCGTACACAAATTAATCATTTAAAAGCTGTTTTTTTTGGGGGAGGGGGGCAAACAGCAGCAATTAAATTATCGGTGGGTTCCTATGCCCCTGAGAAGCAATGAAGGAGACTTTAAGAAAGGGCGCGCCTTTTTAAAGGGGAATTAGGAAAACAGGAAATATTTGGAGATCAAGAATATACAATATGACCATCAACTGAGATAACTGGTCAAAGAGATACAGGAGAATTGGGAAAGGGAACAGAATCAGGTAATAAGGAATAAGGGGAAGCAAAGGCAGACAGTTTGTATTGCTTCAGATTTTGTTTGTTATGCTGAATTATCTTCAGGATTAAATGCAAAAAAACTTAATTATCTAGTTAATGAGGCAGGAAAATGAAAAAATATCACCTCAGGTGTGATTAGTAATTTATAGTCAGTCACATCAGTCACATATAAAGACAAATTTTGAAATCCTGATTAAAATATAGATTAATACACATGGATATACATATATTATTCTGTGTACGGTATAGGGGGAGGCAACTGCTTATCCTTTCATAATATTTCCTTGTCATATAGGATGTAAAATTTCTTTGAAGGGTTTTCCACCCACCAATGACACCAGAGTCTGAAGTTCACTCTCTAACAGGAATCTGACGAAGCACTGACTAATCTGTTAAAAGGATAGAATTCTTTATAATCAAGTGCTAGATGATATTATGAGGATCAAAAAAATGACTGTAACTGACACACACACACACACACACACACACACAGCGTTCCCCTTCAGAGCGGCCCCTTTGGTGTCTATCATCGATATCATCGCACAATGTGATTTCACCAATGCTGAGATTTCTCTGGGATATAATATTAACAAAACGGGTAACGATTTTCAAACCTTCAGGAGTGTCAACACTTTTTAACATCATTGTTATTCTTGTCTCTACTTAACTGCTCTTATCTGGCCTTTGAAGGGGTACAGAGGTCATTTTCTCACCGGTCGACCAAACAGCGCAATGTTTCAGGGCCAAACCCTGTGGATCAATACAGACTTGCTACATCTGTGTTACACATCTTACAATTCACGTGCCGGTCACTGGAAGCAGCAGAGCCTGTTCCACATCCAGGGGATTCTGCGTCTTCTCTATGTCATCCTCATCACTTTGGATTCCTTTGCATAGACGCCTCTTCGTATAGCAACACAGTGGTGGAGACACACCCCTCTGCTTGTGCCATTGTAGGCTTTATGCCTGATAGAAAAAAACTCAGCTCCCCAAATGCACGTCATTCCTCTCAATGTTCCGACCTGCACTCTGCTCTGTGAGGACGGGCCGACTCTTCCCCCGTCATGCCAAATGAGCTGAATGCACGCATCGGGGTGCCTGGGCCCCAGAGAGACCCTGTGCGACACAAGTGTTTAATCCTCAGCGGTTCCTGGAAAACGTCTGCTACTAATTGGATTAGACAAAAGGGAAGAGGTGGTGGCTTGGCTTCTCACAACATTAATGGCCATGTGTCCTTCAGGCAGCTGGGGCACGAGCGTGGGATCTGTCCAGCTCCTGACCAAGGAGAACGGGGGGGGCGGGGAGCGGCCAACGGCCGAGCGGGGAGCCCAGGGTTTGTTCCGTATCATGCATAGCAGTGTTTCCCAATCCAAACCCCGAGGACCCACAGAAAGCCCACATTTTTACTCCCTCCCAACTCCCTGGCAAAAACATGGACGGTCTGTGGGTCCCAGAGGACCGGGTTGGGAAACACAGATGCATAGACTGAGCTGGCCTGGTGCAGTGGACTGTCGCTGTTTTTTTTTTTTTTTACCGTATGTTTTTTACCATGTTTTCCCCCCAGCTACACCCTGGATGCTGGATGTCATATTAGCAAGAGCACGTGTCCCAGAAAAGGGCAGGTTTATGGTGTCAGAATCACTGGTGGCTTTTCCTGGAAGGCCGTCTTAATGTATGACAAAGCCCCAGCTTATCAGAAGCCTGAATCTGCCAACCCAGGATGTGCAGTGAGCAAGTTGGCAATAAACAGGTCGAATGGAGGCATCAAGAGAGCACTCCACACTCCACAAGTACTGTCTCTGAAATAACAGCCTGTTTTATCCCCCCACCAACAAAATGATTTGTCAAACTGAGCACGAGTGCATAGTAATACTTCACAATAAGTGTGAATATCGCGTCCGTGTGGCACACGTTCGTGTCGGTGTGGGTGTGCTGCCATTACTTTGTCCACAAAAAGCCACCTTCACATTTTCGTGCTTTCGAAAATTCTGCTGCTATTCAGCGTCCTCCGGTGAAAGTGAGAGGTGGTGATGCCTGTGCCGCATGTAGGTCCGAGAGGCGCGCGCCGCGCAGTGTCCGCAGTGCCGACAACTGACCGGTGACGTCTGTGGCTGCTTACAGTTCTCTTTTTATTCCGCTTCCTTTGTTTACAGCCCTGGTTGCTGTTTGGTTGGTCCATCCATCTTCCAGACTGCTTAATCTGGCCAGGATGGTGGGGGGGGGAGGGAGGGGGGGCTGCAGCTTATCACAGGCAGCACCAGGCTAAAGACAGGGGAAGACCCTGGATGGGAGGCCAGTCCATCATAGGACACTCTCTTACACACACACGCACACACACACACACAATCATACTCTATGGGCAGCTTATAGATGCCAGTTCACCTAAATGTATGCTTTTGGACTGTGGGAGGAAATCGGAGTAGCCAGAGGAAATCTTTCCTTTATTTTGTTCACAACTGATCCTTGAATTAGTATCCTGACAACATACTACAGCCTTACTTATTTTGTTAGCATAACCACACCTGGCCTTGGAATCGTCGTCTCAATAAGCCAAAGCCTCGTAACACTGGACACATCTGTCAAGGTTCTCCTGCCGACTGCTATTGCAGATTCCAGTGAAGTGCGCGGTTCAGGTTGAGATGAGAACGTCTTTGGGTCAGAAATAAATAGTACAGAGAGGGAAAAGTATGGAATGTTCTGGGCATTACTTTTAGAGTGACCCTAATATGGCATTACGTGTTTAAATATAGCCAATTAATTTAGGTTGTGTTGAAGAGGTCAGGTGCTCCACTACCATGGTGTAGGCAATTTTACTATTACTCGGTTAATATCACAATTGTCATTTCAAAGATAAAACTAATTTTACAGGGAAATGTTTATTATTCCAGTGATCTAAAACAAGAAACAACTCTTTTGGGTAAAGCACCCAAATCTCTTTAAATGACATTTTTTAATTCCTTTATACTTTAGAAAATGTATAATATCTAAACGAATCTTAAAGAATATCCATTATGATAATGGATTTTTTGTACTAACATTAGTATATTATCTTCCTGCGGTTTAATTTAGCTAATATATTTAGGAGAGGGGAAAAAAAATTGCTTGCAAGCTGGGAAACTAATTGGTAACAATGGATTACATATCAGGCTTTCGATGGATGGTCTTCTATCTGCCAGGAATAACAACTATGCTCTTCATCTAACTTGGAGGAAAATAGGTTTTTATTCCATCACAAAAATGAATGTGACACTGGACCAGGGAGCATAATAGCTTTTTAGCAGTTTAAAAAATGGCCCAAATCACTATGAAATTGCTAGAGGCTTGGAGTTTTTGACCATATATTCTGGAGCTCTGCTGTGGCAAGTTAGTAAACAGCGGCCTGTCTTTTTGCGGGGGCCGTGTGATCGAGTGCTCCTGTGTTCTTTACTGGGGTATGTGGGCTCTCCTCTCCCATGAGCACTCTGCTTAACCAACACGTTCTACACATAGCGAGAGGTCAGCCATGCTCTAGGCTAATGTGACATCATTTATCCCGCCCTGCATGGTGCTGGGGGGAGACACGCAGCGCCAAAGACACGGAAAACAACACGATTCGCTGCTTTTCTACAGTATAATTCTATTAAGGGCTGTGCAGTGATTTCATAAGGAGTGCTTTTACACCTACGCAGTGCTTTCACATCTTCGGGGCTGTCCGATCACGCTGCATACTCACAGATCAGGCTTGATGTGGTCCAAATGCCCAAGACAGAATGTCGCATCCAAACTTGATGCATCCTGATTGGATATTAAACGCAGGGCATTTTTCAGATGAGTTTCATTAAGGGCTGGCACATGCTACTCTTGACTCTACGGGGGGGGCAACAGTCACCCCCAGCAACAGGACTCTGACTCTTTCAAAAAGTGTTACTCAGGAACCGCATACTGGGAATGTAAAGAAATGGGGAATAAAGAGGGTTAGGGGGAGAGAAGCAGTTTCTTTAAGCCACAGTTATCTCATGCATTCCAGGCTAGCCTGAGACTGAGACCTGACCACTAATTATGAAGGCACTGGACACATCAAATGGAAGAATGCTTCGTTATTTCACTCATTAAGGTTCCCTATACCTCTTCTGGTCTGCCTTTCATCTTCCTTTATAGAGCCTCCTTTCTTAGTTAGAGCATAATTTTTTTCATGACTTTTTTTATCTGCTGTTTTTCTGTTTTTTTGGTATTTTTCCTTTGCCAATCGACAATGAAAAGGGGCTTACCGATTGTCGGGAACGTAAAGCATGTGAGATGTATGTGAAGGGAACGCAAGGGAGGGCAAGGGAGGGTGGGAAAGTGAAGGTGCTTAACCCCTGCCCCTGCCCTGACGCACCTTCTCTGCAGTCAGGTCGGGCCTGATAGCTGCGGGCCGCCGCAGTACCGAAGGATGATTACGGCCTTTATTGTCTCTCCGAGGCACAATCAACCTTAGCATGTCTCTGATTCAGCACTCTCACCCCCACTTGATTTATGTGGCCCTCTCACATGCTGTATTTATGGCTGTATGTTTGCGCAGCACACCCACATTTAAGTTAAAGTAAAAAAATATATAAATAATCACCTGCCTGACAGTGTAAAAGCACCTTGGCTTTCAGCTAACACCTGTGACTGACATCTCGGGAGAAGTAGTAGTAGTAGTGATATTTACTGCAAGGAGTGCAGGGCACGCTCTGTAACACGGGACTGCGCCAGCTGCACTTGATGATGTCACACTGCTCTGGCTGCACTATTGATGTCACACTGGTCAGGCTGCTCCTGGTGATGTCAGACTGCTCGGGCTGTAGCAGATGATGTCACACTGCTCGGGCTGTACCTGGTGATGTCACACTGCTGGGGCTGCACCTGGTGACACGCAGACCGACGCATTGCTCACCTGCCCCTTTATGCATCACCCTCGTCACCCTCACCATCGAGCTGACAACATTCATTAGCAAATGACTCACGGACGCTAGGTGATACAGGCCATGCTGGTAATGCAAATGTTTAAATCTCGCTCAGAAACAGCTTCACTGCGGTTACAGCACACAGGTGTCAGCTTCGCCGAGTCTCAGGGGTGGTGATATGCATTTATACACACAGCATACTGCCCAATGTGGGAGGAGGAAGAGTCAGAACGCTTTCAGCCTTATGTTGCTGCTCGTCCTCTCCAATGACGCACGAATATTCAAATTACTTTAACAGAATAATGTCTTATGAGATACAAAACATCAGTTTCTGAGCTTCCAATGCAACATGCATTATATATCTATTTTAATATGTTGTTGTTAAAACAATACATATGATAAGACAGTATTATTCCCATGAATATATGGCAGTTTTATTTTTAAAAACCAGGTGTAGCTGTTATGACCTACCATTTTTACCAACCTACTTGTTTTGACAATACACCTCTGAATCCACCAGAGGGCTGGGGTAATATTTTTAGCACCTGAACACAAACTTGGAGGGCATCCTTCACTAGCTATTAATTAATATTTATTTCCTTTGCGACATATAAACTCATCAGGAAGTAGAGTTAGTGATGACATGTTGGTGACACACCAACTGGATCCTGGAGTGAGCCAGACCAGGCAGTCAACAGTTTTCAGCATGCAAATTAAATGCCATCCTTAACGATCGCTAATGAACAGGTGTGTTTAGTCATACACACACATGGGGATATGTATCCATTCCAAAGGGTCTTTGTATCTGGGCATCATTTGCTCAGTATAACAGTATAAAATCGTCACATCAAATCAGTATTGCTATCACTAAAAACAGAATGTTTATGTACAGTACTCAAGTGACATTTAGGTATTTCAGAAGAATTTTTGCTATTTTGCCAAAAAGGTTAACGGCATTCAGCTGCTATTACTGTTAACATTTTGACTGTTGTTCCTTCAAGCTGAATACCCACCACTATACTGATAGACTGGCATCCAAATATTTTGTGAAATTATTTACTTGTTTTGTTATTTAAGTTAACCTGGGATTGTCCTGGCTTAAAAAGGAATTTGCAGTCAAATTAATCTTTTTTTAAGGTCATTTTACATTGCAGTTTGTTTTTAATGTCCTTCAATTAAGACCGTTTGTGCTTTGCCTGTTATAATGAATTCACTTTGTATATTAAAAACTTATTATGCTCATTCGTTAGTAGATAAAGCATATTTTGATGTGCATATTTTGAAAAGCATATTTGGCAGTGTAAAAGCTGGGATTTTTGCTGTGCATTACTATTGGTACATTATTAACTGCCAGCAAATTTGGTTCTTATGTATTTGTTTTTGTATTATAATTAGAAAGTGAATCATTTTCTGCATTTTTCCCATTTCCAGCTTACATCTCTGCCTTTTAACAGATTTTGCACGCATGTGTTTTACAAACAGGCTAAAGTTTAGAATTTTCAGCATTTTATTCTTTGCTGCCTGTTGACAGCTAATGGTATGCCCTTATGTAACACATTAACCCAAATCCACAAAGCATGCATCGGTTTAAACCATAGCACTCAGTGTAGCCTGGCTGTGCATTAAAGTCAGTGGGTGAATTTCTAGCTTGACGCACGCAACAAACAGTTCCTTTACATGATGGCTTACAGTAAAAGCTTTTCATTAGCGCAAAGAATGTGGCAGTGGTCAAATTCCTTTAGGCGTGAAACCGTCCGAGTTTCCATTTGAGCCTCTGCACTTGTCAGAATGTAAAATAAACGTCTTTATATTTTCAGGATCTATTTCTGTATTTTATTACAAGGCATCTTCTACAAAGGAATCTCTACAGCAGGGGTGGGCAATCTTATCCGCAAAGGGCCGCTGTGTATGCAGGTTTTCACTGCAACTGCCTAATTAGATTACTAATTAGAGCACTGATTGGCTGAAGAGTCCTCACACCTGGGTTTGAACAGCTGACCTAAAGTTTATCCCAAAAACCTGCATACACACTGGCCCTTTGCGGATAAGATTGCCCAGCCCTGCTCTACAGGATGGTCTGTAGACGCCTCCTATTTTGTCCAATCCATCAGCCAGGGCTACAGGCTGCATCAGCTTACATTTAAAACTGGGGAGGTCCGATAACAAACCGCGTTAACGTGACATTAAATCCCAATAGTACAGTCAAATTTACCATTTAAAAACACGTGACACTGTTTTAAAAATCGAGAAGCTCAATACTAATCTTTGAAAATGTATTTACATTTTTTGAAAGCATATATGGGCAAAAATACCATATTTCCTAATTCATATTATCTGAAGTTGGCAACCAATGACAAGTTTGCATTCATTTAAAAATATTAATTATAATAATTATACCAGTGATTATCAATATGCGCAACCTTGAATATGTTTTTCAGTAGTGCCAGGCTGAGATTCCACTTCAACATAAAAACGGTGCCACTTCAGATAAATGATACGTTAATAATTAGTTTGTTTTACCTCCGTCATGATTAAATCTTAAATCAAAGCTATGGAAGTTCAGCTACAATAGATGTATCCCACTGTTTACATTTTGACTGGTTTGAAGTGAAGGAAATGACTACTAGATATCTTTGTGGTTCCTCCTCACCAGACAAGACTAATCAAACAGTGCTGAATGAGTGCTCTGTGCCAAAAAGTCTAGATTAATCAAACAGTGCTAAATGAGTGTTCTGTGCAACAGCCAAAAGGCTAATTAACATAGTGTGGGAGAGAGGGCCAACACAATACTTATGCCTCATTTAATGTACATCTTCACTGGACTGAACTGGGTTCAGGCTAATCAATTAAAAGCTCGAGATTATCAGTGATGTCACTTCCTGCATCAATCCTTTTTTTTCCTTCTTTACTCTGGTTGCCCAATGCCCTTTCTTTCCATGGATCAGGCTTCCAGCAGGGTTTGGGTGTGGGGGTGATTATGAATGACCCAACACGTAAGAATGTTAAATGTCTGCCTAAAGACCAGAGCTTTGGCTCAGTGTTAAACCTAGTAAATTAACAACGATGACCTCGTTTATTCCCTTTTTGAGCCAAATGAGGTACTGGCAGGCGCTGTTAGCATTACAAGACAGAACACGGGAGGAATATGGCCAATATTCCTGTGGATGGGATGATTAAGGAAAGAATTTCCTTTTTAGCATCTTTACATTGCTGCTATGCTCCACAGAATGCTTAGACATGCATTCCTCTGTCCTAAGAATGTGTGCAGAATTAATGATCTTCTGAAATGCATTTCACGATCTAAAAAAAAAATTAAATAAATTTCCAAAGGAGGTGAAAGTAAACATGAAACAGCCAGAAAGACACTACACCAACAGATTCCACACATAGGTTACCCTAATCAAAATTAGGGTTAATCTGAAATCTTTAAAATAATTAAGTAGAAATTTAAGCCAGGTTTCAAGTTTGTATTTTGAGTCTGAACATTAATAGTGCTAAAGGAAGTGGAGAAGTCTAAAAACTAAGTTTATCTTGGCTTCAGGGCATTGTGAGTGACTTGGGACTCTACCTGGAAAGGATCCTTGTTTTGCTAGCATGAGCGCAGTGTGGGCTTGAGGTGAGATGCTGGGGGGACCTCATTAGCAGGGGAACCGTAGCGCAGCGAGCAGCACGCGCCTGGAACAGATGGTGAACTCTCCATCTCTGAAGCGTCGTACGGCAGCCCAACACAATGTTTCACTGCGTGGGGCCCCAAAGAGGGGCTGTGGCCCCCGGCACCTCTCAACTTGCCCCCCACACTTCATATTCAGAGAAGGTACTGCTAGTCGGTGTTAGCCAAGCCTGGAGCGACAGCTTCCCATGCCGTGTGTGAACATGAAGGTCCTCAGCATAAAACTATGCACAAGGGCCCACCGGGCACTATCTTTATTAAATGGTTTTTCTCCTCTTTGGTCTTTATTTCATTTTTTCTTTTTACTTAATGAAAGCCGTACAAATTAACCAAAAGGGAAATCTTTGGTCAGCTTTCGAAACTTGCTGTTTTGTCTGTCAGCGTTCCTGAGAGTACATTCTGACTAAATATGAGAAATGAAAACCAATGCAATATTAAAGAGAATAATTGCTTTGGACAGGGTGATGATAACAAATACCATGGCAAGTTAAGCAAATGGGAAACGCTGCCCCTTTTTAAATTCATGTGTCAAGTATTCATAAATAGGACAAAATCTAAAGTACCTCACTATAATGTCCTTGTTCTCACTAGAATAAGACATGCAGTGAAGTAAATGTGTCCATTTGAACCAGGATCATCTAGCAAAAAAGGGACGCAAGATATGGGTTAGTCCTAAGCCAACAAAGTGATTCTGGAATAAAGTCATTTTTCCATCCACCAGCTGCCATTTCCAGAAACCATGAAATTGTACCTTGAAGCATCCATTTTTTTTTTTTTTTTTTTTCATTTTGCTAATGTACAAGATAAACTGACCGACCTTCTCTGTGCTCCAAGCTATTTCCAAGTAGATACACCACTCTGATTTTCCAGTTGGGGTTTCTACACGATCTGGGCCTAAACTGAACACATCCTGCATACGTGCACATAATACGCTACATATCTCAGATGTTAAGATCTCTTATGACTTGCCATCTCTACATTCTCTCTCATACATGTACAAATGTAGCTCCGTTATAAGTTGGTGAGTGCACCAATCAACACAGCAATGCTCAGAATATGCTGCATTTCAATAATAAAATCACTTTCTACCATTCAATACCAACTGAATGTGCTAGTCTTCAATCACGTTTTTTTACTAGGAAACTTAACCAGTCTTTCAAAGGCTTCTAAACCTGTATACTTTTTGCTTATTAACTCGTAATAATATAAACCTTGCACAAAAACTCTGCAGAACATTTTTCAGAGAATGATTTAATATTTTTATCTCTCTATTAATGCATCTACTGTAGCCCCCAAATAATTTCATTACAGTTTTACTGATGCTATCTGAAAAATGCAAATATGCTTTGCTTGGTAATAGATAATGACTAGCTATCCTGTGACAGAAATTCCATTTGTATGGCAGTTATGGCAGATTCACGTGGCTAATTCAAGAGATAATTGCAGTGCTGTATGATCCAATGGTTGCCTTTCCACATCTGTGGGCTAGGAAAATTAAAAGATATGGAAAGATGTGTGCCTCTCTAGCACTTGTGCAGCCTTTAAGATAGGATTTACATGCCTTTTCACTTTGATTAAGCCTCATCTGCCTTAGGGGAGGCGCGCAATCAGAACTGTGCCTGGCCGACGATGGTTTTAATTGACGAGAGCACCATATCAAAGAGCCGCTTCATTACCTCCACCCTTTAGTTCTGCTGTGCACTTTTTTTTGTAAAGTTTCATCTAAATTGGCCTCCCTGAAATCTTTCAGCATTCACATTTTCTCCAGCAACACTGTAAATTGGAAACCTCTGGATTTTCGTTCACCAGAAGGTATAAAGATTCCCTTCATATTCATGATATGCTGGCGGCAAAAATGCTAGCCCACAGGTAAACATTAATAAAGCATTAACGCACTATTACGCGTATGCTAGTTCAACTCTGTCAGTGAGAAATTCAATGAGAAAATGCACAAACGACTACCCTCACTTTATTCCCGAAGCGCAGATGTTGTTTATACAAGGGTTGCTGCTTTTTTCAATCTGATGACATTGCAGTGACATGTTAATCTAAGTTACGATTCAATGAGTATAGCAGAAAAACTGAGCATCTTAAGTATTATACTAAAAAAACGACAAAAGTATACGAACAAAATAAAAAGTGAGAATTTATTTATATAGGATATCCCCATTCACGATGATGGTGGTACTTCTTGAGACTTTTTGAGGTATTCCTTTTGAAAAAATAATGTCCATAAACAGCCAGACAAATGATGGGGCTGTATTACAATGTCAACAACGGTTCCAAGTTATTTGTGCTCCAAGGAGGGAATGTGATCATTTTTGTATGGATTCAGCACCCTGGACAGCTCTACATCTACCAGTGTCGCTGCAAGCAAGTATGTTTAAGTTTGCTGCTCGAGTGAGGATGGAGTACCTGAGACGGAACTAATCTACATTTGCAGGATTTATACAGAAACACGCAGACCTAAACTGCCATTGGACTTTTTTTTTTAAATTTATAATATAGGCACGTATATCTCTAACAGGATGTGACACACCTGATGTTAATCACATGACAGGAAGACAGAGACTAAGAACAATAAATGTATCCCTGCTGTGCCAAATCACATGCCGCATTTTCTGTCACTGTTTTTGCCAACTTTTGAGTTACTGAGGAATGGACAGCTAGCACTATTTACAGATGCAGCTTGAGAAACTCTGATTTATTTTAGGCATTTCAGAAACATAATTAGATTGCATTGACTGGGGGAACCAAAAGAGAGATATGGGTTATTTGGGCTAACTGCTAAGGTAACTTGATAAGAGTAACTATGAGCCTAATCTAAGATGAGATCTAGGATCCAACATATGAAATATTTTGTCAATTTGCCATATTTAAAAAATCTTATCATTTCAATCATTATGCAATCATTAAATATCATTAAATATCATTTAACGCAC
The DNA here is from genome assembly GCA_011763525.2 of Mormyrus iriodes. Lineage (NCBI taxonomy): Eukaryota > Metazoa > Chordata > Actinopteri > Osteoglossiformes > Mormyridae > Mormyrus > Mormyrus iriodes. The sequence continues at coordinate 22,701,803 of JAAGVU020000002.1, forward strand.
AAAATATATTCTGCAAATATTTTATATGTTACTCTTATGACATCCACTTGCAGGGATTCACAATAAAAAATAATAAATGTTATCGCTCTTTTTACAGAATTCATAGATAAAAATTGAATCAGAATCAAAGATAAATTCTGCACAATATGCAATAACGATATTTTCCCATCCTTGGTCAATAGTAACTTATCCCAGCTGAGTTGCTGCAACCAAGAGCCAATACAAGGGAACATGACTCTCAAGGTGTACAGGTACACAGGACAGCAGCCTGTCACACAACAGTCATGCATGCACATTAACTCACCACCCTATGGGACAGCTCCCATTAGGAGCATGGCTATGTGTTTCATACTGTCCACATCAGTGTTAATGCAACCATACTGTAAAATAATAATTCACTTAATGTGGCCAGAAACTCTATTGATGAAAACGTACTAAAGTTCACACTCCGGAAGTCATATTTGGAAAATCTGGTTATAAATTACAGCTTGATCTGCTGATGTCTGTGAGGATGGAATCCTGAATACAATGTTGTGCAGTTTTAACAGCAATGGGAAGGTACTGGTCCCTGCTAATGCTAATAGTAACGGTGCTGGAAAGGATTTCTGTTCTGATGCAGGTCACTGGAAAGAGAATAATGAAAATTTGGGCTACATATTATCTTACAGCAGATAATCTTACAGCGCTATTCCTCCCCAATCTTCTGTATTCCCCCTCAATTTCCCTTTCTGTGGCCTGCTGTAATTGCATTTTCAATATATGCAAAGAATTTATAATATTGGTAACCTGGAGAGATTTGTATGTCTTTATGGATCAGCAACTTGAAAAACATATGAAGGGGACAAATAGAGCAGTATAGCTGTATTAATGACACAAGAAACCAGTAAACCCGTTAAGAGAGATAAACAGTGTTTCATTTGTTGTGTTTCCACATCTCACTATGATGTCCTGAGTTTGAAAGTTTAGAAATAGCAGTTCCTCAGTTAATATTATTAGCCATGGAATCAGAGCCAGGAAATTTGAACTGGGAGGGTCACATGTCTCTTTCTGCCCCAAGAACAACTCCCTCTAAGCCCAGTGATGCACAGTGTGCTCCATCACAGCCTTAAAAATCTAATTTTACAATGCTCTTTGAAACCACATGCACAAACAAAATCATTTTTTGAGGGATTGTCTAGCTATGCTGTTTACTTAATGTGTTGTTGACAACCTATAATCCTACTCAATCTCCTTTAAAGGATCCGAGAGACTTAGAGGTACGGATTCCTGGAAAGTTCAGTCATCTTACGTATTCCTCACACCTTTTTCATCCAAATATTATAGCAGCAGAGATCTTAAAGTCCAGAAATTTTTGTCTCCATAAGTAATGATGCAACATGCTGTGAAGTGCGTGGGTAGGGTGTGGGGGGGGAGTTAACGTGTCGTCAAAGCGACGCTTTACGCAGTGTCAGACATTTGCCACCCCCTGCTTAACCACAGGCGAATGTCTGTTTTTATTTAGTTTTTTTTCTATTTCAACAGCACAGTTCAGTCGCTGCACAAGCACCAACCATAGTCATAAAAGAGAAGTTCGCTGGATGAAGTTGACAAATTTTAAATCATTGCTGATTCTAAATGTACCCTACCCTCCCCTCAAATGAAATATTTAAATGCTCATGGGAGTTTAACTTACACAAAAATGTTCTGAGGGCAGGCAGAGAAGTGATTGGTTCACATAGATAACCAATCAGATTGTACAGGAGGTGGACCCAAGCAACTAGAGGAGGCAGGACCAAGACATCTGATTGGTTGCTTCTGCCTCCTCAATCTGCCTGGACTTGTGTCCTCTAAAATTTGATTGGTTATCGCTCTGAACCAATCATTTTCTCTTCTGCCCTTTGTATAAGTAAAGCTCCCATAAGCTATTTAAACACATAGCTGCATTGCTGGTACAACGTGACAGACAGAGTGACATTAACCAGGGAAGTCACTAAGCAGGTCTCAAAACCGGAAATCTAAGGAGTTCCTGTTAACCACAACTAACCAGCATCACAGGCAATGTGTACCTAATCATCTCTCCTGTCCACATTGCGACCACAGCAGAGTTACTCAAAAAGCATGGATGCTGAAACAAGTTGCAGTGCTGGTCAATAGACGAGATGTGAAAGTATCCACAAAGAATAACTGAAAAGCAAGGCACAAAAACGGGTGCTGTGTTAATGAGCTCATTCATCTTTGGCCACTGTAAATACATCCTGAAACGGTATAATAGTAAATATTTTGGAGATGCATGAAAGAAAAAAGTAACCATTCCTAACCAGTCTGTGTCAGCATGATATGGGCGGGTACTGGCACAGAAGCAGGTCTGGGGAATGTCATTAATATTAGGGGTTTGAGGGGTGTAACCAGGAAAGGCTTCATACACTTCAAATGCACCTCCCGACCAGGCGTAAAGATTTCAGGCTGCTGCTTTTATGGTCCCATTCACGGAGACCCGGGGCCTTTTTCTTTCAGCTTGATTTTTCTCACTTCCGTTCAATGGGTCCAGCATTTTGGATTCCTGATCATCTGGGGCTCCGGTGTGAGCATCACCTGTTCCAGGGAGAAACGTGCAAGGTGAAAGCGACAGCTGTACCCAACAGACGCGAAAGGCTCCCCTCTCCAAAAGCGCCTGATGGAAGGGAAAGTCATAACAGCCAATTTAAGGGGACGGCGGGGCAGATCCAACACGGCAGAGCACAGCAGCCATGGGGTTTGAGCTCTGAGCATGCAGCCTGCAAGCGTTATGAGAGAGACAGGAAAAAAATAACATGTTGGATGCAAAACCTGTTCCTCCTTTTTTGTCAGACTGACACGTAAAGAGATGAGAGTGCACCAGATGCCAAACAGAGAGTCCCTCGTGAAGGGATGAGGGAAATACGAGGGAGGTACAGATCCACGGGTGGTAGGAACGCAGGCTGCGACAGATTCCTCACTTCCCGCACATTTTCAGTGATGTGGGTGCATCAGATGCCAAACACAGAGCCCCTAGTGGAGGAATGAGGGAGACGCAAGGGAGGTACAGACCCACAGGTGGTAGGAACACAGGCTGTGACAGATTCCTCACTTCCTGCACGTTTTCAGTGGCGGGCCAAGATAAACCAGCCCAGCCAACACATTCCAAAATCCCACATGCATCCGCAAGGAAGAGCCATGGCACAGTGGCATCTGCCACGAGCCAATTACAGAGCCGGATAGCGGAAGCATCCGCCGTCTTGCTTGAGGATGCCTGTGAAATTTCCCCCATGTCTCCATATTATCAATAAAGTGCAGAGACACGGTCGGGTACTGAGGCGATTTAAGGCACCACTATGAGCAGATTACATATCTTGATCAGTTAATACCCCATATGGCTCTGGGCCAAGCCAAGCCAAAATAAAGCCATAAAATAATTCTGGCAAAGCCAGTTTCTTAGTCATAACAATTAGCCTCGAGTGTTTCTACATTCAGCAAACGCGGTGGTGCAACGATGCACCACTTGCTTTACAACTCAAGTCGGGAAAACCAGGCGCCATCACTGCACATTAAACCCAACCAGCTGCCAGTATTATCGCTATCAGTACCTGTTCCCATTGAATTTAGGCAGTGGACTGTAGTTGTCAGTTTAATTAGCCCCTTTCACAAAACGTCCCATCCATCTTCTTATATTTTCACACTTACTTTGAAAGTTTCATGCTGACTAAATTAATTTACTTTGGAGAGGAATCTTAACCACGCAGAGAGTCATCTCCTAATTTCCATATAAATGTACAAACGGGAGCGTGTGGAATCTTTTTCAGATCTTAACAGGATTTTATTCTTTTCCCTCTGATCTGTCTCATGGCATCACAGTGTGAAGATGGAGAGAGTGTGATGCACTAATTAACAATCTAAAACACTGCTTCCTTTTGCAGTAAGAGGAATTATTTAAGGAATGGCTTTGAAACATAATTAAATCATGAAAAATGGTTTAAAAAAGCACTATTACTTATACAAATATACCTTTGCCTGGGGTCTTCAAAGGAATGTTCTGACAGATGCATTCAAATCGGATCAGGAGCATCAGTCTTCATGCTCGGTGAAGTGATTCATCAGATGAATCAGAGTTTATTTTTTATATAGGTTATATGATGAGATTGAAGGAAATTTTTTCGTCATTTTACTGTTTAAATCTGAAACATTCTGGGAGAATTCGGAGAGGCACCGTCATCGTCCGGTGTGACACTGGCCATGTGGATAAGGGCTTCACAGGCAGAGTTTCCAGGTGCTGGCTGAGCTTTCTTCATATCGGCCTTTGGCAGGACTGGACCCATCCAAACTGTTCAGGTGAGCTGAACAAATATGTGAGATTATCGATCACGAGGCACGTTATTAAAGGTCTCGTATTATAGTAAATGAATTGGGCTCTTTTTCAGAAGTGTCTGTGAAAAGTGCATTTACCACCCACAGATGCAGCTCAGTCCCGTGATGAAATGATTTTTTTTTTTTTTTTTTGGTACCGCATGACAAGTTGCACACGCTGTAAATTTTATTCATTCTGCAGAGGGAAAAAAAGAGACTAATCCTGAAAAACTGCTGAGTCACAGAGAGTCAAAGGATCTGGAGTGAGTGAATGAACGGCAGGAGAACTTCCTGAATAACCTTTGTGGCCTGCTTCCTGTACAGAAGCAGGGCATTCTGGGATCAGTCGGTGAAAAACGCAAACGTGGCACGTTTGAGGAAGTCAAATTTCAGCTTCCGCTTATTCAGTACATTTAAAATTACTATGAAGTTACACTACTCACAGCATCATAATGTATGCCACATACAGTTGTTTTATTCTGTAAAATTCATTGAAAAATGAATAAAGCTCTGTTTTGTTAAGCCTTCTGTCCAGCCCAGCATGTCATTATATTATCTTTGCCTTATTTCTGATTGAAGCCCAATAAAAATTGAACAACATAAACCGTAAACGGATTCCACCGGCACTGGACACGGGGTGTTCACCGGGATGGCTTCTCCATCCGTAGCGCCTAGAGAGGCCATTTTGACCCAGTTACATACGTCACAGTGTACCTCAGACTAAACTCCATTTCAGTCATCTAGGCCAGGGCAGGCAGGGTCAGAGTGGGCGGAGCACTTAGGAACATGGACGGCACCGCAGCGTTGGAACTGCTCTTTGTCAAGACAGTTTTGGTGGCCAAAGCACACTCGGCCCACCTGGAATGGGGCGTGTGCCGCACCACGCTCCCTGGAGTGCCTGAGCAAAGCCGGCGGCTGTGTTTTTGCAAAACAGACCGAAGGACTGAACAGGACATTCGCTGTACTTTGTGTCCTGTGAAATTCTCCAAGGAGTTCTGCTGCCTTCATTTCACCTCAACTTGACTTTCTCTACAAGGTTTGCGATTTGACTACCCAGATGGTGCTGTGATTACAAGGGATGTTTAAGGTTATTAAAAGGCAATCATATACATTTTTTCATAGTTTCATCATCAATATTTCAGGTGTGAATTTTAGTATGTTCCGATGAATATTGGCCTTTATACAAATAGCACTGTTATATCTTTGTTGAAGAGAATATTTGCATGAAACAACATATACAGTATAATGCAAGAATTCAAATAAACCATCTTAAAGGTAACTGATGGAAATTGTGCAAAGGATTAATCTCTAAATCCTGCTAAATCCTTTTGGCCTAAGTAGCTGGTAACATGTATAAAAATGTCAAGCATTAGTAAGATTTAATTCAACACTTAAGTCTCAAAACTTAATTCAAGATTAAGATACAGGCAAGCTCTAAAACGAGGCATGTTCAAGAGGCATATGTCAAAGTCATTAAAAAGCATAATTCTTTAATCAGTACATAAAGCGTAAATTTCGAAATATGGCTAGTTAATAAGCAATAGTAACAATTGCATGAGTACCTGTCATGGTAAACCGAGTTGTAATGAGGAGTGTAACCTGCTATATTTAAATTGTGCATTTAGATTGTGATGCATGGCTTTGGTTGGTGAAGAGCACTGACGTAGCATAACGCGATGTTTCCCAATTCGGTCCTCAGGGACCCACAGCCATGTCTACGTTTTTGCTTCCTCCAAGCTCCCTGCCAGACAGTCCACGTTTTCGCTCCCTCCCAGCTGTGAGGGAGCAAAATGTGGACTGTCTGTGGGTCCCCAAGGACTGGATTGGGAAACACTGACCTAACAAAAGGTTATATAAGCCACACTGTGAGTCCCTCTTGCCAACACAGTCCTGTAAACACTGGATACTGGCAGCCATATACCATTAGATTTACTTTGATAATTTGGCTGAAGTTCAGGAGTCGAATTAAAGACCAGTGATGATAGGGATAGGGTTATTCAATCTGACTATGATATCATAGTGTACTGAATATTGGTATATAATTTGATGAAACTGTATCCTTCCAGCTTTATTAGGACGGCAGTCAATAGACTGGTAGATCAGATTGGTTACTAATTGAAGGGTGTTTTGTTAATTAAGTACTCTTTTGTTATTAAGATGAAAAAGGAAGACTGCAGCTGTCATTTAAAATAAATATGCATATATTTCATATATGAAATCAATAATAAAATAATTAAATGGCAGGAGTATTTTTTATTATAGTCATAGACCACCAAGCCATTGCAGGTCCATGTGACAATACCGGTGGATAATCACTGCTTTTAAACTGATCGAAGTGCACCCCACTGGCAGATGTGACGTCTGGCTTGTCACATGCGCACCGTGAATTACAACAAAATGGGTAGCGTCACATTAGCAAGGCAGCAGGCCACCGGCCAGTTCAACGCTGTCTGACATCAGGGATTTTACCTGGAACAGCACTGCACCGTGGAGATGGAAGCTGGTGAAGCCAAAAGGATGGATCATTGTTAAAAAAGATGTTTTTGCCCATTCATTATTATCCATTAATGCTTAATGAAACAATTCCCTGCATGTAGACAAAGCATTTCCGTTGCATTCTCCCAAAATAAGCAGCCACCCCTGGAGCCCACAGACAAGTTTATACCGCGTCACGGTCTGTGGACGGGGCAGTTCATTAGCATAATCTAAATATACGACCTGACGTGATACTGCTCGGTAACTGACGAGTACAAGCACCGCACATTTTTGTATAAAACAAGTAACTTCAATGTCGGAAAAAGTCAGTACTTTACAAAGATATTTCATGCCCCACCGGCAGAGTGATTTTAAATGGGCGATTGTTCATGCATCTTTTACGTTTGTGCTTTATTTCCGAAGCTGACAGATTAGTTCTCAGATCCGGTATCATTGGAGGAAAATGTGCGCTTTAAAGCTGCTTTAGGGGTTATTATGTATAATCAATGGCACTTGAAGTTATGCATACAGCAATGCCGGCTGTCACCGAGTCCATTTTCTATCACATAAAAGCAATTTACACCTTTACTGGTGTCTCCCACATTTTGTTTTCCTTCCTTGACAGCTTCTCACTGAGCTGAATCATCCCCTGATAAGACTAAAAGACTCCATTGTTTGTGTTTACACTGAGGCTGACAATTTGGGCCCATAATACCGAGCTGTTGTTACAGTTTGCAATCTGCAGAAGTACGTCTCCTAGCATAGGGTTAATCACATGCTGGTACAGGGCTGCGGGTGACCACTGCGCCCTGGCTCTGTCTGCACTACGCACCCAAGCAGTAAAATCATCACCGAGCTGAGGAGATGTGCACCAGGCTGGCGGCATGCGGCAGGAGACCCCAGACAAATGTAAACTGCAGATTTAGTTTTAATCCCTTGAACTGAGACCAAAATTTAAATAATTCCCCAAACTGAAACTATTTTTTTTGCTTAATGACAGTCTGGTTAGCTGTTTCAGTTTGCAACAAAATTCAAAACAAAGCCATTTCAGCATACAGCGTTTTTTTCCTGGACAGTGATCCATTTCTAATGAATGTGACTAAGTATTTCACTCAACAAAACAGCAATTCTCTCTTTCTATTAAAATGTAATGCCAAACCAGGCTATATAGAATCATTATAGACTTTAAGGCATTCCTGAATACCAATGTGTCATCTAATACTGCCCTCACATGGCCAGGGGTGTAATAGGGGAATGGATACCCTGGCAGATTCAGGAAGCCCAGCACTATACAGGGGCCCTTGAATATGTAAAATGCCACATAATATTTGGGGGGCAGGGGCAAGGTGACATTTTTTCAGGGGGTCCAGAATTTCTAGCTATAGAACAGTGATACTTTATTAATCCAATTGGGGATATTCTTGCTCACTGTGAGACAGGAGAGAGCAGGCGTGGGGGTCACAGTGCAGGGTCAGCCAGAATGCAGCACTCTCAGTGCTGTGGGTTAAGAGCCTTGCTGAAAGGCCCACAAATACGTGATTATACTGCCAAGGCCAGACCTTGAATCAGTGACCTTCTGATCTTAGGCACGGAGGGCTTAGCCCGCTGAGCTATACACTGCCCCTGTGTTATCATGATGTATACAGTGAAGGGACCGGATATTAAAGTCCAGGGGTACCATAGTTACGTTTTCTGAAGTGCTTGGCGAGTAACGGTGTGTTCCTCTCCTCCAGGGTTCTCAATACTACAAGCCATCATGGAGTCGGCGGTTGCCAGCAACTGGCAGGTGACAGCGCGCTCTGTGGGGAGCATCGCGGACCCTCAGGAGTACAGGCGCATCATCGAGGAGATGGACAGGCGACAGGAGAAGCGTTACCTGATAGACTGCGAGGTGGACAGGATTAACGACATCCTGGAGCAGGTACGTGTGGCTGGGGAGCCGCCCTCCTGCTTCATTGGCTTCCCAATTCCTCGGAGCCCTGCCTGCCGTCAGGGTTGACACCGACGAGCTGATGACCGACCCACGGCCCATTAATCCCTTTCAGAGAGCCAGAACCTTTAGTCGCTGGGCTCAACTCAGTGTGCGGTAAGGAGCTGGGCCATAAAACTGACATCGGGCCGAGTTTAAGGAAACAGAATTAAATTTAGATGAAGAGCATGTTGCTGACGAAAGCAGATGGGCAACTTCGCTTCTTCCTGAAGAAGCTAATGTTGTAATAAAGGCCTTCAGTGTTGCACACAAGGCAATCAGCTACTCGGCTAAACAGCCTATCTCAGCATTCATTTAGACATATTGTTTTGTTCCACTGCACAATAATTCTGAATGAGTTTGAGGTAGCTGTGTTCATGAATTTAATTCCCACAGTCATCATTTAATACAAAACGCCTTTTAGTATTAATTTACTGCATCTAATTTAATTCTTGTGATGCAAATTCCCATGCTCAGAGGGTCTCCGTTAAATTACATTAAGCACAACTCCTTTATTTTTTTTCCTACGGATATTGTCGGCTTTTGGGAGTGTGAGAAATATCCATTACAAATTACATGTTAGATATGATAATGAGCCTTTTTTGACGTCTTATTTTACCCCCCCTTCCACTTTAACAAGGAATCCAGCTTATTAATAATACAGTATTAATAATAATACTACACACACTTCCATGTGAGTTTCTGTTTACCGCACAGACATGTGAGGCCACTGCATTGCATTAGAATCAGGACCCCGCCTAGCAGTATCACACTTTGCAGCCCATCTGTGAAAACCAGGAGTAGCAGTTAATTAGACAGTGCCAGGGTGTCCTGGGGTCTAGTCCTAAAAGGGACACAGCTGTTTTCAGGTCGCGTTCCGCCTGAGCTCACATTGTCTAAATTGGACCTAATTGGACGGATACCAGTGCCTCTGGCATTTCTGATGGTTTGAGGAGTCCAGGGGATGGATTGGTGCACCTTGTATAGGAGGGGCACCGTCGGGGAGGGAAGTGCTATGGGGACGCGTGCACAGCACGGCCCGTCTCAGATTAGACATGGGCACCTACGGAGAAGTGGTGTTTCGAGGGGCCTTCTCGGGTCGATACACTTCGAAATAAAAGCCGACAGGTGAAGGATGAGCACCTCCTTTTAATCTCACCCACTGAGCTCCCCATCCAGTCTCTATTTTGGTGGCCTTTTTGTTCAATTTAAAGTGTGCGGGAGACCAGACGAAGCTTTAAATAACCTCGGCTACGTTCATAAAGCGCAAGGAGACTGGAATAATATGATACAGATTCCAATGTGTGTCAGCTAACGGTATTAGCCCAGTAACACTGTGTCTATAACGAAATACTCCATTTGCATCAGCTTCCAGACTTGCTGAGCTAATTTTACGGCGCTGAGGAAAGTAGGTAAAAAGAAAACGAAAGAGAAAACGCCCAGTTTCGATGACCTGGTATCGATGCGCCGGCTTGGCGGCTGTCTGTGGCACATTTCTCAAGGAGACTGCATTTGTGACCTACATTACTCAGTGTCAGAAATTCTCCAATACCAGCTACTCCAGTGCTGTCAGAAGAGCAGAGTGAAAACAGTCAGCCCACTTCAGAGCCAAGCTAGAAAAATGATGACCTACAGCTTTGCATGACATACTTTTTTATAAAAAGCAGAAACTCCACAAACACTCTCCAGCATTTCCGGACAGCATGTCGGAATTGGTGTGGTCTTTTTTTTTATCATAAATTTTGGTTGACCTACAGATTGGAAGGACTCCAAATAAGATAATTAACCGTTTGGAAAAAAATCATTTTCATATTTTTCACATCACTGAACAGTATCAGCAGATGACTGTCCTGCCCACCTGATTCATGAAGTCCTATATCGAGACTTAAAATGAGATGGAATATACTTATATTCCATATGGAAGCACATCTGAAGTGGAAATCAGATAGGATACAGCCATGCAAGATTTTCTTATGCCTGGAAAGCACTAGTTGTATACTGTATTCTTTAGAAATTTTACAAAATATAAGTATGTTTAAAACTGTGATAGACAGGCAGACATTGTGATTGTTTAGTAATAACTATAATTTTTACTTATTTCTTTACTCCAGGGAACCATGCAATACTGATCTAAGTTTATTCTCTGGCCTTTTAAAACAGTCATTAGCTTGTTTCATAAAAAGGAAAGTAACAAAGCACTTTTATTATTAGTGACATTTTTTGATACAATCACTCTACACGAGAGATCTTCCGTCCACCCTTCTGTCTCCCAAGTACTTATCCAGCGCGGGGGTCACAGGCTGAGTCAGTTCTTCCTAATTTAAACTAATTTAAGGGTGAATCCTTCCAGCAAATATCAAATTAACATACATACAGTTAGTGTAGTTTTATTCTGTGCCCGCCCTAACATATTCCACAGCCTCATTTGTGAATGCATATAACAGAGTCAGACTGTTTTAGATCAGCCTCAAGCTGATAAATTCTGCAGAACATTTATTTGAAGATCTTTATTGGTTGTTACCACAACGAGCAGGGTCAGCTGGCAATTACATTAATTCCCATTTATTAGCTAGTACCCCACGGAGAGTTCCAGAAAATGTACCCACCTCCAGCCCCTCCATCTGCTTTGTCTAGCTCCTCTATACATACAAAAGAGCCCCCAGGAAGCCAATCATGCATTAGGAGGAAAGTAATAAATATTATTATTTCATGGTGGAAGGCTGGAAGGCAGCAGCCTCGCACATCGTCAGTGTGGAAGAGAGAGACATAGATGGCGTACAAGTAGCAGCTCCTTGGAGAGGTCTAGGGCCTGCTGGCCGCTCAAAGAGAGCAGCGTGCGATCTACTCGACGGCGTCAATTTGCCACAGAATATTGGGGGAGGGAAGAATTAGCGACAGTCAATGAAACGCTAGACAGCTTTAGGTGCCCAAAGATGACTACTGAGACGGCAGTCTCTCGTCCAAGACTCTTATCTGAATATAAGTAGAAGTCGCTGTTGCCTGTGGCAGGACCCGAACCTGAGGTAGCGAGTACAGCTACAAAAAAGAGTTCTTGGTCTCCTTTTTATATTCATGTTAGCCATTGATGGCAGATGTGTCAGGTGTCTGTCCTCCAGTACTCATAGCCAACAGACTGATTTGTCTCCATTACTGATGTTGTTTGGGAGGAGTGAGGTGTTTAGCTGTCAGATTCTGCGAAATTTTTAATCTATGTAGGCACAACTGGATTTTGATTGTAGAAATTATCCCTCTCAGATTATGATTTTATTATGATGTAACTCCTCCCTAGGATCTTTAAAAAATAATAAAGAGTTTCTATCACTGTGTCTGGTGTCATGCAAAGTAGCAAATTACAAACCATGCATTGTGATTTTCACTATGCTCCCTGTTTAGCTGGATGGGAGCATTTCCACTGCATCTACATATATATGTATATATTGGGATTATGTGCATTTCTTACTTGTCCCACAATGTAAAATAACAATTTCCTCATTCAGACCGACTTAGTATTAGATCTGTGTATATGTGGCCTGAAAGCCCACAGATCAATTTGAGAGTTCAGCCCTCACTGTAATGTCTTGGCTCCCTACACAAGATTCAGCAGCATATTCAAAATACATGGGTAATGTCAGTGCGCAGCCGAGCGCTCCAACTTCGCTCGTGCAGGCACCCCGCCTGTATTTCAGAGAGAGGACAGACAAAACGGTGGCGTTGCTGCCTTTATCAGAGAGGCCACTGATCCCGGCCCTGCTTATTGTCACCAGGACGATTGAAAGAGGAAGGGACAGGGACTGTGTGTGCGGAGCGATGCAGGAGACGAGCCCTTTCAAGCCGAGCCCTTTTCAACGCTATCAGTGTTGGTACGGAACGTTCACAGCTTCTACTGACTCAATGGGATTATCGCTTTGGTTTCACTGACAGCGGCCTATAAATACTTCCACCTCACCATCTCTGGGGCTCTGTAAAAAAGCACCGCTCATTCACGTCTCTTTTCCCGCTATTCAGAGAAGACCTGGTTTTGAACTGGTACAGGGACAGGGGGATTTGGGAATTTTATTTATTATTTTTTATTATTATTTATTTTCCCTTGAGGCTGGCAGCCATTCAAGCCCTGCTCTGCAAACACATCTCGGCAGATCATCCCCTGTGCTCCCCTGGCAACATCGCATCGTTGCCGGCCTGCAGCTGCACGGTCGTGGCCTTGGAGCACAGATGCTGTGTTGTTACTTCTCGCAGACACGGCCAAAAACACAGGCGCACGCGTACAGTGATGCCGTCCTCAGCCCCCTCAGCCCGCACGTTGTAAAAGCCGCCTCTTTCACAACTGTTCACTTCCAGGATCTTTACCGCACTGAGGACAGCGGGGGGGGGGGCTGTACTCCTAGATGTCAGTTGATTTGCAGAAGACAAATGGAGTGTGTTCTGGGATGGAATGAAAGATAGCCTGCCATTCTTTTCTGTCCGTTAATCTGTGAATAAAATATCCAAAGGGAAGGACGATCTCATAAGTCGTCGTAATAGCACAATACCTTGAAGCTCCTCTAATTGGGTCTGCTGGTCACGAAATACATAGTCCCAATTAGTTTAACTGTATGACCTGCTAATGGACAACGCTCTAAATGTTAGACTTGATCATTAGATTATGTGCCATATCAAAAGCCATTAGAACAACTGGGGAACAAAATTGCCCTCCATTTTAAACATCCAGAGGAGATCCCCATTTCAATGAATGACACCCTCTCATCAGGGTCAAGTTTCTGGATGTCAAACATTCTTGTGTGACACGAATGTGAGTAAATTAGCCTTGTAAGTATGGACATCTTAGCCCCTATAAATGAGAAATCTGGGGAAAAATAACTGTCACGCTTCACTGATGCCTTGGATATTTATGCAAAGTTCTTTTCCGGAGGGTAGCCAAATCTGTTTAAGTCAAAGACGCATGAACCCTGGGCTCACCAAGCAGAAAGGCTGACCGTAGACGCTTCAGCCAGGTAATTAGGATATATTCCTCCAAGAGTCTTCAGGATTCTTGGTCTTAGAGCATGAACTGGGCCTCTAGGAAAGAACATGATGTTCTTTAGCCTCAGGAGGTTTCTGGATGTGTTGTGGTCTGCAGTCTCTGGTTGCAGATAATGACTATTCATCTGTTCATCTTACAGTGTATGCAACAACAGTGCAGAACATACAGACCACAGTGTGATGTGATGCATGGGACACTGGGGTGTGGTGTGGCAGAGTCTCTTTGACCTTAACTGACCAGTTTAACACCTTGAGAACTGTCTATAAGGTTAACATTTAATTACGGTTTACTGAACTGGATATTTTAAAGCTTTAATCACTATTCCCTTCACCAGCAACAGAAAGATGCCTTATGATAATGGAAATACTAATAATAGATTCTTAAGCATTGATCTGACTGTGGACATGACCTTTTAGATTTGTTTCACCACTGTATAATACTTTGTGAAAAATATCATTGAGTATCAATGACCCTGACAAGTAAAATCTTTGAGCTTTGACTCAGTGCTTACTGGTTAAAAGCATTTATTGACCTTCATAGACAAGGTCTATGACGAAACACTCCAAACTGGGCCATCCATCCATCACACCAGGTTTCGGGCCCCAGAGACCAATAGTCCCATCACTGCTGGAAATAGGGAACCAGGGAGACTTGGGCTGCGGACTGGATGGACAGGATGAGGTGAAACAGAAGGCAGACTCTGCTGAAGTACAGAGGTCTGAAGAACCGGGACCAGGAACCTAAAAAGAAGAAAGAACATGGAACTTCAGGACACACATGTATTAAACCCGCCAAGACAGGACACCCGCGGCAGCACACCAGCTGTGGAATCCCTAAACCAGAAACCGGCTAACCAGAAACTCAAAACAAGATGCCAGTCAACAAGAACCATGACCTCCAAACCAGTACCCGCTGGCAACTGACAGGAACAATGGAAACAAACCTACTCCATCTATCCCCAAAAAACGAACCTCTGACTGACAGCCAGCTGAGCCCTATGTTCCAAGAGCAATGGCGATGACTGAGCACTGAGAATTTCTCATTGCTCTGCTTAACTAAGGTTAGGCTGTAATTACCTCCATCCCAGAGCAGGTTAAATTACCTGGTTAGTAAATCAGGGGCAGGTGTGACATCCCTAAGTTAATACACGTATTTCTCCAGCCCATTCTCCAAGCTGCAGGAGAATACTAGTGTTTTGTCTTGGTTTTTGAATCGACTCTGAGTACAGCCTCCAAGGGTCGTTCAGCTTGTGTTTGTCTATCAAGACTTAATGAAAACTTCTCTCTGTGTAGGGCAACCTCTTTCTCAAAGGAGAACAAAAGGTGGCAGAGAAGCAGATAAGGGGTCACTGTTTTCCTGAGAGAGGAACGAGACAGCGAGCCGCCTGCTGAGTCAAGCAGACAGAGTGTGTGTTTTTGCAGTGCTGTTTCTTAAAGTAACTGTTCCGTAGGACAGCAGAGCTGAATGGTACTGTATGGGTAGGTGATGTCACCTACTGAAATTTCATACTGAGCCTCGAGGTGCATATACCTTGGTTTTATTTATACCTTAAAACAGTATGAATTTGGCAGTACCACATTTGAAAATGCAAAACAGATTTTTCTACTTGGTTAACATTACAAGCAGCCAACAGTCAATGTGGGAAAAAGGCAAGGCAGCAAGAGTGATAAGTCGATAATAAGCTTTACACCGCAAAACTTCCAAACAGCATTGGGGAAACCTTGACCGAATTTCCTTTCATGCCGGGGAATCGCAGTCTGACACTGGCGAAATAGGGAACTGTTCAGTTAGTCACGCGCACAAAATCTAGGAATTTGCTTTATAGTATAAATATCCCATATCCATTTAGGGCAAAGCTGATTACCCAAATCACATTAGTGCCACCACAGGTCTCTGAGTGCGCATCTTCGTCGCTACGCCTCAGCTCCGCTACCACTGGCAGTATTTAGTAGCCCGCCCTGGGAATATGATCCGAAGGGCAGAGAATGTAGGTATATAATACGAGCGGAATGATGCGTGGCTGGAGCGGTCATATGGAAACGAGCAGCTCCTTTTAACGGAGCAGACCTTTGGCTCTGAGGAGACTGGCAGGCTGCACCACGGGACCTAGTTGCTTCATTAAGTCCTTAGTGTGCTATCGCACGCATGCTGTGGCCCCTCTGTGCTTACCAGAAGGGCTGGAATAGCAGCCCGGCCATGCCTCTCCTTCTGCTTGTCGAGTGACCCAACGGTGATGATGTCCTGGAGGTTGGACTCTCCAACATCCTACATCAGTGGATCCCAAAGTGGAGGTCGCGAGATGATTTAGAGAATATGTGAATACATTTTTTAAAATAAAAAAATATCCTATCCTAAAAGATAAACAGTGATAAAATTATTACAAAATAATATGCGTGTGCTAACATTTGCATGTTTCGATTACATAGTGGGGTTCGTGAGTATCTGGCACTATCATATTGGGGGTTGTGGGCTGAAAAGTTTAGAACCCATGTCCCAGATGGTCCATGTAGTTACAAGTCTCTAACATTCTAGAAAGAAGCTATTACATACTATTTTTAACCGATCTGTTCTGAAAATAATATCATTACGATGTCCCTGCGGTATCTCTTTTCATTTAAAGCTCCATTTGCATCGTGAGTAGAAGCGTATTTGCATGACACTGTATTTGTGTGGCTGATGCTCCTGTGTTTTCAGGGATTCCTAATAGGAAAGAGCCCAGAGTGAAAGACATGGCAGTCACCTTGACGGATTAAGGACACGTTCTCTCCAGAGGCAATTAGAATATCTTAAAACTAGAGTAACCAGCCTACTGTGAGCGCCATGCTTTGTAAGCATGGTACATTTAAATTGAAAGCTGGAGTGTGGATGTATATACTTGTATCTGTGGCATACCCTTTGATTTGACCAGAATTTCTACAGAATGTGTGTCGCACATTGTGAAGATACTTGCAAACTAGCTGGACACAAGCAAGGTTGACTTGCTGAACAAATGGAGCATAAACATTACAGCCAAGCTTCTCGAGTGAGGAGTGACAGAACTTAACAGCTACTTCTCAGCCTTTCACCGCCCTGTTCCTGTAATATCCTGGCATGAGACAAATTTCTGATTTATAATGACGTTATTTGAGCCAGACATGAGTCATGTAACTCACGTAACTAAGTAGCCTCGAAAGAGGGCCACAAAGAATTCCACCTGCTGTTTCCTGTACATAGAACTGCAATGCATAGGCAAGTGTCAATATTTTTTTAACACATCATACTGCAGTGATTCATGAGATGTAAACACCCACATGAAGCACAACATGGACAAATAAAGGCTGCATCTAATTAAACACATGTGGGCTTTCCATAATAGAGACGCTCTGGGCGTGCATGTTCCTTAAAGCGAAGCACGGCAATTATTTAGGGTGCGCTACACGTGAAGAGGGACGGGCACTACTGGCCAGCAGAGCACTGGTCCACAAATGGAAAACGACAGAACTGCCACTGGAATTGGAACATTTAACTGGTTAATGAGTACTAGGTTGGGAGAGAGTGTCACGGTGCAGTGAAGACACACTGATGGCATTAAGAGACATTTCCAATGATCTCACTGGAGGCATTTGTTTGCCTTGTGTCTAATTTTTAGGGTTTCTCCTAAGAACCCGAAAAGCCAGATTGTATTAAAAAATTTTACACGAGTGCGCTATTTTTGGAGTTTTATTGTTAGCAGATTTATGGGTTTTTATGCAAACAGGTGGCTCTCGTGAGGCTAGATGGAATGAGGTAGACATTTTTGATGTTCTATGATACAATTAATGGCACAGTATCTTCAGGAGAATAGTATGTTAAAAATTCAGTAATTCATTACATTTACTGCACATTCACAATGCATTCACTATGCATTTATAGAACATCCGGGGCACATGCATAATGCATTCATAGAACATTCATAAGCGGCATGTAAGTATACCTTAACATCCTCCCCTCAGGAAGGCGCTACAGGAGCATAAAGTCACGCACCACAAGACTGACGAAAAGCTTTTTCCCTCAGGCAATCAGACTTCCGAACAATCCTACAAGCTGAAGTTAATCTGACCCCATATTCATATCCAACCCTTACTGTATGTTATATAGCACTGTGCACTTTATCGAGTGATTCTTATATTTTTATAATTTTTATAATTTATTCTATTTTTTACATCTTTTTCAAAGGGGGAGCAAACAAAGAAAGAATTTCATTACATGGTTCTAACATGTACATGTTCTTTACTGTGTATATGACAATAAACTTCTTAATTAACATACCTTAACAGCTTTAATATACAATAGTACCAAACATTATATGATTATATGATTATAATGTTAATTATCATATAATGTTTGTTACTAATGTGTATTAGAGCTGTTAAAACTATGTTATGTTATGGCATGGCATATTTACATGCTGCATTATGATGGTGCACTGAATGTTCTGTGAATGCATTATAAAGACATTATGAAGGCGCAGTTAATGTAAAGCTTTACCTAAATTCTAACCACAAATAAAAGGGTGACCATCTAATTGAGAAAAATCTACATGATGAAGGATACCATGTATTGCCCCCACTTTTAAGACTCCTTAGTGTCTATCATAGAAGACAATTAAATAAAGTAAGGCAGCGTGTTTGTTATAGAATGATTTATGTGAATCATAATAACCAGTGCATTGCGAAACACCAGCAAGACACAATGACCTCAAACTTTATATTAACCAGTTCAAAACAGTAAGTTAAAGCACTGCAGAGAAGTATGGAGAAAAGTATGTAATTCAAATGCTCACTGCTTCTAAGAGCCAGAGGCAAAAATCCAGGTAAACAATTCAACGCAGAAAAAAATAAAAACACGTGCCTGAAGCTTTTCTCTTGGATGTTTGTTGAGCCTGGCCATTGCCTGAGGACACCAAAGGCAAACTCTCAGAGCTTTCTGTTTTTGAGAGAAAGGGTATTTAATATCGATAAAGCTTTTATGTTATACACCAGTATTTAGAGAAACATTCCGGTCAGGGATTGCCAACCTGTCCATACATGGAGAATCGTGTCCATTGCAAGACTGTTTTGTGTCCATAGCAAAACATTTTGATGGAGGAAACAAGCCAGCGGTTGTGCATGTCTCATTTCGAAGGCTCGTCCAAATGCGGTCTAGAAATGTGTCTTTCTTTTCTCGCTCTGCGAAGGATGCACCGATGGATCCTTCGCAGCCCAACATATCCCACGATTCATTTTGCAGAAGTAAAGTGGGTGTGTCCCGCCTTGCAGACTGAAGCAGCGCTACATGACTCAGGGGTAAAAGAAATGATCAGTAGGCCAGACCATCCCATTTGACAATGCTTTCTGTCCGACCTTTGAAGAACGCAAGCTACAAAGGCTACACCTTCGTAGACTACGTCCTTCGAAGGATTCAGCCCTGAATTTGGACACAGCCTATGTAGGCTATGTTTATAGACCACGTAGTAAAAATGTCATTTTTATCAAAGCGTCCATCATAAATCTGCAGGGTGTTGACCCCTGGCACCAACATACTATTAAAATATTATATACCACATGCAGAACAATATTTTAGGGTGGGGATCTAGCAACTGGTGAAATTCCTAAAAGGGTAAGGTCACCCTTCAGAACTGTGGCTGGAGTCTCATCCTCAGAGATCATCTTGCTTTATCTGGTCCTAGGCTAAGCTGCTGTTCAAAGATGCTATGAAGATGACACAACTGACAGCATTAGCACTGAATAGCCTTTTTGAAAGACAAGTGAGAGCAAATGACGTCTAAATTATTAAACCCTTTTGGTGATTCATATGTTACTTGCACAACTTCTGATAGCCAAAAATCGTCCATCGTGTTTGCTGTTTAAATGTAGTGTGAAGTGTTATAGTTACACGGGTTCGCTGAGACCAAACCAAGCGACTCTTTAAAGTACAAAACGCAGAAAGCGTAATAAATAACAGTAAATATATAGCAAATGCTTAGGGGGGATGCAGAATAAGACAGACGGGCAAGAAAATTAGTGAAACTGGTGAAGTGTATATAATTTAAAGTTCTTTGCAAGGTACTATTGGTCAGTGTTCAGGCAGCATTCTCTGGACATGTGTTTATGTATATTTTAAATGCCGTCAACGGCAATACCTGTGGGCAGTCTCTCTGCCTAAAATTCTTTTTATATGCAAACATTTTCTGTTCGCTTGTTCTTATATCAATTAAGAAAGAAAATTAGAGGAGAGCAAGACTTCAAAGACTTCACTGTTCATAGAATTTTAAAAAGGTTTTTTCCTCATAATTCAAATGTCTTTAATCAGCCAAAAACATATGCTTCTTGTTGTCCCCTAAAAGATATCATTCTGAAGTTTTGCCTTTAATAAAATCCTCCATGAAAGAACTCTTAGCTCAAAGGGAGTTGGAATATTCCTTATTTGTCCATCTTATAAAAAACTGAAACGGAAGGATCAAACAGGACTTCTATACAGTAATGTTTCCCAACCTGGTTCTCAGGGACCCACAGACGGTTGACATTTTTGCTCCTTCCCAGCTTCCCAAGGACCGTGTTTGGAAACACTGCTTTACAGCATAGACACACGACAACTGAACTAGTGGTATTCTAGTCACCAGGAAGACACTTACCTCAGTTTTCCCCTACAGGTTGTGGCTCTTGGGAAGAACAGCCGTGGTTACCATTACATTCTGGCCAACTTGGTGAGTAATATACTTGCTGTATTCCCATCTGGGGACAACTTTTTAAAGCACCATTACTCCATTTTTTTTAAGCTATTGATTTATTGAGTCTGTCATAGCCTCATGATTTAACACTCGTGTTCTACAAGGTTGTCTTTGGTATATTTCTGGAAATTGGGGGGGGGGGGGGGGAACGTAGAAGGTCTCACCACATTTTGCCCTTGTTTGCAGCAAAGAATTCTACCTAAGGATTTATACCGATATGCAAGTACAGCGAGTGATGTGTGTGTCTTTTCTATAGCCTACCAAACACTGCAGTATAAAAATATCACCGAATATAGAAAGAAACATTCCCAAAAAAACACTTCTCTACCTAGAAATCTCTGAATTTCTTCTTTTTCTTGGGTTCCAGGGCTTTTCCAACATTAGTCTGGACAAGGTCTTTCTCGGCGGGGCGAATATTACCGGCTTTCAAATAATAAACCCCGAAAACCCCATTGTACAACAGTTTCTCCAGCGCTGGGACCGGCTGGATGAAAGGGAATTCCCTGAAGCCAGGAATACGCCCCTGAAGGTGAGCCTTTGATATCCATGCAAGGCTGGGTGATTTTCACAAGGATTCTCCCTATCAATAAGGAGATTATTACATGGAGGTCATTCTGGAGCTTAACCACACATCTAATGACAAAGTATCCAAAAAAGTAAATCGGTGACATTCTATTAATTAAGGTAAACACCATTATTCAGTTTCCCGCAGCATTTCAAATGTGCTTTTGTCAGTTTCCATTTTCATATTTACAGCACCTCTTAGTATCACACAGCTATAAGCAAGTGATTAATAACATACAAAACAGATAAAGATCCAGTTGTCAGTGGTTCCCAGAACCGTGATATGGCTCATAAAAATTAACAGCTCACAATTGACTTACTCTGAATCCATAACCTTAATGGATTTTGTGAACAAGGACTTCAGAAGTTAGAAAGCAGAAATATGTCTTGATTACTCACATTAAAATAGAGCAGTTACTTTACTAAAGCATACCTGCCAACACTGCAGATTTCCCCAGGTTTGTCCCGATTTTCCACCTCACTGAATTTACCATTTCTCTCGATAAACTCCTGATTTTCTGGGCACTGAATACCCCCACCCCACCCCCAGGATTTGGCAAAATCTCCCAATATTTTACAGCCTAATGTTGACAGGTATGTACTGAAGGGCTACCACACTTCTACAATCCAGCTGCATTAGTTACTTAGAAAATGTGGGGGTGCCTTCGCATTGCATGCTAAGAATGCATAGCCAATGGAAAGCCATAGCTGAATTTCACTGGTCTTTGTAGAAAAGGTGTTCCCAACCTTGGGGCAGGTCCATGGGCAGTATTCCACCGGCCCACAGGATGTTGGGGATTTTGAGGAGGGGTTGGTTAATTTCCAAAAATAAACAATATATTTTCAATGCTTGCATGTTCTGTTCGCATCTAAAGAATATTAAAATGGTTAAACTTATGAAATCACCGATCGATCCGGCGGAATTCCCCATGCTCCCACTGTTTTTTTAATGATCGGTGAAATGCTTGTATGACGGAAACCATGATGTCTGATGTCTGTAGACACTAAAAGGCTGACCCCTATTGTACAGCACATAGCAATTGGCAATGTGGTCCTAGTTGTAACATATCTGAATGAAAAACAATTCGTAATATTAGTACTCTACTGCTATAACAATGTTTATGGGGCCAAGCTGTACAAGAAAGCTGCCAAATGTAGGTAGAAATTTCCCTCTGGGGATCTATAAAGTGCCATTTTTCTGTTTTTTTCACAAAGAAAAAATCATCCTTGAGCCATAGGACTTATCGTCAAAAAAACATTAAAGGATTTTAAATAAATGTCTCCTTCTGCATAGGTATCATAAGGATACCTTTTCTAACATAAAAACTTCCTGACAAATGTTTTCCTCTTTAAAAAATTGACTAATGTTATGCAAATTTGACTGACTTCAAACGATGCAGACCCATCAGGAGAAAACTATGGGCAGAAACTTTTGTAATTCCTCTAGAAGTTGCTGTGTCGTGGTAAATACATAGTGTGCAACCGGAAATACAGGCTGATGGCCTGGTATACTTAAGATTGGACTTCAGAGGGTGAATTAGCATTTCTCCTGAATGGATGAATGGAGTTTTTAACAGCCGAAGATAATGTATACCATTGCTCTTCCTCTCTGGTGAAATGCGTGAGGAGCTGCCTCTGACAGCCAGCTTTATTTTTCATGTAATTTTTCCCAAGTGGGGCAATTACTCTGTTTTCAGCTGCTGTCAATGTTTCATAGCCCTTAGATTTACCATTTTAAGAGACGGACGCAAGACAGCAAGACGTGTTACCTCCTACAAAATGAAACCTCCCCAAGCCTCGCTCTGAATGCTGGAAATGAATCTGAACTGCTGAGCCCGTCAGCAGAATTTTTATTCCAACACCCACTGAGTCTGTGCTATTGTACAGCCATGTCCACAGCTGTGATGCAGAATCTTTTCCTGCTTTCATCACCGGGCATCTGCAATATTCCTTCCTTTTATCCATAAATAGTCTCTCAGACAGACTTTAATACAAGCTAAGCAGCACCTAAAACAATCTAAAATACTCAAAAACTTAGTTGATTCAGGGAATTTAATTCTTAAGATTGTTTTTTTTTTTTTCCATAGAGGCTTGTTTTTTTTTTTTGTTTCATCCAGTGACTAATTTCCTGTTTTATCCAGTGACTAATCTGTGCAATTTGGCTGCCTCTGATAAAACAGACCATACAATAAATACTAAGAAAATTTAAAATTAAATGAAAAGCATGTCCCGCTCTCTAATGAAAGAAACCGAAATGCCGAATAGAGGGAGAGCGTTGTGGGAGGAGAGTGCGCGGCCGCTGACGCACCATGCCGCCCATGTTGCAGTACACGTCGGCGCTGACCCACGATGCCGTGCTCGTGATCGCCGAGGCCTTCCGGTACCTGCGGCGCCAGCGGGTGGATGTGTCGCGGAGAGGTAGTGCTGGGGACTGCCTGGCCAACCCCGCCGTGCCCTGGAGCCAAGGCATCGACATCGAACGAGCCCTCAAAATGGTAAGGGCAAGCTCCCGCGTCTGGTTCTGCCGCCTTATGGCCATCCTGAATTCCAGAATTGGATGGATACAAGGTCTAATACAGTGTTTCTCAACCCGGTCCTCAGGGACCCCCAGATGGTCCACATTTTTGCTCCCTTCCAGCTCTCTGCCAGACAGTCCACATTATTGGTCCGTCCAGTATGAGAAACATTGCTCCAAGAGGCACAGATTCCCGCCCTTTTTTGCTGACTCTCAAACCACAGCACATGAAAAAGTCATTCCAGTTCTTCCAAAAAGCCCCATTCCCACTTACTGCTAGCAGTGTTGCCAGTTTGCAGTGACTGAGAGGACAATGGCTGAGCTGTCATCAGCGTTTTCCTGTGTTACCACACGGCAGGTCCAAGTGCAAGGCATGACTGGAAACATCCAGTTCGACAGCTTTGGTCGACGATCGAATTACACCATCGATGTTTACGAGATGAAAACAGGTGGGCCGCGAAAGGTAAGCGGGCAGCGGCTGTGCTGTGGAAAGTATGTTCCTCACACCGTTGCATGGGGGGGGTGTACTTAAATTAGGAGCAGAACATCATTACCGTAACAAAGGCGCAACTCATGAGTCGCTTCAGCAAACAACCTCGAGAACGCAGACTGGAACATGGCTAAATACAGAATAGCAGAACAGAGGAGCCATTTCTGATCTGTCTTATTCAGCTTCCAGAATAAAAGCTCATATTGGCCTTGATTTCACTGCAGCAAAGCACTGAGTACCTGCGTAGAAATGTAACATTTATTTTTGGATCCGTTTTGCATGAATTAAATCTTAAAAAAAAGGGGAACTGTGTGTAGGCGGTCAGGTTTGCATCGGTTCCTTTGTATAAGTACTATGACACCTAAGGCCATATTCTGAATGGCTCACAAGAGACGTTTGTGGGCATTTGTAAGGCAGGACGCAGCCGTATGCCACAACGGAGCTGCGCCTCACCAATTAGCGCCCTTTCCCGGGAGAGCCAGCCAATCAGAGTCAGCACCTCATCAAGCCTGGCTCGCAGGGGACACATGGGGGGATGCATGAGGCTGGGGTCCCCCCTCCTAATCCCTGGAGACCTCAATGCGTCACCCCCTCCCCTACCCTGTGGCAGGACTATTATCAGAACTCATCCCATTATGGGGATCACACTGCTACAAATGCTACAAATATAGTTGTGCTGATAGCCATTTATACAGGGATCTGTACTATTAAGAGGTTAGTCACCGCTGAATTAGACCAGGGAAAAGGAACATATTCCCATGTACATTAATTATTGGTAGATTTCGTACAGGGGCACAGCTACTGCTCCTGGGTGATATTGCACTCTCGTGGCTCATAAATGGTGCCGTCTGCTCCTCTGCGGAAATGGGAGTTTGGTAGGTGAGGGGCAGCGTTACAAACACCATCATTATCCCACCGTGCCACGAGTTGTCCCAAGGTAGACATCAGGAGGCAGGAAGATGAGAACGGCATTAGCAATGATTCAGATTCACCGCAGGAAACAGCGCGGCTCCTATTTAAAAATAAATATAAGGTCAGCCGACCCTGCAGCCCCATCCCTTTTCCTCTTCCCATATGTCTCTATGTTTTCCGGGCGGTTACCATGACAAAACTAGAGCTGCTTTATTAACTATGACATCATTATGACATCGTTCCTCCACTCTGCTGACAGTTGTAGAAAAGAAAAAGAAAATGAAACTTGCTGATAATAACAATTATGTTTGTCACTTTCAGATCGGGTACTGGAACGAGTATGAAAGATTTGTAAATATTATGGATCAGCAGGTCACCAACGAGTCTTCTGTGGAAAACCGAACAATTGTGGTCACTACTATTATGGTACACTTTCCATGCTGTTTTAAATGTTTCACTAATTCTGCCACTCAAGGTCAAGGTGTTGATTCCAAGATGGATACATTCTGTCCTGGGCGGGTAGAAAAATGTCTTTTTATATGTTGCTTTCCACCCACTCACTACATTTTGAAACAGTCGTCACAAAGAGTGTTTCAACTGTATCAGTGTGGGTGACAAAGCATTTTGATTCTCCATACCTCAGTGGCCTGTTGTAGCAGTGACATCACAATAACGGCTTTTGGTAATGTAATGGTAGCGTATACTCCATCAAATAGACAGAGTTCATACGTAAGTAAACCTTCTCTTCTCATTAAGTAAATGGTCAATGACACGTGGGGTAAATTATCGAGCAGAAAAAAAAACTAAAATATATATTTTTATATATACATCCAATGGTTTCCTTCTCGCAATGCAAAATATCCAGTAAGGGTATAAATAACGTAAGACCTTCTGGTTTTAGTATTTGTGCCCTTACTCAAAGCTGTTCTGCATTACTCTGGGGAAGGGTTCTGTGCTCAAGTATGACCATCTCCACGGATACCTGCTGAGGTGTAAGAAATAACTGGTCCTCGTTAAATATATGGGGAATTCGTAAACTTGGGCAAATATATGGGTCATTTTTAAATGTAAAATAAGGTTGCCTTTATTTTACATTTAATATACCGGCCCCTAAATATTTGCCTTTCTGACTCTGCCTAACATGACCTCGTTTTAGGCAGATTCAAACTACGAAAAAAAATTCACGCTTTAAATTTATGAAATTTGTCAAATTCTTTTGAGACTAGAATAACGGCGCGTCGTTTGCGAACACGATTGTTTATGTACTTTTCCACATAATCTCCAAATGGGTTTCCTTTCGAGTGCAGGTGATGATTAAAAACCGTTTCGTACTCACTCCAATGGCAAATAAACACCAGTGAACTCACATGGGAACATTTTTCATTTCAATGGAGGTAAAAGGATACATTCAGCACAGAACAAATAAACCATTGAAAACCCACTAGCATCCCATTGTCCCTGGCTCTTATAGGGATATGTTTTCTCTGTGAGCAGATCTTTTGTATGGTCATGATGTTGAAAGAAAAAAAAAAAGCACGTACAATCCTGGCATATTCTGTATGTGAGATATTTGCGTTTTGGACTATGGTGAGTTTATTATTTTTTTTTCTTTATTGGGAATGTGGCAGCCTCCTTGCGCATTTGTGCAACGTGCCTGGCAATGCTCAGATACTAGCAGCACCGTCTGATCCCTCTCCAGTCACTGCCATTTACTTTATGAACTGGAAAGTATCCCAAAACCGATGCACAACAAATGCAGTTTCAAAGGGCTGGCTTGAGGGATTATGGGAGAGGCCACCTGACTACTCATCTGGCTGTGCGTCTGAAATAGGGGAAATCGATGCATTTGCTTGTGAATCGGACCCCTCCCCCCCTTCCCCCAACCACCACCACCTCTAACCTCCAACCTCCCAAGCCCCCATGGCAGGGTTTTTCGTTTGTGATCTAAACCGTCTCTCCTGTGAAACTCATTGTGGGTTCTGTTGTTGTCTGCAGTGGTCAAAGCATGCGAGCATGCAGCCCGAGGTCAGAGGGCTCTGCTGATTAGTCTGTGCTATATGCGTGTGTGCCTGAGCATGTGTGACCGTGACTTGGAATGTGTTTAATTAACAGGAAGCGCCGTACGTGATGTTCAAGAAAAACCACATGCATCTGGAAGGGAATGACAAGTATGAAGGCTATTGTGTCGATTTAGCTTCCGAAATTGCAAAACATGTGGGAATAAAATACAAACTGTCCATTGTAATGGATGGAAAGTATGGTGCAAGGGATCCCGAGACCAAAACATGGAACGGGATGGTGGGTGAACTTGTGTATGGGGTAAGTAATGACCAGAAACACACTTTCTGCTAACACCTCTGATCCCTCAGCCACAAAGGAACAAGCTTAGCCAAGACCAGAAAGTGAAATCGTGATGTATGGAAAAGATTAGGTCATTGTTTCCCAACCTGGTCCTCAGGGACCCCCAGACAGTCCACTTTTTTGCTCTTTCCCAGCTCCCTACTGGTGCTGGGACTTTCTAGCAGGGAGCTGGGAAGGAGCAAAAACATGGACCATTTGGGGGTTCCCGAGGACCGGGTTGGGAAACACTGGATTATGGAAAACCGGTAATATTCGAAGGAGGTCAGGCTAGAAATATACTTTTGTATGTAAAAATCAAACGACAATCTGACAATTTGTGCATGCAGCACTCGGCACTGCATTGAAGTATAGTATGTTCCTCAGAGAATGCCCACTGGCACCCATCTGTTTCTGGCCCTTGGAAGGGTATGTTCTTTTCTGAAGTGCAATCTGCGCAAGCTAGTGGGGTCAAATGCAGACTTAGACAGTTCGCATGATTTGATGATGTCACTAGTAATTATTCTGGGGAGCATATGCTGCTATTAAAGAAGATCTTCAGGTTTTTTTAATGCTGGTTCCAAAACTGCATCCCATTGTAGGAAGAGCAAATTTTCAGAAACACTAAGTGCGAATTCTGGAATTTATTTCTTCTTTTCCGTGCTCAGAATGGCGCAGTAGAACATATACAAAATGTATGAGTACTGGGCCTCCTCATCTGTTCAATTTCCTAACCATCACCCTGAAAGATTGCCCAGTTTGATTTGCTAACCTTAGAAAATTATCCTATAAATTGGAAAACTCCACTCCACGCAGATAAAGAGGAAAAAATCTCCTCATCAACCATCCAAACGGTGTCTGAAATGACTACATCCATCCATATTTTTTGCACAATAGACAGAAAGCCCAAATGATTCTCCTGGATTTTGACCTTTTGACCAATGCATTAATTGGATTTTAGTAATCTCTTAAAGGTCTGATATTTAAGTGTCCAAAAATGCCCTTTAGTGCACTATTTACGCCAGTATTGATTGACCATTTTCAGAGCCCCTCATTACATTTAAATGGCTGTAACAAGACAACAATCCTGTTTTAGGTACCATTGTAAGAGAAAAATACTTATCGGTGGCCTTCACTTCTTTTTGTGCCAGTTATCCTTTTCATGTGGCAATGTACTTGTGTCCGTACACAACAAAATGGAAGCTTTTGATAAATTCCGGGTTTACCTGCCAGCTGTAGGCATGTTTTGTGCGTTTTCCTGTGTTGTGAGCTCACGAAATGCTCAAAACGGGAAGAACAAAAAAAAAATCTTTCGTCTCCCACAAGTTCCATTTTGGCAAAAATGTCTTGACTGATAAAAAGCGGAGACAATGGCAAAGTAGGCGTCTCAAGTGGGCTGCTGTGACAGCAACACAACAAATAAAGAAAGATGATCATACAATACTATTCATAATCCCGCTATGAGCTGCAAGAGACATTTCTGCTTTACCAATAAATCACTTAGATCACTAATTAGCTATTTATATGCAAATGATTCAGTGATATATTGACATGACGCCAGTGAGAGTTACATCAAAAACAAGAAAAAACAATGGCTAAGTTGTTTTTCCTGTTCCATCATAGCTTTCTCCTTCCACAGTATTACTCACTGAATGGTCCTATAATAGTGCAATCGTTACAAGATCCGATGGATAGGGACTTCAACTGCAGCACCAAAGGACGAGTTTGCTTTTGCAGTTTCCCCATTGTACCAATCAGAACAGAGTGGCATTTCTGTCCCTTTGTGTGGATCACAGCGGGTGGTTGATGATTCGTGCAGTTCCCATTTCACTAGCATCTACTCTTTTTGTAGTGGCATTCATGGAGATCTTTTTCCTCACGTAAACATCACTGTTGAGGTGATGTTTTTAGTAATCGGATATTAAATCAGGAACATACACAATGGATTTTGACAATGAGGTCATATGACTTACACATTACAAATAACATAAATTCGACTCCCATCTTAGCATAATGTCTTAGGGTTCTGATAGGCTGATTTTATTTTCATTAAAGGATGACCCAGTATCCATTTCAGAGTCCCTAATACATGTGTATGTACACAACATTTTAAAAACTGATAAATTTAGGTATAGCAATATGTTTAGGGTGAAATTACACTGATTACTGTGAAATGTTCATGAGACTAAATCTAATATCACAGGGCTAATTTGATAGATGCTGCTTAGGATTTTCACCACCAAAGATGTGGTCAAGTGACTTAGGAAAAGAACAGCATTGATCCCTCAAAACTGTGCCGTAGCTCTAGCTAGTCAGCCTGTCTACAAATGATTGTGAGTGAGGTAACAAAAGGTTAATACTCAGGAAACTAGTTCTTCTAGCTGTCTTGATCATATTATTATTGATTGTGTTTTGAAACCCATGTCTTGAATTTTTATATTAATGAGAATGATTATTGGGAAATAGGCTCTCTGGCATAATCAGTGTGCTTTGTTCATGAGAAATTACGTAAAGGATGTTCTTTGTTTCCGTGTACCGGGTTTTTAACCGTATTAATAGAAGATGTAATGTCTTATGTCCAGTGTAAAATTAAAATATTTCAGGAGGCAAAAGGGGTAAAGAATTCAGTGGGATTGATAAAATCTGCTGAATTTGACAACTAACATGTACCATGTTCCCATTTCCAGAGAGCAGATATAGCTGTTGCACCACTAACTATAACGCTGGTTCGAGAAGAAGTCATTGACTTTTCTAAGCCTTTTATGAGCTTGGGGATCTCCATTATGATAAAGAAGCCCCAAAAGTCCAAACCTGGAGTATTTTCCTTCCTCGACCCCTTGGCCTACGAAATTTGGATGTGTATAGTGTTTGCCTATATCGGAGTCAGTGTGGTCCTTTTCCTGGTCAGCCGCTTCAGCCCTTATGAATGGCACCTGGATGAAAACGACGAAGCCAAAGACCCACAGACCCCTCCGGACCCACCAAATGACTTTGGGATATTTAATAGTCTTTGGTTCTCCCTGGGAGCCTTTATGCAGCAAGGATGTGATATTTCACCAAGGTCAGTTACCGCACCAATGTGCATCGGGCACTATGTGGTCGCACTAATGCCATCATTATCCAATATGCTTAATGCCCAGTGCTGTGAACTACTGTCTTTGAAGGAACCAACATCCTCAGCGCTGTGGATGGCTCAATTGTTTATTTTGTCATTTCTTCTTATTACTGGAAATTGGCCTAATGGATGAAGCCCTTGCGACTATGAGATATCTACACTGTGTTTATGGCATCTGATTATTTTCACGTCTTTGATTTTTTGCTTGTTTCATCCCTCAGTTCATCTATTCATTAATCACTCAGTATGGCAAAAGAGAGCTTATTGTTTAGGTGGTTGGGTCCTCATTGCACTACGATACCAAATAATTAGGGTCCCTTTATAGCCCTGGTTATCATAGATTACTCACTGCTAGTCCATGGGAAGTCTCAGTATAAATGAAAGGCTGATGAATATGCTGATGAGCACAATGGTGAAAGTGAATAATGGCTCCATAATGTCATTTGCCATGTTTCACTTAAAGGGTGACAGTGGACAACAGAACCATTCTTTTAATTAAAGTAAGACGTTCAGACCTCTTATTCTATCCAAAGGATAACTGGAACTGACAGACTTCACACATTATACAAGCTCACTAAGTAAACTGCTGATGTGAATTAAAGTCACTCAGAAGAAGTCTCCTGTTACATAACTTCCATTCACTTTTGTGCAAAACTGGAAGGAGCCTTGATCCATTCTGATAGGTCAAAGATCAAAGGATAGGTTTCTCACAGCTTATATGTTGACAAACATTACACTTTTCCACAAGACATGCCAAAACACTTCAGTTTTTAAGAGGGAAGCTCAGTATCATAATCATTGTTATTATGAGTTCATGAATTTCTTTATGACACATACATGTGTAGAGGTAAGTGGTGAATTAAAATTCATCAAGGCTTTGGACAAGCTTGTCTTGAAAAGATCCTACAAGATCCCAAGGAACAACAAATTTAAACAAGTGCGATCAGTGTCATTTCCCAGAGAGTCTTGTATTAATATCCGTTAGAACGTAATTACCTTACTTATACCATGCTGTTCTAGCTGCGTTGTTCACAAGGTAATACAAAAGTAAACACTTGGGTTATTTGCCATTTCCCTCAACTTTTCCCCCATTCGAAGTTCTATTAGCAGTCGTGTGTGTACACAAGCACACAGTGCTGTTCTTAATTCGCTTTAAAATCAACTTCTAATGTTGTTGCTAATTCTTTGCTAAGCCCTCTGGGGATTCTGTGTAGGGAGGGGGCACTATATAAAAATTAACTAAGTGAGCAAATGATTGGATTGTAAAGCATAAATTGGTCTCTGGTGGTTAGGCTTTATGTAAATAAGTTTGTTTAGTTAGTTAGTGAACAGAATTTAATCAATACATTTGAATATATTCTGTCAATAGGGTATATTGAACTGATATTTCATAGTCCAGCAAATACGGTATATGTTTCTTTTGTTATATATTATTTTCCCCAATAAAGCATGCATACCAGAACCATATATACTCAGTCTTAAAAAAGAAACATAAAACTTGGATGATTATTATTTAAAGATACTAGTACATTGTATGTAAACTATCTAGCCAAAAGAGGAGTGTTCTTCCCCTTCATTGCTGCCTTAAAAGACCAAAGACTGAACAATAAAGTATCCAATTGATGATAGTCTAACAAGTATGACCTGTGACCTTCTAATTGGAAATGTTTTGAGGTGACAAGCTAGGCTTGCGGTTATTTGGAAGGAGAACAAGCAAGTCTTTCTTGCAAATTTAGCAAGTTAATGACATTAAGCTACAGCCCAAAGGACCAATTAACACTATACTCCAGAGTGTTAATGAGGATTATAGATTCAGCTGAAACGACAGGTGCAAAATGATGGCAGTATCCCACAGTTATTAAACAATGAGAAGTTACATCACTCTGGAAAGCAGGTTTTGATTGGGTGTTTTTATGCAATGCTGGAAGACGTCCCCATTAACAAACTGTTCTTTTCTTCTCTCTGTCCATTTGTCTCAGGTCTCTGTCAGGGAGGATAGTGGGCGGTGTCTGGTGGTTCTTCACCCTCATCATCATTTCGTCCTATACGGCTAACCTAGCTGCCTTCTTGACAGTTGAGAGGATGGTCTCTCCCATCGAAAGCGCAGAGGATCTTGCAAAACAAACGGAGATTGCATACGGAACCCTGGACTCAGGCTCCACCAAAGAGTTCTTTAGAGTGAGTTTTAAACTCCATCACTTTATGTCTTTACAGAATCAATAGAATAGCTTACTTGTTAAGAATCTCAGGTATGCTATCATCAGCTTGAATTAAAACGAACTACTGTATAAAGGTAAAACATATTCAGAGGTGGATATTTCAGGTCCAGAAAGTAAAAATCCAGACCAAGATTTTGTTTTAACCAACCAGTTTAGCATAAAGAGTCACATTCACAGAGTACTCAAGCGGTTGGTTGAAACAAAATTTTGGTCTGGATTTGTACTTTCCACCCCTGGTAAAAATCCAGACCAAGATTTTGTTTCAACCAATCAACTGAGTATAAAGGGTCACAGTCACAGAGTGCTCATCTGGTTGTTTGAAACAAAATCTTGGTCTGGATTTTCACTTTCTGGACTTTAACTATCCACATACTAGGAAAGCAGCTTGAGAAAATATGGGGTGTGGCTCTCAAAACTAATGAAGAACAATGATCTGGGTGTTAATATATAATCATACCGAAGAAACATCTACATTTGTCATGAAATATTCAACTGCTGTCATAAAATGTCCTAACAGAATTGAACTAAGTGTATAAAAGATTGAAGGAAACCATATTTATTCAAACTTTTTAGTCCTACCAAGGAACGCATTATACTTCACTGTAAGTATAATATAAGGAAAAAGCTGGCACATAAGTAGTAATGCTCAGGCTTCAGGTACGTATACGTCACCACCATTTTTCTACTCCCGTTTTGGCAATATAAAAGCTATGGTATTTATTTAACCTTCGTATATTACATTTTTAGTGTTTATTTTAAAAATGTGAAGTGCACATAAAAGAAGATAAGTGGTGATCAAAAGGCTCATGCTTCTTAACACCCCACCTGATTCAAAATATAATTAAAATGAGGTCTGATAAACAGGACCCCTGAAGGCTAAATACTAATTCTGAAAAGCATGGCAGATGAATTAAGGATGATGTCGCTTGCTACATGGGAGATGACACTGCAACTTATTAAAGATTTATTGTCTGCATCATCTTTTCTATTAGAATGGACAGATGATGGACAGCACAAACTTGTAGTAAACAGCAACGTAGTGGGAAAAAAAATTATGTGCCACATATTATGTGCTCTTCAGAAAGAGACTTTTCTTTCGCAAGGTCATTTAGTGGTTTGTTTGCCTGATTGACGTGCTGTTTTGCCATGTAGCCAAAGGTTTGCAGCAGAGGTAATTGAAAGGTGGTTAGGAACTCACACATTGCACATATACTACATAATGAGTGTCCTAGTTATACTCTCAGCCTTCAAATTGGGAATGACGTGTGCAAGTTGCTGTTCCAGGGGAGTTTTAATTAACGCTGTAGATGGCTGACGAGGAAAAGAAATACTGATTAATAGGGGTTCAAGTTCTATTTTAAATCTGTTCTTCAGGAAAGACATTCTGGTTTAATTAGACCCATACGGCACAAAGCAGCTGGAAATTTTAAAATCAAACACAGCCCTTGCCTCTGATATGAAATTTGTCTTCAGCTTTTACATATTCATCTCAGTTTTAAATATCCTCACAGGTGTAGGTTGATCTTTGAGTTAATTGCATTTTTTTTAAAAAACTACCAAAACAAACATTCTTATTCTAGTTGTCCTGTGTCTAAAACTGTCAGACTTATCCAAAAAATAAATTGCAGTTTATAAATACACACACAAATACAACTTTCTGCAGGGGTCTTGTGGTGTTTTAGAGGAAACCCAATGGTACTTTCAGCTCTCTCATTTATGAAATTACTGATTGCGCCCAGGACATTATTTCTAGTAAGGCTGAGCTCTTCAGACAGCATAAATGAAATTACACTGCCGATGACTAATGTGTTGTGCTGGAAAGGGCAGTGAGCCTGAAGTCTAAATCACTGTAATAATGGCAAACAAAACTGGGCATACTAACTGAAGTAAGGTCTAAACACGGACAGTTGTTATAAGCCAAACAGAGCACACGTTCTAAGACAGATGCAGCTTGCACTCAGGTAATAGTCTCAGTTGTGGCAGTAGGGTTCAGGGTCAATGAGTCCCTTCATCGTTTGGTCTCAAGACTATCAAACTGATTAGTCATTTACATTTTAATGTTTTCTCTTTTACACTATTTTATGAGTGGCCTTGACACTATGGTGATTGGGTATTTGTAAAATTTTCCAAAGATGATTCCAGAAATTAAAGAGTAGAGCAGTAAATAGTTAAAATCTGAAAAATTATAGGGTATCATAATGTACATTATGAACATTTTTGAAACACAGATAATTACAATAATAAAGCAGAAGTGTGGTGCTTGTAAATAAACATTTTGTTTAGTGTTTACCCATTTGATAGCTCTTCACAAGACGTAAAGGGCTCCAGAATATAGATACAATGTTCAATGTTTTGAATTTTGAAAGGCAATTGTGTGATTCTGCATTAATATAAGCATGGACTGAACTAATATGTGAGCAGCATCTGCTTTGCAATACACAAGCAGGAATCATGCATGGCACAATACAAGAGGCAGATGGGTTTAAGCACCTCTGGCCCGTTACATCTCTTTGGCGTAAAAGTACTACAAAAGAATGAGTACAGGTATTATGACCTCTCCTGTTCCAGGGCCTCAATTTCATCCGACTGTCTGCAAGCCCAGAAATTTTTTAGCAGTTGAAAGGTATGACCCAGAATATCCTTATTTCCTGTCTGCTTTGATCTCATTATTTAATCCACCGTGCACACCATCAAATTAATACATTAGTGACAGGGGAACACTTAATTTGACTGACGCTTATGGCCACAGTATAAAGGATAGATATGGGACAGAGAATGAGAGGCATTTAAAAACGCCTACCAGGGAAACTCGAAATGCCTGCCATAGTTCAAAATAATATTATAAAAACAAGCAAATCTAATATGACCCAGTGTATAAATTCAATTTGCACAGAGCAGGTACCTGTCATATTGTATTAAGGTAATTCTGAAGCAGTGGAAACGCTAGGCTGAAGGTGAAACAGTGGACAGACATGATTCGCTGATTCTCTCGCTTAAATTCTGTTTCATCTTCTTGATTGACTGCAGCCCTGGTTACAATGTCCCGTTTGACGTCTGCTTTATAATCTCCGACACGTGTTTGCTGGAAGGCCCAAAGCCGTGACATTTAAAGCACCTGCCATGGCATTTCATGCGGTTTCCTGACGAGTCCTTGTCCATAAAGGCTGTTTCTGTTGTGCTAATGACTCGGCCTCATCAACCAGGCCACTATCCTTTTGCCCAGACTTGAAATCTCCATGTAAGCCAGCCTCCATTCACTCTATGTGCAACGCGATTCTGCCACCATTTCCCAGTACCTGGGAGGTATGCGTCAACTGAGCCATTACCCAGAGCAATTTACAATTGTTACAAATTCCATCTGTGCATTATTGATGCTATGGCGACAGGCTGCCAAAAGTCCCCTCCCCCTCCTTCCCGCCGCCATAGCATATCACTCTGCAGCTGCATGCGGGTGGGACATGCAGCCATCCACCCATAACCAGACCTCTCAGAGGTCCCGAGGCACTGTGTAGGGGGCCTTTGGGTTTGGCTACCCACTAAGTGCCTGTCATGGCTGACATGTGACCAAAAGACAGAGACATACAACAGAAGCCAACCCAGTCTATCTGATTGGCTAGTATATGAAGCCTCAGTTGAATCCTGCATTCCAGTGGGAGTAAAATGACACTTTCCCTTTAGACTTTACGATGCTTTAACTTGAATGCTTAGTAACTCTTTTTCAAAGGGATAAAGAGTGTTTACATCTACCCTCCATTCACGCATTTTAATTTTCAATTACAGTTTCTATTAAACTAACGGGAAGGTAAATCCATTCAAGAGGCATTCAGCCGAGGTGACTTTGTTTTTTAAATTTTTCTCCATACATGGTAATCCAATTGTATTAAAGGTTTAATTGTCTTGGCAACGTTGTAATTGCTTCAAGGAAGTACATCTTACCAAATCAAAAGAACCACACCACTATTTTGTGGAAACAATACCATCATTAATTAGCTCTGAAGCAGCTTCAGTCACTCTTTGCAAAACCTAAGAATCTCATAATTGAACAATCGCAGCCTCGACACTTACATTATGTGAAATTAATGGTTTTGCCGTGACTTGATTGTGCCCTTCAAGAGAAATAATGATGGAGGGAAGTTCTTTGCAAACCAAAATATAGATTTCTAAGCTTTTGCTAAACCTGCAGCGGTCAGTTCTGGCACCACCAAAAAAGGCAAAGCACAGTTCTTTGTTAAACAGATTTTGGAAAGAACGTGTGACCAAACTGATGACAGACCCATTCAAAAAAAGAGACGTCCAACAAGGGATATTCTTCTCTTCCAACTGTCTCATTCAACCCCGGTTGAAGCAAAATGATACAAGGACAGAGACAAATGGGGCAGCAAATTCCGAAATGTCGGTAGTTTGGTATTCGAATCACAGGCATGGCAGTAAAGCAGGCCCCAGGCTATCGCAGAGGTCCCACTCTTTTACAGTGAGAAGCTCAAGATAGAAGGTATTGAAATTGGCCTATACCATATAAGCCCCTAGAGGTGTATATCACCAAAGCACATCCAGGCAGAATAAAACGAATGCACCGAGGTGAACTTAGGGACCTAACATAAATCTATTACTACCTGTGCAGCACAGCACTATAAAAAACAAATGTACAGCGTCTGTGGAGCGGTAAAGAACCTTGTGTTTCATGTCTTTTCTTCCAGTGGAACTCCAAAGGAAGTCGAATGTAGTACATGTGACAGAAGAGAGCATGTCATGTCGCCCTTGATCTGATTTAATTGACAGCCCTTCTCAAAGTCTTCTGGCTTACAATGTGTACAGTGGGGAAAAAGTAGGTAAATATCACAGGCAGCAACAGCACAGCCTAAAATTATAGTATTACTGGTCTTGTATGAAGAGCTGGATTTATATCTGTCACAATTTCAGGCTTTGGTTTAAAAAAACAACATTTGATTACAATACCCTGGCTGAATTACACAACAGTAGTAAAGTATTTTTAAAGAAATAACAATATTTAAATAAGGAATCTGAAAAGCTGTTATTTGGATCATTTGTACAAATTTACTGCAGATCTTTAGTTATATGTACAGGAGAAAAATTCTGCTTGGGTTTCTTAGCTGGTGTTTTTGAACAATTGAGATCTTACTCGAAATCGGGTAGCTTAGCTGAATAGCGACCAGCCCATCAGCCTTCCAACTGTATAAGCCCCTGTGATCTCTGCATGCTCAGGATTGGTAAGGCGTTGGTAGGGCCACCAGCACTGAGAGGCAGAAAAATCTGTTCCAGCATGTCAATGTGCGAAGAGCACCTTAACCCACTCATGCTGTGTGGCTGGCTCACAGCTACAGGAGAGTAGGATGGCGCCCTGGGTTTCAACATACAGATAAAATGAGGAATGAAACTCTCCATGAGAAGTGTGGGCAGCTGAAAGTTTCACTCCGCAGACATTCAACCCTTTCTGCTGGAGCTGCTCCACATTGGAAATGTGATATGAATACTGTATATGTGAGCTTCACAAAAACTGTTCTATGCTAATTACCTTCACTTTGACACTCTCCATCATATTTAGTGCCGCAGAGTTCTGTTGAAACTGGGCATACATTTTTTTTTCCGAAAGGTGAAACCTTAAAGTTAAAGAACAGCATGTTTTTGAACAAAAGGACGAATCACCCCTCTGCCCAAAAAACCTTGCCACCGCCCCCACTCCTGCCTGGCAGAAGAAGAAGCAGGGTGGCGGTGTCTCCAGAGGTTCTGCTTTTATCATGAGAGGTCTATGGGACGCATCGTGTCCGCCCATAGCAGCTCTCACAAGGTTACCTTATTATTCATTTCTCATACGGCTGAATGTGACACGTCGAAACTCCCTGAAAGCAATGTCGACTTGCCCCGTGTGATATAGCGCCTCTGTGTCCCTTCAGAATACATTTCCACAGTATTCACAGCATTGTGAGATGTATGTAGTGAGTGGAGCGAAACCTACAATATGGACCGTGTTTGAGTGGGTAAAATAATTAAAGTGACAGTTAAAAAACAGCTTGTTCTATTAAGCTACTTTTATATAGGCTGACACTAGTGATACTAGTTGTAGGCCTTTTTAGTCATTATGCTTAATTGAAATACTGTGGGACCGGGAGTTGAAGAGAAGGTTTGTGATGGACAGCCAGGGTAATTCCAGTGCATGCTGAAGCATTCTGGTAATGCATTTATTACCGCCTGTGTCCCTCAACGTTGGTCGTCCAGGACAGCCACAGCAGAATCAG
Source organism: Mormyrus iriodes (assembly GCA_011763525.2). Classification (NCBI taxonomy): domain Eukaryota; kingdom Metazoa; phylum Chordata; class Actinopteri; order Osteoglossiformes; family Mormyridae; genus Mormyrus; species Mormyrus iriodes. Next base: position 22,740,738 of record JAAGVU020000002.1, read on the forward strand.
TCTGTTTGGGTTGTGGTACCATTCCATTCCTAATATTGATTAATTGACTTCATAAAGCACTGGGGCGGCACACTTTCCATCTGCAGTAATCAATTCCAAAATCCATCCATTTGTGCTCATTTAACGATGGCATCTTAAGGCGCTCGGTGTTCAGAGCGCCCGATGAATCCTGCACCTCCTGAGAATTGCCATTTAAACCCGTGTCCATTCAGGAAACTCTGATGCGCACAAATGAAGAGCCATACCTTTGTGCGTGCGGCTTTTAATGCCAGCGGCAGACAAAACCACTTTGTGTCAACTGATTTGAATCGGTCAAAGATGAGAAATTGAATGTAATTCATTTCTTTAATCCAGCAGAAAGCAAAGCACTAAGCAGTGAACATAAAAGCTTTTTTCCCTTCTTAAGCATGAATTGTATTTTTTAGTACAAGTAGCATTAAAGAAAATCTGCATAAATTTAAGAAGTACTACACTTGGTAATGCACTGAGATTTTCGTCAGCATTTTAGGACAATATTTTTGAAGGTCCTAGTGGATTAAGACAGATGGTTATTAATAAACTTGCAGACTGTTGTAAGTAAATAAAGCTGTAATCTTACTGTACTATTGCAATAGATTTTCTACCAGCGCTCAGTAATATCCAGTGTAACTGTTGTATGTGGAGGTAACATGGTATATATATCAATACATTGTGAATCTAATTTAATATTATATTAATATTAATTAATCATTAATATTATATTCTTCCATGGCCAGTGTTCATTTTAGATATTTCTATGAAAACAGGGTAACATATTATTTAGCTTGCCTACAGATGATTAGCAGAGTATTTGTAACATTTCAACAACTTTGATTTCAACAACTGTAGATGTTTAACAGAATATACAGTATATTAAGTATATGTAACAATTCATGAACTTACCTACATATTCCTAGATTAATTTAATCGAATTTGACTCCTTATTAAATCAATGTTGTCTATATTGTTGCATCTCAACTAATAAGTTGTTGAAATGTTACTAATACTCTGTATACACACTGTAGACGGACTGTCCAAATTAAGTGTTACCAAAAATAGTAGCTAAATAAAGATAAGCTGTCTAAAAAGTGCAAGTAATAATTTCATTGTATACTCAGTACACCAGCTTTGTTAACAAAAACAGCCTGCTCCCTTAAACCACAAATCATGTGGTTTGGCTATGTAACAGCCACCTTCCTGGGATTTTTACGTACTTGTCTCTAGAGTTTACAGAGAATAAAGTAATAAGCAGAAACTGCCAGTCAGTGGTGGTTCTCTTTTTGAAAACACCTTGTTAATGAGGGAGATCAGGGGAGAAATAGACCAGACTCATTAAAGCTAACAGCTCAATACAATAGCAGCGGGCAGAATAGCTTCTCTGAACACACGACTCATCTACCATTGAAGTGGCTGGGAGACAAAAGGGGGTCCTACCTGGTACTGCTTAGGGGTACCTAATGAAGTGGCAACTGAGTGTATATTGAAAACACTGAGGTGATCCTGAACAGGTGATATTTAACTTTGTGGATATATAGTAGTTTGTGAAACTCTGGAAGAGCTACAGTATGGAATAGAAGATATCCTGTCCAGATATTTCTAGATACTCAGCCTGAGTATTTTTTAGAAAACTCGCATCACTAGTCCACTCATAAAATTTTTTTAAATTAAAGTTCTTTATAAAATAAGAGCAAAATAACAGTTGTTTTTTGCCCAATGTGAATAATAATTGTATTGGAAACACATGAGCATAAACTTTGCAAAAACTTGCATTTAAAAAGATACATCAAGGATTGTATTGATCATTTACCATATTTGAACTGATAATTGGACCGCAAGTCTCAGTCAAATGGTCTTGATAGGGTTACATTGTGGGAATGGTGGTGTGTACAGCTTAGCACCTGAGCTTCATTCTTCAAAAATGAGAAAAACAAATAAATCTACTGTTTGTTTCCATTAACCTCCCAGGGATTGGCAGGCTCAGTCCTCTCCATCCTCCTCTGACATCCTCAGAAACCATAGCTGCACTTTGGACTCTCAGAATTTACAAGTACCTCCTGTTGGGCATCTGAAAATCAGGCTACTTATGCAAACAATAATCGCCAATGGCCACATCACTCTTGTTTACAAGATGTAATTTCTATACAAGGATGTGTACATGTTTGTTTTGCTCTTCGAGTAAAAGATGCTCATGGGTAGCACCATAACTGGGAGCCTTCAGCGTCTTATTGGAATGTCACAGCTAAATGTAATGTGCCTGATTAAGCTATCTCGAAGCTGGTAATTAATTCTTTTTTTTAAAATCTAAATCTAAATATTTGACATGATGTCCATTTTTAACGGAAACACTGACCTCAGAACTGGAATTGAATTGTTTTTCCTGATTTATCCTTCTGTTCATTAACCTGCACAGCTACTCCAGTGAAACATCATTTCCCTGCAGTAATTCGGTCATGCCCTTCTTGTAAAATTGCTTTTAATTTCCTTTTAATTGTAACCCAATTCTTTTTCAGTAAACCCGGTCCAGTAAATATGGTTCTTTTGACTTGCTTAGTTCTGCCAGGTGGCATGTGAGAGGCGACAGTATTTCAGCTTCACACCTGCAGGGTCAAGGACTTGATGTCTGCCTTGTGCGTGTGTGTGGAGTTTGCATGTGGGTTTCCACTGGGTGGATGAATGCGTGCTCATGGGAGTTTTACTTACACAAAAATATTCCGAGGGCAGAAGGAAAAAATGATTGGTTCAGAGAGATAACCAATCAGATTGTAGAGGAGTTGGATCGAAGCAACTAGAGGAGGCGGGACCAACCAATCAGATGTAATGACAGCACCAGGATTTTTTTGTACCACACCACTACACAAACCTCTGAAGCTCCAGAAAAAATGTATATTTCTTGAACTATTTGAAGATATCTGTTGCCTTGAAGATATCTATAAATATTTCAAGATATGTTTGAGAACTACAAATTTTAAGTTTCCTAAAAATATATTGTGAAGTTCAAGCTAACAAAAAATATCTGGTGTGCAGGTACTTTAATACTGCATATGGTAACAGCTGCTCTCTCTCCCTCTTTCTCCCTCTCTCTTCCCCTTCCTCCCCCAACGCAGCGCTCAAAAATAGCCGTTTATGAAAAAATGTGGTCATATATGAAATCGGCAGAACCCTCTGTCTTTGCCAAGACAACACCTGATGGGGTTGCCCGGGTACGAAAGTCGAAGGGCAAGTTCGCCTTCCTCCTTGAATCCACCATGAACGAGTACATTGAGCAGCGGAAGCCATGTGATACGATGAAAGTGGGCGGCAATCTCGACTCTAAGGGCTATGGTGTGGCGACCCCCAAAGGCTCGGCATTAAGGTGGGTGGAATAAAATAACAATATTCTCTATGTTGTTATAGTATTCCACCTACCCTGATGTCCTGTGTTGTCATTTCTTTTCTTCCACTTTTTTATGGTTTTTATTTTTGTTTTTTTGTGGAGTGGATTCCAAGAGGTAATATATATATGTCTCTGACTGTGCCTGGAAACCCAGGCCGATTTCTCTCATTATTTAATTTTGATACATTTCTAAATTTAGAAGCTCAGATCTCGTAAACTAGAGGTAGATTTACCGCCATTCCATGTGCGTCTCTCTCCTCCTTGTCCTCCACTTCCCTGTGTCTTCCCCCTCCCCTGTCCTGTGTGCCGTCCTTCCTGATTCTCTGTTGTCACTTTTAATTTAACAGCTCAACGGTTTTTCAATTTAACTTGTAAAAGCTGCGCTGTCAGTTGTGACGAATGTTAATTGCATGGTGTTTGTTGTTGTTACTTTCTTCTCAATGACGAGTGTCCCCATTCCGCACACTTCAGTTATAAACAGTGTATCCCTCCATGCCACCTTTCCAATATTTAACGCTTTCTTTGCTGTACGAGCGTCTTCTATCTCTCATATCCGTACAATTTTTACCAATTTGTCCTTTCGTGCTCTTTTTAATGATCATTCTGATATTATTAATATTTTCTCACTATTATTATTCATTATTACTACATACTATATTAGATTTCTCACGGACCTGTGCATTTTCTTACAAGTTATGTTTTATCGTTTCAAGAAATGCTGTTAACCTGGCAGTGTTAAAACTGAACGAGCAGGGCCTCTTGGACAAATTGAAAAACAAATGGTGGTACGACAAGGGAGAGTGCGGCAGCGGGGGAGGTGACTCCAAGGTCAGCCTCAATGTCACCAAAATCGGGTACTTTAGAGCAGAGTAATCGGCAAGGCTGTCATTACCTGAACCAAATGGAAAAATCCACCCTGTACGATCCAGCACAGTATTTTTAAGCGGCCTTCCCAGGGAATTGAGCAAAAGAGATCAAACCAGGAACCCTTACTTGGTTAAGGGAGAAGAAATTCAGAACCAGTAACATTTTAGACTTACTGACGAGAAAAGTTTGCCACCATTATCTTTGGTAACTAAAGCATGGCAGGGGCTGATTAAGGCAAGAGTATGTATTGCCATTATTGATCCAGTAAGTCATCATGTCTTTCAAGCGGATAGAAATGTTACTTTATCGGCTGGTGTTGCAGGATGCCTGTAGCAAATAAGCCTGTCCTGCAGGAGTTGAAGGCAGCAACTGAATTTGGTTGAACCTTCATCATCTGCAGGGCAATGATCATTTAGGGACCAGTCATATTCTCGTAATGTTCACTCTCTGTTCATTTTGCAAAAGGCAAGAGAAAGTCATGTTCTGCAATCCCAGATTAGGTGTCGCTTAGCAGATTAACAGTTTGAGCCACAATAGTTAGTAGCTGCCTAGAAGGCCAACCTTATGTGACAGATCATAGACATTCAATTACAAGTGAAAAATAGCTAAAAGGCACTACAGAAAGACCTAGAAATAATTCTAAATGTTGCATTACAGATGGAGAACCCCCTAAAACATAGATGAGTTCCCAATTGCTTTCTTATTTTGTGCAGAGGAGAGATTGGATGCTTGGAAATGTGCTAGTCTTTTCGGACAGGACTCTGATGTGCCACCAGAGCAGTTTAGGTGTAGGAAAGCGAGGCAAGCAGCGGAGTCTTGAGGGGACGAAACATTGCAGGAATACGTGAGAATTCTAATCAACCAAAAAAAACTACATCCACCACTGATCCAGACAGTCTCCTGGTTGGTCTTTGGTGAAAAACCTCACTTGATTTTTTTATTTCAGAGACAACGGTGTTCCCAAGCCCAGTTTCCAACTGCAGCTATAACCTCCAACATCTTTCCTTTTTGACTCACAAACTGCACTTAACATTCGGCAAAAGACAAGGCAACTGATTTTGCTATTCCTGTCTAAAGTTATTCAATCCTGACAGTAAGCAGGAGATGAATACTGTTAGTAAAGGAATACAAAGCAGTTACCTTGTTTCTCAACAATCTGCCAAGGATTTTTGAGCAGAACGAAGGGACAAGCTTGCAATATTATGGTATCATGTCTTGACTGCTAAATTTCTTTCTTTTTTTCTGTATGCAAATCTTAAGGGGGAAAACATTCTATTAGTTGACAGCTAGTGAAAATCTTACTTGGAAATTGAAAAAAAAAATGGTGTTCCTTCTCTCGAGGCAGATTCTTTGTTCCATTCAAATTAGAAGATTAACACAATGAAGGTAATTACTGTCAACGAATAGACTTAACATTCTTACATTAGCATGTGATCTACTTTATCAATAGAAAAAAATGATGAATATCATGAATACACCCCATTTAGCCAAAAAATAACCAATCAAACATTTTCAACCAACTGCAAATTCTTGAAAATGGTTATTTCCTTAAGTAAATATCTGATGTGCAGAAATTATTATTATTATTATTATTATTATTATTATTACTGTTGTTATTATTATTATTATTGTTATTGTTAATGTGGTCAGTTAAGCATAAGCTTAAGAATTGAAATTCAGTACCAAAACAAAAATGCAAGAAAATGATAAAATCATATCAGATCTATGTTGAAAACAAGATCCATTTATGTTTCCGTGGTAAGGTCAATCAGTTTATATGCAGCTTCTAAAACTCAAGACTTAATATACATCAAATTTCATAGGCCAGTTTTTGTTGTCCGAAACAAATGAAAACTCACAAATCTAACACGTTCAATAGAGGCAATTGTGAGGTAATAAAGTCATAAGAAAGATCCCATTAAAGAGAAGGTTAGGGTTATAATGTCACAACTCATTACAAGACCAATTAAAGTTGCACTATACCTGGAGTTCTGTATGGATTACTTAAAATAAGCTGCGTTAAGTGTACCCAGAAAGATACCGTTATAATTATTGTCCCATTATTCACATTCTGTAAAAACAAAAACAGATGATTATATATATATATATATATATATATACACACACACACACACACACACACCTATTAAAAACACTTATTTTTCACTCAGCCAGTAAGGGCACATCTGTGTCTCGTTCTTATTGAGTGTAGACTTAACAGAGGCTGGACAGTTAACAAAGGTTGCATGGATTATCATGTAGCGCCTGTTTTGTTCCAGGTTTGCTTTCAGCTATATTCTCACCGAGTCTGAGTCCAGGAGTCCTTCTGTTTTAACAAGTTTGTTTTCCAGAGCTGTCGTCATGCCCTGCACTGTTGTGGACGAACTAGCTGTGGAGATGTCCTGCTTCAACGTTTCAAAACGAGAGATTACGGCGTCTTTCCACCCACTGTCCACCCCCATTACTAACCTCAGCTCACCATAATTTTGTTATTTTAAATGTCATATAGGTGCTGCTTTTATCCAAGGCATTCACATGCTATGCTTAGGATTGCCAAGGGAATGTTTCTTGGTATGTTCATTGGTAAAACTTCTATGGAAATTAATGGTTGAAATTTTTCATTTAAATGGAGAAGCACAAAATTATATAGTTTCCTAAACACAACCTCATGAATAAGGTTGATAATAGATTTTTCAATAGGCCACTTTAGTCAGTGGTTTCTGACAGTTTTACAGATTAGTCAATCACACAATGCTAGACCAGTGGTTCTTAATTTAATCTAGAACATTAGTTACTGCTTTTAAAGGAAAGATGTGTATTATAAATGGGGACAGCTCAGAAAACCTTCTTTTAAAGCCACTCGCATCGCAATACATAGCAATTTTCTTTTAACACATTGACAAAAAACATTAAAATCCAGATTATCTATAAAAAACCTTAGCAGTTAGGCATTCTGAAAAAAGAATCATTTAATAAGCTGTCATTTATGTATTCTTAAAATACCAATGCATGGAAAACTATAAAAACAGTCATAGTATTGTAAAATTATATTGAAAGTAAAAGTTTCCACAGATTCTGACCTTGGCTTGAAATTTCCCAAAGTAAACTGGGAGAGCTGGAACCTGGTTGCCATGCCAGTAACTGTATGCTCTCAATAGTGACTCTTATTGGTCCCACATCCTGGTCAAACAGTCACGTCCCTAACATGTACCAGCCACGCACACAGAATGCACCTACGTCCATCAGCATCAGCACACTTCAGGAACACATCCGCTCTCTCCCCACCCTCTTTTTAACAACCTGACGGACATTCTCCATTCATCAGCAGAACACAGCGTAGGGCAGCTGTCAGATGTGAGCAAACCGTGTCTTTCAGCTGTCACCATGGTGACAGTTATTGCCCTGGACCGCATCACCGGGTAACAAAAAAAAATGCAGCTCACCTGTGACACTTGTGAGATCACTAATCTCTTTAGGATTCATTCTGGAGCAACTGAACATGTCTTACCAAAACAGAACTGCAGGTGTTTTCCATTCTATGAAAAATGAAGAGAAATTTAGCAGTCTCAATGGTAGCATAATATCTTACAGGACAAAAGACTTCCAGGGCAATCTGAAGTTGAGCTGGGTCTTTTTCTGCAATGCAAGTGAGCCTGCCCACACACAGCTGGCCAGACAGGGAGTTTAGGGCCATGCCTCTGTTGAAGGGCACTTAGCTGCCTCAGTGCGTGCTCATGTGCCCGTCTGCATTCAGCACATTATAAATAACAAAAAAAACAGAGCCGAGGAGAGAATCAAAAGACAGTAATCACTCCCTGAATGGTAAAATACCCTGCTTCCCCACAGGACAGTGAAGATCAGTCCCCCAAGTTGTCTGCACTGTGGCATACTTGCGGTACAATTTCCTTGCTTTCATATCTTGGATGAAAAAGTTATCTGATGCAAGTCAAGGTAACCAGATAATGTGAGCCGAGGATGTTACACGGGAAACAGGAGTCGCACGTTTTCCGCAGGGTTTCCTTCTCGAGACAGTGGCTGCCATTCTCCTCAGCTAGTATAAAATTCAACTGGTGACTTTTGCTTTTCTTTTAGTCAAGAAAGGGTTCCAGTTAGATCGAACTTGCTAAGTTCTGAATTGAGAAGTTAACTGTACCGTAAACAACTGCATTCCCTTTGTTTTGTTTATAGCTTCACAGCTTCTATTCCAACAGCCAACCTTTTGTTATAATGTTTTTACAGTGTATGCCGATTACTCAAAGCGATATGGGTAGGCCCTGGCACTATAGCCTAGCCATGGTGGAACAGAGGTAAAAACGTAGTATGTCTGCACTCTATGATGTTTGCATTGGCCAGGAGCCCTGCTTTATCGCTTTGTTAAGTATGAAGTAGTAGTAAAAGCTTGAATAACATAAAATAACATAATATAATGTTATTTATGTTATTTCCCACGTGAAGAACTCCTGTAAACCTTGCAGTATTGAAACTCAGTGAACAAGGCATCTTAGACAAGCTGAAAAACAAATGGTGGTACGATAAGGGTGAATGTGGAACCAAGGACTCTGGAAGTAAGGTCAGTCGCTGCAGGTCTTTTGTACTGATTCCAAATTGCATTTTGACCTATTGTTCATATGCAAAGGAAAAACTATTCAGTTTTTCATACCTGTTACTTGATTGTTTTTTTTTCTAAGAAAAACTAAACCTATAGTTGTTTAATGATTAGTTTTTTTTGCAAGAATGTACAGAATTTTTATATGGCTTACAAATTTCAGTAGACATATTTTTGATTGTTTCATTACGATAAATATAAATGACCTTATTATTCCCCACAGTAATACGTTGCACATAGAATGTTATACTAACATAAGCATGAGTGGGGAATTTATTTTAAGCACAAGATGCATTTTTAATTTTTATACGTATACAAGTATATCATATAGTATTTTTTTGCTTATTTTAAAGTTATTATAATCTAACCATTATGCTGCTGTTTCTATTTACCAAACTTTTTATTAAAATTTTATTTAGGGGCGTTTTACTTGTTTGCATGGGAAAACTGGGTATGCTAGGTTATTTAGCATCATGCAGTGTGGATAGCAAACAAAGTTTCTTTTTCTGACAAGCTAATTCAAGCTCACTTCCCAACACAACTGAAATAATCGGTGATGCTGAGAAGTCGCGCTTGAACAAGCACTGTCAAAATGAAAAATTGTTTGCACACTATATGAAGCCAAGCAATGTAATAAACCTATAACTTAACCCTCTGAGATTAATAGATATCCAGTACACCACATATGAGTATAAATTAAGGGCTTTCTGTCATCATCACCAAGCCCTGGAATAACACACATAAGACCTCTATGCTCATAGGGTTAAAGTGCAAATGGTAAAACTCTTATAAACAATTTTTTAATAAAGAAGTTTGGGAGGTAGCAGCAGCAAAATGGTTTTTTTTTTTAAAAACTATTTTAAGCTTGCTTTTTACTTATATAATGAATTAAAGCTTAATTAGATTTTTGCGTACCCAGATAGTTCTATAAGTGCTAAATTGCAATGGATGTTAAGTCAGAGCTTGTCAGAGTTTTGACCTGTAAGTCACTGACCATCTTCCTCAAAGTGGCATACTTAACTGAGCCACAAAACAGAAGAGATTTAATGCATCCTCTACATTCACCAATCTATCTGAAGAGTGACCTGACTACATTGGTCTTAAGTTTCTCCAAACTTTTGACACGTGTAGCAAAGGCACAGTGGCGTAGCATTCACAAAGCCACTTTCGTAATTTTTACTTCCAAACCCTTTTTAAAACTAATTCCTGTAAATCTTCTGTTGCCTAAACCTTTGGTGCCACTGTAACACAGAGTATACCACTGGTAGCACCAGAAACATTGCTTCAGGGAGGGTTTGAGGCTATTCGAGAAAGTAGGAACCAGCAGCAGGACGAGGTGTCTGCATTTAAGTGCCAGTCTTGGCTGGGATTTGAATCAGAAGCCTTTTGAGAGCAGCTAGGAAGATGAGCTTGCTAGACGTTAGCACAGTTGTGATAGGTTCATTGTCCTCAAAAACCGAGTTTCACTGCAAAACCACTAACTGTGTTTTTCACTCTTCTTAGGACAAGACAAGTGCTCTGAGCCTGAGTAATGTAGCAGGAGTCTTCTATATTCTGGTTGGAGGTTTGGGGCTGGCTATGATGGTGGCTTTGATAGAATTCTGCTACAAGTCTCGTGCAGAAACCAAAAGACTGAAACTAGCCAAGAATGCCCAAAACTTTAAGCCAGCTCCGCCTGCAAACACACAGAATTTTGCCACGTACCGAGAGGGCTACAATGTGTATGGAACCGAGAGTGTTAAAATCTAAAGGGTAGGACTCAGAGACCTGACCTACTCTTTCAATTATCCAGCATTTTCAAATGAACCAAATTTTTATTGATTTAAATTTTGTCTGTCTTCATTATATAATTTGATTTTGCCCTATCACTCCAGTACGGTCACGCATAAAATCAAATTTAAAACTGATATATTTTATGTATTGTAAGACCAATTGCAAAAACATTTTAAGCACATGCACAGTATAATATATTGCCAGTATTCAATTGCATACAAGGGATTTACTTTGGTGAAATTGTGACAAACAAACAAAACATATCTTGACATTTTCATTTTATTAAATGAGAGTTTATTAATCCCAATCCTCAAGACAAAGTGAATGCTGATGCCTGAGCCACTGCGGCTTATAAATGCTGCATCAGTCAGTGTATCTTATACACTCTATCTAGTGTGAACATGAATTCTAGATCATCTACAGATAATTTAGCTTTGCAGGTCTACCCCTGAGGCAGGGAATGGCCGTGCCTGCATTAGACATTTCTGCCCAACACCGCTGTAGTGATATCTTGATTATTGATAGATTTTGCTCTCTTCATCTAGCACAGCTGGAAGGAGTCAGAGCAGCTCGGAGTGAACCTGACACTGATGACCGGAAAGTTTGACACGACGAATAAGTCACAGGCCTGGAAATCCTGCTGGGCTCAGCAAGCGGTATCTTCATAGTGGAGGGCATAATGAGTGGAAAGGACTTGTCATTTAAAGAACTGAATTTTTTTCCTTCAGTGCCTTATAGAACATTCAGACCGTCACAACAATGCAACTCGTCATAGTAATATTGCTTTGCTTGAATTACAAAAGAAAAACAGGAGCAATGGTATCATAGTCTAACAAATGAGCCTTCAGTAGATACTCTCACTAAAGAAAAAGCCATCAGTCACAACCCTAGCACATACAGACCCTGACATAGCAGAATTCACCAGACAATGGATGGTACTATAGTCATATATAAAGAAATATTATTTTTAATGTCATGATTAATTTACAGCCGGATTGTACTGGTTGGGTATAATTTAAATATCTCATAAATCCACGTATTAAAGCATTATCAATTCATTTAAAGTAGCCCTGACGCTAGTATTTACAAGAAATCATTTGTTGACTCATTTTGTTTTGTTTCTAAGGGCAGAAAACTTTTGTTCCCCATTGAAGCAAATGAATATTTTTCACTGCAAGTCATCCATTGGGTGGCTGTGTTGACATTCTGAATTCTGGTGCTGTTGGTGACTCAGTACTTTATTATAAATAGAGGGTCTGTGAACTAACCATGGTCGATGATAAAAGCACCGTTCAGCATAGGACAAAAGGCCGCATGTGACAAAAACTACTGCCAATGGATTTCTCTCTGAGATATGAGCAATTTGCAAATCATATATGGAGTCAGGTTGACACTTATATTAACTGTGAATTCAACATACACTAACAAATCACAAGCATACCGTACACGATATTTCTAGATATCTGGAAGAGATACACAGATACACTGTATATTTATACACATCTGCATAATACGCCATTGCAACATGGGTTTTAGGGTAACATCTGACCTCGGTGGCTTTTTTTGAAATGATTTGTCCAAGTGAATGGCCTGAAGATCGGAAACAAAATCATTCAATTGTAGATACACTGGAATCCATTTAAAAAGACTAACGGTAACAGCTTTGAAAATGGTATTTTGGATTACCTTCAATATTTTGTGAAATGATAGCACATTTTCAATCAAGCTGTGGTTTAATTTTGGTTTTGTTTTACTTTGTAGGCATACTGTTTTGTGCATAACTTAAGAAATGAAAAAAAAATAGTAAATTAAAATGGGAAGTACTGTACATGTTACCCTATGGTCAATATAGGGGCAATTTTTAAACTAAAGCTTAGCAAATGTCCATTTAATGCTGTTACAATTCTTTTACTTTCTCTAAGAAATGTGATTATGTAGTATTTGAGACATGCCAAGAAGGATTTCATTGAAAAAGCAAAAGATTACAATAGTTTTATATATAAAAAACTAAAAAACAACAAACAAACTGTAAAGAAACCTGTACATTTATTTAAAATCAATTTATGAATGCAAAGAGGCTTCACAACATTTTGATTTTTCAATTTTTCAGACTGCATGTAAAATTGGTAATTGCCTAACAAGGTCTGAGACTTTGCTCAGACAGTAGGAGATCAGTGGTAGAAGCATAACTTCCATTTCCATTATTTTACCCTCCCCTCCCTTGTTGTCTGACTGCACTTCAGCAATCAAAAATTGCCAAGCAACCTACCAATTACAAAAGAATAAGAACTGCATGTGTGGGTGTAATTTACTGAACCTCAATAGTGAGGCACTGTACAAAGAATTTTAATACATTTTGTAAATAAATCTGTATAGAAATTACTGTCTCATGTGTTATGACTAATTGCACCACAAAGTGTGACAAGTTGTTTCTGAGGAATCTGTTAGTCATAAAAAGTCAGAAAAAGAGAAAAATTGCTTTCTTTTAACCCACCTTATACATATTGTTGCCGGGCATCACATTTTTTAATTATTCAAGTGACAACATCTTATTGCCTTTTTGATAATTTCGGTAACATAAATTCAAAGCTTTTTTTAACTCCATGAAAGAATTTCATGAATTTTCTCTGTCCTATAAAAAACAGGTTTCTCCAAAAATCCATCATTTCAGGTGTGTGAAAAAAAACTAATTTTCTCAGAAACTACTTACCAAAATAAGACAAGATACCCAGATACCCATAATACTACAAATAGAGACCTGTCTTCACAGAGCCGTAAGTGAACAGTTTAATGTTTTAAATATACATACGTGCATTGTTGTCAGTGAGGCCAGTATGTCAGTCAACGCTAGTCATCTAAATTACATTTTTAAAATTAGTTATTTACAGTAATTCATGCAAACAACCATTATGAATACAAATGTTAAGTAGTAGAAACATAAATCCTACTTAAACAGATGACTGAAATAAATCTTTCACTGGTCAGTTAGATGTCAAACACTATCAGTAGACAGAGGAGAAAGTATTCTATGTATAAAAAATCACAATCGTCAAAAAGAGGACGTGTGGTTTTTATTGGACAGTGATGAAATATTACCATGGGAACTTAATTACACACTGTCAATGGAATAGAAAGAAAATCGCAGAACATTTTGAAAAAGCCAGTGTAAAACTTGTGAAAAGGGCAAACTACTGAACTGTACAGAAAGAAACCAGCATTATAGGAAGTGCTACATGATGGGGGCTAGTTACTGGAGATGACACTCACCGAGCTTGCTGATTAGCGGAATAAAATTACATCGTCATTCTGATGAAAATGAATGATCGATCCATGGGCTAGATTTAATGGTGATCTATGCGGTGATTGACCCGACAAAATCTCTCATTGTCAACTCTGGAAAATGGCTGATCATCCAGTGCAATCATCTTCATTCTATTAGTAGTTGTGTGTTAAGCTCTGGTGCTATTCACTTTGAATATTGTTAAAGTTTTAATATCGGTTAACAATATTGGCCAAGAGTAACACATCAGACTGATGCCGATATCTTTATTTTTAACGAATATCTGGTGATACCAATATGTCTACCAATATGTTGTGCATCTCCAACATTACTTTTTAATTAGAGTCTTGACCATTCCTACTGTAGCTAGCAAACAGAATGACTCTTTTTTGCTCTACAAAAGACAGGCGTTTCCCAAAAGCACTGTAGCTGAAAGATCATCCTAGCTACTACAGAGAGCATTTTCCGCTACAAAACAGGCAAGTTTCCCAAAAGCATCACACTACACAGACAATCGTCGTAGCACTTCTTTTATGAAGATTAATGCCGTTTTACATTGCAGAAATTTGCGTGTTGACAGGTGGACATGAACGCTGAAACCAGAAGTAGGAGTAGCTGTATTTTTCTGCCAAAAATCGATTCTGATGCAAACAGATCGATGTATTGAATCGCAACCTTAATAATTGATTTATCTCAACGCATCTTCACACCCCTAGTATATACTAACTTTTACAATGAAAATAAATATGCTGTAGAAAATTTAAAAGAATGCATTTTATAGGAAGGAGGAGTATACTCTGATGAACATATAATCACGAAGTGAATATTGCTGACTCTCACAAAAAAGTGTCAAAGTCTAAGATATATTAGATCGTAAGTTAGCATTCAGTACTCAGTCAAAATGTTGAATGCAGAAGAAATTTGCAAGATTATAGATTTGAATTTTACAAGGACCTTATCATTAAGGTCAGAAAACTGGGTCAGAGGATCTTTAAAACAGCATGACTTGTGGGGTGCTCACGGTCAGCCATAGAAAGGACCTCCTGAGGGGGGTCTGAGGAGGGTAAAACCACGAATTGGCAACAGGGTGTTGGGCAGCTGAGACTCATTGATGTGAGATGTGAATGAAGGTTATCCCATGTGTTACAAACCAACAAAAGGGCTACTGTGTTACAAATGGCAGATAATTTTGACCTTGATCACGGGAGTAATGTGTCACAACACACAACGCAAGAGCCCTGCTGCATATGAGGCTACATGGTTCTGGTTAAGACCTGTCGGTCCACCACATCCCACAGGTGCTTGACATGTATCCGACCATCCACAAGATGCAACAACAGAATTCATTAAACCACGTGACCTTCCACTGCTCCAAGGTCCAGTTCCGATGCTAGTGTGCCCAGTGTAGGAGCCTTCAACAGTGAACAGGGGAAGGCATAGGCAGTCTGACTGGCCCGCGGCTACATAGCCCAACACGCAGCAGGGCTTGATGCCCTTTGTGTCATGACACATTACTCCTGTGACTGTCTGTTGTTTAGTGCCAGACGTGATTCCTTTTGTTCACATTCCGCATCAATGAGTCCTGGCTGCCTGTTGGGGGTTCGTAGCTATAATTAACATGGAGACATGGAAGTAAGCAACCCATAACCTGAATGGGAATAAAGCGGAGTAATTATATATTTAACAAATTTTGTATATAGCTACAGTATACTGTGCTAATCACAGCAAACCTGTGTCACAGTGTAGATACATACCAAATCTTCTTGCATTTGACCTGATGGGGTGGCTGTTTTCAATATGTACAGTGATCCCTCGCTATATCGCGCTTCGACTTTATATTCGCGGCTTCACTCTATCGCGGATTTTATATGCAGGCATATCTAAATATATATCGCAGATTTTCTGCTGGTTCGCGGATTTCTGCGGACGATGGGTCTGTTTATTTCTGGTACACGCTTCCTCAGTTGGTTTGCCCTGCTG
>JAAGVU020000002.1:22771145-22803389 GCA_011763525.2 Mormyrus iriodes
ATATATATATATATATATATATATATATATATGTGTGTGTGTGTGTGTGTGTGTGTGTACATGATGAGCTTCTGTTTTTCAGATACAGGTGTTCGGTTTAATTTCGGACTGCTCTCATCGTCCGTCTTTGCTCCCGTGCCACCTGTGAGGTGTGCTCTCCCCAACTCGTGTGGATTCGCTGCTAAATCCATGCTTTTTCGCACAGCCGCCCTTCATCCAGCTGCCACTTCGTTAAAAATGAGATTTATGGAGGACGACTCTGCATGGGCCTCGGTGGGGTGCTGCGGCATTCCCACCTTTTTGCACTCTCACTGCCTCATTTCCTACATGCTGACCCCACTCCCTCTCACAGCCATCCACACCCCATGAGGCAAAGTACTGAGCAGCTCTGTCCTCGCAGCCCACGCCTTCTCCTCCCTTGCTTCCATTTCCTTTCTCTCCATTACCGATATTTGTCAACAGGCTCACTACTCAAGAGATCCTCACAACTTATGTCTGCAGCAGCCTCCTCTCATTTAGTGCCACCTAGTGGTAGATACATAACTAAACTATGCAGAATATGTTGCAAAGCATTTTGACACTAATGTACACGCTGCAGAGCAACCCCTTCCTCAGGATGCATGATTAAAAATGGGAACACCTTGTGTAAACGCAAAAATTGTTAATTTGGGGTTGGGGGTCATTCAATCTGAACAATATATTTTCTCAAAAACATCTTGTTAACCCAGGGGACGCGTCAAGAAAATTCAGTGAACCAGATGGCATCATTTTTGCCAGGGGAAACCGATTGTTATCATCTCAGCATACAGAAGAACACAGTAAATTAAAACAACTGCTTCATGGCTTAGAATGCAGCCTGGAAGGCAGAGAAGTCAAAAGGCCAAGCAGTGCAGACCTTTTGTTTTTGTTTATAATAAATGATAGAACATGATATCAGAACCATTTACTTCAAGTAGAAGAGTTCCACTACATAAATCCAAGGCTTCTCCTAGATGATACAGAAAAGTCTTTTCTACAGGCATGCACAGTGCATGATACAGTTTGAAATACTTTTAGCATATGAAAGAGTTTCTGGTTACTACTGGAAAACAATGCAGTGATGAATAACCTGCAATATGAAAAGACCACACGGTCATTCTCAGGACTTGATTGTCTATGAAAGAACCATGAATGGCTTGTGACTTTCTTTGAAAAGCAGGTCCACAAATGCCCTGCATAAGAAAATGGGCAGGAAATATTCAAATTTCCTCCAGCAAAGGGGTAAGCAAAGATGGTCAGGATCATGTGACACTGTCCCCATTGAAGATTCAACCTCATATATGACTCTGTGCTGTGTGTGCGCGTTAGGGGCTTCCATCAGAGATTACGGGTCCTGTTCTAAGCCACTGTTACCTGCCTGTTGAATCTCACATGAGGGGTACAAACATCTGAAATATTTGAGGACTGATATCAAATATGGTGGAATCCTGGTACATTGGTATTCTTGATAAATTCAGACAAGTACAAACACCTGGTATTAACTAACAACCCCAAAGTCCCTCTCTTAAAAGTATATCAAGGGCCTTTGGAAGCTTTTATCTGATAATCTGTTATCTGACAAGAATTGACAGTATTTATTAATATAAACAAATTATGTTTATATTTATTTGGTTACGCTGCCAAAAAAAATGTAATTTCTTTTGATGTTGACTTAAATAAGGTTTCACTCCACTGTCCGCCCGACACTCGTTTAACTAAGTTTATGATATTGCTCTCAAAACAAGGTATATATCAAAAACCTATTTGACAAATGGTTCTAAAATCAGACGCCTGACAACCATTAAGCATGCAGTTAAAAACTGAAAAGACCCTTATTTTAAATTAACCTGCAACAAAAAAAGCATTGCAAATTATGATCATATTTTAAACGAAATGAACCAAGCAGCAGTTTCCTTGCCTTTCCCCTCCGTCAACTTGACGTGAAACTCCGCTAATTGAATAGATTGATTTTAGCTTTGAATCGTCACCACGGTGTTTACAAACCAGGAAGGAATATTTTTGCTTTTTATGAATAAATGTTAATAAAGCCTTATTTTTGAAGCACAATAAAAGTATATAGGATATAAATGGTATTGTGTCATTCTATATCTCGTCACGAAACGTTATCAAAATTCGATATAGGCTATCGTCCAGCAATGTATTTTTTCTCTTTTTTAAATACATTGTGTAGCTCCCCTTCGATCCTTGTTGAGGTCGCCTAGTGAGCCGCAGCATTCATAAAAGTTTACAATAAGATTGCTCCGATTAAAATAGTGTGCACCACATATAATTTGGGATGAACTCAGGATGCATCATTTGTAATATCTTTGTACTGGTAAAATACGATTTATTAATACATAATTAGTTGAGATCATATACCCTTATTTAGAAATGCGAGCAATAATTTTTGACTAGGAATTTTAGATTTAGATCGATTCCTCCTCTCTCATCTCCAGTTCTCCACTGTTGTCAGTGGTCAATTTTCATCAAGTCATGCCTCGCCTGAGTTGGAGGCATGTCTGCCGATTCATTGCATCTTATTGAGTTTAATTGCACCACATCGCAATAGGGGTGAACCGTATCGCATTAATAGCTGCTTCACATGCATGTTTAATGTATCGGATCATTGGCAATGCGTCGAGACGTGTTATGCACCGGCCTCTGTGATGAAGATGCAAAACCCTAGAACCAAACATTGACAACATTCAAGACCATAAACATAAGTCATAAGAACGACTTCTGAAAACACAACACCTAAGAAAAGTCGAGCAATGTTTTAACCCCTGCATATTATCTGGTGGTGTTTCACTGGCACTTATGTCAGTATTTATTGTTTGCCTACTTTGAGCCTTAGTTTCAGCCACAATTTCCCCCTAGGGATTAACAAGATCATCTCATAGCTCATATTGTACCAACCTGATGGTATATTTACATTTTAATTAATTTCACTAAAGAAAGCATAGATCGCTTGTCCTTCAAATGTTAACCTGGCCAGAGCATTCTTCCCCAAGGGACCGCATTATTCATTTGCATTATGGATAATTAAGCAACTCTGTCTTGTGACTGTCATCCTAAAGATCAAACCAATGATCCACGACATTGCGAACCAGAGGTCAATCAGGCACTAGTGCCTATATTTAACAGCCTTCTGGATTATCTGGCCCTGCATGAAATTACATTAGAAGACTATTTGACTTAAATCAGCAGGTTAAGATTGTATCACAAGATGAAGAATTCAGTTCACACCAAATGTGTTGTTAGACCTAGATAATGCAGCACTTGACCTTTTCGTATCAGGTGCAAAATAGATAATCCTCTGGAGGCAACAACGTGCTTGCTTTCATTGCCCTGGATTGAGTTCCCATTACCACAAAAATCTCTACAAGTCAGGTATTTCCTACCACAGTCAAAGTACCTACTCCAAGCCTGGGATCAGTCACCACATAATGCAATATATTTTTTACACTGTAACTTCAAATGATTTGATGTATGAATGCGTGTATGGGTCCTAATGACTAATACACCCTCGTGGACCATGAGGTCAAGGCATATTTTGATTTAACGCAGTATAAAAATCAAACATTTCGAAACTATGCAGCAAGTCCATTTAGCTATAGCTGTTACGGAGCTGCTCTCTGAGCGTGCAGCTGTGCCCAGTCACACCCATTAATTCCGAGATATTATACCCGTCAATCTGTATGAAATGCCGGCTTAGCTGGGAGCAATCAATGAAGCACATGACAATTTTTTATGACCCACTAGGAAAACTATCATTTATTTAGAAAAAAAAGCATACACTGGAAGAATACAGCAGATAAAAACTCCAAAAAGTAGTTCTGAAAGTTTGACTATGCAGTACAAAGCTTTTGAAGTTTTACAATCTATTTAATTGCTTAGTGAAGAAATGCAACTTTATTCATTTATACAAATCATTTAAAAACATGATAAATGCACACACTCACGCACACAACCGATTAAGCTAGGGACATTTGAAATAAAAGTAACAAATTTTAATTACATGTAACCATTTTATTATTGTATACATAATATACAAATAGACCAATTGTATTGTTCCAAACACTATGCCTAAATACCACATACATGGATTAAAAGGAGAAAAAAAATAAATAAAAACCGGAATCTAAATGAGGTAAATGCAAAGATGGAAAATGTATTGATGATTGCTATTAAAAAAAAAAAAAGGTCATCTGAGAAATTATACAAAAGCAGGCAGGTTTGAGGACAGCAAGTCAGAGTATTCAATACTTGTTTGTACTCAAATTTTGTTATGTGAGCAGCACATTGTGCTAATATTCAAAGAAAAGACTTTCAGCTGTTTACTGAAAATACAGTGTAAGATACAGGATAGCAAGTTAAAATACTAGAACTAGACCCTTTTTAGGCAGTACAAAAAATATCAATGAAGGGAGTAATTGTCAAAATGGATGGTTCTTTTCAGACAGATTGACAGGATAGGAAGTGAAACAAGAAGCAGACACGTCGCAAATGTTGAGTAAAAGTGGCTCTCCAGACTGTAGCAGCCCGCAGCAAGGAATTCTGAGAAGACATGAGAAATGTCTCAGAATCCACACCCTGTGTATCTATGTAAAGGACAGTTTTAACACAGCAGCCCAGCACTACAGAGAGCTGGCAGCGTATTTACAAACGGCCATTTCTGAGGCCAAATGATACAATGTAAACACACTTAAGTTCTTTTTAACACAATGCTACGTATTTTACAGCCAGTCACAGGCTTGCCAAGACAGCATTTGCCTGCGATAATTAGTGTACCTTCTTGCAGCTTTAGTGCTCATTATTATTCACATTTCAAAGTCCTATTTAAAGGCTGCAAATCTGACAATCACCAAACAACTAGCGCCTGTTGTACCCACCCAACGGTTCTTAACTTTGGAGAATATAGGGAAGAAGTGACAGTACGGCGTTCAGCTCATGACCTCTACCATAGTGCCCAGCCAACCATCTGAGCACATTCTCCCAAGGAATTGTTTTTAAAACGCCTCACGTGCAAACTCACCTTTGGCAGGACCACTGTACATTATCTGTGCTTCTCTGACGATTTATGGGTGTCACTGTTAAGGTGAACGTTGATTTAAAGCTTGCTAACCCCAGACAGAGCACAGATTGTGAAAGTCAGAAGACTGGAGGATCTACACAGAGTTAAACTCCTTGGTAACACGAGGATGATGGATCATTCTCAAAAGCGGCACCTTTAAGCTTACGTTCTCTGAAAAGGATATTGTTTTTTGTCGTCTTTTGCCCCGGTGCTGTCACGCTTCTCCTTCTTATCAGACTTCTCCTTGTCGTGCCTGGACTCCTTCAATATGCACCAGAACCAGTGTGAGTTTTGCAAAATAGACGTGATACACAAACAGGCAAAGACACTGAAGAATCTCTTATGTACTCCGAATTCGAGATCAGACAGCAGTTATCGCTATAAAAACTAATATTTAATAACTGCTAGGGCGCACACGTCTTCGCACCCCCACCTTTTTGCCGCCAGAAGAGTTCTTTTCAGCCTTGGCCAGGTCACTCTTTTCCTTGGTGGAGGACTTGGAGCTCTTGCTCCTCTCCTTGTCAGTAACGTTGGCGTGTGGGGAGGTGGAGGGGCTGGTGCTCCTGCTGTGCTTGGAGGAGCCTGGGAAGAGAAGGGAGCATGGAGGTCAGTGAGCGCGACAGTATGGAAGTCTGATGATGCACGTGGGCACCAGCAGGTGAGAATATACAGGCATGTGGATGCTACCTTTACAGAAGCAGAGAACAGAAACAGCCAAAACAACCTGCTCAACTCACCTGTGCCGTTCTCATCTTTCCGGCGTTTTATTTCCTGACTCAGCTCACGGTCACTGTTGGAATAATCCTGAAGGGACAATGACAAGAAAAAGAAAAGCTTTGAACTTTGCTGAAAAAGCATTATGCTCCTTGACCTTGAGACCTTTATTTGACTAAATTGACGTTCAAGTTAAGTAGACTCTATGGCTGATTGAGGTCATCTCAAAAAAACAAAAAAGGTACCTGGGCCGCACTCTGCAGCTTCACTCAGATCAGTACTTACTCGCTTTCTGTCCTTCCTGTCCTTGTCCTCCTTCCTCTCCCTTTCTTTGGACCGATCTCTGGGTTTCTCAGGTTCTTTCTTATCCACCTCCCTCTCTTTGCTTTTGGACTGAGTAGCTGTGCTGTGGTTGGCGTAGTGCTGCTGGGATTAAGGAACAGGCAAATTGAGTCTCTGAGGCAGAACCTCATTGAAGGAGAAAGAACAGCTCCACCGCTCCAGCCTGGCGTTGCCCACTTGCAGGCCCTGGGAGGCCATGCTCCAGCCCCAAGTGCCAGGATCTTGCATGCCCATGTTGTGTAATGGCACTGACTGGACCTGCATTTGCAGCAGGTCTCATATTATTAGATGTACAGTAGAACCTTGGAACTCGAACGCCTCTTAACCCAACCAGCTCAGACATTGAACGGGTCTACTGCATTTTTTTTTTTTTACTTGTACTTCGACCGAAATCTTGGAACTTGACCATTCTTGCTAAAACTTGTATGGATCGAGGCGGATTCAACTCTACCATTTTGGACCTTGAACAGGTCAGTCGAGAAAATCCCATGTTGCAACTTGACCGAAAACTCGGAACACAAAACACCTGCTAAAACTAGTATAGACTGAGATGAGTCTCTGATGGGCTGAAACGAAGGCAAACGGACCTACTGGGATGCTGATGCCTATGAATCACTCACAGTCTCACGGTACCTCCTGACTGAGTTGGACGTGCAAAAGCAGTGTTCCTGTGTTCGGTGTGAATTTTTTGTGCTTTATCTATAGTACATTTAATGATACAGTAATCATGGCCACTTAGAAAGTGAGCAGTGATAACAGCAAACCAAAGAGGCAAGTGGTGAGAGTAACTGCAGAACTTAAAAGGAGATTATAGCGAAACTTCAAGGTGGTGCACATGTGTCTGCTCTCACTTCGGAGTGCGGCATTTCATGTTTATTGCTTTTGTATGTGTGCTTTTTCCATGTGTGTATTAGTTTTATATTTATTGTTAATGTTTTTTATCATTGGTTAGGTAGGTAGACAGGTTTAAATGGGCAATCAATTGGGGTTCTGGAATGGATTAAATTCATTAACCATTTCTTACGGGGAAGTTTGACTTGGAACTCAACCAAATCGCAACTCGACCAGCCTTCTGGAACGAATTAAGTTCGTGTTCCAAGGTACCACTGTATATGTAAAGTAAGGGAGAGGCGGCTTAACTAACAGCCCAGTGCTCAAATTCAAATCGCCGTAACTATCACTATAAAAATCACGAAACTGTAAGAGGCAATAACGGGCAAAAATACTAATGCCTACTGGAAACATGGCCAGGTTCGGCAGGCCAACAGGTCTGGCTACTCTTTCACTGCCTCTCCAGAGACGTGGCATATGCCTCCAGTGGGACACTGCGCATCCAACCACAGAAGATCCCCAACAGCCAAATGCACCACTAATTCAGAAAACGGCCACAACGGTCAAATTCCATACGGCACGGAAATATCAATAAATACGTACAAAATGCTCTATGCATTTTTAAAATGCCACACAGAGCTGGCACATTTTGCTATAATACCTGCACTGTCATTCCACATGGCTGCAAGAAGCCTACGGGTGAAATTGTTAGATAACCCTTTTAAAAGTGGGCCAGTAAAAAACACTGACATCTGTGTAAGCACTGGAGGCTTTTGTTTCAAACCTGCAATCTGAGCACACATGTTCTAATTTGGAGGTGTAATGAAGCGCATGATGCAAAGGGAACATCTTGCTTGCTTTATAAATGGCTGCTTTTTTTATTAGCTGAAGTACAAACCTAACATACACAAATATATAATGAAAACCAAAGCATCCCAACAGGAGAATGTCTGACTTTTTTTTTTTTTTGTACAGTTCTAGTGTGTAACCAATGACAGAATGCGTCGAAACAATCAATATGCACCAAACAAACAAACCAGTGACTTGAAAGAAACTGGGAGAGGAAATCCATCTTAGCCACAGTCGGCCTTGGTGAGGATTATCCAGTTATAGCAGTAACCCTGATTTAATCTAGCAGCAGTCATATGACCCAGACAAAAGGGCAGCAGGAGCATTCAAATTGAGGACAAATCAGTGGCAACCAAGGCCCCCAATACAAAACACCCTACAAATCCCTGCCATTTTCCTGCAGGTTTTACATAATTCATTTTCCCCCATGGCCCCAAGTTATAGCTTGCAAGAATTTCAGGAATTTAAGAGTTGTTGAATTTTCCAGCAGGGAAGGCAGAGCTTTAGTGTTCCCTGGCTGCCAGTCTTATCAAGATTCATACCGGCACATAACGGATTGCTCCTGGAAGTGCAGGGAAGGAGTGGGAGGGTCATCCGACTGAAGCTGCGCGATGTGCGGCAGCAGCGAGACCTCCGCCAGCTTCAACGGGCCCAGTCTGTCTGCGCGAAGGCGGATCTCTCCTCCGCCGTTCACGGCTACAGCAAGACGGGCTCCGGGGCAGCTGTGGGGAGGCGGGCGGGCAACCGCCGCCAAC
The DNA here is from genome assembly GCA_011763525.2 of Mormyrus iriodes. NCBI lineage: Eukaryota > Metazoa > Chordata > Actinopteri > Osteoglossiformes > Mormyridae > Mormyrus > Mormyrus iriodes. The sequence goes on from JAAGVU020000002.1 coordinate 22,779,729, forward strand.
GCTTCCACGGGACTAGAGTGACAGCGAGCGAATGGCAGATGAGCAGGTTTATCAGGATGGCAACACGAGCGCTTGTTTAACAAGGCCGTCTGTGATATGCAAGAGGCAGACAGGGGTCTAAGTTGTGACTAATCATCCCCCTATTAGCTGACAACTGCTACAGAGTGTTGTCACTTGTAGCATACTGACAGCAGAGAGAGGGTTTTCTACTTCTATATTCAAGTATTTAGCATACAAAAAAAACAGACAGAAAAATGTAATGGGACCAATGAAGGCTAGGTGAGCTCAACAGCACTGAGGGAGCCCGTCTGAAATGAGTAGCCTACGGTATGTTGTTACAGGGATATTTTTGAGGGCCTAATTAGGCCTCTGAAGGCTTCTGATGGTTTTGTTTTCACTGTCTGGGTCTGCAAAACTCCAAGGTATGTAAAGTATCCAAGTTGTGCTGGGCATTCTTCACAAATTCCAATCTGATCTACACAAAACCCTCAGAGAACACGTCTAAATTGTTTCCATTAGAGATGTTCAATAAAACCTCAGGGTGGGGAAAAAGGCGACACATAGGCGAAAGTAAAAACTTAAGTATCTGCAGCCTGCCTATGTGCAAAAACAACATTTGATGATTTATGTTGTTTTATAATTAGAGGTAAAGGAAACGGGGCTTACACAGAAACTGATACATTGGCCACCAGCTCCACTTTATTCTGGAGTGGAGAAAAATCACCCAAGAGAAATTAAAGCAAAGGCTTGTATCTAAACTATAATCTCAGGCAAGAATGAGAAATCGCAGTGACTGACACGCACACACAAAGGAAACATCCAACAAAGACACAATCTTATTTACAGCAGGGCTGTGGACAAAAATCTGGGTTACTGGCAATGGCATAACATCCACAGTTTACCTTACTAGTCAGATAAGCAGATATCTTCCCGTCAAAGGGGGCCTCAAAAGCTACTGACACATCATTGTTCCATCACACACGCACACTGATGTCAGCTGAAAGAAAACTTCAATACTGCAGACTAGTTTTTCAGTCATAAAACGCATGGTGTCAATGCATGTACTTTCCCTACATGATGCAACTGCTTTAATGCTGAAATCTAAACTTTTTTTTAATGTTTGGAGAACTGGCTTTAAGAATTAAGGCTGATTTATACTTCTGCGTTGAGCTTACGCCATGGCCTACACCACTGCACGAGCATTTATACTTGTGCGTGGTCGGTATTGCATAGTTACATTTCTGGGAAGGTGCGCATCAGACTATGGCATAGGCTACAATGTATCAATGGTGTAGATTCTATGCAGAAATATACATCAACATTTAGCCACCATCATCACCTTCCCAAATGCCTCCGCCTACTTATATAGACATTCACAGGGCTTCAGACTACTGTCCGGCTACCACCCCAATGACAGGAGTGATCCAGATGGGACTGAAGGTAGGGGGCAGGCCTTGCAGTCATCCTGAGCCAAATCACAGGCGGATTTGAGATGCGGGAGGTAAAACGACAATAATAAGACATCACACAGGCAGCATACTTTAATTAATATGGCAAACTCCATGCTGTCATGGGTCACAACTGGTCTGACATTCCCACCTCTCGCCAAATTCGACTGACAATCATCTGTACCCCTCGCAAAACCAGCCGCTAATCATTTCTGAATATCTTGTTTTCAGTAGTAATGCCTAGGTGAAAGGTATATATGCAATCTAAGCAACAATTAGGGGATTTCAATAAGTATTGCAGATAAGTCAATGAAACTGGCTGTGCTATAAGACACTCCTATATAATGTGTCCAACATTGTGTAGTAGTGTTTGAATTTTCAAACGTCAAATGTGACACTATATAGCAGGCCTGCACAATGTGCAATGTTAATTCACACTGCATGTTATACAGATGCGATTGTCACCCCGCAAGGACTGCAACAACTGGGTTGAGCGCATCAATAATTACACCAAAACATTTTTACTGGCACAGGAAATGAAACAGCAAGTTTTACGACTGTTCCATTTCAAGATCTAGTGGTTTTTTTTTTTTTTTTTTAAATCAGTCTGTTTGCTGGTCCTACTTTTGCAGGAGCTCTGTGTCCAAGCCAGTCAGTCATTTTCATTGCTGGTGAAATTTATCAAATGAGCGAGGAGACATTCAGAATTGGTAACCAAAAGACATGTCTTCCACTGTATGGAAATATTTGAGATTCTACAGAGATGATACCAAGCAAAAACAAGTGATTTAAATTGGAACTTCTTTTTGTTAACATAAGTTGGTGTTGCTGCTGCAATTTATCTGACAGAATTTATTAACTACCAAATTATTTGGCTATAGTTAATTTTGGGTAAAATAATTTTTATGTTTCATAAATATCACAATTTATATTGCAAAATACTTCAAATATCACATTAAATTTTCCAATATTGTGCAGCCCTACTATATAGTGCGCAATAAAGCCACCATAATGTACTGCCAGTCGCAGGGTGCAGACAATGTACATTATGATGCATACCAGATTCAATGTGAATATGTGATACGAAATGGCGCTAGAGGGCAAGTTTGTATTTAAATTAAATAAAAATGTCCTTACATCTCAAAAGTAACTTAATACTAGCAATTACTCCAAAGACTGACATTTCAGATTAATACTTTATTAATGACAAGGCATTAAAAATACTAAGTTAAAGGCTCACACATCTCTTCTACTCTGTATGTTGTCTCCATCTTGCTAATTGCAAGTGTCAGCTGTCAAATGTTGCTATGACGCCAACAGAGCATACTGAAACGTAATGGTTGAACCCATTGCCTTGTTCCACTGACTAATTCCCTATATAGCAACCTGAATATTTTTCTATATGGGGAAACAGTGAGTGACAACCACTTTGAATACAGTAACTGTATATTTGTCCTAAGCCTGACTCCAACTCAGGTATGGTATACACTCCATTTAGTCCTTTTAAATCTCTCCTGAAACTGGTGGTAAATTGAAGAATAACCCCAAACAGCTACAAAAACAGTTCCCACGCCCAGGGAAAGGAGGCGAAAAGGAGCAACAGGCATGGCAGCAATAATAAACCAGGAGGAGCAGGAAAAGTGAAAAAGACACTGAAACTTGTCAAACCTTTGAGGCAGAATCCTTGAGTTCGTTGAGACCGTCCTGTAGGAATGAATGGAGATGACAGATGAGCTGGAGGGGTTGGCAGACAGCAGGAGACTGGGTGGGGGCAGGATGGCTGTCACTCCACACATCCCCACAGACCTTCAAGGACTAGAACTTTCACAGGGTTATTTGGTGAAGAGGAGAGACTCAAGGGGGAAAGTTCACCTGGGCTCTGTGTTGCTTCCTGCATCAAGTTGAATATTTCCTATTTGTGTATCCTCTAGGCTTTTCCTACATCTGTATTTGAAGACTTGTGTGAACTCAGCAAGCCTTCCTAACATGATTTTCATATTTATTTTCGAATAATGCGTTAAATTTCAGTGAATATCATATACCTTGTTGCAGTCTCACACATCAAACAGAAAATGTGTAAAGCCAATATATTGGTCCAAATCATTTCACTTTTGTATGTGCAACTCGAACATGAAATTTAGCTTGAGTGGTGGCTGGGGGAAACGAGCTGATGTTCAGGATAACCTGAACTGCCTGCGTTGAGTGACTTGAGCATCATGACCTGGTTTTGTCAAGATCCTTAGCATGTGGGAGCACAAAGCAGTGTTACATAATGAGATTCTGCCAAAAGGCTGTTTGGTGCATGTTCCTGTCTGCCATTACCAAATGTAAAAGTGATATGTGCCTTTGTGTTCGATTCTGTGTTGCCTAGCAATACAATACAAGAGGTGGGCTTCGCTTTACTAATAACTGCTCCAAGCTTCTAGGAGTCTAGTGCGCCTTTTGGGGCTGAAGGGTATCACTGTCATTGGCTAAGATGTCTTCTTAATGTGTTTGTCTGTAATTTAATAACTTACAGTCAATAAGGAACAAGATATGAGGGAACAATGACTTCTCGTTGGTTAGGTATAGAGAACAGAAACAAGCTCCCTGGAGCAGGAGCTGACAGGGAGAAGCTTCTGGAAGACTACGCCCACATGCAGTATTTTCCCTCCGTGCAGTTGGTGTTTCTTTGTGTGCTGCTGCTGCATCCTGGTCTTTTCCTGGAAACGGCTGAAGAGTCTGGCTGACTTGGCTCACTACTGTTGAATCTCTGCAGGGACGTGGGGGTTAAGGCTGGGGTGTCCACTTCTCATGGGGGAGGTAGGCACACACACCACACGCTGAACGAACAACGCAAGGCATCTAGAGGTTAGCGGTGCGTTCCATGCTCCCCCTTGGCACCAAAAGGCAGTGGAGCCCGCCCCAGCCCTTCTCTGGAACATTTTGGAGAATTGCGTTGTTGCTTCATCATGGGATGCTTTCATCTTGAGAAAACACTTTCATCTTGTCTCGGTGTTTAAAGACGGAAAAAAAATTATTCTTCACTTCTCTGTAGTTAATCCATAGTGTTTGAAGAAAATATTTCACTTAAAAAAAGCAAAAAACAAAAACCCAAAAAATGGAACTGGGGACTAATATTAAATATGACAAATTATGTAGCTTACAAAAATCCTTCCTCCAGGCAGGGAAAAAAAACAACCCCACATTCAGGCACTTTTGTAGGTATCCTCCATATTGACCAGGACAAGGACAAAAAAAAAATCTCCTATTTACAATATTCTGCTAGGTCCTTAACAGCTTCGGTATACAAAAAATATTTATTATAAAAATAGTCCATAAAATGCTGTACAAACTTTATACATCTCTCCATTTAAAGCTGGACTCCACAGGACCCGCAGGCATTCTCTGTGGTCGGACTTGAAGGAAGACGGACACTTGGAAGAACACTTGTCTCCAATCAGAAGGGCAAGAAACACAGCACCGCCTTCCTCAGGCCATACTAACCTTAACAGTGGAGGAGTGTGACGGTGAGGCGTGGGTATCAAGCTTTCGTCTCTTTTGTTCTGCAAAATGAATAAAGAACAGGTTTTAAAAAAAAATGACCCTCTTAAAAAGGAACAAATAAGCAAAACTAGAGCTGAACAGACGTTCACGAATAAACTATACATAATATGAAAGGAGAAGCTTATGCTTCGTTTAATTCCACTGGCCACCCTGAAGCGTGAACTCACCCCGCTCAGTCTCAGCGGACTCTGACCGGGGAACAGGAGACTTCAAGGCCCCAGCAAGGGCACTCTTCTCACCCTTGCTGTTCACCTTAGCCACATCCCGCTCCTTGGAGGACTCCTTGTCAGAGGCTTTGAAGTCGGTGTTGCCGCCACCCTTGGTCTTATCCATCTTCTCTTCCTTCTTCAGCTTGTCCTTGTCCGCCTTGGGGGTCTTCTCCTTGCTGTCACGTGCCTTCTCCTCCTTGGCGGACCTCTCCTCCTTCTGCTTCTCCCTGCCTGTCGCTTTGGCCTCTGGGGTGCTGCCTGGTGTCTTCTCCTTCTTTTCCTTTTTCTCCTTCCCACTTTTTTCTTTGTCTTCCTTCTCCTTCACAGCCTTGGTGCTGAGGGGTTGACACACAGATGCCATCAGACAACCTGCCGAGGTTCCCGGGAGACGCGCTGCCCGGAGCCCTTCCTTTCTACCGGCAGGGAAGCATTTCTAATGATTCAAGGAGGGAAGCTCACGCGCAGCATTCTGACAAATCCTCAGGTCATTTTTCAGGTAGGAAACTGGCTAGAGGACTTTGGCCTTCACAAATCCCTTAAAAGCATTACATTATGCCCTCTTACACAGAACCATTTATTGTGACTTCTCCGTTGTCTGCATAAAAGCCATGGCACATGAAAAGGGTCACTTCAAAGCCATTTTGTCAGCAATTGCTCAATTTAATAGAACAGTATCTAGGAACAGTGCCTGAGAACCTCTCCAATATGATTACATAGTGCACAGGAGAGGCACGTATCGACAAAAGCTTGATTTGTATTACAGGCGGTTAATGTACTAGCTGTAAAGCTACCTACAGAGCTAAACTTAACATGAGGGAAAAGACCAGCTTCTGCACTTCCATCTCATACCTGTTGGGAGCGCCATTGCCGTTGCTGGTGGGGACTTTGCTTGTTGTGCTGTTGGCTTTATTGGCCGGTTTGAGAGCCCCCTGAGGTTTGTCCTTGGGTTTGTCTGAAAAACACATTGGCAGCACACACATTTTTAAAAAAGTAAGCATTAGTAACCTTTCAGTATTCTTAAAAGCCAGACTTGGGGCTCAGTGATACGGTTTTGATACAATCATAATGTGGAGACTTTATAATGAGAGAAAAGCATTGAGTAAGTGCTGCACTGGGACAAAGAAACACGTGACAAGTTTTTATAGACTTAAGAGGAATAATATCTTTCAAACTGCACAAAAATTCATAAGTCAAAGAAATCTAGATGGAGTTGTCCATGCGTATTTAAGTGCACCTGATGAGATGCTTAGTGACAATTTACTCTGAATACATGAATAAGGACAGGAGTGTTATGTAGAATATGCAATCTACCTAGTACACTTCAGATCAGTTCTGGGAACCATATTTACATTTGAATTATCAGAGTATATTAAAAAAGAGCACTAGTCTCCACAACACTGAAAATGCCCCATAATCAACCTGACATCAGCATTTCTCTGGAAATTAGATTAAGAATTTAAGCAGAGCTCAGGGATCTCTTTTCTGCTGCGAGGACTCACCAGCATCCTCTGTGGTGCCCTCCTCTGGTTTGCCAGCGTTAGCGGCACCGGCGGTGGGCTTCCCGGCATTGCCTGGGCCATTCTGCAGGTTGGCCGGGGTGGCACTGCGCACCGGCTGCTCCTTGTGGTGGAATTCGTTCTCGGGGACCATGTGCGCTTTCCTGCCTTTCAACTGGCCAGAATAGCTGCAAGCCGCACGCATGGTTACAAGAGGTACAGACGAGCTAATCACAAAGCAGCATAGCACACCAACTACCACTGAACACCACAAGGGGGACTGAATGAGATGATGCACCTCATAGCCAAATTCACTCAATGTGCAGGTGCAAAAGGAAAAGAAAAATCATAGGCAAATACAGGAGGTGTTAAGACCATTTTTTTCAGCAAAATACATGTTATATGTACTATGGAAAGCAAGTAAATAAACTGTAGCTTGGTACACACAAGGAAAGATTAAGTAGTTTAGGGTAGGATTTGCCTTAATTTCAATGGTCTAGAAAAGTTTGCGCTCTATATTATGTCCTGGGTCACCAAAGCCTTCACATACAAAAATTTTTTTACACCCCACCCCCCAACCCCAAGATCAGACAAAATACCAATACTTCACATTTTAACAGCATATTACCAAAAAGTGATACGGGAGACCACAATTATAAGTCACGCTCGGTCCTGCCAAACACTGGAAAGACACGCATCGGAATCAGGGACCAGACAAAATGCTAACTGAAGACCAAATACCCACTGGGTTTGATACATGGGACCAAGTTACAGAATTTCCAAATCTCTAAGCTCTGCTGTAGGAAATTAAAAACTTTAAGGATTAGTTGGCATCTGGGAAGATTTGGCATGAAGAATAGCTATCTTGGAACCACTGAGGGTCTAAAATACATTGTGCAATTTCTGTCAGCATTATGATACACTGGACACTGAAAATTTCTTTTAAAGCTCAGATTATACCTACCAGAACTTCCTAATGTGATTCTTTTTTAAAAGCTTTTATCCAAAAGAAGAAATACAGAGAAATAAAGCTTTGATGTGTGCTGTGCGCAGCAAGTAACACAAAGGGCAACAGGTGCTTTCACTACAGCATTGGGGGGTGACTGAGAAGTAAGTTACCAAACAATTCATGCGCTACCCAAACCTTAAATTATTTCTCCACTAAAAAGAAATGAGGCTTTAAAACTCATTTTTCTTATTACTGCTCTTGTCAGGGAACTCGGGATTACCAAAAAGAAAGGTCTGGAGATTTTTATACACAAAGGATTCACAGATTTACCTCCCAAAAGAAAAAATCATCATACAGTGCATACCACAATGAAGTGCCAGCAAGGAAAGGAAGAAAATGACAAGAGCAGAGCATCAAAACATTACCCTATGGCCAGCTAAACACTTTCAATTAGGCAAATATTCCAGAGTGAAACCCACTAAAAATGGCGCGGAAATCAGCGTGCGGCTGCACCAATCACCATCGTGATTGTGTTTGTGGTGTGCCATTCCATTATAGAACCCCTGAAAATCCCATTACTGTAGAGCGAGGGGGGGGACACTTGAGGAGGATGCTTGTTTATGCGCTGTCGTCCCCAGTACGATGGAGCAGAAAAGCTCATTACAATGGATAACTGATAAGATCACTTAATCACAGGCAGACAAAGGCCGACGGGATCCCAACAAGTCCCTCCTATTGAATTAATGGTTTTCATTAGGCAGCGATGAGGAGGCTGTGCGGCAGCCGTGACCTTATCTGGCCACTCCATCTTTGCCAGGGAACGGCTGTGGCCGTCGCTCAGGCAGGGGGTGTTGCGATTATGCCAGAGCACCTGTCTGGCAGGCCGGGGCAGGCCAGAGCGTTACCGACCCCACATGACGCAGGTGAGGAGTCAGGCTCCGCCTCCCAATACCCATACGGGTGCCTCTAACGGGGGTGACAGTCCCTCTGGCGCTGGCAACTTTCTTAAAATGCTCAGCTGCCCCTCTAAATGCAATGACAGCACATGCAAGGTCAGCCCCACAACACCCCCCCCGTACTGCCCACCAGGGGGATCTCATACAGCTACAGCTGCTGCTATAAGATAATAAGCGGCCTTCAAGTTATGAATCATTTAAACTTGCTCTCAGTGTCTGAAGGATTGCAGTCATTCCCAAAGCGCCCCCCAGACAGGACAAAAGAAAGCACGAGAGGTTTTTCACGCAAAACTCAGTGGCTCTCCGTTACCCCATGGCCAACGCATAGAGATCGGGCCTCTTCTCCTTCTCCTCCTGGCAGATCTTGTGGACACGACACTCGAGTGCCTGGCCCAGGTTCAGCACTTTGGGGTAGCAGGGCAGGATCTTGGTGAGCACGATGAGGATGTTGCGGATGTGTGTGTACTCGCCCGTCTCCAGGCAGTGCACAGACGCCTGCGGGGAGAGGTAGGCCGAACGTTACGCCGTGCAACTGACTTTCTTCACCTGTTGGAGACCATACTGATGCACCTCACTGAAAACAGACTTTGACCTGGTGCCAAGCCAACACCACTTACTTACCATTTATTTAGTACATATTAAACTGTGATAGTCTTTAGCACATAAACTGTTCCATTTTACATAGCGGAATTCCTCCGACACCATTTCAGACTCACTTTCGTCAATTTGTAATGCCATTTGTGAACAACGTGTCTGAAGTTCTCATAGTCCAGCTGGTCGGCCTTGTTCCCGCCGTCAAAGCCGGTAGCTCGGAAAATGGTGAGGAAGCCTGGGTAATTGCCGCACTCCTGACGTGGAAAACAGAAACGAGGAAAGCAAGTTCAAACATCGACAAGCTCCCATCAGACGCATGATGTTCTCACTCGTTAATTGACATCAAACTCATGGCAGATTTCCAAAAAAAAAACGTGCCTGTCAGTGAGAAATAATTTATAATAATAATATAGGACAACGGAAGGCTAACAAGCCTCTGAAATCTGTTAGTAATTTGCTCTCTTTAAAGACATGACGGCTGCACACAGACACCCCGAGCTTCCAGGCAAGGGATGGTGTACCTCCTGATAGGGGACACTACCTTCTCATAGATGGCGCGGTCGCTGTGCCATCGGGTCACTGTCTCCAGCATGCAGCACAGGAAGCGGCCGTAGCGACGCGCCTCATTCTCCGTACAGCTGGCCACCGTGTAGATGATGTCGGAGAACACCTGCAAAGGCCAACGGTGTGAGAACGGCACACCGCACTGTCCACCGCGAGAACCTCAGGGAATTACAACCAACAAAGCTGCTAGAAAGGAGGCATGGGAAAAAAAGTTACACCCTGAGAGCTGAGGGGAGATGCTCAAACTAGCACAAAGGATGACGTGGCGAGGGAAAATGGGACTCACTCGATCATAGCAGAGCAGAGTGCAGAAGTTAGGGGTCTTCTGCTGGTGCACCAGCTCCACAAAGCGAGCGCAGTAAACCGCGTCCATGGCTGAGAAGATGCAGCGAGGGAAGACACACAGCTGTAGGAACTTGGTGATTGTCTCGTTCTTGGTGGACTCTGTCGGAAAGCAAGAAAAATAGCCTTAAATAACCAAAAAGAGATAAAGAGGCTCTCCACTGTCCCATCTATTGCTGTACTAAGGAACAGCTTCCTAATAAAGAGGGCAGAACAGAAGCGCCCTCTGCTCTCCGAGTGCATCCAAATGTCTGTTGTAACTCTTTGGGTTTAAAGGCTTCTTTGAGCAGCAGTGAACGCCTCAGCGTTCCCTATTGCGCCGTTGGGCAGGATGTGACGCTGGGGCAGAAGATGCAGACTTACTGGCCAGCAGCCAGTTGTCTTTCTCCAGCTTGAGGCGATGAAGGACCCTCTGAACGTGCTCCAGCTGTTTCTTCTCTTCCTCTAGAAGCTTGTCCTGCAGTGCCGTGCAGCGCTCCTTCTCCTTCTTCTTCTTGTTCATGGGCTGCAAGAATTATAATGCGTCACTATCATGAGAAGCAGGTCAACCCAATTATGAACTGTTTATAAACTCGACACAGAGCCTGCCATTACGGCAAGTCGGCCGTCTTGGATTCAAAGTAAAATACTTGCTTTTTTTTTTTTTTACAACTGATAGAGAGAGGAAAAAAAAACATAAGGCTGAGGCAATCAATCATTTAAGATCATTCCCTTTTCTCTGATGACCAGGCAAAAGTCATCAAGAGAATACTGGTGCAAAGATAACTGGTGGTGGATTTCAGACGGATGCGGTGAGCATACCATTTCGGGGTTCTCGTCAATGGCTTTCATCTGCACCTTGAGCTTGTTGACCTCCCGGTCGTAGGCGCTATGGGGCACGGCTAGGTCATACATGGTGAGTGACCAGAAGGTGGCGTAGAACTGGGGCCTCAGATCATCCCACACCTTGGGCAGGTGCAGCGATACCACAGCCTCGTGCACAGGCGCCATCACCTGGTCGCAGGCAGTTATGTATTTGTGCACTTTCTGCTGCTGACGGTTGCCTTTTTCTGCCTTCTTCAGCTCGTCGTACTTGGACTTCAAATGATACGGGAGCACAAAAAAAAGCACAGAAACCAAGGCCCCCCTTTAGTTATTACTCATATAGATCATACCTTGTCCTTGCATTTGGTTTATAAGGAGACAACAAGAGGCTGGCCAGCTGCATTTATGAACGCACAGCAGTAAAAGCAAGCCTGAAAGCACTTTATGGTGGGGGGGGGGGGGGGGGGACACACACATTTTCAGCGTTTTATGAGAAAGGCTGTCACAACACAGAGTGAACACACAACACTTTGTACCAGGAAAGTAAAGCTTATCAGAACACAAAGTGGGTTTGGGCAGGTGGGTTTTGCTCCCGAGCACAAAACAGGGACCGAGAAGTAGACCCTGAATTGGAAGGAGGTCGCTGGGAGAGAATGGACACTACGTTGGAGAGAAGAAGAATGCAGGCCCCCTTACCAGTATCTGGTGGGCGTACATGGGCCGGGACAGGAAGAAAGCAGCATCATGGGGCGTGTGGAACTGGTTACATAGGACATCCACAGCGGGCACGCGCTTGATGTAATCCTCCGTGCTCAGGTTGGAGGCCAGGAACCCGCCAAACTGGACCAACGTGTCATGGCACTGAAACATTTGGGGCAGGGGTGGAAACCAAATCATTAACCTCAGCAAAAGCGTGCTTAATGTTGAGTATATAGGTTCTTGATAAATACCTGCCTAATTCTTCATTTATTTGTAAACTTGGCATCAATTTATTAAACTCATCCATCACTATACTCTCCTGACTAAACATAATGCAAAATAAAGCACCCGGGCTTCAGCTCCTCGGTGAGCTGCACTCCCTGCCTCAGTAATGCATTGTGAGGACAAGTCGAAGAAACATGACCCCGCAAGAATAACACCCAGAGGAAATAACTGGGCTTTTCCTAAATTAAGGGCTAAAACTAAAAACAAGTGACATCAAAAGTTCTCACCTATGAATCATCTTTGTAAGCCAGACAGGCCAGGGTCAAAATGAAGCATTCATATGATGAAAATGACCATATTTAAACAGACTGCTTCACACAAGCACGAACAGCATCGTCAAAATAAGCAAGTTTCCTGCATGACTGACTGAACTAGCGAGTGACTATTGATTTGTCTTGCCAGACAGATTTTTTTTCCAAAAATGGGAAAAACGATTGTTACAGAAAACATCTTGAAAAGCATACAGTGAAAAAGCATAAAGATTTTTTGAGAGACCAAGAACACTTCACAAACAATGCCTATCTGACCCTTCTTTACCATGTCTAGTTAGAGTATTCCAAACGTATCACTTTGAGGATCGAGTTTTTCCCAGGGGCAAAATAAATACTGATTGGGCTTACTTAACTTATATGACACCCCTACACCAATTTGCCATTCATAACACACCGTTTGAAACAAGGACGCAAATCACTAGCAATCCATAACAGGGGATTTCCAATCTTAAACAATGAATGACATGACCAGCAGCTGTCATTCCTCATAAAATCCAGTATACACACACACACACACACACACACATACATATATACATATACATACATACATATACACTTACATATATACATATACATACATACATATACACATATATACACATATATACACATATACACATACATATATATACACATACATATATATACACACACACATATACACACACACATATACACACACACATATACACACACACATATACACACACACATATACACACACACACACACACACACACACACACACACAGTGGTGCCTTGACTTACGAGTTTAATTCGTTCCATGAAGGAGCTCGTAACTCAAATTACTCGTATGTCAAATCAGTTTTCCCCATTGAAATGAATTGAAATGCCATTAATCCATTCAAAGAACCCCCAAAACACACTATTTTTTGTTACATGTTTTTCAATAAGAAAAATGTGCTTATATATAACAGATTGTAGAAGTGCTACGCTCGTACTGCTTCGCCAAGTCGACTACACGCACACCGCGGTCATGTTTTTCGATAATTTCTTTAATTCAACGCACATCATCCACTTCTTCTCAGCACTGTCCTTCGCACTCACTTTCTTCGGACACATGGTTGGAAAGACGAAGTTTTGCTAAATAACTGCAAGCACAAATGCGAGCACAACACTGACACTTCCACTGCGAGCTAAGCGCTTAAAGTGAATGAGTGAGACACGGGATGCTGGGCGGATGTTGTGGCGCTCACTGCACCAACTAGCGGTGGGGTATCTGAAGCTGGCTCGTGACCCGAATTTTAGCTCGCAACTCAAAGCAAAAAAATCGGCCAAGAGACTAATATATATATATGAACACACACAGACACATGTCCAAATGCAGGGCAAACCTAAATTGCATTTAAAGAGCACAATCACAATAGCTCACAATGGGCACAAAAGACACTCATATTTTTGTGAAATATGATCTGTTGAGCTGGTTAAAGGTTTGAAAATATATTGTAGTTTCTCTATAATCCACCCAACATGAATTTGAGTTAACAAAATTAGCTTAAACCTCTGCACTGTTTCGAGAGTTTCACAGCAGCCTTCTTCAATTAATGCAGGACTTGGACATAAACTTGAAGGTATGAAGGCGGGGAATAAGTACTAGACTGGTTTCCTAAGTAACCCTCTCATATCAACTGCCTCAAAATGCAGACTGGAACCAAATAAGGGAAGCAAAATAATAAAATCACACTTTAAATGGGAGGAAAAATGTTATGATATACAAATTTCAGATTCAAGGAATCGTGCCTCTCACTGCCTGGGAGGAACCCAAAAAGGGACAGGAAACATTGTGCTGGCGATGCTGGACACAATGCAGATGCATCACTTAATTTGTCTGGCTCTCCCTCAGCAGTGCCCACTCATCCATCTGCTGCTGTTCGGCCGCTTGAAAGAGCGCTTAATTACTCCGCTAAGGGGTGGTGACGAAGCGCATTTCAGCTCTGAAGCGCAGAGGCTGTCTGAATCATAAGAGACGGGCAGGTACTGTCCTGGAGGCTGGCCGAGTGGGCGTTGATTAATCTCGTGTTCCTAATGGAATTAATTACTCCTAACAAGTTATGCCCTCTATTTTCGTGTGGGGATGCTCAAAAACCACCACACGTACACCTTATTAGTTTTGGTCAAAGCTTAAAAGAAACTGCTCACCTATTTTACGATCTGGGAGCGAATCCTGTTTGCTTCCATATTGTTGATGGTAGTACAAGAACACGGTGCATGCACATGACAACAATAGCCATACTTTTGCTGTGATTTTTTATACATTGTCAATACTGGCACATCAGAAAATACGTCCAATCATGTGACCTCCTTACCAGAAATGGCTACGCACTGAAATGTGACCAACAAACAATGATATCCACTCCCATAGATTGTGCATGAATTTTTAATGAACACCTTACTACCTTATTTTGATACGACCCATAATCCCCATTTGTATAAACACAATGTGCTGTGCGAGCCATTCAGCATTACAAATGCAATTTGTATTCAATAACCTTCATAAAAGATTAATACATTTGTTTTGTGTATCAGTGCTGAACACTTTCCAGCCTCTGAACAGTTTTTTAGCTTCCTAAACAGGTCCAGGGTGTTCAAACATTGGATAAAAGATGACAGTGCCTGCATTCAGCAGATCCTGTCCCAGAGAAGAGGACGAAATGAATGGTCCATTTGTCTCCGAGAGCTGCTCCAATCAGCAATCTGGAGACTCAAATCTGAACTGATTTCCGCTTCACCACAAAAGGGGACCAAAGGGATTTTATCAAAGCAGAAAATTGAAAAGAACAGCTGCAAAGGGCAGTGTCAGAAAGTTGAGGACAACTCCAATTTGTGAATTCTCTCTTTTGAGCGATGATCCTGCAATACCTCATACCTGGAGGCAGAAATAGTTCTACACTATAAATGCATGCAGTATAAAACCAATCTCGAGACACTCTGCAAACAGAAGTGTGACACTATGAAACCTTTTCTTCCTAACAAGCAGAAAACCTGTTTTTCATGTCTATTAAAAAAAGAACTCTAACTACCACTAAAGAAATCCCCCACCCCATAAAAGTATGCAATACCATTACTTGACAGGGTTATTCAGTGTGTTATCGTTTAACACAACCCAACAATTTCCAGGGTATTTTAATATTTTGCAGGGTAAAGAAATTATACCTAATCATCATTTTCTACTCTAGTTTGGGAAAACCTGAGGATTAGGACTACTAGACTGAATTAACGGTCACCTGATTAAAACCCATGGCCAGGGGAGTGACCATATCACCATTGCACCTTTGAGAAACACCTTAAAGCCCAAAAATTGCTCTAGGGGCTCCGAGTCAAAGCCTCCCTCACACTTCTAGATGTGTCTCAACGTAAAATAGGATATGAAAAAAAAACTTAAAGTACTCATTATTGTACAAATATGAAATCCTTTGAAAGGCATTCTGTACATGGGTTTAATGAACATTTGTCATGCCCAACAAATTTACACCCCCATAAGAACATCGACACATAACAGTCTACTGCTAATTTCTTAACATCTAGTGCATCCTGCTAGTTTCCTATGGACAAACATCAAATCATAAATTCTACAAGTTTGATCAAAGTAAATGCTGCAGTTTATTTCAACTGGTTAAGAAAAATCCAAAATGCATGACCGGCCTACTAGTTTTACCAATAATTTTACCAATAAATCAATCTTCCCATAGGTTTTGCCCATCACTGTTCAGGCCTCCAACAGTGAATAATACATATTTACCGTTTCCAATATTTGGGTCATTTTAAGTGCAAGAAAATTGCACTAGCATTCATTCAAAACAGGGCTCCAGAATAACTTTTCCAGTGGATGCACTAGTGCGGTGCCAACTTTCTCAGTTGGTCGCATTAGCCCATGATTTGGTCGCACCCTTTTTGGTATTATGGTTGAAAGGGGTATTACTTCTTTTGCGCTGGCTTAGTCAGTTTCTCCCTCTCTGCACCTGCACTCTCATCATCACTGGTGTCTGCCACAAAACTACGGTTGGGCTAATGGACGACGCCAAAATCGTGATTCCCTGCCCCCTCCCCCACAGTGACTCTGCTAGGTGCACACAAGAAACTACATTTTTTTAATCTACCTGGTTTGCACCTGCCTCAATAAATCTGAGGACCAGTCTATATTTGTACAATGCTCAGCATAAATGAGTACAGCCCAACAGATGTCAGAAAAGCTTTAGTTTCCTTTCAGAATCAACATTATACTACAAAATACTCCCACAAATGTGGGGCATTGATTGCAAACAAAATTTGTTAATTTGCTCACACAAAAAAGTAAAATGTCCTAACAAATTCATTCAAGACCATGTTGCAAAAATGAGTACACCCCATTAAAAGTCTTAGGAGCAAAGCTACATTTTGGACTACAAAATTCTAATTAACAAGATATCAAGTACAGGTGAGTAATTATTCATTAGACGGGCATTTTGACTATAAAAGGACATTACTTAAAGAAAGCCCTTCCCATTCCATGTTGTCAGCAATGGCACCACATATAAAAGAAAAGTCATAAGACCTGAGAAAGGAAGTAATTTCTTTACACAAGAAAGGTCAAGGCTACAGGAAGATCAGCAAAGCTTTACTTATCAGTTAAAATACTGTAACAAAAGTGACGCAAAAGTTTAAGAAAGATGGAACTGCAACCATCTCACAGAGACGTCCAGGCCATCCACAGAGGTTAACACCCCGACAGGAGCATCTTCTGATGAGAAGGGGTGAAGAAAATCACCATGCAAGTTCACTGCAGTTAGCTACAGAAGTAGAAAGCCAAACTGGGGTGACTGATTCCCGTGACACAATACAGCGTACACTGCAGAGGAATGGCATGCATGGGTGTCGTCCAAGAAGGAAACCTCTCCTATAGCCCATGCACAAAAAAGCTCATCTAGAATTTGTCAGAGCCCATGCTGAAAAAGATGAAGACTACAGGGACTCTATACTCTGGAGTGATGAGACCAAGATAAATGTTTTTGGAACTGATGGCTTCAAAACTGTATGGCGTCGCAAAGGTGAGGAGTACAAAGAAAAATGCATGGTGCCTACAGTGAAACCCCTTTACAAGGCAACCCCTCCACCCGATGTTACTGTCCATTGCGATGTCTCACTATAGACGCCATCATATGCCATTTAAGAACACATTACCCAACCTAACTCTGGACTGCTCTTTTGCTCCACCAGCCTCCTCCTCTTTCTATTCATTTTGTTTTTTTAAATAATCAGCTATAAACAGCTTCATTTTTGGAATATAACGTCATAGCTAAAGGGATTGTTCTGCCCATTCTGTAACACAGCACCCGTGCCAGAGTAAAACATCCTAATCATCATCCTCATACACTCGCACAGATGCAAGCACGTGAAATTTTAACTCGCACACTCTCGATAAATAATTGTATGACAGACCATTTTGGTGCAGTCTGAAGCCCTGTAAAATATATGCACCCAAGACGGCTCGAAACAGTGACTGCTCCAGTACTGTACAGGCAGCTCTAAAGTTATTGCTACACTTGGCTTCCTTCAGTGAAATTACATTCGGTAGGTCAACACTTGTCAAAAACAGAAGTGGAGCTGAGTAGTATGAAATAAAACTTCAGTCCTGAATTAAGAATAATGCAAACACTAAAACACAATACTGTAAGGATCCCTTTTGTCAGCAGTCCCCAGGAAGGTGAAAATAAAAGCCATTATTTCTAATAATGGGGAAGGATGTTCATAAAGAGAGCAGATGGCCAGCTGATACCTCCAAAGGTGTTACAGCACTCTGAACGTGGGCTTCTGCTGCGCCAGGTCGTGTGTTCCTACTGGCCAGCTCTCATCACACATTTCACAAAAAAAAAAACAACTGGTTTTGAAGTGCAGCACTTGGGCTTGGCAGCGATCGCACGGAGTCCCTGGGGAGCAGCAGAACCTGACTTCTGCCGCCGGACACCTGCTAGCCATTCTGGAAAACCAGAAGTCCACTTTGACTGAAAGTGCTTCTGGGTTAAACGCTTGAATTAGAGCGGTGAGACACTGTCATTGGACAAAACCAGCTTTAAAAGGTGCCACAGCAGGCCTGTGCATAAGCCAAGCAATCACTGCGCAGACGGTTTTCCTGCGTTGGCACAATTAAATGTTATCTTGAGGATTTCCAGGCACAGGCAGTAATTGTGAGGGCGGGGGAGGGCAGCAGTCTCATGTTAAGTAAAAGCATGAATCAACAAGAACATATTGGGGGGGTCCTCCAATGGTGCATCTCACCCAATTATCTGGACAATTCAGAGTAGCAATGGGACTGATTTTATCGGAAAAGCACTATTTGGAATCATTCAGGGACAGGCAGTAAGAAACCCCCTCTACTGCCCCCCCTCAACACACAGAGCTCCCGTTAACAAACGTTCGGTGCCCTGCTGATTGTCACTTCCAGCGAACGAGCTTGTCATTTCAATATGAAAGGATGTAGAGACAAGGGGCTATCATACACACCCGGTGCCGAAACGATGCCTCGCGGCTGGACTCTTTTCACCATAAAGGAAGGGATGCTCTGGTGTGCAACGTCAATGATTCCCTCGGGGAGACCGAACGCCAGTGGCTCAGATCACAGATATCAGCCAGAACAAGTGCCACAGATACTTATAAGTACAAAATAACCTTATCGGCACCAGGAAACTACTAGTCGCCAAGGACGCAAGGACTCAGCTGTTGCCTTTACCCACAATACGTGTTACAACTAGGGAGTTACGGTGTGAAACTGAACTTAACACTGGTACGATTTCAGCAACTTCAAGCAGTCTGCACAAAATGACTCAGCTGGCAAATAAATTTATTACAGGACCTTAGAGAAACTGATTTCCCAGAGCAGGCAAAGAAAATAAATATTAGTCAGCAAGTGCTCCCCCATTGCCTTCCCAGGAGCCTGAGGGTGGAGAGACGGTGTGGGCATGTACCTGGTCGTAGAGCTTCCCCACTAGCTTGAGGTGCTTCTCGCCCCCTTCTGAGAAGATGACGCCGTTCCTCTGCTGGGCCATCAGCAGGCAGAGTGGCAGTGCCAGTTCATGGTCCAGTAGTGCCTCCTTCAGTCTTTGGGAGGACTTCTTGGTGTTTCTGATCTGGCCGAAGTAGCCGCCCTGCCGATGAAAGATTGAGTGACAGGTTTAGTCGCAACTCTCTGATGGTGCCCTGCTGGGACACCCCTGGGGTGAGCTACATAAAAATCCAAGTATTAATGAGTCCTCACTTCCTGGAAGCCACAGCTCCACACAAATGTATCAGAACCAAAAAACACAGCATGGTTGGGGGCTAGGAGGAGTGCTTTACTTCTATTTGTAGTAAATTTACAAAACAAGTCTGAAAGCGGAGGTGCACAGGTCTAAATCAGACATAATGGATGTATTCTCAATACAGAGAATGGCAGGAAACTATCAAAAGGACTTTGAAAGATCAAGTACGAGGGAGACGCGGATCAAAAGTAGCCGAGCAACAAAAAACATGACTACTGAAGGGCTCATAATACTACAGAACTGCCGCAAAACGTGGCGTTTTGGGACAGAGAGCTGTGTATCCCTGCGAGTTTTCACGCAGATGGAAAAGGAATGAAGAAAAAAAAAAAAAAAAACAGATCCAAAGAGACAGATAGCTGCGCTCTTGGACAAGTACCCCTGCAAGGCTACACCTTACTCCAGCAGAGGTAGGGAGCAAAGTAAGCGTTGCCTGCCATGCTTCCCTAACCAGGCAGAGTGTACGGGGCATACGCTTCTCGTTTACTGAGCATGCAAGTACATTACAGGATTGGGTGTGAGAAAATGTTCATGCCAAGAACTTGCACTGAAAGTCTGCCAAGGAGCAGCGCATTGCTGCCCTGTGGACCTCAAGTGTTATACCTGAAAACTAATCTCCCAATATGCTACATAAAACCAGCTTAGCTCCACACAGAATAAATTCATTTTAGTAACTTAGTTTTAATACATGATATCCAACGGCCAGCATTCTCCAAAGTCATTCAGGTATGTATCTCATGGATGACTATAAAAGTATGTTTTTTTTTTTTTATCTGCAAAGTGGAAAATTATGACATACGAAAAATGATCAGTTCTCCTTTCAGCACACCAACGAGCCAAACAATGTGGAAGGTGGGGAGTGAGAGCACCCCTACCTCCGCTTTCAGCTGCTCCCCCCCAGTCATCGCCTCCAGCTGCTCCACAGTCATCTCATCGGTGATCTCAATCCCTGCCATCTTCTGGACTACTTCCTTCAGGATCAACAGATCAAAACTGGGGAGGGGGGGGTAATAATCAGGGAAGGAGACATATCTTCAGGATGCACAACAAAGAAGGAGCAGGGACCACTGCTCAACTCTGAATAATTCATACTGTAACTGTTGGGAGCTGCGATAACAATAGCTTCACAGGGCTTGTTTGTCTTGTGCAATGTGGGGGGGGGCATGAAAAACAGGGGGCTGGGTCAGGAAATGTCCATGCCCTTTGTTTCCTCCCCACCTGGTGACAGACAGCCTAGGCATTGCTCACACCCCCAGCAGCCCCCCCGCAGCACATACCTCTTGCCTGCCTTCAGCTGATTGGTGATGTACTGCAGGAGACCAGCCAGTTCGATGGGGTACTTCCTGAAAACGGCACCGCAGAGGCTGGCAAGACCTGTGTGGAGATGATGCGCAGACAAACACACACACACGTAACTGCACCAGGGTCCAAATGGGACGGACAGCAAAGGCACCACTCGTCTAGCGTGAGGGGTACATCACTGTGTCCCAGCTGCAAGTGCTGGCTCAGGAAAAACCTGGCCAGGTGACGATTTTTCTTTTTGTAGAACTCCAGGGGCCACGATCAGGGCAGCCGGGAGAACACCCACGTCTGAACAGCACAGCAGACACACGATCGGCAGCGCAGAAAACAATCCGCGGCCACGTGCTGAAATTCCATTATCCCGGCAGCACGGATAATTTATCGCCTGCGTGATTCCGAATCGGCTCAGCGTCACGGGTTAGTTAGTTCTGGGAAAAGAGCCACACCCACGCTTCCCATCGGCAGATATGTGACCACCCAAAGGCTGGCAGTAGCGGGATTGTGGATGGCACTGTGGCCGGGGCGTACCAAATCGGCAATGGTGGGGGGAGGGTCTGTAGGCTGGTTACATGGCTGCTAATGAAAAGCACAGTATCTGGTGCCATTGCCCGGCAAGATGTTGCCGGCTGTTTCGGCGTACAACAGGATAATGACTCACTCTGCAGCCAGGAGGAGATGGTGGTGTCATCGTGCTTCATCTTCTCCTTCTCAGGGTTGGCCAGCGCCTCGATGATGCAATCTATGGACTGGGGTTAAGGGATACAATGCTGTGGGTCACAGACTGCCCCTCCTACCAGGTACAGCCTGTCTGCCTCAGACCTGACAACAGCCGCCCAACCGGCCACTCTCAGGGGACAAACTGCATGGCGAGCAGAAATGTATGACAGCAAACACCTGAATTTTTTTTTCAGAGCAGGAGATTTGAAAGTGAGAGCTTAGCTGTGCTGATTTCTGTTCATCCAAATCCTTAATGGAATCATTAAACTCTTAAAAAATTTTAAGGCAAGCAATGCTACTGGTTCTGAAAGGTCTCCCGTTACCGGCTGGCATGTCCGAGGAGATAGGCCGCCTTGGCCACCCACGCATGCTCATTTAGTGCTAGCACCTTGTGGGGATGTGAATGTCAGGACACGGTGGCAAATTTCCCCCGCTGTCACACAATTCTCTCCAAGGCAACAAGAACAGGCAAGCTGTACCCCCCACCCCCACAAATACAGAAAGGATGCATGCCAGCACATCGTAGTTGAGCGAAGTGAGGTATTTCAGTGAGTCCACCACTGGCGTGATGAGGTTGTCGTACCACTGGATCTGTGACAGAATCTGGAGAGGAAAAAAAAAAAAAAAGAAAAAAAAGCATAACGTCAGCCATGTAGGGATTCGGCTCCTGTCTTTCCAAACTAAGGCCTAGTTTTGGGCACAAAACTATATGTTGTAGATGCGTTACAAGCTGCCAGTGCTGGACCTTAGGGGTTCAAGGACTAATGAAGCAGAGCCTGCCCGGACCACAACTGGGTCAACAATCATGATGGCGGTACGGCAGAATGAAGAAAATGCACGTGGGTCCCCGGTGATATCGCCGACACTGGGGCCACCGCAAAAGGATTCTCTGTGCTATACCACTCGACTTGTCTCCCCTGACAACTGAGCTTCTGACATGCAACATGGAGACACGCTGGGCGAGAGAGTACGAGGAGGAGGGCTAGAAAATAAATGTTAAAATCTACCCTCACATAAGTTCTCTGCTTTGCCAAGAAGCAGCCCTCGAATGGGCGACACTGTCACGCTCTGCAGTCCGCTCATGTCTCTGACGCGACAACAAAGTCCCCCCGCCCCTCACAATAGACTTTTGGTCTTCCCATCCTTTGTGAGAGAAACTCGTTTGAGAGATAATGCCTTTGAAGCAGTGCCACCGAAATCAGTCAGTCAAAGCGCCAGTCCCGTTTCATTTTTCAGGATCTCGAGTTCTGGGCGCCGAGTTAACCAGGCTGGCGTGTGGCGGCCGTGGATTGCATGCAAACCGGGTCACATTAATTGCCACAGACTGAATTATTAACATTCCAGAGCAGATCATCCGAAACAGGATTATGGAGCCGATCCACTGGCCCAGTCGCTAACGAGGAGCCCGTCTGTCAAACTGCTAGGTCACACGGGCCAGGTAGCTGGGGACTGGCGTTAACCCTGCCTAACCCGCGGAGAGGCCCCATGCAGCACCTACATAGTCAAACAGGATAGTGGGGTTGCTGTGGCTCAGCTTGCCGATCTGCCGTCCAGAGGGCTTCACATTCTCCTTGGTCAGCCTCCTGCAAGAGAGAAGACAGTGACTGGGGCGCGATTAAGCAGACTGCTTCCCTGATGACACTAAAGATGCTAATTGGGCTAACATGAAGCCAGCCCAATGCAAACTTCAACACAGACACCGAAAACTTCCCACAGAATCATCAAAAGGGGCAACACATGAGACAAGATGTGACAGAGTTGTGCAATCCATGAAGAAGGGCCCCAAATGCATACTGGGAAACCTTTAAGGAACACTGACAAGCTCTGCAGAGAATAGGATATAGACTGACAGAGTGCTGATAATGGGCAGCTGCGTACAGCTACAAAAGGGAGCTTTTCTGAGAGCCAGACAAAGTCGAGCACACCGGGAATCCCGAATAAATCACTGGGTCAGCGCGGTGCGGTGTGGATGACCATCCTGTGCAGGACTGCCGGCATCTCCTGGCCCCGCCCCATTGACAATGCAGGTCCCCATGCTGTTTAACATGCTGCGTGAGGCCGACTGCGGCTGCAGCCTCCCACACTGCCCACACAGGGAGGTATTAGTGGGAAGAACAGGACAGGGGACACCCTTGATTGGATGCTGGTATACATACTCTGAACAGCCAAATGTGAAAACAAGTCAA
>JAAGVU020000002.1:22809809-22835311 GCA_011763525.2 Mormyrus iriodes
GTGGGGTCGGCCCCCGTCTCCCCCTTAGGCCTCGGATGACAGGAACAGCAGGCCATCGGTATGGCGGGGGGGGGGGGGGGGGGCAGGCAGCCATTTTGTAGATAAGCTAGGGAACAGACATGTATCTAGGATGCCGAGGGAGAGGCATCCTGCATGAGCCATACTAAATATATATATATATATATATATATATATCCAAATGACAGACTGGTGTTCCTCTGACCCAATTAACAAAGAAGCCCCATGATAATATTACGATTATCCCGCTGCTCCAACTATAAAACAACAGAACCATTACAGATACTGCACGCTTACATTAACAGCATGAATCCACGACAAGCCGAACGGTCATCACAAGTACAATTTCGATACTCAGCAGATGTTGCGGTTGTACACGGGCAGGGTGTGCAAGCTGGACCACTTCTGTTTAAAAACCCAGCAGGTAAACCTCTAGTCATGATACTGATACAGAGAGTTGCCACACTCACCGCCCGACGAACCACCTTAGGGATGAGACCCGAGTGCAGCCGTGCGGCGGGTGATACCTCAACACTACACTAGTTAGAGAGTGTGGAACAGTGTAAAGTTTTTTCTGGTTGCTGGAGTGCCAATCCTGCCACCAACCGCCAAATATTCCATGAAAATTGGAGGACCCATTTACAGGGCTGGATGTAGATTAACGTCATACCCAGGACGAAGCAACTGCAATTTAAGGGCCTTGCTCAAGGGTGCGACAGGGTAGAATCACTCCTGGCATTCATGGGATTCAAAATGGCAACCTTCTGACTGCCAGCATAGATTCCTAGCCTCAAAGCCACTACTCTGCCCACTACTAACAGCTAAACAAGTATATGCTATGCACCCCAAACAAGACAGGTGCTCGTACCAAAACAATGTGAGTGATTGGGCCCGCATCTGCCTTGTACACATGGTAAAAAACGCAGCTGCCCCCCCTCACTGATCTTTAAATCCTTAGCTAAGCATGCAAGCTTTGAACCAATGCCAGCACGACCTGGTGGGGAGTTTAGGGCCAAGAGAAAAAAAAAATCAGCCAAAGTTACACAGTCCTTTATAAGAGACATCCACCCACCCACATGCCAATTCACTTAAAAGGCACATAAAGCTATATTTCTGCTAATTCTGAACATTATTGCCAAAGGTCAAAAGACAAGATAAGAAGCTGAAGATGAAACTGAATTCAAGTCAGTAGCTTAAGCGCAACTAGAAGTGATACATTTTCAGGGAGATCATATACACAGCTATAAATTATACATAAGAACGAAGATTGAATGTTAAAATGCTAATTAACGTTGCTCATGAGAGTGATGCACCATACAGTAATGACAGGCCTTTCCTAAAACAAAGGAATCACAGCCAGTCTTAAGGCAACCTGAAGTCACAAATTGTTAGTGGCCAATTCCACAACAACCAGCTAATTTTTTTTTACAGGAGTCTGATATCCAGCTCGCACAGCAGGTTTCACAGAACAGAAATAATGCTCCTTATTTGTTTGGAGCAGCCATTGATCCAGGGGGGCAGATAGTGATCTTTAATGCCAACAGTAGTTTCACTATAATAGTTAAAAGTTAATTCCCCTTGCTGGGCCACAGAGGCTGCCCAGGGACTGAAAGTCGTGATACGTAAACGGGAGGCTCCAGAGTCGCGGCGTAGGCGAAACACCGACAGCCGGCGGGGATGCTCCCTCACCTGGTGGAACTTGAACTTGAAGCCCAGGATGTGGCAGAGAGTCTGCGGCTCACACATGTAGGACTTAATGAGAGGCAGGAAGAACTCGTCCTGGTCGGAGCGGCACTCGTACACCTGCAGGATGATGTCCAGCACGCGGTTGGGGTCCAGGTTGAAGCAACCTGGAGGGAGACAAGGTGAAGTCATCACACCGCTCGAGCGGTGACAGAGCACCTGTCCTCTACGGCGGGAGGGGTGACCTCTGACCTAACTGCCTCATGACTCACCGAGGGCGTTTTTCAAGCGGCACGGTTCGGATTAGGAAATTCATTTATTTTTAAAGCCCAAAAGCCTGTCAGGTGCATTTTTTGGCATCAGTCCCAAAACATTTCATCATGTCCCGTTCAGCACACACATTTGCTGAAACAAACGGCACAGATGTCCATACCGCGACGGACACGGGTGCCTGATCACCGCGTGGACTAAAAAACACGGTGTACCCAAGATAATCACTTTTCACAGCTATTATTCTTTAGCCGTCTCTAGGCGCACGCACGCCACATCACAAATGCCGTGGTCACACGGCATCTTGGAAACGGCAGCAACCAGCAGAGGGGGTGAAAAGGCGTGCTTAGCATCGGGATTTCACTCTGTGCCGTTTCGGAAACAGACAGTCAAGCCCATGATAAAACATAGCTTGGCATAAAACTATGTCATTTTGATTTATTTACAGAAATTTGGGAGGGGGGGGAGCTTTTCTGCAGATTTATGCTCAAATTAGAACATAAGCTGGGTTTAAGTAAAGGACAGATATTCCAGAGATGCCACTAAAGAGCCTGGGATGGCAGAGGAAGGTTACTATAAGGGGGACAGCTGCATGGGAAGACACTGAGGCGAATTGCTGGGGATCTGCCAGGCGACACAGTACCTATGAGCGACTTGATGCTCTCCAACATGAGGTGGCTGGTGATGCTGCCTGAAAGGTCCTGGCCCAGCTCGGTAATCAGCTTAGCATAGCCCTCGTTCTCCTCCCGTAAAAGGTTGAACTTCTGCTGCTTGTAGCTGTGGTGGATGGGGAGGGTTTCAGAGGGTTTAGGCACACAGACAGTTATAAACCTTGAGTGTATGGTGGTGGGGGGGGCATTTCTAACTCAGGTAGTACAACTGGAAACTCGACACATTCCACCTCAGTCAGGCAGACGGTGTTCAAGATGGATGACAAAAAAAGTATAGCTCAGTACTCAGGGTTTGTCTATGGACCTCATTCTGCAAAAGAGAAAACCAATTTTCTATGAAGTGTATTTGTCAACTGCCAGCCCCTCATCCAACGAAATTTCCAGGAGTTCAAGGCACTGAGACAGTACAAGAAGCTTTCTAGACTTTGTGAGGTTCAAAGAAACAATTTCCATTCAAAAACAAAACAGAACAAGTTTAGAAGACTCATGTGCTTGAAGCTCAAATAATCTTTAGCTTCTGCATCCTGGTCTGCATAGCATGTCCTAAAGCTGCCAGACTGTAAAAGGTCCAAACACAGGCAAGGCTACATTGAGCAAAAGCACAGCATTGTGATTTTTCACACTCAGAATGATGCTCTCATGCTGCCAAGAAGGAAAATGAGGTAAACAGATGTCCTGACCTGAGATAGCTGGTCATTTCCTGAGACACCCCGCCCAGTACTACGACAGCACACTCACAACAGCTTGGTCTTGATCTTGACGATCTTTTGGTTGAACTGCTGGGCCTGCTTGATGAGGCCCAGGGTCTCCAGCGTCTCCGGATCCAGTCGCTCCTTCAGGACAGCGTCTGACACGAAGAACTGTGGTATGAAGAGGAGACTGATGTGAGTGGGGGTACATGTGGTACAACTAATGTGAAATTAGTGTATGGAAAAAAATTTACTCACAAAAAGATGGCATCTAATGGCTAAACACTACCGCCCTGCCAGCCAGCTCCTCAAACCAACGGTTTCCATTCTTGCCCCCTGCCATGTACACAACCCAAGCTACGTAACGTGACATGGCCCATAGCTAATTATTCTGCGCTCTGGCTAAGGACAGAAAGGGGGAAAAACTGCTTTGTTTAAAAGCTTATACAAGCAGCAAATGCATTTTAAAATGCTGGACTTTTCTCAGCCCCTCCCTAATTTTCGCATGACATTAAAGCTTTTCTTAAGAACTCTGTATTTCATGTCAAAGAGATTCGGCCTTTGTCGGCAAAGAATGCGTTTCCCTAGCAGGACAAAATGTAGGTCAATCACACTGAGTCAATCTTCAGAGTTTAGAGAACAACAATGCAAGTGTATATGCCATTAAGAAAATTATTTACCTCAAACTAAGATAAAAAAAAAACACTTGTGTCGGCAGAGGCGATTTTTAAAATGACTTGTTAAACATTTGATTTGCTTAAGCAATGCTGCCACCCAGTGGTAAACAGGAACATTGCCATGTCCCTGAACACTTAATTAGGTATGCAGGCCTTCTCTGCAGCAGATACTTCCTGCTGCAATAGTCAGAAACACCCACACTCACCAAGCAGGCTCCCACCAACTGAGTAAAATGGTCACGTTTGGCTTTTTCTTCCAAGCAGCCAGTTTCAATATCTGCATCAAATACCACAGAAACACATTACTGCAGACCTTGAAATCACTGATACACAGAACTTACTTTCATAAACTTGGACGTGTTGGAAATAACTCACTGATTTAACCACGTCATTTCAGATAATGCTGAAATTTCCATGAAAATTCAAATAAAAGCTATATTTGAAAAAAAAACATGACACCTACCTAACACACAGAAGACGTCTGCTAAAATGGATGACATATCTTCTCGTAACTCCTGCAAATAAAAAACAACTGATTGTCACCAGAGGCAGTATCGTAATCTCCAATACAGAAAAAAAAAAACATGAAAAAAGAGTTTTGCCACACCACTGGAAAAAGCACACCTCATAAAAACAAAGGTGACAATAAGGATAAAACAGTGTAGCAAGTTCACATGACATATGTATTGTTCAAACAAACTGAACAATAATAACAATAACCCCAAAAACTGCTAGAGAATATTACAATCACTAAGCTGAAATCCTTAAAAAAAAATTAATACATTTTTCAGGTTTTACATTCAACATCAGAGACCTTAATAGACATTAGGAGCCAGGCTAGGCCAGGTCAAGGATTATCAGGGGAAAATGTTTCAGAATAGCACATGTTACAATGGTGGTATTGCATTCAGAAAAACTGAGGCTTTCCCTATATGCTGGAATTCGAATTATTTTTGGCTCCTTCATTCATGTGCCAGCAGGTACCAGCAGTTGTACTATTCAGGTTAGAGGAATCGGGCCCTGTGCTGTCAGTAGGCTGTGTTGCCTGCCAGCCTGGCCTCTACAGGAACTATAAAGTGGACATTTACTTATTCAGACAGAAGCACTGTGCCCCAGTACCGCCCGTTACTGCGATATGCTGGGTTAAGCGGTCCCCCAGCATGCCACCTGGTCACAAGGTACATACCATGACGTCGGCCAGGGCGCTAGCGGCCAGTTCTAGCTTCAGGGTCCCGCGGATGACGTGGGTGGAGAGGTCATAGAGGGCAGCCTGGAGCTCTATGGCAAAGTGAATGGAAAAGTGAGCAAGCTTACTATGGTTACCCTTCATGAATTACAGCACCCACCTAGTGACAAATACCACAGTAAGGGGCACATGCACAAAATATGCCACCAAGCAGAACAGTATTCAGTATTCAGAGAAAACATTTCTTCATTTAAAGGCAGCAGGAACTGAGATAAGATCCAAATGTGAAGGCAGTGAAGGCATTTACTACTTATTATTTCAAAGCAAAATGGCAAGGACTACACTGATACTAATTCAGAGATACCGTAACCTCCCACTGCATAGAACTCCAAAAACCTCCTTGTGTGTGCATGTCATGCAGGAACCCTAATAAAAGGTAGATTTTGGGCACAGAGTAGGAATGTCAGTAGAGCAGATGACGTAATAAACCCAGCACCAATCTACATCATCTCATTAACAATGCCGAGCAGGCCTCACTGACTTCATTATTTAATGTACTGCTGGCTACTTTTAATTTCTGTAGTCTGAATATGACCAATGTCTTAGAATTTTTATGCATTTTATGATTTTGTAATATATCAAAGATGTTCCAGGGGTCAAATGGGATGGAGAGTGTAGAGGAGGACTGATATTGTAGAAAATTCTCCAATCAGAATTTTCAATACAACTTTTTAAGACTAAAATTTATGGGATTAGGCCACCAGTCCCCACATCTACCACACATCTAGGCACCGCTTTGTAATCTAGCACAAATTACAAATCGACAAGGATAAATGTTAACTACAAACACAGGGCAGTTCTTTACCCTTAGACATTATCATCATAGAATATCTGAAACAACCACACCACCACAAACAGTTCTGTAAGTGAGCACAACAGCAACATAAATTCAGAAACTAGGTAAAGTTATAAATCATGACAAAAATTCTGCCCCTGCACCCCAAAACAAGGATTATAACTTATAAAGTGCATTTGAGACTACTGCTGTAAAAATTCAATGGGGAGAATAAGGTAAAAATTCCCATTTGAAAACTACCTAAAATGTGAGAAATTAACCCTGAGACTGGCCTTATTTTTACGCACAGAACAAGTAAGAAACTGAATTTTTTATTCTGGCTTCAGACTCAAAATATCAACCCTAGATCACAGGGTGTGGCCTTATCGTCTCTAAACACTGAGTTCCCCTTGAGAAAATAGGCCTTCGAGCATGGCAAGAGAAACAACATACCCCTGGCTCACCGTGCTGCAACTCCTGTTACCTAGAAACCACTAAAGAAACACAGAATCCATAGAGAGCCAGATGGCTCATCTCTTAATATTTTGTGCCCTGATCTAAAAAAAGTTGCTTAAACCAGCCATTTTTTAAAATAAATGTCCCTTTGTATAAACCAATGCGATATGATATTCGTATAATGTGCTAATACGCAGCTTCATTTTTTTTAAGTGATCATACAGAGATGGACCATTTTCTATGGCTTCGGCAATGCTTTCTCAACTTGCAAAAAGTAATGACATACAGGCAAATGAAATAATACATTTCATTTTTAATTATTTTTCAAGAATGTGACTGAAGAAATTCAAGCACTTATGCATGTACCAGAGTCATTTAAAAGTAGATCAATTAAAGAGGAGTTCACTCATTTTTGACAAATTCCTGTGTTTCTGGCAAAAAAATGGTCTGAAATATGGTACAAAATGCAATGCCTTCAAATACAAAGGGGGAAACGGTATAAAAGCCAGGAGTTACACAATGTACAGAAAATGTACAGAGGTGTAGTACAATTTGGAATTAAACTTACAAATTTCCTGTATGAGAGCAAATTATTTAACCACAAATATCTGAGAAGTCTAGTAACTTCTTACCTTTTTGTGTCACATCATCATTGGGTCTATCTGACAGATTCCGACATAGCTGTAAACTGAAGAAAACAAAATGATGAATGCTTAAACAACTTCTTGTTAGTCTAAACACACTAACTGTGATTACAGATGTGCATTGTGTAAATAATCAGATATAAAAATAACAATGCCAGTCCGAAAATAAACTTTTCAGAAGTAACGTTAAATATTCGAAGGAATCCCAGGTAACACAAAACACTGTTGAAAGTGACTCCCAATCATGTTCCAAAACTTCAAGAAATGCTGAAATGTAAATCTGGGGGCACGTTTTCCCTGACATCAAGTACTGTATCATGCAGCTATACAGTAATGGCCTGATTTTGTTAAAATTCCAAGGCAGAGCTTACTAATTCTAGTGAAATTCGTTATTTTTGCAGTACAAATATCTCTAAAGTGTGAAAACTTCCATCCTGAAAATTAATATTGGTAGGATGATTCGAAGGAATTTGCAGTCAAGTAGGTTACCACACACACACAAAGGGGGAATTTACACACATCACAAAAACTTAAAATTTAAAAGATCAACAGAAAAGAAGTGTTTGCGTTATATATCAAAACGGGCCCTAATTTTACAAGGCAGATGGTATTTTGCATCATCTGAAAGCATTTAGTGGAATTCGCTGTGGGTGGTATAATACAAGTAAAAGTAGGCCTGATTCCATTTAATTTTGACTAAGCGATTGCATAAATATATGAGTACTAAATGATACAGAACAAGAAAAGGCCACGGATATATTGGTACCACCGCACAAGTTAGAAAATACTCCATCGGGACACACTGCAGCCACATAAAATACACTACAGCTGACGGGCGGGAGAAAATTAATTAGAATGTAATTTGGCGTGTAGGCAAGACGTGTTAATAAAATGCCGAGTATATTTCTGCTGTTAAAGCAGGGTGCTTAGATTTTACTGTCTTCAATCTAACTCTGCAACCCCAACGCCTTCTTTAAATGACTCGGACCGGCTACGTATTACGGTCAAGGCTCGGTCCGCGCAGCTAGCCGGCCGGCTAACTTGCTTGCTTTTCCGTCAACCCCGTCTGAAACAGCGATAGACGCTACCAGACGGAGACATGCCGGCCTAAAATAGAAGAAACAAGGTTATTTGGACACATCTGTCCGCGTCGTCAAAAAGAAAGTGTGCGCCACGACCAGCGAAAACCTCCGGGGAGGTTATCAAGCGCGGCTCGGATGCTACACGCTAGGTTGCCATCCCGTGTCTGTTACGCTAGTTTCTTTTATATAACATTTCAGGTCGTTGAAAAGTGATCGCTCGGATTAAAATTTCTCAGTTTAACGCATAACTCGGTGTTGTACTGTACTGCTCCGGTGAACCTGATCAAATGGACACAATGCAGAAAGTACTACTAGAATTCAGTCAGTCGAAAACTTGACGAGGCGAACCGAACACACAGAAACAACTTTCACAAAACTGGGAGCATAACGTTCCCGTTGTCTCGGATCGTACATCGAAGGATCACTTACAACTCGCTTTTTCCCGATTTTTCCCAGTTTTTGATCCAGTCAGTAGGGAGGA
Source organism: Mormyrus iriodes (assembly GCA_011763525.2). NCBI lineage: Eukaryota > Metazoa > Chordata > Actinopteri > Osteoglossiformes > Mormyridae > Mormyrus > Mormyrus iriodes. The sequence continues at coordinate 22,818,502 of JAAGVU020000002.1, forward strand.
CCAATGCCGCCATCTTCCCCACCATACCGCACATGTAGCCCGGATGTTTAGCAGAACACACCGGGTCAAAGGACGCCAGTTAGCGGTGCATGGCGGGACGCGCACGCAGGCGCGAGTCGCAGCGCGCGCGGACCCGGTGTCACCGACTCAGTGCACTGAGGCGCGTGCTGAATGTTAATACAATGCTTTTAAAATATAATTATGTATATGATACGATTTGCGGATTATGATTAATAAGCGTCAGTTTCGCCGGGGTGGATTTTTGCGCCGGGCCACCTAAAGCCGTGTGCGCGGTGTTTGCTTCCTATCAGTGGAAAAGGCCGACTAAACGGCGTCGTCAAAGAGAAAAAGTCCAAATGTCATATTCACGAAGCACTGTTCATGAATAAAGTGATGGTAGTACGTAGGTCACGCTTAAACTTCAACCTTTGTGAATATCGTTAAGTTGTATTAGTTTATTTTCATTGCTTTTCTATTTAAAACCGTTTTGCCAGCAGTGACTCATTTAAGTATGAGTATTAGCACATTGGGCTCGGTTAATGTCTTAAAATGGCTGTTAGGCCAAAGAAAAAATGTTTTGTTGCAAATTTAAGTTTTGAGCGTTAAATGTTTTTTTTAAGTACCCTTTTGCCATATATGTAGAGCTTGCTTCCAGTCCCATGTACTGCAGTGGTAGCTCTTCCAAATGGGTAAGTCATGACCTTAACTGGTAAGGAGAGCAACAGGTGGAGAAAGTGGATGGAGGAACAGATGAGTTCAAGTTATACAACAGAAAGGTTGAGCTGATGTCAGGTCTAAGGATGGTCCAATGAAGGGTGTAGAAGGGACAGTAGTGTGGAAGATGTCTAGCATTTTTTTATGTAACACCAGCCTTGATTCCTAAGTTCTCAAAATTGCTGTAAAGCGACTTAGTAAATTTTAACTAAATGATTTCCAAGAATAAGGGTGATGTGCAGAGCTGTAGTAACTACTGAGGGATAAAGTTAGTTAGCCACAGCATGAAGTTATGGGAAAGTAGTGGAAGCCATGTTAATGAGAGGTGATGATTAGGGAGCAGCAGTATGGTTTCATGCTGGGAAAGAGTAGTGGAAGCTAGGTTAAGGAGAGAGGGGATGATTAGGGCGCAGAAGTATGATTTCATGCCGGGAAGGAGCACTACAGATGCAATGTTTGCTCTGATGGTGTTAATGGAGAAATATAGAGAAGGTCAGAAGGCGTTGCATTGTGTCTGTGGATTTAGAGAAAGCATGTGACAAGTTGCCTAGAAAGGAGTTGTGGTATTGTAAGAGGAAGTCTGGAGTGCCAGAAAAGTATGTTAGAGTGGTACAGGACATGTATGAGGGCAGTGTGACAGCGGTGAGGTCTGCGGTAGGAGTGACGGATGCGTTCGAGGTGGAGGTGGGATTACATCAAGGGTCAGCTCTGAGCCCATTCATGTTTGCTATGGTGATAGACAGGTTGACAGACGGGATCACACAGGAGTCCTTGTGGCCTATGATGTTTGCAGATGATATTGTGATCTGTAGTGAGAGTAGGGCGCAGGTTGAGGAGACCCTGGAGAGGTGGAGATATGCTCTAGAGAGGAGAGGAATGAAGGTCAGTAAGACTAAGACAGAATACATGTGTGTGAATGAGAGGAACGACAGTGGAATGGTAAGGATGCAGGGAGGGAGTAGAGCGGGTGAAGGTGGAGGAGTTTAAATACCTGGGTTCAACAGTTCAGAGTAACGGGGAGTGCAGAAGAGAGGTGAAGAAGAGAGTGCAGGCAGGGTGGAGTGGGTGGAGAAGAGTGGCAGGAGTGATTTGTGACAGACAGGTATCACCAAAGCGAAAGGCAAGGTTTACAGGATGGTAGTGAGACCAGCTATGTTATATGGGTTGGAGACAGTGGCACTTATGAATAGTCAGGTGGCAGAATTAAAGATGTTATGATTTGCATTGGGAGTGACAAGGATGGACAGGATTAGGAATTAGTGTATTAGAGGGACAGCTCAGGTTGGATGGTTTGGAGGCAAAGCCAGAGAGGCAAGATTGCATTGTTTTGGTCATGTATCCAGAGATGCTGGGTATGTTGGGAGAAGGATGCTGAGGAATAATTGCCAGGCAAGAGGAAAAGAGGAAGGCCTAAGAGGAGGTTTATGGATATGGTGATAGAGGACATGCAGGTGGTTGGTGTGAAAGAGATAGATGCAGAGGACAGGTAGAAACGGAAACAGATGATCCGCTATGGCGACCCCTAACAGGAGCAGCCGAAAGAAGAAAAGATTATATCATCCAATGCTTCTAAATGTTGTTTCTAAATCTGTAAGGGGGGATGGTTATATTAAAGCTAAAATTGAATTGCTGGTATATTGTAAAATGTTTTCAAATATCTTTGAAGTGATCGCTGCTCTTTGTTTTCTGGGATAGGCTCCAAACTCAGTGACCCTGTATTAGGTAAACACTTCTGGAAAACGACAGGTCATTCACATATATTCTGTTGTATTCTGTGCGTATTCATGAATGAAATCCCAGGTAGGAGGGAGGGAGTAGAGCAGGGAGCGGGGGAGCACCTCATCTGAAAGTACACGCAAGTTCTGCAGTGTAAAAGGAAGAGTGAAAGTAGCAAGGCTGGGGGAGGGAACACGTACATACAGTGCTTTGAAAATGTAAGTGCACCCCTTGAAAAATGTCTTTTTTAATAGACAAATATTGCATATTCATTTCAATAATACTGATAGAGATGTTACAAACATGGTAAAATTGAAAAAGTTAAACTTCAAAACTACTTTTAGTAATCATTTATACTATTCAAATAAAAATTATGAAGACTTGTCAGGACCGGATCATGGTCCTGTGAGGCCTCTGGGCATCTGCCTTATGGAGGCCACCCCTGTCATAGGGTGGGGGGAGGGGGCGACTTAGAGGTGCAGTGCATTGAACACGTAGTTCACGGCTATTCAACTTCACTAGCAAGTGGGCCACATAAGAAACTCACTTGAGGTTCGTAGGCCACACCAAAGACTTTGAAAATATCACTACCCTTTGTTTCACTTTAATTTTATCAATTTAATATACACTTTAATAAAACAGGCAGTCCATTCAATAAACATTACAAGGTGTTTTTCTGACAAGTCCATAAAGAAAACAACATGAATATAAGAATACAATTTCTGTCAGACTAACAACAAGTAGGCCTGTTTATAATACTGTCAACAGCAATTACATGGAGACAGTGCTTGTACCATATTCATAAATGTGAAACAGTATTCAGAGTAACAGTAATTAGGCCTGATTATAACAGGCCAGTCTAGCACCCGGACTCTTCTACAGAGTCATGCTGCTGTAATACGCACAGAGTGCAATTTGGCATTGTGTTGCTGAAACATATAAGGCCTTCTCTGAAAAAGACGTTGTCTAGATGGCAGTATATGTTGCTCCATGACCTGTATATATCATTCAGCAATAATGGTGCCTTCCCAGATGTGCAAGCCACCCAAGCCATGGGCACTAATGTACCCTCATACCATCACAGATGCTGGCTTTTGAACTGTCTGCTAATGAGCTGGATGGTCCCGTTCCTCTTTAGCCTGGAGGACACAGCACCCCTGATTTTCAAAAAGAATTTGAAATTTTGATTCGTCAGACCACTGGACAATTTTCCGTTTTGCCCCAGTCCGTTTTCAATGAGCTTGGGCCCAGAGAAATTGGTGACGTTTCTGGATCATGTTTAGATTTTTAAGTTTAGGTTTCTTCTTTGCATTCTAGACTTTCATCCTGCATTTGTGGATGCAGTAGCGAATTGTGTTCCCTGTTTTTCAGGAGTGTTTCTGAGCACATGCAGTGATTTCCACTATAGAATCATGTCTGTTTTTAATGGAGTGCTGCCTGAGGATCTGAAGGCCACGGCTATCCAATATTGGTTTTTGGCCTTGTCCCTTGCATACAGAGATTTCTCCAGATTGTCTGAATCTTTTAATGATATTATGTATCACAAAGAATTCTTTGCAAAATTAGATTGGGGAACATTATTCTTTAATTGTAGCACCATTTGTCCATGCAGTCTTTCACAGAGTGGTGAATCTCTCCCCATCTTCACTGTACAGAGATTCTGCCTCTCTGGGAGGCTCTTTCTATACCTAATCATCTTATGGACCTGTTGCCAGTTAGCCAAATTAGTTGTGAGATATTCAACCAGGTGTTTTGTTTTAGCATTACACAACTTTCCAAGTCTTTTGTTGCATCTGCCTCAACATTTTTGAAATGTGTTGCTGACATCAAATTCAAAATGAGCATATATTTGTCATAAAACAATACAATTTCTCAGTTTCAACATTCGATATGTTGTCTTTATTCTATTTTCAATGAAATATGGGTTTATATGATTTGCAAATTGCATTCTGCTTTTATTTACATTTTACACAGCGTCTCAACTTTTTTGGAAATAGGGCTGTAGTTTATTTGTGTATTTCTTCTGACATTTTAGTTCTTTGTTTATTGCAGAATTCCAGAGTATACATGAAGAGTTTTTGGAAGTAGGCAGTAAAGCCTCTACATTTCTGCTACTTTCCAGGCCAGATTTTAAGTTCAGTATAGAATTCATGTCCAACCCACTTGTCCCAATGTGATCAATGGATAAACAGTCGTACATGTGCAGTGGGTAGCTTAGAGCTACACCTCCATATTCAAAGGATTTAAAGTCATGTGTACCAAATATGGTGAAATTCTTACTGTTGTGTTAACCTACATGACAATAGTATGAAGAGAACAATTAATTACATCACAGTAGGCAATCTTACAATAATGTGCATTTGAAATATGCATTATTGACTGTTCAGTAGTCTTATGACCTTTGTCAAGTGAGCTTTATTTGCCACCTGTACAGAGTACATTGGATTTCGAACAACTTGCCATCTCATTTTCATCACGTAATGACATTACAAAAGTGACACTCCAGGAGTAGGATCAATGTGCAAATTGCAGTATTGTAGCAATACAGCAATAGATAAACTTAGCCATATAATATTAATTCAATGTAAATAGCAATGGATGCTAAGAGATAGAGCAACTCAATAACTTCAATCATGTTCCTAAAAAAAGGTAAAGTTTAGTGGTACAGTGCAATAGTGTGTATGACAGTATTCACACATCTAACTTTGTAAGGCCTGAGGATAGAAATGGATGTGAAATCTAACAATATTTCCTCCCAGACACAAGCAGGGAAAACCTGTGTGTCCTAGACGATTTGGGTCTTGTAGTGTTGTTTTTATGCAGTTATTGCAGCAGGAGGCATATATATGATCATTAAACAGTGGCACAGTCATATTTGTGCCACATCGGACTGGAATGTCACTAGTGAAGACATTTTGCACAGTGCTGTGGTAGTTCATTGGTGCCAGTTTTCTGGGTAAAAACTATCCCAAACCCTTGACGTCCGAGTGTTTATGGGCCTGAACCACTTGCTAAAGGGGAGGAGAGAGAAAGGTTCCTGTGCCTGATGGCCAGGGTACTTCATATTCTGATCTGCCTTTTGGGAACAGCGTGTGGTGCAAATATCCTGGACAGTTGAGACCAGTGTGACAGTAATGATTTGTACTGCTTTCACTTCCCATTGGAGTGCTTTGCAGTCCTATCGTGAGAAGTTGCTGTACCAGGATGTTCTGCATCCCTTGAGGATGGACTCCACGGCCTACCTATAGAAGTTTGAGGACTGGAAGTGACATTCAGACCTTTCTCAGATGCCTGGGGAAGTAATGGTGTAGGTGAGTCTTCTTGACAGTAGCTGTGGCATGCTGTGCCCTCTTAATGGGGGATATGTAGGAAGATAAACATAGTGCAGTGTTTCCCAGCCCAGTCCTCAGGGACCCACAGATGGTCCACATCTTGTCTCCCTCCCAGCTCCCAGCAAAAATGTGGACTGAATGCAGGTCCCCAAGTACCGGATTGGGAAACACTGACAGAGGAATAGTGAGAGAGACCACATACACCTGGCTTCCGCTTTGAAAGCCAAAACCCCTGACCAAAAGAATTGTAATTGTGTATTGTATGTGGTCACAACTGCTGTTGGTGGTGGTATTGGGCTACCTGTCACATGCTAACATAATACATTTGCAAACTCTAAGCTATGGAAACTGTCTGAAGGCACCATGCATGCTATGACTGTTGAGCTCAGTTGCTTCTGATTTCAATTTTATCATCTATGCAATGGGAGGTGGCACAGTGATATGGTGTATAGCACTGTTGCTTCACACCACTGGGACCAGGGTTCAAGTCTCCACCATGGCTCCATGTGTGTGGAGTTTGCATGTTCTCCCCATGTCGTCATGGGCATTCCTCCACGTACTCTGCTTTTCCCAAAAACATACTGAGGTGACTTGGAGTTACAAAATAACCTGTATGTGCGCCCTATGATGGGTTGCCACCCCATCCTGAGTCATTTCCTGCCCCCACCACCCTGAATAGGACAAGTGGTTACAGAAACTGGATCTTCGAGATGTCTCTAAACATTTATGGTTGTCCACTTCTGACAAATTCACTTTACTGAACACGATCGTTGTCAAATGCAAGAAGTTGGAACCCCCAAGACACTTTTTTGAGCTAGCCATCCAACCAAATTGGGCATCTGGGCAAGGAGGCCAAGAACCCAGTGGCCACTGACAGACCTTATATGTCCTGGGAAAGTCTGCTGGAGGGACAACCATCTCAGCACTACTCCATCATTTAGGTTTCCATGAATAAGTGGCTCAGTGGAACCTATTACTGAGTTACAGGCATATGACAGCCTGCCTGGAGTTTGTCAAATGGTACTTATAGGACCTGAAACCATGAGGAAAAAGACAGACAAAGTGAACTCGGCAACTACCAGGTACTGCTCATCACTTGGCTAACACAATCCCTATGATGACCCATGGTGGTGTTCAGGAGTGGTGAGTGGTCCAGCCAAAGCCTAGATTTGAACATCATTATATAAAAAAAAAAAAATCTCCTGAAAATTACAGTTCATTGACATGCAAATTAGTGAAATCATGCTTTGGCAGAGTAGCTGGAAGTCTGCAATAGACTGGATGTCAAAGTACAGTCCAACTTCACAGCAATATCAGCAATATGAAGTATGGATTGAGGTTTTCACAGATCAGTCAGGAGGGTGAATGAAAAGGTATTAATAGGAGAGGGGAAAAGTGCATAGCCAGGGAAAATTTCTCCAAACTGGGTCGGCTTATAAAATTGAACTAGTCTCACAGGTATAACCATTGTTGTAATTCACAATTTATTTAATAAATAGGTCAGTATAATAGACTACATCAAAACAAATCAAGTTTTCATATGTTGAAGGGTACAAAAAAAAAAAAAAAAAAATACTTTACAGTTCCAGATGATTGTAATGGCTTTCAAAGATTTAGTAATTTTTACCGATCAATGTGTGTGAGAAATATCTTGTTTTGAGGTGAATCAATTTTATGTAACTTAATTGTCTGTGCTCACAACTTAAACTAAAAGGTCAATGGGCAACAAGCACCTTTTCACTTATTTGAAATTATAGGTTGTTCCACAGGACCTTCTCAAAAACAAGATGTTTCACGGTGTGCAGTAATTGGTAAATAAAGGCCAATAAGCAATAAGACCAAGTGTGTATAAAATCAACAAAATGTGTATGTGCACAAAACAGCAACAAAAAGCAATGCTAAATATTCTTTTCGTTGAATTTTTTTGTTAAAAATAGTATTTTCCTCTTGGTGACGAATCATTTTGGCAAAATTAATGAAACTTGTAAAATAGTTCATTAGTTTAACACCATATAAGCAACACGATGCACAGATTCCAATTTGAGCCACAAAGGTTTAATCCAAGGGTCATTTAGGGTGGGTAGAAACATCTTAACCCTAATCATAATTCAGATTGTCACAACTGAGGAAGGCTTACATTTTAAAAGAGTCAGACAAATACAATAAAATAAAATAAAAGACGGGGATAGTATATGGGTGGGAAAGGGTGTGTGTGTGCATACGTGTATGTGTACATGTGAGACTGTATATGTATTTTCACTTCATTCATACATACTCACCAATTAAGTGGTTGAAAACAGGTAAAAAATGTTCACAAAGACCCTTACATAGAATAACTGAAATCTAGAACCTTGTAATACATACATACACATGCACGCACACACAGTCTATTCTGTTATTCCGTCAATGCGGCGGTAAGAGACAGACTCTGAACAGTATTTCATAGCATGAGGGTATTTACTTACGTAAAATAATTACGTAAAACACAATATGCCTCACAAATGCCTGCTTATCTACCTTCTCAAAAACTAAGTTTTTCATCTGAAACAATTCAGTAACTCAACCTTTGAACATGACTGGTTTTATTTACTTACATGGAAGAGTTCGGCGTGAGAAAACAGTTTAGTATGACAAGCATGTTAAGGCTAAGGCATGGAATGATTATAAAGAATATACCTCAATAGACAAAACATTTCAGTTAAATGTACATTTTGTACGATAAGTTAGTTATACTTAAGCTTTGTCTAGCTGCCCAAGCATTGCAGAATATTATTCACGTCCAAATAAGATTAAGATTGTTTTTATGTTACAGAATCATATTTAAGGATTTGTGAAATGACATTTCAAATTGGAAAAACTTAAAGCTGAATTTCAAGGGTCTGTTCACATACCTATTATCCAAACTAATTTACATATAGGAAAAAAGGTATAGAAACCTGAAGACTTTGCAAAGACAAAACAAAAAAAAACAATATAAAATACAAATTTAAAAATCTTTCTTTAATGCATGACTATACATGCATTCATTTTTTAAAACAGTTTCTTATACATTTCTTAACATAATTTTAGGTTGGAATTTGAAAGTAAGAAAAACTAACTGCACAATTATAAAATCAGCACCAATTTATATAACTTTATTTAAAATGTAAATACCCATTCCAACACTCTAATAAGCCATATATATGTTTAAAGAAAATCCTTTTCAACAAACATACTCTACCAAACTCTGCTTTGTTTGTTTTTATTAGAGACGATACAGTGGCACTACTGGGGAGGTTCCCATTTGCTTCCTTAATATTAGTCTCTCAAAAGGACAGGCAAACAGTTCAAATCTTTGGGTAAGCTTCATTGATTACTGTGTGGTACAGACATCCTCGGGTTTCCCGCACTGTGTGGAAATCCTAAGAGCAACTGTAGATTAAATATTTCCAATTAATCTGGCCAGCAGTCACCATGCACAAGCGGGCCTAGTCATTTTCCTCCTAACCTATAGTCAGTTTGGGGAATACAAAAAACAAAGAACTGGAGGCCTCCCAATTTTGACACATACGATAGTTCTGAAGAATAAAATCAATACTATGATGAGCAATAACCTGTTTATAAATTACTACTTTACACCTGATTACTTACTATTACAAAAGGGCTATACATAAACAAAGTCTTTATAAGTTACAAAAAAGTTTCCCTGTTTTCTATATATTTTGTTTGTTTTGCTTTTTATTTTTATTTATTTATTTTTTTAGAAAATATCAATTCTGAGAACCCATTAATTAAAATGAACAATGCCTTCACACCACATCACATTTCCCTCACTTTTTTTTAAAACATACTTAATATATGGCTACAAACAACCTCTTATTCCACAGCTTTCAGAAGTCAGCCAATGTGTAACTACAGGGAAAGCTTACCCAATGATTGCAAACGTTTTAGTAGTTTTAAACAAGTTGTTTCGGTGAACAGCAATGCTGCCTCTGGATGCCCTTAAGTCCATGAATCGTGTGAGAGATTCTCCACGGAGAACACATCTACACAGCATCTAGAGGTTTACTTTAACACACAAGAGTCTTGTCTTCGTACATCATCCAATATTAGCTTAGAACATTGAAACCCCAAGGACCTACAAGGAAGAAAGAAAAAAAACTTCAGATCAATTCGGCGTGAAACAAGCCATAGTAACACAGTTAATATTCATGTAATTCCATTGGGCTATGGAACATGGGTGGGGGGGGGGGGTGGAGAGGTGAAATGGTTTGTTAATTTGCAAAAATAAAAAACTGAAAATGTATAGTTTATGACCCTTATATTTGCGCAGTTTGTTTGCATCTGAAAAAAATGGAAACTGTTAAACGTATGAAAATCGCCATCGATCCATCGGTCCCCCACCCTGCCTTTTTACGTCCATGAAATTTTTGAACGACGTGAACCTGTCTGTAGACAAAAAAAAAGGTCGGGAACCCCTTCATTAGAACATATTTCCTAGAAACATCCTGCCCCATACAGCTTGAATTTATTGCCATCTAGTGGCGATAAAGGTACTTTTTTGAAGGGTGAAATTATAGATGTTTTATAACCACAGACTTCTACACAACATAAAAGAAAATGGCTGATTTCTTACAGACTCATCCATGATAGAAGCAGGATCAAAGAAGTCTGGCTTGAGCTCCGATCTCTCACGGCGATTCTTTGATGGTGGCTTAAAAAAGTAAATAAGGCAAAGGTCTTAATGTTGGCACTTTCTGCATTTGTGTCAGACAGGATAGAATAGACTTTATACATAAAATACTTCAAGACCCAGTATTCTATTTCATATTATATATATGCCAAATTGAAAGCATGAACCTTCCTGAAACAAATTCCTGTAGTTTACAAAACGGATTGAAAACATACCAGATCAATATCCATGGTGTCGAAATCCATGCCTTCATTGAGATCTTCGATCCGACCTTCGGATGACATCATGACATCTTCAACAATTGGCTCTTCATCATCCTCCATGAGACCAGTGCCACGGCGACTGCGGAAACCACAATGCACAACTTTATTACAAGCTTAGGACAACTTTCATGGACAAGTTTATCCAATAATTACATTTCTTACAAGATACAAATTTTCTAAACACGTTACGCTGGAAACCGCATCAAAATGCAATTGCACATTATGTTGTTAACATGTTGTGTTTGTGATGATAAACACTATTTTCATATTTAAAATCTACCTAAGCAGAAGACTACATATAAGACCGTGTCATGTGTTTAGACTTATTGTAGGGCATTATTCTCCAACGCTAGCAGAACTGGAACTTTTTTTTTTTTGTTACTGTATTACAGTGCAATTTGTCAGCCAACGTGCTTTTCATATGCAAAATACTTCACTTACTCTGGTACACCTCCGATTTTTTTGATACTCTGATTCTTCTCCTGACTTCTCTAACCTGACTGTCTAGCCATAGTATATTAAAAGGAACAGACCATGACATTTATTCATAAAGCCCCTTGCAATATTATTTAGTTGCACATAAATTCTAAACTTAATGTCACTATTGGACTGAATCTTCAATGCATGAATCTTTTGTTCTGACCCATGGAGCATACATATTGCATTATCATTAACATGAAGAGGTTTCCTAAAGCTAAGCTTTAACCATTAATCTAATTTAATCACTAAAAAGCTGAAAAAGTTGCAACGAGAATAAGATAAATGTACCATAAGAACCAATGGGGAGAATGGTTAAAGAAATTTTCAAAACATGGCTAACTGTAAAAGTAACAATGGGGGGAAAACAGCAAATGTGAATCGTTCCTTCAGAAATTTAAGGTAAGAAATATTTTGAAGATCAATATATAAATTGATAATGGATATTTTCCTTTACTCTTTGATTGCATTTAAGGTGCAGCTAGGCCTTCAGATTTGTTTGCATAGGCATATAGGCCATATTGTCCCAGTCCCTAAGGTTCTCTGAATTTGTGTGAAAGTTAATGATCATGTGAAATTCAAGCAAAAGCAAATTCCTGATGTGTCATACAGATGCTAAGGTTTTGGTTAAAGAAAAAGGTTTTCTAGTTAAATTTAAATGTTCGATGCTGTTACAAAAATCACAGAGTAACAAACTTAGTGTTTAAATTATTTACAATAATGGCTATACCACTGTCTATCCACTGTCCTCAGCAACTGATTTCCTGTAATCAATAAGAGGTTATACTCTGCCATAACAGCAGTGACCAGGGCACCGCACATAGCTGTGGATTACTGGGAGCACACGAGGCCGCATTACATGGCGTGCTGCAGGTTGCTCCGCAGTTTGGCGTAGTTCATGGCGGCCCGCTCCTGCTGCTGCCGGACCTCCTCCTGCTGTCTCTGGGCCAGCATCCAGGTGACCTGGGTACTGCACACAGACCGCGAGTAAAGACAAAATCCAACACAGCACTGGCCTTTTTTTATTTCAGGTGACACAGAAAACGCATGTCGTCTTTTGGGAAATGCCAATTGCAAATGCGATTAGGACTAGACAAAAATATTTATCCTTTAAAACTGTTTTGTGTGAACAAGTACAGAACAACACTGCAACAGTTAGGGTACTATCCTATAAATAAATGATAAGTTTACTGAAACATATCATGACAGGCAGGATAAATGGAGACTGCCCACTCAAAAGTGGGCTTACATAAACCTATAGCTGAGAAGGGGTGGAGGAAACATGGGAGATCCTGCGTACTTGTAGTCCATCGGTGTTTGGTGGTGGTGCTGCTGTTGAGGCGGCTGGGCGTGAGCATGTTGCTGAGGTGGCTGCTGCTGCTGTTCGGGGGGCATGGAGTACACCCCCATGTAACTGTCCTCTGGCCGTATCCGTTTGGTGTCTCTCATGACAGTGGAGGTGAGGTGGGGTGAGGGCATCATGACTGGCGTCTGCATAGCCTGCTCCCGGTTCATCCACATGCTGTCACTGCTGCTGCTGCTCTCCTCTGCCACAACATGAAAGAGGGGTTATAAGGTTCGTGGGGGCCTCCCTTTCATAAAAATAACCACCATCAGAAAGAGTACCGGGCCATAAGAAGCTGAAATGGGGCCGACTACAGCACTTTCGATTGAGCCAAGAGGCGCCTTACCTTCAGCCAGTTTCCGCTTGCCAGTGGCCGGCTTCGCCTTCTTGCTCCGCACGGTGGAGCCACGACTACTGATGCCACTGATGACGGACATCGTGTCATCGTCCCCTCCGGCCTGCAGGGAGTTTCTGTAGGAGATGAGGGGTAGCCAGCAGTCCTCCCGCTGCAAGGCCATCTGGAAGGTCATAAACCTCTCCAGGTACAGGTGGCTGGTGGGGAGGGGAAGGACACAGTTACTAGGAATAGTAAAACTGAACAACAGCACTACAAGTTACTCATTAATCCAGTCATAATCCATCAATGTGCTGAAAGCTGGCTGTGTGAAAATTCAAATTCGTGGATGCCATAGTCAGCAGCTCCAGCTAGCTTCTGCAGTTACAAAAATATTCAACTTACACGGTCCTCTTGTCTTGCCGCATCAGCTTGGAGGAGAACTCACTTAGGATGTCCAGGAAGGCTAGATTGAGAGGAGGGTTGCCTTCTCCGTGGGGACTAGGCTCCTTAAATGCAAACTCTATACCATCCCTAAAATTAAGACAAGCTTTTTACAAAAATGAAAAAGACCATATTTAAAATAAACACACACACAAACACACACACACCTTGAGTACATTTTTTAAAATATTACATTATCCAAATAATCATCCATTCCTTTACATGTCTGTTACATGCTTACAAATGCAATGACCTTCCACTCAAATGAAGGATGTCATCAAAAACATGAGCATATTTTACAGGGCCTTACTTGTGTAACATAGCGATAGCTTCCCGGGTCTTCAACTGATCCAAGCCAAATGTGAGGGAGAAGCGACGGGCTAGCTCCTTGATGCCACAGAAGGCCGAAGATGAGCGGTCGAAATTGTACCCCAGGTCTGACAGCACCTCATTGAATAGCTGGAAAAATGTGAGCCGTGTTAAAACTAAGGCCAATACACCAGCAACCCAAATTTCAAGGGTTATCAGTCCAGACAAATATTAAACCTACCAATTAAAAAAATAATAAAGACTGGGATTAAAAGAGAAAGTAGGAACTGGGTTAGACTACCACTTCTTTTAATGGTTTATGGTTTGAGAATTTAGTTATGAGTAAAGGCCCCATTACATCAACTCAAATTCTTTAAACCAATCATAGAACAAAAAATTAGAAAATGGTTTTTGGTTTAATATGAACATGTGGCCTGATATGTGAGCAAGTAGAGACTCTCACTTATTTTTAATCCTGACTCATTTCCAAAATCACAAATGGACTCAATGGGGGTAAAATGTTACCTGTGAAATATCAAATTTTAACTATTACTTTTCCCTTAAATTAAATCAATTGCAGTGACAGTTATATGCAGTTAACAGAGGAGGCAACAACACATGAAGTCATCACAATACCAGCAGAAAGTGCCATGGGGAAGGTACAAAATTTATTATAGAAAATGTGCCCATACCTGCTGCAAACTCAGTATGAGAGTTTTTGCACACTGGATTTTATCAATCTGTCTTGTTTTGCTCATGGTCTCCTTGATGATATCACCATAATCGTTGTAATACTGCAAAGAGGGGAAAAAAACACATTAAGAGCAGGACTCCAGAAACAGACTCAGAAAACGAAAAAGCAGCAGACCGGCAGCCAATCTTACCCGCATATATTGCTTAAATATGTCCGCTCCAGTGTTCATTTCCACAACATTATAAATAATAAGTTTGCAGTATGCTGCGAGAAGATTTCTTCTCTTGTGCAATGCTTCAATTTTACCAGCTTCATCATCTTGCTGTCCATCTGTTTATATACAGAAACGATACAAACATTTTACACAAAGCTAAAAATGCAGTGGCAAATGAAGGAATTTCAATTAATTTCTGCTCCCTCTAGTGTGGGAGCAGATGAATCTGCTCCCTCTAGTAGGGATGAATTAGCCTGAAATAAAGTTGAATTAACAGTTGACTCTAATCTCCTAGGTTTTGATGGGGTGGGGGGGAACAATCCACATATGTATGCTAGAATACAACTATTCACCTGTGCTGTTGCTGTCGTCATCCTGGTCAATAAACACATGGTCCAAAACGAAGGTGAGTAGCTCAGACTGCAGGGAGGAATCTGGAGAGTAGACAAGAGGCTCGAGCACATCACGGCCCCCAGACACAATCTGGTGGCTGAAGATCATGAGGATGTCACACAGGATAGTGAAAGCCTGCAGAGCCAAAGGAACATCGAAACGCATAAATATTCTGCTTCAATTTTAGGCAGGCAGTTCTTGCATGAATTTAAATCTGCTGTCCAGTCCACTTCTTATTGGCAACTCCTGAGGAATTTATGCAGACTGGTTTTGCACCCACCTGCTCTTTGACAGCTGTGTTCACATTTGTTAAGTAGCGCTGGCACATCAAGCAGAAAGCCCTCATCTGCTTCTTCAGCGTGAGCATATCCTCCTGCGGAGCACAAAGACCTGTCAGCACGTGTGCCACAACTTTAGGTCAATTACTACATGAAGAAACTAAACTTTGGCTAATGTACAGCTGTACCTCATTAACACTTCCCCTCTGAAAATAAACAAGGTGCATGAGAAAGTAATGCAGGAAGTTAATCTCTTATAATGGAAACACTAAATTGTAGCATTTTGCTAAAAATCCAGGGCCCTCATAGCTATAAGAACACGTTGAGTAAAAATGTACCTTTTTGGAGCTGCCTTCGGAGACTCTGGCCAAATGCCACAGGATAACATAGTGAGTGCACTGCAAAGCGTGGATGACAATCTGAAAAGCACGAAAGCAAATCAAGTTAAGGGGGGTGTTGGGGGGGGGGGTATGGAGCCTGCAGCTTGTTGTAGGGCCGGTGCTGCTAACCTGCTCTGGCATGTCCCCATTCTCGATGCCTGTATTTAGTAACTTGTATGTGCTGGTGAACAGGTCCCATTTGGAGAGGTCATGTGCACTGGGGAAGGGCGATAATTAAGAAACATTCTAAAAACTGAAGCATTAACAATATATAAAAAAGTTTCATTTATAAACAGTGTCTATAACTTTTTCCAGCCTCTCTCTTACTTGTGGAAAGCAGTGATCCTTTTTAGCGTGGACAGGACCTGATATGCGTCATCCTCGTCGAGTTCATCTCCCTGGGTCAAGGGTGAATTTCAGGATCAGAGCAGCACCTGCTTAACTGTCACCATGAAACTCTCCTAGAGGATGTCCTCTTAACACATGGACACCCCCACCCGCCTACCTCCTGCAGGAAGTCCTCCAGCAACCTGTTGAACTTGTCCACCTGCTCATCAAGCAGCTGGCTGCGCGCAATGTTAACCCTGTTGAAAATGGTGAACTCTTCATTGCAGAGGGCATGGTAGGTTTTAGAACAGGTTTCCAAGACCTCAGTGTCAGTGTGCTTTGCCACGATCTCCCCAATCTGCCGTAACAAAGACTCTAGGTGCTGAGGAAATAGAGGAAAAAGGAAGAAAACGAAAAAGGAAAAACATAAGCTTGGCTATATTCCCTCTATTCTCATTAAATGGTCTATGAAAGCACCGATGGTCTGAATTTCTTGTAAACGATACCAAATTTTATGCAACATCTTTCAAAAACAAATCACATAAGTTTAATCTAATGGCAGGTACAGTCTTCCCTTGGCTTTCATGGGGGTTTGGTTCCAGGACCCCTCATGCATACCAAAACCTGTGGATACTCAAGTCCCTTATATAAAACAGCATAGTATTTGCATATCACCTATGCAAATCGTCCCATATTCTTTAAATTATCTATAGATTATTTATAATGTCTAGTACAATGTAAATGCTATGTAAATAGTTTATACTGTATTGTTTAGGGAATAACGACAAGTCTGTACACATTTATATTGTACAAGGTCTGGAAGCTGTTCAGCCAAATGGTCATTTCAACATTAGTTTAAATACTAGAACTCGTGGCCATGAGTGGAAATTAGCGGGAGAACATTTTAAAGTAAATTTG
>JAAGVU020000002.1:22835411-22866371 GCA_011763525.2 Mormyrus iriodes
AGAGTATGGAATAGTCTTCCTGCTAGTGTAGCGCAGGCTAAAACCCTGGGTTCCTTTAAATCAGAGCTAGATAAGATGTTAACAACTCTGAGTTATTAGTTAAGTTCTCCCCAAACAAGCTTGATGGGCCGAATGGCCTCCTCTCGTTTGTAAGTTTCTTATGTTCTTATGTTATTCAGAAGATGCAGCCATCATTGTACATATAGAAAATATTATCATAGATACAGAAAAAATAAATTCACTCGCCCACACACAGAGTTAAAACTTACCCACACCTGAAACTACGCCATACTTCATTCGCATGAATTCAATGTAGCGCTTGGTACATGGCAAATTCAAGTTTTGCTTTTTGTGACTTTCTGAAATTCGCCCCACAGCCCCCCAAATATTTTCGATATGCAGTTGGTTGAATCCACAGATGAGGAACCCCCAGATATGGAGGGCTGACTGCATCTTTAAATGCATTTTCACTTCTATATCACTGGCAAACATTTTGAGTTATTTTAAACCGCTTTTCTGGCCCTCCTCAGCCCACAGCCGAACAAGCTATCAGGATACCTCGTAGGCCATGAGATCCACAACTCTTTGCACAACTGTGCTTGCCTATAATTTGCTAATATCTAGACCTTGAATGAACTGATATGGAGACGGTGAAGAAATGTCAGGCCTGCCCCAAAAACTACATATCAAAGTACATTACAAAGTACATGAATAAACGTTTGTTCATACACCTTCCAAGGACTACCATGATAAAGTACTGTAATACCTACCTTTTCTAACCGCCCTGTGGTGTAGATTTCAAGATCAAAGAACTGTGGCAGTTGCAGAAGGTTGGTTACCTTCTCTGCATCTACAGAGTACTACGAAAGGGAAAAAGATACGTCACAACATAAAAATAACAAGCATTTCTTCACCATACCATAAAGAATGAATTGAAACATTCAAACGAGGAAAAGAGGTACCTTTGCAAGTAATGGCGGCAACGCCACAGCAAAGAGCTCCGTCATTCTTGTGCGATCATCAAGCTGGGTTTTTTTTTCCTTTGCAGTCAATACCTAAGATTTTTTTTTACAGAAATAAGTCCCACAATAATCAAGAACACAGACAACATGTACAGAATGCATGCTGAGCCTGAATAGTGTAATACGCATGGAAGGTTTTTATTGAAGATTGTATCAGGAGGAGGTGTGATACGGTTGCAAGAGACAGCTCTCACCCTCTTTCCTGTCCCTCTGCCCACAGGGGGGTGACACTCTGAGGCCTGACGGATGGTGCAGAGCATGATCTCAATAAGAGCGGTCTCCTGTCGGTCAGTCAAGGCTGAAGGCAAAGACAAGCAACTCATAATCATAAGCATTCATTACTATCCAAAACACCAATAGATTTAGAAATATTTTGTTACATTTATAATCATTCACTGGTCTGGTGCTTTTTAAATTTAAATTTTAATGTGTTCTATAAAATCTTGAGGATATCAAAACCAAAGCAGTGATTTCGCATTAAATCAGACTTACTGGCTTTTTCACTAGACCAGCTGGCTTCTCGATGGCATCAATTTAAATTACTAGATTTTTCACAGTAACAGGCAGCACACTGCAATTGATGCAAGTCTTCACCATATTCCTGCTGTGTGCTTTCAATGGGCCAGGTGGTTTGGTTAAAAGGACTATAGGCTAAAATCCATATCTAATAACCAGTCAGCTCATCATATACAATTGCAGAACACAAAATTTTCCCTGAATTTCCTATTTTGGGGGCATGATGTATGCAATCCTGTACTCCATTCATGAATTTGCGAACTTGGAGGAAACAGCTGATGAGCAAGTTACGATACATCAGGTGTAAGAGGATTCCTGGATTCTCGTGGATTACCTTCTTCTCCTGGAAGCGGCTCATCCAGCAGCAGGCTGATCATGCACTCCCAGTCTTTGAGGATATCTGAGGCACACTCCCACATGCTGTCCACCAGGTAGGCTGCATGCTCGTGGAGCTGCGGGAATCATAGATCAAAGGAACATCAATAAAAGCAGGCCTGCTAGGAAACCTGCGCTGTCCAGGAATTGCAGAAATTCTATCATTGAAATGAAATACCGCACAGCCATACGTTGGAGGCCTACTTTCTCCAGCCAACAGTATGAGAGAGAGGAATTTAGCTTTGGCTCCTTCACAAATAAGTAACAGAGGTATGTGCCAAAACAAAAGCAGCTAGAAATCATCAAATAGTAAAAAGCACTCAAACATAAACAATCTAACAAAAAAGGATTCAATCTGAAATGAAACATCTTCAAAGATGACAGAATTTTAAACCAGGGCTGGGCAATGTGAAAAATAGACACTGCATGTTATGCACATCCAATTCTCACATCGCTAGGACCACAATAGTCAGGACATTGTACTGTGAGCACGGCATGGGTGGTAAGTATCGGCAAAAAATATTTTTGTGATAGATATTGCAAAATGAGTGGAGAGGAGAAAAGTGAAGAACTGGTCACTAAAAGCCACATCCATTATATGGAAATATTTGGGATTTCATAGAGGTGATATTGAGCAAAAGCAGGTGATTTGTCAGCACAACTCATGGCAACACTACAAACGTAGTTTACAGAGTATATAGGAAAATAAACTATAGCCAAATAAAACTTATTTTGGGTAAATTTTGCACTTTTTTGCTTTATAAATATCTCAATATTTACATTGAGATTCTTGACATTTTTCTAACATTGTGTGGCCATACTTTAAACATTCAAAATCAATTAGTGATTTTTCATTAGTTCATTGCCTATAAATTAAAAATAATCCATGCATCCAACATCTGCTTAAAGTGTCAATGTCCTGGTGAACAGACATAAATCCACCATTAATGTCAAAAGGGAATCCGCACAACGTTAAGTCAAGTTACTCTTAATTCAAGATCTCTAAAACAGAAAGACATGCCACTTATACAAAGGGTGCTTTTCTACCACACCAGGCACAGTACTTTTGGTACAGTACTTTTGACACACTCTCTTTTCCTTCTGAAGAAGTACTAGTACCAAAAGGTCCAGTACCTAAAGCACCAAACTAGCTGGGGTACTTTTTTGGTACTTTTGGGTGGGACTTGCAAAAAGATTCTTTTTTGAATGATTATGCAAACAGACTGCCTCTAAACACAACAGAACCACTGCCTTGAAACAAGAAAAAACCTCAGAAAACAATAAAAGTTAAAAAAAAGAAAAATATAATAATAATAATGAATGTGTGGACAAAAGAAAAGACCCATTGCGATCTGGTTGGAAGAACAAATACAACAAAACCGGCAAGGCATGACAAGAAATTTTTAACATTATTTAGTATGATACAGGCCTACTAGGGCAGCATGCAGTGCTCATGCAAAAGCAGTAAACTTTAAAGTGATTTTTTTTAACAAATAGGTAATATTGAAAAGGAATAAAACCAACACCTTGGTAGTTTTGGTACTTTCTTGAAGCATAAAATAACCTTTAATTCAACAAGCCATTGTTTGCTTCAATCAGCTATATTATGCATCTTCCATGTTCTGAAGCTAGTTATGAATGACCTTCTGTAAAAAGCTCCACTGTCGTGTGTCCGATTTCTGGTCTGAGTCAGTGTAGGCTTGTGTATTATGTACAAGGTTTTAATCACTTTAAATGAGACTAGCACCCATGGACTACCCAGCTGTAGGTGGGTCATAAAACTGGTTCCAGTGCCTATCCACAAAAGACCCAAATAATTCTGATCATAACTGATGCAAAAATTCCATTTAAGTTTTGATTTTAGATTGAAACGATTCTGTCGAGGATGAGATTCAAACCAGCGACCTTTTGATCACTACAGAGGAGCCTAACCCGCCAAGCCACACACAGGCTAAATAAGAAAAAAATTAAAACATGACATCCTTTCCTCACATCTGGTCTATTTCAATTGAAGTTTAACCTTCCAGAGTTTAAACAGGCTGAACTCAACAGGTAAATATCTGTATCTCGATATATACAATTCTCTGATATTAGCAAGTGCAGCTTTACCTCACTTTCCAGGAAGAAAAAGACAGTGGTCTTGATGAGGTTAGCATTTGGACTCTGCCGACCCCTCCGTTTGGACACCGCCTCCTCCTCAGCATCCCGGTGACTGAAGAGTCTGCAGTAGACAAGGTCAGAATCATCTCTCAGTCCTCTCAAAATACAACAGCATGAAAGACTGATATTACCTTACTTTAATTAGAAATGCGTCAAAAGCAAAATGGAAAAACACCCCCCACAAGACAATTATTTACTTATTATGCACAACAAATCAGTTCTCTTTAAAATAGGACTGAAACTAATGGTGCCAGATTTCATCTCGGTAATATTTAGACCATAGAGCATCGTATAATACTCAGCCGATAATGACCATCACTCATAGCTTTAACAGCTTTTTAACAACACCTATAAATGGCTTGGTTTACTCAATTCATGAGAACAAGACAGTTTTTGGCTGCTTGCTTAATGGCTGTGGGTAATGCCTACTACGAACCTCGCATCTGTATGCCAGGCACATCACTCTTACTAATAAAAGAAATGTTGCCCTGTGGTGACAAGATTTAATGCACTGATGAAGCACGCTGATAGGAGAAAAAGTGAAGTAAACCGCTAAGTGGTGATACTCACTTCTTAAAAAGGAACTCTCCGGCCGCTATGGCGACTGGCCTATGGGCTGAGTAGACCAAGTGGTAGACGCTTTCGCAGTCTTCGGCAGTAAGGACTTCATCACTGCTTCTGCATAAAGGAGACGGGGGGGGTTCCAGTCAAGCAGAAAGAGCCCATGGAAAAGCCAAAGTTCACATTTCCTTTACTGAAGGGCGGTGGGACTTACTGTAACACAAGGGTAAGAAGTTTTATCGCTTGCACTGCAACATCATACTCCTTGTCCAGTGTCATTGACACAATACGGTCCTGATGGGACGGAAAGGAAAGTCAACAATCCACCCAGAATCTGAATGACTTCTAATATGATAATGTTTCAACAGGCTTCACTGAACATTAATGAATCGGTGGGTGAACCACTGTTAGAGGTCTGGAGGGCTTGGGAGGAATTAGCATTTAATGCTACATAGGATGTGAACCTACTGTGAGGTAGCTAACAGCAATGCCGTGAGATGTTCATCAGGATGAAAGAGAGCGACCAGACAACGAAGAGGCAACCTCTTTAGCACAGGTACGCATGAAGGAAGACAGCACTCACCTTGAAGCGGCTGGTGAAAAGCTCTAGCTTGGTGTTCAACTCCCTGTTGTGGTAGAGGCCTTGCAAAGCAGTTAGACACTTCAGTCTCACCTCACCTTGCTAGGAACAAGAGGCACATCATTACAACTGGGCTCCTTCAATTACAACCACACAGCAAAACCAGAAATATTCCTTGGGAAGACAGACCCACCTTGTCGTGCATCGTCCACCCCACGTACTTCAGATAGCTGTCATTCAGAAAGGCGTCGCTGTACATCTTCATCCAAACTCCAATCTCCTCGATGCAGATCGCACGGATCTCTGCTATCGCATCACTGTAGGGTGGGGAGGTAAACATTAAAAGCCTACATCCCCAGTACAGCTCAATATGTTATACAGTATTGCTCAAAGTACTATGCAACACACTATTAAAACACAGTATCCACAAACCTGACTGCAGATCAAACAAATCAATACATTAGTTACAGCTGCAATATATCCAATGCACTACAGAGCATGCTGCTACTTCACAAAAATTAAAACAACTTAAAGGAAATTCGCAAGTGTAGGGCAATGCACATACCGGTATCTGTGAACAAAAACACCTTTGAATATTGCATTCATCATGTTTTCAATCTCGTCTTGATTTTCTTGAAGCTGAAAAAAAGACACTGTGAGCCAAAAATCTTCAAACTGTTTCACAACTAAAAACAAAAATTCAACCATTTGACATATTGCCTAGGAAAGAAGAATGTGTTTTGTTGACTAGTACTTAAAAATATATCAGGCTTTTGGTTTTGTAATGAAGACTACGCTCACTGCCATGACATTTTTCAAATTACACAAGCTAGCAGATGGTATCCCAGCAGGCAACGCTGTTATGTAACTCAAAGTTAATTAATACTGCCAGATAAACACCACCACTCCAAGAGGGCCCTGAGGACTGAAATAAAAAATCCTAAACAGTCTCACTGATACACTCCTTGACAGACACTGCCTTTCCTAGCACAATTTTAGTCATGCATTTAATCTACAGAGGGAAGGTTGCACTTTTTCCTTCAAGGCTGACATAAATTACAGGTTTCAGCTTTCTTACTGTAATAGTAATACAGTAAACTTGTATTCTGAGGAATTATCATTGAGTGCACTTAAGCCACAAAAATTCAAAAGATTTCTAACAAACACACTGAATGCTTTTGAATGCAGTGCAAAAACATACTACGAAGCAGCTTTAAGGACACCTGACTAATTTTTACCTCTTTACGTTTCTGCAGCAGAAGCTCCAGCCGATCATTCGCCCGCTTGCCAATGATCTTATTCCTCTCAGCCTCATACTGCCTTTGTGTGTTATCCATGTTGATGCTGAGGTTCAGTGCCACATTCACCAGGGCTGTCATAAGCTTCATGGCTGCAGGAGTGAAAGTCAGGGAAAGGCCATGAGTCAACATAACGTCTGCCCTCCAGAAAAATAACATCAGTGGGGTTCAGAAATGGAAGCTCTGCCAAAGTAACCCCATACACTGGGTCGACATGCTGCTGGTTCTGACCTGCTAGTGTGCTGGTGTGACGAAAGGCCCGGACCTGGGAGTCTGACAGGCCCGTCAGTAGTGAGATGACAGTGTCCATCATGTACTCATCATAGATGATACTGTACTGACACTGCCGAACCAGCACCCCGATGAACTCGCAGAAATTGGATTTGAATTTCTTCCACTGTGGCCCTGCTATGGTTAATGGGTAATCGCCACTGTCCTACAGTAGACAAGACCATGTAAAATGCAAAATCCAGCAGGGCAACACCCATTTTTTACAGAAAAACAAACAACTGAGTATTGTGACATACTATTATAATAGAAATAAGCTACCAACTGAATTAGATCAAGTATATTAATACCTGTAGGGGAACTCAAGGGTACATTTAAGCACAGAAATCAATGTTGGTGGAACAATTTAACTGAACCCCAAAATATGTGAAGATTATTTTAATTACCTTCATTCATTTTCATTCATACCCATTTAAATGCTCTTACGTTAGGTAGCTGCATTACTGATGCATGCGTGTTAATCCAAAAACCTTCAATTATAACTGTAGGCGTTGCCTTTTCAAAGCAGCCTATTATTTTTTGCAATTTAAAATTAAATTAAAACTGCTCGATGCATACCTCATCAAACTCCTCTGTCATCTTGCGGATGATTTCTGAGTTTTGCATGTGTCTGAACATTTCCCCACTGACAACACCTGACAGAGAGGAGAACATTCATAATTTATTCCAACTGATAACATTATTATAAAGGGGAGAAAAGCACACACTGAAGCAAAACTGAAACACACCTTTACATCCTGAACACTGGATGAAGAAATTGATTAAGTCGAGAAGTGCTGTATCTCTGTCATGCTTGTAGGACTCAATCCAGTCATCGACAACAGACTGCAAATAAATGTTTGACTTAATACTGAACAATTCTCCAGCTATATTCTTTTAGCCGTAATGCAACTATTTTCTAAATACACTGTTGAGTTATGTGCTTGAATATGGCAGATAAGGACCTTAAGAAGTTTGGGAGATTCATTTCTTGGACACTGACCTGCATGGCACTCTTTCCCAACTTAACCACCTCAAACAGCATCATGTTCTCCATGCCATTCTCCTGGTGATGCCCATTAATTCGGCCGGCTCCTCCACCCTTGGCCCCAGCCCCACCTTTGCCCTTCTCTACAGGAGCTTTCTTTCCTTTCTTGGTGCTCTGAAGGACCACAAAGAGAGTGCGATTAGAAAACAGCATAGACATTTCCCGCAGCCCAGAACCCATGGTGTCAACAATGGCAAAAGCATGCGCAGTATATATACCAGATGCTATAGATCAGCCCTGATACTTGCAGACTACACATAGCTTTGTACCTTTCCTTTGCCTGGGTTTGCATTCTTCCCATCAGGATCTTCAAAGTCAGTGTCAGAAGAGAAGTGTGTATCAGTTTCCCTGTTCACAAAAAGGTAGCATTAACAGTTATCAAATTTCCAAACACCACACAGTTCTAGAATGTCACTGCCCATTGACTTGTGTGTATCGCGTGTACGCATGAAAATAATACTTACTGATGAAAATGAAACTCTGCTTGTAATTCTGGTGCTGCTATCATTTCTTTAACATCTTCTGTAGCACTTCAACTTTTAAAGACTTCAACTCTTCATAGACAATAATAAAACGGAACTGTGTCTTTAGACCTGCAAAAAAAAACAAACATTACAAATGATTATGTAGCCATTCTGAAGGAGAGATGTTCAGGCTGTTTCAAATCAAAATTATATATCCTGAAAAACATATATATGTGTGTGTTTTCTAGTAATCAACACAAATTTTAGCAAGTCATGCAAGAACTGTCATATTGAATTTTACGTACAAAAACATGTAAAATTTTCAAAAACAAAAGAAGGTTATTTTTCCTTAAGTATATAATACATATGAAGCTCTCAAACCATAATCTGCAGTCCCTTGCAGCTAAATGTTCCAAGCGGGCGCTGTTATTTTTCGAATTTCTTTTCTGATTTTTTTAAAAGATTAAGCTAATTTGAAGAGTTGTGCTGATGTACCCCTAAACACCACAAATATAACAGGCTGGCATAATTCACAAAACGTTAAGATATCTAATATGAAAATGAACAGTGTTAACAGAACTTTACAGATGGCCAGGTTCGCATGTGCCACCATTAAGTGAAAGCAAGGTTTTGGCCACTAGGGGTGCAATATTGCACTCCTTATGAGCTCCTGCTCTTTGCCATCAACCCACATTATTCCATAAGTGCCATTTAGACAGAACAGAAAGACACATTAAGGAACCATGCATTTAATCTACAGTTTTTCGAATTTATATTTCCAGCTTTCCAAAATGGTTAGTAGTGGAGGAGAATAACAGACTGAATCAAAAACTTCTTTGAAGACAACAGGAAGAGTTCAGAGCTTCAAATGGTCAGCTTTAGAGTTGTAGTTTTAACCTCAGATGGTACGAAGATCCCCTGAGGTCATGACTGCTATCAAAAATATAGAATCACAAATCGCACCCCTACCCACAGCCTGGGAGAATGTCACATGACCATGTCCAGTCACCCAGTATTAGTTGATTCTAATGGACTTTTGGATTAAGCTGGATCATCATAACCTTCCTTGCTGTAGAAGCATCGGAAGCTGAGATATGGTCAGAAAAATGAAACGCTGCATATCCCAAAGAAACTGGGTAGGCATGCTTAAAAACTAATAAGTCAATCAAATGACAGAGGTCCTAATTCATACAGGACCTAAGAGCAAATAAGAGGACACATAATACACATCGTAGCTCAGGAGGGATGACATTGTTCAATAAGCAGCAGCCAACAAAAGCACTCCAAACAACCACTTAACATTCCTGAGATTCAATGGAATTAAATGCACGAGAAGCTGTTTTACGGTTTGGCCTCCACATGTGGTAATTCTCACTCGTCACACTACCATCAGATTAAAACTTGATATGCTACTCCAAAGGAAAAGATTAACCTATATGACGAGACAGGAGACAAACCGCGAGCAGCAATCTGTCACCCTTAAGACCAAGTCACCACTGTGCACCATCAGTATGGTGTGAGAATGAGGTGTTTTAAAAGAGGAGAAACTGAACTCTTTTTTTCCCTCCAATTTAGGGCATTAAAATTGAGAGAATGTTGATGTGGCAGTGCACAACTCCAAAATCCTTTGTGGTTAAGAGACCATGTAACTTGTAAATTTA
This sequence comes from Mormyrus iriodes, assembly GCA_011763525.2. Lineage (NCBI taxonomy): Eukaryota > Metazoa > Chordata > Actinopteri > Osteoglossiformes > Mormyridae > Mormyrus > Mormyrus iriodes. Next base: position 22,845,364 of record JAAGVU020000002.1, read on the forward strand.
TTGATCCCAGGGGGAAATTCCTGTGCATGCAGCAGTAGTAAGTAGAGTACAGATAAGCATACATATAGTGCAAAACAGACAAAATGTAAAGACAGTACACATAGTGCAAACAAGTAAATGCGACACAAACAAATTAAGTTACACAATACATAAGTATCTTGAAAAGTAGAATATCTGCTGGCAATATGTCTTGCAGTCCTCCAAGCCATAGGCAATGCAGAAGGAAAATACATCCTGTCAAATTCATTCAGCTAGCAAATGAATGCATGTAACCTACGTTATTAATCAAATTCTCAAAAATAATGACAACACATGATTAGAATGCACAAGCTACAATATGTACAAACTGTACTTCAAGAAAAATCAAGACCACTTAACCCTGAAGCCAAAATTCATCTTCCCTGTTGCATACTACAGGCCGCAAAAACGTGTCAAGGATTCTAGAATAATATTCCTGACTCGATACAAATAGATTCATGTCTAGCCACACAGACAGTGAGGCACTTTACTTTAACCATATAACCACACATTCTATAGGTAATGGTAACAAACTTCAGATCATAGCTAGCAAAGTTTTTAAAGTTTTTAAAACTTAAAATTAAAGCAAATGTAGAGCCATGAATCAACGTATTGCCTCAAAGGCTTAAAGCCCTGTGTTGACTCTATGCGTGAAGTTTGTGCTCTCCCAGAGTCATATGGATTTCCTCTGTCTCCGCAGTCTGAAGACGTGCAGTTATATTACATCAGATGTAAAGTTAGGGTAGGTGGCATCTCTAAATTGCCAGGGGCATTAACCTGAGTATACAAAATCAAGACCAGAAATTCACACAAAGAAAACGTTTGAATTCATCTATTAAGAATTAGTAGGTTTATTACTGAAATGTAGACGACAGTTTTTAAAAATACTGCATATCTAATGATCTTTAAAGAAAAACTGCAAACTGATGACAGGTGCCAACAACCTGCTCATTTTTAACAAGATTCTAGATCATAATAAAAAGCAGCAGTCTGCATATAGGCCAAGATGTAAGAAACCTCACAACAACGATCATCTAACTTGCCAGTATAACTAGACAATTCCCCCCAAAAGTGAAGAATTTCCACACGAGGCTGCCTGATGGTATGGCAAATTGATCACCAGCACTGCGTTGACCCAACAGAAAAAAATTCTGGTAACTACTATTCAATGTATACAAACCATTGCCACGTCATTTGTTCAGTACATGTAGTATAAAAATGTATCAATGTACAACAAAGGCTAACACTTTAATACCAGCAAAGTCTCTGGTCACTGGAGTAACAAAACAAGCTATTACAGTCTTGAAAATTAAGTCCTTATTATGTCCCTCATTTAAAAAAAAAATATTTAAAAATGCTTCACTTGCAGGGTACACAAGTCATTTTTCATAAGCATTCTTTCCCTCCATGAGATCCAATCCGCCATACTTCTTGTACTGTGAAGTTCCAGGTATGGATACTTTTGTGATATTCTTGGCATTTTTGTAGACCCTACATCACATATTACTTTTACTTCTTTTTCTTGTTAAAACATGGCAACATAACCTAGTTACTGTAACACAGGATTCTATATATCCTACATAAAGAATTCATGCAGAAAATTCTGGAATACTGGAGGACTACAAATTTACTTAAAATGCTGCTTCCGAAATTTGTAAGGATAATTATCCTTACGCGAACATCTGACTATATGACACACACTCACTCACTCTCTCAGACCACAGCACAATTTTTTCATTCATTTCTCTATGTATGGGTGTGCATCTGTGAATAATTTTTTTCCCGTAAACTGCAGTCTGACTGTTCTCTCTCATTGAACAAATGTTTCTTCCATGCTTTAGGGGACTTTAGTCCTGCTTCAAGAAGCCTGATACTGAAACTGTTCTAGGAGTGCATTTCATAGTTCCATTTAATGTTTCCCCTTCCTTTTGAAAGTCACATGATGTCATCCTACGATTCATGAGAAACTGTCGGGTAAATTAATCATCTTTGGCATTAGAAAGTCGCTTCCACTCTTTAACTGGCTGATTTCTGGTCATTCCCAATGTCTCCTGCTTCACTTTATTCTTGTGTACTGCTGTCTTAGAAATTTGAACTTGGAAGCAACCTGCTTTTCAGCATAGCCTTCTGCCAGCAGAACCATGATTAAACCAGGATTTAAAAATGCAGATTTGTTTAAAAATATAGAATGGTCTCAATTTTTTCCAGAGCTGTGTGTCTGTATATATAAAGGGAAACACACCACACATGCAACACAGACAGCTGCAAAATACAAGTTTTTAATACAGTTACAAATTTAATCTCAACCTTTTCTGACAGACAAACAAAAAGGTCCCCATATTTAGATATTACCTACCCCATGTTCCAATATTTGGAATGACTGACAAGTAGTTCCATTACATTATAACAATTACAGCTAGTGCTCTCTCTAACAACATTTCAACACCACAGATGAATTTTCCACACTGAAAACATTAGCCAGATAGGTGACCTAACGATTAAAACAACTAACAATTATGGCTGGTTTCGATTTCTATGTAGTTTGTACGCCCCACATTTTAAGAAAACTGAAAAAAAAGTGCTCTGTAACTGACTTTTTATACTCAACTGGTTGGTAGAAACAAAATCTTGGTCTGGATTTGTAACTTCTGGACCTGAAATGCCAAATACTACTTTTCAGTATACTGAAATAATCTCAAAGTCCAAAACATTTGGACGGTTGCACCACCTTAGTAAATGAGCAGAGTAAGAAAACTATTATATAAAAAAACGGGCAATTTGGCAACTCCAATTAGCCTCAGCATGTTTTTGAACTGCAGGGAAAAATCAAAGTCGTGGGGTTTCCGGCAGGTACAATAAAGGGAGAACATGCAAACTCCACACACATGGAATCAGGGCAAAGACTTGAACCCAGGTCCCAGAGGTGTGAAGCAATAGCGCTAACCACCGTGCCACCTCTAGTCAGTCATTTTAAAAAATTAAAAGTTTCAAAAACCCTGAGGTTTTAAAACCATTAAGATAAATTAAATTCACACTACATCATATATCAGGTGGTACAGCCCAGAAAAGGGGCATTTTATTTAAAAGTCATTTTATAAAACAGTGGTTTGGATGTTATGTCACAAAAAGACCACAACTAATTTCCATGGTGCAGGGGAAAAGTTTAGATGTAAGTAACCAAATGCTGAAATAAATTACCATTTTCAAGTGGTACAACCCAAGGAAAACCATAAAAACACTGTAATATGATACAATTTTAAAAGCAAATAGTTTTATGTATACACTTGATATCAAGGACAAATTTTTGTGCAGGTGTCCAAGCAGATGTCCGTTTAATTTAAAATCAGCTTGAAATGTGAGGTGGCACAACCACATATAAAATTACTAATAAATGCAAAATTTTAATGTTATCTGTCTAATGCTTTGTAGGTATTTAAATGGTTGTTTTCATTTAAAAAAAATAATTCCCTATTTCCCCAATATTTCCCATCTATTTATCGCAGTGATTGAATAAACTGACTGCAGAAGAGACCTAATCTACTACAGCTTTTCATGATCGACTTTGAAACCATGCATGAACTTCCCACTCCTCTAAAGTAGATATACTTTTGTCGCAAGTGACCTTAAAATGCAAACTCAGGGTATTTGATCAAATTGCTGGCATACGGCTTATTTTTAAAGCCTATAGTTATTACCTGTTTTTCTGTTAGGCTACCTACAACAGTCAAGTTCAGCACCAGTACAGACTATTAGTTAATAAGAAAATGTATTTCATGACAGCAAACAAGCACAACTGAAAAAGTCTTGATGTATAGATTGTGGTGTTTCCCTGCAAATGTTTTTCCCAGTAAAAAGAAGTAATAGTTCTTTAAAACACAGTATAAGTTTGATATACATAAAAGCTCTGGAGAACAGCCTTTCAAAAACAAATAGAGCAGTTAAATGAACAATCATAAAAGTACTGCTGCTCACAGAACTGGTTGATCTGTGGTACAACTTTTTTTTGAGGCACTTCTATTACGTATAGCAAGCTACTCGTGATCTACAAAAAACAAATTGTGTTGTTCTTTTCCCAATTACAATTAGTCCAATAACTCTGCATCGACGTACATCCTGCTTCCAATTAAACAATCATTTAACCAATGTACATTAGCTCCAAGACACCAAACTTGATTTTCAAATTCAGGACCTTGAATCTTGACTATGGATTTTAACACTACATGGTGTCTGCATTCTTGAGACAATTTAGGGCTGCATGACATTCAACTTTAATAACGATATCGCAAGCTGTACACATGCAATTATCACATAGCAATGACTGTGACAGTCAGCTGGACTGAGACAATCAATAAGTTACAATAAAACATTTTCACACCGTCATAGGAAACAAAGCTGTTTTATGCAAGCTCTGCATGGGCTCTCCAGGCCAAAACATACTTTTCTGTCCTTGCTGTCGACTCAAAAATTACAAACAATGTAGTGCGTTTGTGAGAAATTCAGCTACATGAGTGAGGAAGAGAACAGCAAACAATGAATTGGTCACCAAAAGAGATTCACCTTCTGCTGCAAATAGGTTGGCTTCCATAGAGACGAGATTGGGCAAAAGTAAGTTAGTAGTCGGCACTGCTTTGTGTCTGTTGAAAAACTCATGGCAACACCAACTTATTTGAGAGACTATTTGTATATAATGAGCTCTAGTGGGCTATAGTCTATTTTGGGTCAATTTTCAGCTCCTTGCTTTATAAATATCACCATTTATAGGAGCTAAAATATTTCATTTATACAGGAAAACGTTCAGACGGTTTTCAATTTGTAATACCTTGTCATTCTAGTTTATCTATCCCAGCAATTAAATCATTAACATGACCCTGTGTTTGAAAACCAGTTAGAGAAGACAGATTTAACTTTTAGTTATCCATTTTATAACATGCCCTTATTAAACCAAATCACCACATTTCCTGATTTTCAAAAAATCATTTAAAATTACCTGGACTTTCCCTGCGCTTATAGCTTGCAATGACAGGACCACCCAAGTTATTAAATATTAATTATTTCACCTCTTCAGCAAATTTCACTACAGTCAAATCTAGCTGCCACTTTAACACTGAGCCTTTAAACTGCCTATAGTACATAGTATGCTGAATTTCTCACAGCCAACGTCAAGATAGATAAATAAATAAATATGGCAGATTTGGTCACAAGGGTATGATTATTTTTTTGTCCTCCTGAATGGTCACCTGCTTCACACTAGACCCCACCTATATTTTAACCACGGAAAATTTAACAAGACAAAAAGTTATGGATAAAATGTTTTTACACTTTTAAGTAAGTTCCCAGGAAAATTCAAGTCATCCTTCACGTTTAATTGCTACAGCAGATTTGTTAAGAATCAGTATCCATTTATTGAGAATAAGAAAAAATGGTTCACATTTGATGGGCTGCGATTACACTTTTGTTATAAGCATGCCATACTTTCAGCTCATGGCATGGCCAAGTGTCAGACCATGTACTTGTAAATGAGCAGCAAGTATAAATCTCGGTTTAGTTCAATTTCTTACTTTGATTTATATCATTTAAAACAAAATTCAGAGATTACACTGGAAATATCAATTTTAATGCTTTCACAAATACACAACTCCATTTACTTACAAATAAGCTCTTTCTGCACTTGCAGGCTACAAAATTCTAAAAAATATGGATCTCAGTACTAAGCCCAAAAGTTCACCCAAATTTGCATTAATTTTCAAAAGCAAAGTGATGTACATGTGAGGATCAGAAAATTGTCAGCCAGTGACCCTAGTGCAATTGAAGTTAAGGGTTTTGCGCAAGGGCTCAGTGGAGATATAGTTATTTTGCTGGACACAGAATTTGAACTTTCCAGACACAGGGACAGAGAGACCCCTAACCAGCCTAGCTACACATCACCCATAGACCTGTAACATGGAATGGATTGTTCAACAAAGCATGGTGACTTGATCAGTTTTAATAAGATTCATTCTTGCACATTTAACACTTGCTACAAAGAACTTGTTGCACAGCCATTCAGTGGACAAGGGAACAAGCAAAATATTAATCTTTTTATTAAGCCATGTCAAACACCTGTAGTGCACAGCAATTATACATTACTAGATTAATTCTATTACCGAAGCACTTGATGCTGTAAGAGAGACCAACAACATCCTATTACTACAGCAGCAAAACATTCGTTAATAAGCCACTTCTCAATCTAATATTTTTTAAAAGCACCTAATTACATCATCATTGCATTTTGAGACTATAAAAGCACTTTGTCTGAAAGATACTGAGCCAAAATCAAAACTAATCCACCTGTAAATACTGCTTTTGTGTGGGAAGTAGGGCTGGGTGATGCATCAAATATTTTCTTATATGCAACACATTTTTACATACAAAATGGCTTAATGATCTAGTTATACCAATTTTATTTAGTTACTGTAAATGCAGATAAAATGGTTTGGCGTGAAATGGCAGGCAGAATAGATCAAGCAGTGGCAGAAAAAGTAACGTGAGGTACACATGGGCTAGAAAATGTAAGGCGAGGTACAAATCAAACAGGAGTTGGATCAGAGATTGGTTAGTGAGACACCCCCGCAAAGCCCCGCCCACTGTGTCAAAAAGAGGCCAGACAGTGGAACGTGAAGAGAAATGCAGTGCAAAGGGAAAGGCATATTGCAAAGCACAAAACACAAAGAAAAAATGAGTGCCAAAAAAGGCAAAATGTGAAGAAAAAAACTCACAAAAATACATATATTCTCATAAAAATTGGCAAAGAAAAAATCTTTCGATACATTGTTTATGCTAGACACTGTTTGCAGAACTATGAGACTGGAATTTGTCTCAATACAATTGAACAATCAAGTTGTTAGTCAAATGCTTGAAATATCTGCTTTACATTTCAGTTTTTCCAACTGTTGATTTTTATTCCCCTCCATGTCCCTTCTGTGGTTCATGTGAAACACTTGAATAAACGTCATACAATGTTTTACTTTGAATATAAGCCTTTACCTGAACAATCTAATTGTTAAATAGATTAAATATTCATTCAGATTTCAGGCACTTGGATATTTAGTCAATTATTTTTAAGAAGAGCTTAACATCTTATATTATGTTCAGCAAAGATGCCGTTTTTGTGTTTTCCAGTTGAAAAACACTAGTGAATAAAACAATAATTCATTCTGACTTTGTCCTGACTTTTAAAAAGTATTTGAGAAATTACAATATTGACATACATCTCAAATATCAATTCAGTTACCTAAAATATTGAGATATTGTTTTTGTGGCCATATTGCCCAGCTCTAAGTGGGAAGGACACATTTAAATAGTTATCCACTACAATTCCTATGACATACATAAGCCACAAACAGTACTAATTCAGATATCCATCATATTAATGATTACTTATACATTTCAGCTTAACAACAGAAAACTTCAGCTGAGGGAAATGTCTGTGAACAAGTCTGTAGCATTGCTGTGAAGCAGCATCTTAATGTTTGGAAAATACACTTGGAAAATGTTTGGTTAGGACACTGTACTCCTTTTAAAAAATGTTACTGCAATTAAACTTAAAATACTTTTGCATTTGTACCCAAGTACCTAAGAATTTTTTGCTTTTACATTCTATTCCCAGCTCCCCATATACAGATGAGAGCAAGTTCTATGGGGTCACATCATAGATTCAGCTGGAATGCAGCACTCCTAGAGTAGCTGCATTTATAGGCCTTGCTCGAAGCCCCAGTGATGATACGATTACACTGCTGGCCACAGAAATTGAACCAATGACCTTCTGAATGTGGGCACGGTCCCATAACTTGTTGCACAACACACTGAAATTGGAATTTCACAGATTCTTTTAAAGCAACATTACACACAATTACATAGCTCAGCATTTATGCTGCATCAACATGTTTTCCCCATTCCACTCAGATAAAGTTTATCTGGTTTATATGGCAAGGCAGTTTGTTTTCTTAAATACAAAATGAAGATCAAACCATATTAAATAAAAAATAATGGCAAGTTAATTAATGCAGTGTCTAATCTACTATATCTGAAGCATGATCACAAATGAGAAAACTGGATCACAGAATCCACATGCTACAGATGACAGAGGCAGGATTTTAATGACAAAGTAAATCGGAATTATCTTCATTTTTTGTAAGCGAAATCCAATATGATTTTTTGCCCAAGAAAAGTAGTTTGACAAAATTGGTAGATCGCTAAAAGAGAAATTCAAGTGTGGGAAAAAATATTATTCAGATGGGGTGCAGTCCTGAAACAAAGTAATACTCATATGGCTGTGTGTGTACAATTTATACTGTGTAAAGATAAAAAGTGAGCACTCAAGACTTTTATAAAAATCAACCTGTAAACAGAATATGTGGTTAATAGAGATCAAAAAATATTCAGAAGGGACCAGTGATACTGATAACCACCTCGGATTTCAATCTCAACATAGGATTAAGTGTGTTGAGCCACATTTCTGCATTTCTTGCTGATGAAAGCTTTTTTTTAATGATACACAGATAAGTTAGAGAAAAGACCCATATACTGCTATTGCCATAATCATCACGACTAGCTTTTATTTAACATACTGAACACACAATTGTTGCTTCAATCATGAACTCTTACAATGTCATTGAAAGGTCTTACTGAGCTTAAATACAGATTATATGCAATGCAGAAGTAGTTGGATGATGGAAGGATGAAATTGAACACAATTACATTGGGCTCCACAACTTTCATTGTGGTAAAGTGATGTGAAAGCTTATGGGTTTACACTCTGCTTCAGTAAACAATGGGCGGTGACAACCTTGAACAACACTGGATGGCGTTAGTACAGAAACACAGAAGTAAAATTTCGAGCTCTGCATCAGCGAGTCTGTCAGGCCTTCCTGGCTGTTCATTGGTCTTGGCTCCCCCTGTTTCCAAGAGACTTCAGCCAAATCAGGAAGGAAGTACTGCCTTCTAATTCCATATAAGGCAGTGCCCCGTCCGTGCTGCTCCTTCGTATTAACCAATCACAGAAAACTTAACATATGCAGACGTAAACAAGCCAAAACAGCAGGACCAGAAAACACGGCCATAACTGCTGAAATGACGCATCTGAATTACTCTGGGAATTTTATGATCTGCTCAGGAGTCTCTCTCGGAATACATATTAAAAAAAGAAAACGAAACTTTATGCAGTGTGCCAAGGATGCGCATAAAAATAAACGCGGCCGATTAAAATCCCGGGCAAGAAAGTTACAGTAGCGCCACCCAACCCCCTTTCATTAAGGATGACTGTTTCCGAGCGTATTACAGGGTGTGGCTAAAACGAAATACGGAATGTATATACATAGAAAAATCAAGATTCAAGTCCTAACGAAACACATCTAAGTACAAGAAAGCGTAATATGTTGTCCTACCGAGATACCCATGTTTATCTGAAATTAGACCCATAGAGCGTCTTGTAGTTACTAAACTTAATTTAAAATTCGATTAACATTCTTTCGGCTTAATTTTACTTGATGCACTTTTCCTCGTCTCGTTTGGACTTCATACAGGTACATTTAAGATGTATAAAAGCATAGGAAATTTCGTACTCCGCATCTTCTCACAACTAGCTCGCTATCCGATTTTATAGGTAAAGATGCCTATCCAAGCCATCCAAATTCATCTTCCTATTTGTAATTGCTTAAAATCAGGTGGGAAACAGACTAATATACATGAGGTATACATGATTCTCGAAAATTGCTATTAAATGCTGTGAAGTGTTTAAATTTGGCCAAACTGGATAATAGCGCTCGAAATACGTAAAATTCGCAAAGCCTGCTAAAATAAAAACGTCTACACTAGCAGCAGCAGTTAGCTTAGAAAATATAAACGTTTATAGGGGAGACCTTGACCTAGATCGTGTTAGTTATTACAATAATTGCACTTACATCTTCCATTTATTGTGTTGTAACTGACTTAAGACTAATGGACTAAAATATTTTATGAGCATTTTTTAACAAATTAATAATTCGTTGGGCATTACAGACAGTTAACTTGTCTAAAAGTGGCGCCAAAAATCTTCGTGGCTCACACACGTTACGGCGGAAAACTGCACGGGCCGGCACACAAGCTAAGAAATACGGGGTAAAGTTACTGATACCCAGCAGCCGAAACTCACAAACGCATCCCCGTTAAGCCCTGATTAAATGTCAGATACCCGACCGGCGATTTAGGGCCTAAACCGGTGTACCGACTAAGCTAACCAAGAGCGAAGCGCTCCACGCAGCCATACAACCACCGAGTGAACTACCCGGAGCTGAAAAGCCCGGTCGCCCCCTCCAGCAGAGGCAGGGTAGCCAACTACTTAAATATCCTCCGCTAAGTCACACCGACTACAGTATAACCAGGTTCCCGACGTCGACAAGCGGTTCACGATTCAGCCGGGGGCTGCACGCCAAGCTTTAGGGCAGAGCAGCAGGCCGGTGACGGTACGGACGCAGTAGGCACGGTGCCCGGGCGGCCGGTCGCTCAGCCCGCCTCGTATGTATGCGCTCACTAAGGGATAAAACCTCGCTCCCGCCCGCAGCCACTCACTCAACCGACGATCACTTCAAGTATCACCAGATTAAACTACGCTGGTCTTACTAGCTATGGTAAAAACTGAAATCTATCCGAAAGTAAAAAGCCAGGAAAAAACAATCGGGGGAGAAAAAAAATCTCCATTTTGAAGCCTGCCCAGCAGCTGTTCTCTGGATTCTCCATCTTGGCTCGCTGTTAAAACGCATTATTTCCTTATTTGTATATCGATGCGTCAATCGCCGCTTAAAAGTAAATCGGCAGGAATCCAAAAAAGCGGCTTCAAAAACCCAGCAGATTCGACTTTCGACAGGAAGGGACTCGGAGAGCACGATCCCGTTTTCGAAAAACATCTCGTCCTTGTCCTCCATCTTGACTTGGAGTTAGTTCCAATAACTCCGCGCTGTCACGTTTGAAACATTTCCGACATCATTAGAGGGATAACAAATGACTTTCTTTTCAGAATTAAAACCTCGCCGCGACTGCCGAATCACGAAACAGCCGTAACCGCCTTTTAAGCCTGACAGTTAGACAGAGGCATCTTTGCGCGCATATCGCTTCGCTTCGTCCGCTTCCCTGACACCGAAACACGAACCCCCGACACACTGCTAGCAGCTAGCATGCTAGCAGCCAACAAAACACCAAACCAACAAACTTCCAGAACGTTCTCCGCCATTTTACAACTTACCTTGTCGTCGATGGCAGCCCCGGCACACTCCCAGCTGTCGCGCGTTTAAAAAAGGCTTCGGTAGCCAACGTCCTAATTCTTCGTAGCTATTTCACAGACGAGTTTGAAAGTGGCGGTCAGAGGCCGTTTTGGACTCTCTTTACCCCGCTTGCTCCGTTCGGTTTGTTGTTTCGATGATTGAGGAGAAGGGAGAGTCGCGCTGCAGAGGCGCCACCTGGTGGTCAGAAGGAACGCGGCTTGTGCTCTGGTAACTGGCTGACATCTAGCGGAGACGATGGGCCTTCAGTTTACAGTAAAGCTCCGTCTCAGCCATGTTTGAAACCCCACGGCTTGCGTACGTGCTTCACATTTTTCTTAGAAGTACTGTTGTTATAGCAGCACGCTGTCAAATATTGTCGTGCTTGTCGTGCAGACTTCCAGGTGTTTGGCCAGTATTTGAAACAACATTAAATTGGGCTGTGCATGTTTGGAGTTCCATATCTATTAGATTCACCAGGTTTTTTCCATGCGTAGATGTGGAGATATTGTTCTGTTGTGAAGACCTAAGGCAAATAATAAAGTAAGGAGTCGTAAAATGAATGCCCAATCCAGTGTTGCACACATTATTGATGTGGAATCAAATTGACTGACTCAGGATGTTTATTACTTCTATGATTTTTTTTCAATATATTTCATAGCAGTCCTTTAAAATATTGTCTAAAACCAAATACTATACGGATTCGTCTTAAGTATTATACGTGTCACTGTTTATTTTGCCACTATGATGTTTTGTCCTCTGAGACAAGTTACTGTTTATACTTTATTAGTCGCCGCCTCACGCTATTATTGCCACGCTTAAGTCTTTTGACGCTATTGATTTGAGAAGAAACACTAGATAAAGAGGTCATGCAGATTTCGGTGCTTACCCACTGAACTGTCCGCTCTAGTCAAGTCAATACATAGCTATTTGCCTGGCCTTTGTCTGCATTAAGACATCTAATTATTCTTTAACATTAGTAGTTAACAGTAGCTAGATCATTTTTCTCATTATCATGTGCTGTCTGTTTTAGTGTATTTTGTAATCTGTCACTAATTGTGCAGGTTTGTAGTAACTTTTCTGCAAAGTACTTATCTTTTAAAGTTACTTTTACATTATGCATATTTAAGGTCTAAGTACATTGAGCTCCACTGAGGGACTTCAATACATATCTTTTACATTTTAACCACTCTCACTTGGACTGCTATTGAGGATTCTTGTCATGTGGAGAAGTAAAAATTCCATTAAAATAAGTACTGAAATACAAAATATAATGATTTCCCAACAAGTCAGGCAAATCAACCAGTCAGAAATATTTCTCGATTAAACTGCTATTAAATAAGTGGATATATAATGATTTTTACAAGGTTTTTGTATCTGGCAGTATGTCTGTTATAATCCATGCAAAGCAGTGGTAAATATTTTGATATGGTCAGGATAAAAAGATGCTAAAGATAAACATTTATTAAGAACAACCATAATATTAAAATAATGATAATTTGCTACTACATGTCTCAGCAACAAAAATCATGAGAAATATTTGGAGATCTGATTAGCAGAATGAAAGACAGACAGATGGTGGCACTGTAGCCCAAAAAAACAAAACGCATGCCTCTTTTGTGTCATAACTTGTGTGGCCTATAGACAAAGTTCTTCTATCTGTTGATTCCATGACTTCAAGCAAAAAGATATTCCGTAGTACTATATGTTCAGCCATACTGCATTTTGGTCATTTTGATTTTTAATGGACATCTTTTAGGTTCTATTTGATTGTCACTTTAAAAAAACCTTCTCTATATAGTATTTGTTACCCCATAGATCTATGTAAATGCATGCCAATCAATTTTAAATAAAATTAAACGGCTAAATCCAGATTGTATTTTCCATTTTCCACAAAATTCAGTGCAAAATCCAGACACATGGAGTGTAGAGATCAAATATACAACCCTTGAACCATGAGACTATAGCGCTAACTACTGCTAACCATGAGACTATAGCGCTAACTACTGCTAACCGTGAGACTATAGCGCTAACTACTGCTAACCGTGAGACTATAGCGCTAACTACTGCTAACCGTGAGACTATAGTGCTAACTACAGAGCCTCTTTGTCAGTCTGTCTTTTTGATTAAAATTACAGTTTTGAGGGAACTTTCTTTATATGGATGTGATGATCTAATGGAAAAAAGATGGTGCCGGCTGCCAGTTAAAAAAAAAAATGTGAAGAAATTTGGTCTCCTGGGTGTAGCATCCTAATTTCAGGAAAAGAATAAAAAATGACACGTAAGAACATGGACAGATTAATCAGGCCCGATAGCTAAACACACAACGCATTTTTTAAAACTGTTGCCATTGCAGTCTCTTACCAGACCAGCCTTTCTCGTCATTCTCTTTGTTCCCTGACACCATTCCTGATGTTTGTTATCCCCAGACATTCCATTACACATTCATTTAAAACTGCTTGAAAATGACATGGGGGACGCTGCACGCCAAGCCTCCTTTTCAGCGGTCCTTTGTCTCCCCAATTCAGACTCGTAGGCTTCCTTCTCCAACACACATGGTTTTAGACAGATAACCATCGTGACGGTGTGAACCTTTCTATACTGTCACCTCATCACCAAAACTATGGCCTAATCCCAAACCTCAATCTTAGCTGGCAATAATTCCCATACTACTGCTAACATAACCCAGTCCTGCTTCACAGTTCATCCACCAACTGATGGTCCAAGTCTTGCTCATCTCTACTCCCTTCTATTCTGACCAAACTTGTTTACTCCACAGCTCTCATGATGCAAGACATAATGCAAGAGAATACAAAGTCAGAAAAAGAAACAAAACTACAGGGTACATTTATATTCATGTTTATTAGTTAGGAAAATGGTCCTTGCTCAGGAAGAGAGAACACTGTTCCCCCAACAACCCTTTACATTCCAGATGCAATTACTATACAGATTAAGTACTCTACCAGCAAAAGTGTTAAATATACAATCATATGATACAAATATATATTTGGTTATGTTATTTTCTCTCTTTGATTCATTGGAAGCATTTTAGAAAAAAACATTGGCTGTTGTCATAAAAATCAGAGAAAACAATTAGAAAAAATAGAGGCATAATATGGAAATAGGTATATATATATTAGATTAATATACCAGTTAAAATCATACTGCAAAGCATAGACTACAGATAAATACACTTGAAATAAAGTGAATCATTCCCAGAGTTTGCAAGTAAAACTTGAGCTAGTTCTCATACTACTTCAACTCCTTTATTCAATTTTTAAAATGTATTTACAGCACTTCCCCTTAGAAATGCCTGTGTTCTGGCAGTGACATTCATACAGTCATTACCAGCAGCTGAACATATTATTAGGACATTTATGAGCAAATAAAACAATGCAAAATTTCTTTATATCGTCAAGTAAGGAAAAAGACGTTCGTGGACAGAATGCATTACATTGCCCACCCCTGCAAAGACACACAATGAAAATAATATTCCAGTTGGACTGCACGCTCTAGCAACATAATATATAGCCTGTTAGGGATTTGCATTCTCTCTGGCATCTAAATCATGTTATGTTTTCCCACTCATCTTATATTCAGATATGTAGTTGCACAAACTAAAAAGCTTCATTTACAAAGATTCAAGAAAGGAGCATTGAAAGGCCAGTTTAAATGTGGACGCAGAACCCTTGGCGAAGAGGCTAAGATATATATGTCTTAATTTTCTGAATAATCACAGCGCAGCAGATGGGGCACTTGTTTAAGGACTTGGAGCAGTTACTGCAGGTGACCAGGTGTCCACAGGGGATGAAAACAACAGAAACATCATTGTCCATGCACACTTTGCACTGTTTCTCCCTTTGCAGCTTCCGTAACTTCTCCAGGGGATCTTCATCTGATAAAAACAAGAGAACAGATACACCCAACAAATGGCATGCAGTTACTTTCAAATGGCCTTGGAAAACATTGCTAATAACATATTCATGCTAGGCTATCTATCAATCTACAGGGAACCAAGAGTCAATAAACCTATCTGGCCATCATTAGTGAAGTCATGCAGTTACACTGCCTTTACAGGAACATGGTATTGTAGGCTGCACTTTCAAAGAGATCTGGCTGATTATTCATTATGCTAGTTGGATGGGTTTATTCCCTTTGGTAGAATCATACTTTAAGAAAATGCAAACATTACTGAGGAAGTGGGCTATTTATCTACAATGTGTTTGAATATAAAAGTATGGTTTTGTATAGGTGTATGCATTTAATATGATAAAGGCAGCTGAATTGTTTGGGGAAAAAATACAATTTATGCCCAAACTGCTCTAGGAAGCAAACCAAACATCAGCTTTTTGCAATCATTGGAATGACTGTACAACACTGCACACAAATCACAAGATGTATTCATACAGACAATGACCAGGTAAAAGTACCAGCAAATCAGATCTCCCATAAACGTAATAAATAATATAAATAGATGTTTTTTTTGTTATCACAGTATAAGAAAAAGCAGTACATCTCCAATAATTTTGCAAGAAGTGTTGGTTGACTTACACACTCCATTTGTCCATTAAGAACAAAAATCAAAGCTTAATTGCATCTTCCGACGATGACCGTGGATGTGACTTACCACCGTTTGCCTGTGGCTCCTCCACAGGACACTCAGCAGAACTTTTCAGGACATCCTCCACCAGGAGCTCCACCTTAGTGTACCCTACACCTGTGCTGTGTATCTTCTCCAGGATGGTCTTTTCCACCTTTGCGGGATCCAAGCCCATCTCTACACACTGCGCAATGTTAAACTGCATGACGTTCTGGTCTGTGGGAAAAGAATAACACACATTCTCTGTCGTGGGCATTAATATCTATGGTTCTCTATTTATAAAGATCATTAAACTATGGAATATTTGGGGTTGTTCTTGGGTATTTACCTATTTCTTGTTTGGAAAATCCATTTTCATGACTGGTATTCTGTAAAATGTTAATGACTCATGAGACATTTTTCATAAGCACATTTGTTTTCAAATATTTTAAAGTTTCACGTATTTAAGTTCCTACCGATTGTACTGTACCACCTAAATCAGTGTTTGCCAATCCAGTTCTCGAGGACCCACTGTCAGTCCATGTTTTTGTTCCCTCCACACTCTCTGCCATATAGTCCACATCTTTGTGGAGCTGGGAGGAAGCAAAAACGTGGACTGCCTGTGGGTCCCCAAGGACCGGATTGAGAATCACGGACCTAAATATCAAAGAAGCATTTTCGGAATGGGGCTGCCACACAGCAAGTAGGGCTGTTGTCTGAGTGTATACAACGACCTTCAAGATTATTGTGTTTACTAAGCTCTTCCCTTTTCCACCCAGGGCTCTCTATGCTCCCATCAACTCACATGCAATTGGAGAAACGTGCGATTTCGGAACAAGGTGCGGGATGACGACAGGGAAAGCAGAAGGTACCAACAGACTGTTACCTGAGAACTCCTCCTGGTGTCACCCAACTGCACACTGTTCACGAAGTCCTGGCCCTTCTCTGATAACAGAAAACTGCATCTGTTCATTGATAAAGGGTAAGGTGGAGAAACGCAGAGCTTATCTGACCCTTTGTCACAATGCTCACATTATGTCACAATACAGGTGGTCTGGAGGTTTGCCCTTCGACCATGGTACAGGTCACTGTGTCAGAGACTGTTGACAACACTTGGCGGTTTTGCTGCATACCCTGGGTAGTGCTTGGCATGCTCCTCCCAGGGGTCCTCTTCCGGCTGCCAGTTCTTTAGGCCCCCGCCACACTTGAAGCACATCACCCGGTCAGGCAGGCCTGCAGAGAGCAGGATATCAGAATCTGAAGACGCCACACTGGTATAGCAACGTAGCTGACCGACATTCCTGTAGGTGCGGCACTAAACTTAAGTTGCATTAAAACTGCCTCACTATACAACATGACACAATACTGCATCTCACTAACCAAGTTCAACTTTGAGAATTTACCAGAAAACCACCTTACAGCACTACCCACCTGAGCTGTAGAAGCCCGCCCTGGCGAGCATGACGGGGTTGATAGGGTGCTGAACGCCACTAAAGCTCTGGAGGCGGCCTTCAAAGGTTTCGTTGGAGAGCCTCCCTTGCTCTCGTGCTGTCTCCGGGTGATGCTGGGAGGGCTCATTGCCCACATCATGGCCCAAGATGAAGAAGCAGTTGCCATAATGCTTCTCGTGCTCACTCCAGGCATCGTCCCCATCCTCCCAGCCCGCCAGCATACCCCCACAGCAGAAACACTGCACGCGGTCCCTCTCACCCAAATAGAAAAACCCCGCTTGGGCAAGTGCCCGCGGCGTGAGCGGGGCCGACGAGGGCCAGCCAACAAAGGACTGAAGCCGTGTATCCTCACTGCACATGTGGGAGAACATGGGGTACTGCGACTCATCGACCACTTCACCCCTGCGTAGGCGGTACAGCATGTCTTCAGACTCCTCATCATAGCTGCCATTGATGAGAGGGGTGGGGCAGGCACCAGATGGCGGACACATGCCGTGGATGCAGCTGAGGAACTTGCACTCAGGTGACACCTGCTGGTGGCGGGCCACAGGCGAGTCCCCGCTGTGCCAGCCTTCCACCGTCTGCTGACAGCTGAAGCAGCGGACACAGTCAGCCTTGCCAGTGAAGTAGAAGCCAGCACGGGCCAGCCGCTTCACTGGCACCTGGGGGATGCTGGGAAAGTCGCTAAAGGACTGCAGGCGGGTGGTGAGCTCAGTCCAGTCCATGCCATTATCCGCTTCCAAGTCACTGTCGTACCCTCGGTCAGCCATTTTGGGGGGGTGGATAGAAGGAACAATGTATACCTGTGACAGAACAGCGGCATAGCAGGTGTTAAAATTATCGGTTTTTAAGTATCACTTTTTGTATTTACATCGTAGAAAGGTGAGTACTTTCCCAAGATCAATATTATAACTAGTTAATTTAGACAAAGATACTGGTATGCTTTTTTTAAAAATGAAATTTAAAAGATTTAAAATAATAATAACAGAACACCTCTACTCTCCATAGTTCAATACAAGTAGATATAGAAAACAGGATGGTATGTAAAACAATCACATTAAAGCCGTGAAAGGATTATATTTCACATACAGAAAGTCAAAATAGTTTGTTTATTCACTGAGACACCTTGTACTGAGCAAAGTCTAGATCATTACACAGGAGTACTGTGTCTTTAAGGGCTACGCCAAATTAAAGTCACACATGCACTGTGCTTCCCGCACGTGATGGGTGGAGGAAGCTGTTGATCCGTGTGCTCAGTGAGATGCCAGCAGAGCTCAGCAGACGCAAACAATAGGCCTGCTTTCTGTTAATTTCGCAGGGTGGGCACAGCTGGTACCCACTGAACAAAGCTATTCTAGGCATAGAGTTTCAGTTCCAAAGAGCAGAGACTGTTTCCTTGTATGGGTTTTCACTTCCTACTCCCCCGCACCTGACCCCAACCCACATACCTGTTTTGTATGAGGGGCAGAACGAGTTGATCAACTCAAGTAAATTAGTATATACACGCTGCTGTTGGGCATTGAAATAAAAATTTTTGGCAGTGGGTGGAGTTATTTTTTTTTGCAACCAATTATTTATTTGTTATTACAATCAAAATACAGGCAGGCAAGAATGCACAAAAAGGAAAAAAAACAAACAAACAAACAAAGACCCCATGACCCCCCAACCCGGAGCAAAACACTAAGAAACCAACAAAAGTACTAAAAACAAAAAATTAGTAATAATAATCAAACAGAATGTGATGCACTCTCATCAATGGTACCTCTTACAATCGAGGCCATGTGCTCCCAACAGTCTATAGTAGTGGCAGAAGCACCGTTTATTCGTGCAGCAGACAGCTCTAACATGATGAGACTGTAAAAAGAAGCCCTCCAAACTATGAAAGTGCTGCGTTCTGGGTCTTTCCACCTAGAGACTAACAGAAGTTTTGCAGCAATAGAAGACAAAGAAATTGCCCGCCTCTGAAAAAGGGAGAAAGAAAAAGGAGAGAAATCTAGGAGTAAAAACAGTTGAGGAGAAAAAGGGACAATTACACCTAATATGTCAGCTAGAAAGGAAGACACCGAGCGCCAGAGCGTGGCTACAGGGGGGCAATCCCAGAACATGTGGAAAAAGGTACCAAGCGCATTAAGCGGGCACAACTTACACAGGGGATCAGACTCAAGGGCCAATGCAAAACGTAGTCTTGGAGTAAAGTATGTCCTATGTACAAACCTAAACTGGATGTGTTGGTGGTTAGGGTTTTAAGAAGCGCGTTTGACAATCCTGACTTTGTTCATTCTCGCCCTGTCCTCCTGTTCTGCAAGCTTATCGCGCAGGTGACCGACTTCAGTGTGAAACGACCTCAGCTCCACTTCGTACCTGTCGACTTGGCCTTGAAAAAGATCGAAGGATTTGCCGAGCTTCTGCTGTTCCACCTTTAAATCACAGATATCAGCCCTCAAATCCGTAAAGTTCCTCTGCAAAGTGGATGTCAAATTCACATGAAGAGCTTCGACAAGAAGAGCTCTTTAACAAAGTTCATCAGCTCGCCCATATCCGAACCAGCCGCCCCAGCACCATCCGCCATGTTACCAGCGTGCACGGTTCTTTGCACTTTCTTAGCCGGACTGGCAGTTGACGATTGAGGAGGTGTTCTGCGCCCAGAATGATCCATTTCACCACCATAGGTATGCAACTAGAGCTGAGTCCCACGTTCATGGCTCCTGCGATCCCCACGGGAGACAAGCGGTGGTGCCCTGGGCTATCCTGCCGACTGCCGGGCAGCAATAATCCGACGCAGCTTCTCCTGCAGCCCGGCCAGCTCCTGTGGCAGCTGCCGCCACGGCACAGCTCCTGCCTCCCGGGGGTCCTGCAGAGCTGCGCGCTCTCCCCGCAGGTCCAGCCGAGCCCGGAAGGCTCATGCCAGCCACCTCTCTACCGCCGTCACCCGAGGGTCCCGCAGAGTCGCGCGCTCTCCCCACGGGTCCTGCAGAGGCGCGCGCTCTCCCCGCGGGTCCCGCCGAGCCCGGATGGCTCGCTCCAGCCAGCTCTCCGACACAGTCGCCCAGACAGCGCGCTCCAGCCAGATCTCCGCTGCCGTCGCCTGGGCGGCGCACTCCAGCCAGCACTCCGCCACTGCTGCCTGGACGGCACACGCCTGCCAGCACTCCTTCACAGTCGCCCGGCTCTCCGCCATCGCCGGGACGACTCCCACCCACCGGCTCTCCGCAGTCGCCAGGATGGCTCCCACACGCCGGCTCTCTGCCTTCGCCGGGATGGAGCTCTCTAGCCGGCTGTCCGCCGCTTGCGCCCAGAAGGCTCCCGCCTGCCTGCCGGTCGCCGTCGCCTGGACGGCTCCTGCCCGCCGGCTCTCGCCGTCGCCAGAACGGCCCCTACCTGCTTCCCCTTGGGCCTCCTCCTGGCAGCCCCAGTCCACGCCCAGTCCAGGGGAACCTGCTGCCGCAGCCGCCAAGCCCTGCCCAGAAATACCTATTGCCGCCGCAGCCACAGATCCCTACCCAGGGGAACCTACTGCCGCCGCAGCCCCAGAGCCCTGCCCAGGGGACCTTGCCACAGCCCCAGAGCCTGTCCGGGACCCCGATCACCTCTCCTGCTTGGAGGGGGACGGCCAGGAGGGTGGCCTTCTCGAGGACATGGAGTGGGACCCCTGGGAGCTGAGTCCCACGTTCATGGCTCCTGCGGTCCCCA
>JAAGVU020000002.1:22866471-22894335 GCA_011763525.2 Mormyrus iriodes
CCACAGAAAAGACGATAAAGTAGATCTTACATCTCTAAAGTAGTGGGCAGGAGGTGGCAATGGGAGCATGGCATTCAGAAAGTTTAAGCGAGGCAAAACATTCATTTTGATAACAGCCAGACGTGATTGAAACGACAGAGACTTCCAGCCATTTACAGATTGTTTGATGCCCTCAAGCACCACTGCCAAAAATATAGTCTGAGGTATCTTGGGATTTAACACTCGACAAACTATTCAGATACCACACAGAGATCTAGTCACCGAAAATGTAACTACTTCTGTCATTGCCTGGTTCCGTTCTGCTACTTCACAGTCCAAAAACCATTTGGAGAGCATTATGAAGTGTGCCAAGACTGGCTGCAACCTTCCATCCCTAGCCAAACTTTGCATACATTTAGTAGTCAATAGGTCACCAAAACTACTGTGGATCACTCCCATTCATCATTTATTTTGACAGCATCCCTTGGGAAAATGTCTTAATGCAATCAAAACCAAAAACCCACAGACTCCATTTCCTCTCCCAATGGCGTATCTTTGAATAACCAACATCCTCTCCCAAACAGTTCCACATCTCATGCAGGGGGAACCTTGCGGGTTTCCTCCAAGTACTGTACTTTCCTTCACCAGGTCAGAAACCGTATGGCTACACAATATTTGAAAAATTTCAATGAATGCACTGATTTTTTTGTGATAAAAATTGCAATATTTATAAAGCAATTAAAGAGTTAAAAATAAGTACATTTTTCCTAATCCCATCAATGTGAGTAAAACAGCAAGGATGAAAATGATTATAATTGGTTCAGAGAGCACATGTAGATCATTTCTAACATGTACTAGATCCCTCCTAACAATTTCATTCTAAAAACATTTACTGAGTGTTACAATAAAGGTATGGAAACATTCAATGTGTCCAGTTTTCCTGATGTTCCCAGAATGTTATCCCACTGCTACAACAACTAAAAATAATAATACAGAAACAAATAAAGGCTGTAGTAGAGCAGTGAGAAGCACTGTTGCTTTATACTTCTAAGGTTGTGGGCTCAAGGCTGGATGGCATGTTCGCCGTATACACATACCACAACAGCAGTTCTATAAAATATTTTTTTGTTATCAAATAATATTATTCAACATTAAATTATGTTAAAAGGATGTTCAGGTAATAATGTTATTGTGCTAACACTGACAGAACCTTTGTTATAATGCAAAACATTTAAACAACATTCCATTAATGTTACAGTAAGAATGTTCTCATTTTCAGAAGACCTTTAAACTGCCTAAAGTTCTTGTAACGCTCCATGTTAGCTGGGATACTCTTGAAAAGGACCAATCATTAAAACTGTAAAGCTTGCTAGTTTTGTTTCCTATGACCGTAAAAATGTTTCAGCGAAACTTAAACCCCACACACTATAATGTTCAGACCATATGAAGGTATGAAAAAGCGTGATGTCAACCTAGCTATCATGGTCATTGCAATGTGAGAATTGCATGTGCATAACATGCGATACAGATATCATCGCACATTAGCTAGCCGGAAAAAAAAAAACATTTTAAATTAAGTGGCATCTCTGAAGTGTAAGTGTGCACATTCTGAAGAAACAGGACAAGATACAGTTCTCCAGGGTACAACCTGTTATAGGCTCCACTGTGACCTGGCACTAAATAAGTGGGGCGTGATTTGTCCATTTCACAAGAATTAAAACGACAAGTGTGATAATATTTTACATCAGATTCATTTATGCTAATGTTTGTTTAAATTGTAAAGCACAGCACAACAGCTTCATCATAACCCCCCCCCCAAGTATTATGTGACAGATCTGTATAGGACATGGTTTAAAGAAGTGAAAATGATGTCACCAGAAAAATTAAAAACCAAAAAATCGTCACAATTAAAGGGAACTGTTGGAAGTGCGTATATTCATGGGAACCGGAAATTGGAACTATAAAAGCCTGGACAGGCAGACAGTCTTTCCCTGGAAATCTAATTTTATTAATTAATAATTCATTATTAATTTCCTATAAGAACTTCCTATTTGTATTATGACACTAGTCAATAAATTTCAAATTTTTGTATAATCCAGTGTTTCTGAATAATATTACGGTTTCTTTGTATTTGCTCTTCAAGTCTACAACGAATTCTAAAGTGTAGGAGAATAGCCCTCCATATCGTAAAAGTCACCGAGTTATGTATCATTTTCAGAGTTTATGACATACTCTAGCACATTAAAATATGAGGTACACCATTGATACACCAACTTGAAGGATCTACTGCAGTCAATAAAGTCAGGAGAGACATTTCTAACCTATACTGACACGCATACCAAGCTCTATGCCCAAAAGCCAAATTCCATCCGCAACACAAAGTCAAGGTACACTTTATCTGAAAAAATTGCCAATAATTCCCTAACCGGGGGGATCGATCTCGCCATCCAGATTCAATCATTAGTGACCACTGCTCTAGATAAAAAGGAAAATGAATACATCACAGGCCAAAACACAGTCATATCATGGTGTAATTAGTGTTTAATTCATTATTAAAACTTGCAGTTGAGCCAACACATCCACTTAAGCTTACCTCTATAATATATTTCAGTATAAGAGATAATATAATTAATTCAGGAATACAACTGCAGAGTGGCTGAACTTTCAGGTTTCGAGTCTGTATTCTTAACCACCAAGTTTCATCCTTTAACTCTTCCTGATCAATCACATTACATTCCATTGTCGCAGTCAACTATCAATCATAGAACTAGCGAAAGACGAGGCTGAACAAACCATACCTTAAGTTACAGTACTCTGAACTTGTGTATACAGTGATTTTCAAAACAAAGTGAACAGAAACATGACCCTGCCACATCACATCACACAAATATCTCAGACTGACTAAAGGTCACAATACAAAAACAGTTGACATACACAGGTGCTGCAACATCCCTGGCAAAGCACAGGCAAGTATGCAGAAATTATAACACTATTGAAACAGAGCACATATCTGACTTGGGACGTGCATCAGTCCTACAATGTTCAACCAAAGTAGCTAAGCAAGTTTTACTAAGAGAGATTTCAGCAATGCAGTCCATTATTCCACTGTGAATGAGAATGACCGCCATATACCTAAGAAAGCTTCAAAGTATTTTAAAGTGTTGTTTCCTCTGAGAGTTAATGTATACGATGTAACCTTTTAATACCACTAAATGCATGAATTTAAAAAAAAAACTCACCAAAGATGACATGCAATTGATCATACGCACATAGATAGGACTTCTACTGCAATCGGTAAACATGGAACGTCACCAAACGACAACGCCTTTATGTGTTAACACTATGGAATGGCAAAATGTTACCCATAATATTAAACATCGTTAAAATCAAATTACTACTCAGCACGTCTAAAATTTTACCCATTATCTAGCTCACTTTTGCACGTTATGACTTATGCACAAAATTACTTATTAGCTGTTAGTAACAACTAGGTTCCATAAAACGATGACAGTATGCGATGTAACTATACGACGTGCTTATAT
Organism: Mormyrus iriodes; assembly: GCA_011763525.2. Taxonomy (NCBI): domain Eukaryota; kingdom Metazoa; phylum Chordata; class Actinopteri; order Osteoglossiformes; family Mormyridae; genus Mormyrus; species Mormyrus iriodes. The sequence continues at coordinate 22,869,993 of JAAGVU020000002.1, forward strand.
ATTTATTACAGTAATTTAGGAAACAGCAGAAACTAACTTACAAATACATTTATCAGTAAACGAAACTGAACATAGATCACCTGTTATCAGCCCGCTAAGAGCATTTCACGATGATACGTAGTTTAAAAAAGTAAACGATTCGTCAGAAGCGAAATAATTAAACCGCATATAAATACTACTTTGTCTTACGCTATTCGTTAAGCTACACAAAATCAAGCTCTCCGTTTTCCTTACCGTACAAATGCCTCGCCAAAATGTATCCTGAACAGTGAGGCCGTACCTCTTCGTTCCAGAAGGTTAAAGAGCCGGATATGACGTCATATGGTGACTTGGGGGACGGTAGATTTACAATAAAACTTCATTGAATGTCGAGAAGTCAAGAAAAATTCCCTTGGTCTAAACTGCTTGGTTTTATATGCATTGGATGAATTAAAAATTCTAGAAGAGTATAATTGCTACTGGGATCTAAAAAATAATTGGCATCACTAAAAATGAAATCGTGTGAGTCAATGGCGCGTGAGTGTGTCCTGCAGTGGATCGGCGCTCCATCCTGGGTTGTTCCCTGCCTTGAGCCCGTAGCCTCCTGGATAGACTCTGGACCCTCTGTAACCCAAAATAGGACAACTATTTATATAAATATATAGATTGGTGGATTTTATGAGCCCATAACCTTTTTTTCCTTCCCCAGTCACACAGATGTTAGGTTAAAGCGTGATCACATTATAACTACGCATTAATATATTTCTGCGCGGAAAAGATATTATTAAATGAGTTTTATTATTAAATGAGTTTAAAATTTTCTGAGAGGAGGTTCCCCACCATTAAATTTACCGAGAGGGGACTGCCCCCACGATAAAGGTTTTCCAAGCAGAGGGGAGGTCCCGCACGAAAAAAAAAATGCCGAGATGGTGTTACGAAACCCGAAAATACGGACCAATTCGCTAAATGACTTTTACAAAAAAATATTTGGGGAGGAGGGGTGAGACAAAAAATATTTATATATTAACATATATAGACATACAGTATATATCATATAATATGTATGTCTAGAACCGTCTGTAACGTTAATCATTCTATGTGAAATGTGTTACTGTGGGTTCATCTCCAGGGTGGGGGTTATGATTCCCCATGTGCTCTGTGGAGATTGCATGTTAATTTGCACCTCTAAATTGTCTATTTTGTGTGATTGTGTACGTTGTGCCTTGTGGAGGAGTGACTTGTAAGATGTGTGTATTTTAGGGAAATCCGGTACCATTAGCTGGTATCTTTGATACTTGGCAGAGATCCAGTGTTACAGTTTTAAATTATGGTGTTCTTATAGTGTTCACTTAATATTGCTTAGAGCAGTGGCTCTCAAAGTGGGCGTCGCGAGATGATTTCCAGAGTATATGTATAAAATTAAAAAGGTTAAGAAATATGGCATTTTAAGCGCAAGCGTTAAAAAGTTGAAAATAGTAATAGAATGACAAAAACATATAGCCCAATGTATACATTTATAAATGTATAAACGTAGTGGCGGGTCCCGAGTTCCACATACTGTCTGGTTAATCATAATGCCCATGATGCAACCATTTTTTAAAACGCTTTCGCCATCAAAAATGAGCACTACCCAGGCCCGTAGTGGGTGATTAGGGAGAATTCCCGATGGGCCGCTTAGCGGTCGTGTCTTTCAGAAACAAAATAATTTGACAAGTTTAAAACTGAGCCGGTCGTTAATAAAATAATTGTACAAGTTAAAATTCTGCAACAACGCCCCAGAATGTTAACCAGCGAGTTCTCTCTCATTCTCTCTCTCTCTCTCACGCACACACACACAATAGACTACGGCTGCGGAGGTGCAGCAACTCATCGCTTACAGTTTCTAATCGCTGGAAGTTTCTCAAACGATGGATGTTCCTGTAAGCGTTAAAAAGTCTAAAAAAGTAAAAATAAAAAACAATTAAAAATTGACCGGCTCAGTTTTAAACTTGTCAAGAGAGAACAGGTGGCGCTGAAAAAGTCAAATTGCTCGAACAGTTCAATATGCTATTTCTTATTTATTTTCTTTTTGAAATGTCAGTAATACATTTATCAGGATCATAAGACTTCAAATGTGGCCTCAGTTTTCAAAGTTCCCTCATAACGAAGACAGAATGGGCTGGTCTTGGGCATGAAACTCCCACTCCGTGCCTGCCACTACCTCTTATTGTAACATGGCCTGTACACATAGGCTTTTAAGAGACTAATACGGCGCTTAAGTTAGTGAAACAATATTAGATTTATTACACTGAAACATTTGCTTGCTAACTGAACCAAAGGAGAATTATACAAGTTTTTGTTCATTTCCGCTAGAATACCAGGGGACGAACAATAGGCGCGTTATCCGATAACTAACGATCTTAGCGAATAACGAACAAGATATCAAAAGACATAGGTAAAAAAAAACATTAGATGCGTTTTCCAGAGGCCTTTGTTATCTGACACTTAACGAACGAACGCAGTTCTTCGTTGTCTCCTTCTCAGCGTCCATATGAGAAAAATCGACTGATCCCATGAATTTCATTTGTGAAATACGTGTGTCGTGTGTTCGACCCAGGCATGGCAAAAGAAGACTGGGACGGCTTCTTTGATAAAAATAACTTTTTCCACTTATGCCCTTAAAATGACAGTCGTTCGATAATAAGCACAAAATAACTCACAAATACACACATTACAACGAGGAAAAACAGCGGGGAGGTCACACATTAAACTGAGTGATACACATGGTTGGTAATCATAACGAGACCAGAAACCACCTCGCTGCGGTCACATTATTGTCACATCAGACATATGCAAATGTAAAAGGAAACCTAATAAAAATCATTCAAAACACGCAAAAGCCCAAAATAAATTGACCTATTAGTCGAAAATATATAAATGTGATCTGGCCTCCTTGCAAAAAAAGAACAATGGTGAGCAACAATAGGGAATACCCTTTTGACCAGTAACTTCCCTTCTTGGACATTAGTCTCAAATGCCATTTCTGCATAGCTGAGCTGCCATTGTTGTTGCTAGGGGTTTCAAGGGGTGATTCACTTTTCCAGGATGTGACTGAACATATAGAAAATTTGAAAAATTCAGTTCCATTCATGAATTGGATATTGAACTGAATTTGCCATGCCCCACAGGATGTTGAATTAGAATGTTCAATCAAGTTCATTTTTATATAGCGCCTTTCAGAGTCAACAGAGTCACCCCAAGGTGCTTTACATGGGGTGTATTGTGTTTCATTACAATATTATTCAGACAGAATAATACAAAAACAGGGAAAAGGGAGGTCAAAGAATGAAAGAAAGAATGGGCTTATGGGCTGAGCTGCTGGGGGAAATGGCCAGCCCCTCAGAGTGGATTGCAGAGATTACAGCATTCCTATATGCGGACTTGCCTCTGAGCAACAGAACTTCGGTTTTCTGTGCATTTAATGATAAATTTACACTCATCCAGGTCTTCATTGAAGCAATTAGCTAAAGTGACAATAGTTGCAGTGTCATGAGGTGTAACTGAAATGTCTATTTGGGTATTGTCTGCATTGGATTGACAATTAACATTATGTTTTCTAATCATGTTACCTAACGGTAGCATTTAGAGAGAAAACAATAAAGGACCAAGAACTGATCCCTGTGGTACTCCATATTTGACTGGTGACATTGAAGATGGCGTACAGTAATTCGACACTTCACACCAAATTACTTCACACTATTCCACACAACTCAGCATGAAATTCAAGTCTATGTAATAGAGTAAAATGATCAACGGTTGCACGAACATCCTGGAGCATTAGCACAGTTGCATTGCCAGCATCAGTTGCTAATATGTCATTTATGACTTCCGTTAAGGCAGTTTCAATGCTGTGTCCCGGGTGGAAGCCCGATTGGAATTTATTCAGTATGTTGTGTGTCACCAAGTATGCCTGAAGTTGAGTAGCGACTATCTTCTCCAGAACTTTGAACAAAAATGGTGCATTAGAGACAAGTCTCTAACTGTTGAGCTCCTGTGGATCCAAACTTGGTTTCTTCAGTAGTGGACCGTTTACCACTACTTTAAATTGGTTGGGCACATCACTGAAGATAGAGACGCATTCGCTATGGCTGTTATAGGTCTTGCCAGAATTCTTTAAGTAGTTGCGTAGTGATTGGATCCAGTGGACAAGTCGTTAGTTTGGTTTTCGTTACAATTGTTTTTATAACTCCTGTTCATTGATTAATTCAAAAACATTATAGGTGTGTGCACGTTGTGATTGTATCGGAGATACTTGTGAGCCATTTGAACATGTTTGAAGTTTAATCTTTGTAATTTCATTGTTAAAGAAGCCTGTAAAATGTTTACTACCAATATTATTTGGTAGAAGAGGTTTAGTCTTATCTGTTAGATAAGCAATTGTCTTAAAACAGTAGTGAGGGTTATTTCTATTACAATCAATAAGGTTAGAGTAATAAGCTTAACGCACCCTATATAGGGCTTGCTTGTATTGTTGCAGGCTGTTGGACCATGCTAACTTGAACACCTCTAATCCGGTAGATTTCCATTTGCACTCTAATCTGCGGCACTCCCGTTTGTAAGAGTGGGTGAGATTAAACTATGGGGAATGTCTGGTGGTTTTGACAGCTTTATTTCTCAAAGGTGCCGTTTCATCCAAAACCTGACTAGCCGCTGTATTAATGTCGTGTTACTTCATTGTCATTTGTACTAAACAAAAGTTCACATTACTTGCTGCATTAATAAATCATAAGGAATTTCTACCATTTAGCTGACGTTTCATAATAATCTTCCCTGCCATAGTCAGAGTGTGGCTGAATTACAAAGGTGAATTGAAAATGGTCAGAGGAGAACTTATTCAATGGACAAACAGATACTTGATGAATATAAACTCTGTTAGTGACAATCAATTCCAAGAATGTAAGAAACTAAACACATCAGCTGAGGCTCCAACAAGAGTAATAGTGAATGTCTGTGGGTCTGAACCAGGTTTCTGTTAATAAGCACAGGTCTGCACCAGAGTTAAGCACCATGTCGTTGACAAGAAGTGTTTCCTAAAGAGCAAATGTTCAATAATGAGCATTTTGTAGTGCGTTTATGCTGTGACTGATTTAATTTTGTCAGTGGGACTGGGACTGATATGTAGCTATCCTCACAGGAGCCCCTAGTGGAACATTGAGGTTTACGTCTTGGTCTAATGATAGTTACTATATTCTTTCTTGGCTCATTCTGCTATTTCTAAATAGTTGTTAGATTTAGGGGAAGCCGTGTCATGGAGCACCTGGGTCATAGGCAGACATGAGCTAAAGGTGAGAAAATAAACAGTCTCCGATTTGAGATCACAAGGCTGAGGCCTGGGCGATGCTCTCAGTCAGGCAGGTAAACTATTCGCCATGTTTTGAAAGAGCATAAATGATATCCTCTAATTAGGATGGAGACAGTCCTGTTTAGAAAAGCCAGACCGTTCTCAAAAAACGTCCTAGTTATCAAGTCTCTAATCAATGGTTTAGGGAAGCCTACTATAGGTTACATTCCCTCTACAGAAGTTGTAAGAGAATATAAACGAAGTTCCTCTTTAATACCTCAGATTGTCAACTTTATATCATTAGTTCCAGTGTAAGCAACCAAGGTACATAAGATGATAATTAAAATGTTTAATATAGTAGACACTTCAAAAGTTGCATTCTCTCATTGAAAAACATTTTTACAACAATGATGTAATATACACTGTGCATGTTAGCATGTTTATGTGTAATTCATATTTAAATATTATGTAGTATTATAACAACCCTATTATGTACTCAAATTGTATACAGGTGTTACAAGTTACAAAAGAACCCTTTTGCGTTAATTTATAATTTCATACAGCAAGACTGACCTATTATTATGATTATTATGTTGTCCATCAGTGTGTTTTTTGGGATCCATTTCAGGCAACCTTTGTCCCTCCATGACAAAATAGCAGACAAAACTTCAAATAAACAACAAAGCGGAAATGAGTTAGCCAGAGCACCCATTAATTTCCGAACATTATGAACTATGTTAGTTATGAAAGATTTTGACACTCATTAATTAACAAACAATCTTAAGTACAAGAAAGTACTTAGCATTAAGAAGCTATTAAGAAGAGCACAAAATGCTGTGAATGGAAATTCTCCACTGAATTTTGTAAATGGACCTTTAAGGGATGTCATCAAACTTTATTTGCATTACTGCATTACTGAGGCCAATTGGCTGCACATGCAGAGCCCAAGGATAAAACATATGCCAAATGAAGATTGTAGCACTATATCAGACAAAATAAAATTCATATGGATCAGTTATTTTTGTTTAGATCTGAAACTGCACCCTGAACAGTGTTACTTATTTTAAATGATGAAATCTTTATTATTTTTAAAATCTTAAAATTTTTAAAACCCTTTCACAAAATGACTACTGCATGTGTGCCCATTGCGATGTCGGGGGGGGGTGGATGTAAGACTGCTTCCGACGCCACTGTATGTCAGTTATATTATTAATTGATACTTTTGCATTACAATAACATGACTGCAATTCTTACTGCATTGGAATATCACGCTAAGGTTTTTTTGTTTTTATGGTTATACAGTTGACCCGTCTGCACTGCTACTTCCATCATTGTGGTTTCAATATATCGCAGTGTCGGAATAAGAAATAATTTCAAAATGTTCAATAGCTGGTACAGGTAGAATAGCAGTGTGGAGGAGATGCAAGAGAGTGTCTGAAGCAGACTGACGTTACCTTATTCCCACAACCTACCAAAATCACTTTTAGACTTATATACAGTCATTTCATGTCCTATTTGAATAATCTAAGAAATTTACAATTTGTGTTTACTTTCCCTATAAATTATGGTATAGTGATGCATTGTATCAACATTTTAACTAAAACCAAAGAACATGTAAGAAAAAGTTACTCAACTTTTGCAACTTTTATTCTTAGGCTTTTGGCTGAATAGCAACTAAACCCATGGTCCCACAAAAATTATTGATCAGAATAAATATACAATATTTTTACAAATGTTTTACAACAGATGCTCATCTAAAGCAAGGGCATCATTCACCCTTAAACACAACCAGTTCAATAATATAACATCCAGTTAATTAGATTTCTGCATGTGTTATAGTCACCTTAAACCAGGGCTGCCCAACCCTGCTCGTGGTAATATATCACCCTACAGAGCTTAGGTGCAGGCCTAATTCAACACACGTGACACAGATAATCAGGCCCTTCCATAATACTTCAATATTAGCGTCAACTTAGCTTCAACATAGCTGGCTCTAGTACTGAGATGCCACTGAAGGGCCTGATTATCTGTATCAGGTGTGTTAAATCAGGGCTGCACCTAAGCTCTGCAGAGTGGTAGATCTCCAGGAACAGAGTTGGACAGTCCTGCCTTAAACAATCTAATAACAGAAACTAAGTACTCCAAATCAAAGCAATTCAATGGCAACAAATCAAAACAGAACAATTACCATGATTCAGTATTTCAAGCATTTTCATTACACTTCCCCCCCCCAAAATCTGCAGTTACAAACTTCTATCTTCCTTAAGTTATTTCTTTAACCAGGACAAATGCAACTATCAAAATAAAGAATTAGGTCTATAACCACTTCTGTAATTATTAAAATACTTAAAGTTGACAGTTAATAGAAGAATGTTTTTCCTATCAGGTACCACTCATCTTAATTTTGATCTAAACCACAGAATCATCTAAGGACTCCCCCAGAACCTCTAAACGCAGTCGCTCTGCTGTTCTGCAGCTCAGCCGTCCACAATCCTCTTAAGTATGGTGCCCAGGCTGCCTTTAGCCATCTGCAGTGGGGTTTTTTCCTCCTTATTCTCAATATAGATACTGGCACCGTGTTCGACGAGCAGCTTGGCTGCCTCCACTCGTTCTTCATCACAGGCCAGGTGTCTGAGTGGACATTCACAGATTGAGTGTTACTCATGTTGGAGGGTTCATATAAACCACACAAAACTGAATGGACAATATGGAGAAAGACCATGTTACCACATAAAAAAATAACAATATACAATGCTCACAGAAAGTATTGGGACGCCTGCTTTATTCAGTAAAAATACTGCAAGTTTTCTAACAATGCTATAAAGAAAATCATTACTTTATTCATTTATAAATAAATACATATCACAATAGAAACAAGTAGTTTTAAATAAAACAATTTCAAAAAGTAATAAAGGGAAACCCAAATTAAAGTTTTAAAAGAGCCGTTCTGAGTTTAAAATTCATTGACAAGCAGCCTCATTGGGTACTTTTTAATTATAACCCCTTTGCAGTAACATAAAGCACCAAACGTTTGCGTTTAGTTTCCCATTGGGAACCAGTGACTAGAATTGCAATTAATTGCAAAATGGCAAGAACAGAACTCAATGAGTCAGTCTACAAAAATTATGACAATAAAAAGAAAATCTGCACATATCTTCTGCACAGACATGTTAAACATTGCTTGTCAATGGATATGTTATGAAACTAATAAATCTGGAACATTTTTACAGAATTAAACGCCCCTTGACTTTCTATAAGCACCGTATTTGAGACATTTCTTGCCGATGCGTCACGTGTAGCGCTTACAGAAATGACGCGAGAAGCCAAAGTCTCACAAGCCCCCAATAAAACAGCAGCCGAGAAATGACAAGATAAACTAAACAGGATGGAGCAAAACAAGGCAAAGCACAAGGCAATTATCTCATCCTACTCACAGGGCTGTGTTTCCTTGGGAATCCTGGATGTTCGTGGAAGCACTCTGCTTCAGGAGAAGCTGTATGAGACGGTAGTTTCCTTTTGCAGAAGCTCTATGCAGGGGAGTAGAATCCAATTTGTCTGTGGCATTGGGGTTGGCTCCGTTTTCCAACAAAATAAGGGCAATCTGTAAAAATTTTACACATAAAATCAAACATAATTAGCAGATCATGTTTACCTGCCATGAGACGATTTTTGCTCATAACTATACTACCAAATATCTCGTTCCTGTGTTATAACTCGAGATATTAAAAACAACCATGCCAGCAGCAATAATTATGACCTGCATAGCATATATTTTATAAAATACGACATACACATCACCACCTAACCAATTTAGTTTCAAGTTTGTCACATACAAGAGTATAAAGGTAAAAATTAACAAGGTTAATTAAAATATTTATTAAAAATAATAAATAAAAAGAGTAACAGTAAAATATCACAATAGAAGTAAAAAGCAATGATATGAGGATCTGTATTTACGCAAGGCAGTGACCTAGAAGATGTAAAATAAAAAGTTAGGTATAGTATAAAGTGCATAATGTGTCATGTTAACCATTAGGAGTCTTAATTTAGTGTGGGAACAGCCTGAGGGTAGAAAAGTTAGATACTCAAATCAACAACAGTATTCTTATGAATGTGCCTGTATTAATTTTTCTATTTATTTACCAAAAACTTTGTCCAAAGCGACACAAAGTGGATCAGAATTTCTGAGTTCCAAGCTGGAAACTTGAACTGGAATGCCCCCTGAAGTTGAAGTCCCGACTCAGAAAGTCGGGGGAACCTCAGCCACCGTAACCTCAGAATTCAAGATGACAGCAGCACCCCTCATCAGCATAAGTGAAGGCCGTAGATATATACTGTTCATTAGCACTTATGTCTTATTTATGTCTCATTAAATCAGTCGCACACACAGTACTGTCCAGCCGCTACCTATGGACATGTTAGTATAGTCTTTGTATGTGAAAAAAAAATTCATAATGTATTGTTATCTGGCATTGCTAAAAATGACCCTGGTATGAACTGGTTCTGCTAAATGTCTTTGCGATTCATCATATTAGAATGTGGTTGCGTGTGAGGTCAGCTCTGACTTCATCTCCGATTTTGGCGGTAAATGGAACGCCACATATGTATCTGACATTCCATTGCCACTACCTCATATCTGTCCTTAGAAGCAGCATAGTGTAATGGGGTGCAGCCATTCTGGTTGACGGGGTTCAGCTCTGCTCCTTTGCTTATCAACGCTTTCACGATTTCTTCTCTGCCAGCAGATGCTGCGATGTGCAGAGGTGTCCAGCATGCCTGAAATGTTAGAGCAATATATCAAAGCAAGATGGATTAACAAAAGAAGTTTTGTATTTCTCAATTATCAGTTTTTTAAATCATCTTTAAAGTCGTGTCACAGAATAATCAGTTATAAAACCATACATAAAACTCACACTTACTTACATCATCTTTAAGATTAACCTCAACCTCAAAGTTCAACAGGAATTCCACTATATCAGTGTGACCCGCTGAACAAGCCCAATGAAGAGCGGTTCTGTGGTCCTGTTGAAAAAAAATAAAAATACTGGTCTGTTAGAAAGTTGATCGCAGTCAGTTTTTAGCAGGTTACCACCCAGGAAACTACCTGAATCAGAAACCTGTTTAATGCTTAGTAAACATCATCATTTGCACTAAAACAGTATAAAAGTTGGCCCAGGCTGAATTTAAGTCGCCAGTCATTCAACCCCAGGACTGTATCCATCCGACTCACCAAACTGTCTTGAAGCAATTCCTCAAGAACTAACAATGTAATTTTACATCTTACCTGGTCTGTTTTGGTAACCAGTGATTTATCAGACAATATGCACTGTTTTAACTGGTCAAACTTGCCAGCATAAGCAAAATTGCAGACTTCTAAATTTGACACTGAACCTTCCATAGTTACTACTCCTCAAGAGGACGTTATTTTTCCCTCCGGGTCACTTTTTGCTCAGTACCTTCTGTCGGCGGTGCTAAAATTATAGCGATACACAAACTAGATTCGTGACGTTTCAAAATGGCGCACTAAGCAAATGGAAAACTATATAAATTGTAAAAACTTTTAAAGTAAATAAAACATCCTCAATACATCGAATGATTGAGAAATTAACGTTAGCACTGTTATCGTTAACGCTAAGCCGTCATTAAACATAACAGTGAAGGAACTGTTCGAGCATTAGCCTCACCTTATAGGATAGCTTTAGCTGCTCTAGTATTTATACGTCTACACTAAAATCCCGATTAGAAATGTTATTCGCGCGCCATTTCCGGTAAGCTGCAGCAGGAACCAAGGTTTTGTCGCTTTGTTTCTGGGGGGACTTCCTGCAGGAGTGCCGGCATGAAAGAACAGTGAAGAAAGCTGGAAAACAAGCTTACGTCTGCTCACTGGTAACAGGCGTACGACTGCACAGACGGAAGACTATTGAATTATATTGTTTTAAACCATCTAGCACACCCATGGCGTCAACAGTAGTAAGTTTAGACGTTCAGCTGATTTGTTTGTGATCCAGCTTGCACCTTGATGTTTGTACTGGTTCGTTTCTCAAAAGTGCAGTACCAACACTTTGTTGCATTTGTTAAGATGAATGGATGGAATAGGTTAATTACATCTGAGATGGCTTATTCATTTAAGTTTAGTTAATTTTGCTGTTTAATTGTAAACTGTAAATGATAATATCGATGTAATATGTGACACGTGATTGGGAACATTCGCTTTTATTTATCTCACCAAACCATAAATGTCCACAAAATCTTTAAATGCGGTAGGGGAGTGTATATTTATATTTACAAAGTATATTTACGCATACCGTTCTTATGGCATCGGCTGGGGAATTTATTGGTTAACCGGGTTTTAAACAACATGAGCTTAAAAGATGCTGCAGTGCAACTTATCATTTCCCGTAATATTTGTCATCCTCAGGATTTCAGGACGCACGTAGATCAATCATGTAGATATTCTGAAGAATTTGTTAATATTTATTACGACTGCATGGACAAAAAAAGGAGGGTATGTTTTTTTTTTGGCTAACTATGTACATTATGCTATTCCATGTTAATATTATTTGCACTAATATACATTTAATTATTTTTGTCTTTTTAAATCAATTTTATGCAAGCACCTTACAAGACTATACCTGGACAAAGCAACTCTCGTGTGGAATGGTAATGCTGTCTCTGGCCACGACGCCCTTGGGGAATTTTTCGAGTCCCTGCCATCAAGTGAATTCCAGGTTCACACGCTGGATTGCCAACCAGTGCATGGTAAGGAAATGAGCTGGCCTGCATTAACGGTTTGAATTTACACCTTATGGATTATTTTAGCAGCTTAAGGTACAATGACCCATGTAAAAATTAATTTTCAGATCAAGCAACCCAAGGACAGACAACTCTGTTGGTAGTTACTGGAGGCTCTGTCAAGTTTGATGGCAACAAACAGCACTACTTCAACCAGAACTTTCTTTTGACCGCTCAAGCGTCTCTGACAAGTGACCAGCCTGTGTGGAAGATAGCAAGTGACTGTTTCAGATTCCAAGACTGGGCCAGTTGAAGCTATGTTATATACATTTTTTAAAAAGGTACTCTTTATAAAAACCATAACCATGTGAAATCTGTTAATAAAATCTTTAAATGCTTGAATACAAAGCCAAACAATATCCCAATGACTTAAATTTTATTTTAAACAACAGATACATTAACTAAGAAAGGAATATAGCCCATATCCCATTGTCACACATGGAAACCACAATTTAATAAATAACAGTATTCAAATCAAAAATTAAGAAAAAAAAGATTGCATTGGAAACAAAACATTACTTCCAAACTTTAAACAATGTTTGGCATTTTTTTAAACCCTGAGGCCTGACTATGCATTTTCCTACTTGTCAGTTTTCTTTTCCAATGACACTAATCATGTAATTTGACTTTAAGGTGATGTGCCAAACTTCACGAGTGAAATAAAATATTCAGAACTGGAGGGGAAAAGAACACAAATAATTGTGCATTTTCACCCCCCACCAAAAAACTGCAGCAAGTGTCAGACAGGACATTGTTGATGTTCTTTCGAACAGAAATGACTGCTTAAATTACTGTGACATTTTAGCATTGAGTGCAGTTGACTGTATTTTGATCATTTCTGAAAGTGGTTAAGAGGTGCAATTCTATATTGTCTCAATTCATTTAAATCTACAGGCATGCATACAAAAAATGCCCGAAATACCTAAAATCAACTGGAGGGAATATAAACATTAAGAAAATGTAGTGTCCCTTTCATGTGCTTCACATAATCATAACCAAACTATTTCACTATTCCAGGCACTTCTAGACACAACCTGTCTGCACATCATCTTCATTTCTACACACACATTCACACACAAGCTAGCGGTGTACAATTTACAGTCAACCGAAAGATCTTAAAAGACCTATTACACAATCATGATACAGTATTAATCAAAAAAAAGTTTCTAGAGACTGACAAGTTAACATATAGCCCACGCTTCAATATAGTTAAAGTTGTATGTGTAAGACAGCTAGAGAAAAAAAATGTAGATTTATGAGTTTGTATTTCAATTTCAGGTTAGTTCTGGCTTGAATATGAAGAGTCATTTTACAAACAAACCAAAATTTTCAAGCATTTCAGATCATACACCTCCTTTCTTCGCATTTCTAAAAGTAAACATTGAAAACTTCATGTGCCCATTTAGAGTTTAATGTATTTCCAACTCATTCATTGCACCTCACCTTTTTTAATTGTGCAAAATATGAGAAGTATATCAAGACTTCAATGAATAATTATTTACAATTTGGGTCAGTGGTAGATTGTAGAGATATCTGACAGCAATAAAAGACTGAGCACAAATACTGGTACACATAAACCTCAGGCAAAAGAATAATCTATAAAGAGAAAAAAGCAGTTCAATTACAAAAAAAGTACAAATAACGTTGGCGCCATGCAGGATGAATGTGTGCCACTATTTGCAAAGCATATATAGATAACTATAAATTATGTCCTGTGTCCGCATCTCTCTATGCAATCCTCAAGCCGACATGGGTCATTCTAACCCCTGAAAAATTACTTCCAGAGTCATGGACGGTTTTGCGCTACATATCATGATGAAAATCAGCCGACTTTGCACAGGCAGACTTTGGAAACTGAAGAAAGGAAACTGGCTAAATAGCTAAAGTTCATCGCTGAACATTTGCCTTAAATATTAAATTATTTCATAAAATGAATTGGCGAACAACTGAGATATATCTATCAATGACTTCAGTTACAATTCTTCATAAAAGGCACAGCATCTCTGCCGGAAACCTAGGGGTGCCAGCCATCCATGCATTTACTCGTCAAACTGCAGGAGCCTTCACACTTGTATGTGTACATGTTTTCCCTCCAAATGCAGTACAAATTTCCTGAACAAAAAGCAAAATTTCTGTGAAAAAAAGGTCAAAAGCTTAAGCCAATATTTAGGGACAAAATTGGAAGGAAAAAAAAAACCTCACATAAATCAATAGTAACCTACACTTACGGATGGCTGGCAACCTGGTCTCACCGGGAGGCAGTGCCAAGAAATGCTGAGATGCCCAACATTCGGTACAGTTCGGCACAGCTTACTCCCTTTTATCTTATACAGAACGCTGATATACATACAGTATATTTTAAGTTACAAAAGATTGGTAGGCAGTTTAAATGGCAGTTTTACTTCCCTTGAAAGAATGCTTGTGAAATTTGACATGAGACCTTTTGGATGTTTCTGTAAAACTGGTATTATATCGGTCCCTATACACAATACTGTAAGCTCTGCACTGTGATCTAAAACTATATTTGACACGGTCCCAGTGTCAGCGACTGACAGGTCACCACAAAAAGCTATCTAACAAAAATGACTGATCCTGTAGGCTTCAATAACCATTACAGACGTTCTTAGGCTTGCCGATGGCCCTACTTTCCCCCATACATTCTTTCAATGTCATGGAGATAGTGGTCTTTCAGCTCCTTCCGCTTGAGTTTAAAGGCATCAGTGACAAGGCCTGTCTCCGGGGTCCAGGGTTCTGGGCTCAAACGGACCTTGACTGGGATTTCAAACCGCTGCAGTTTGTCTGTTGGGAAAATTAATATGAAATCTTTTTCTGGTATACACAGGCCCAATTGGGCATGACCAGAGAGGGCAGGGTGAAGACTATAATACTGTGCAAAAGTCTTAGGCAGTCAAAGAAAGTAAAATGTTTAAGGCTATTTATCAGGGTAGTAAGTGTATATTTGCTTGACAAAAAACATAATTTAACAGTACAGTACATGCGAATTAACAGTAACACAAAAATAATTTCTTCTGTTTTCCAAAAAGTTACTTATATCTTGTTGGACAGCCAGATGACACTACTTTGGTTCCCAATCCTCTCCTCAGGGGCACCTCAGACATTCCATATAGTCATTAAATTTCTAATAAATTTCTAAAACTAGCTCAATTAATAAATTAACTTAATTACAAAACTCAATGAGGTAGAATCAGAAAAAAAAACTTTACTGATCCCATAGGGAAATTGCTTTTGCTACAACTGCACACACACACACACACATATAGACACACAGACAGACTCCACTGGACATGAGGAACACTATATAGCAGGAAGGAAAATTAATATCACAAACACAAGTTAAAGAGAATGAAATAAGATCTAAAATATAAAGACAGAATAGGTATCAAATAAATGACAGTACAAACTCTTTAGGAAAAAAAGATATATATCCCATGTGTATTTTACTTCTTCTGTTCTAAATTCTAGAATCTATAGAATTTAACCTCATTTTGAAAACGGACTGGGGTAACTTCAACCCCAAAAATAACTAATTATACTGTTTTCAATGAAGTAATACTTATGGTTATGTAACTAGTTCCTTAAAAAGGATAAGGGGTATATTAGCTTAAAAGAAAAGCTGTACAGTGGAGGTGTTTGATAGGGTGCATCTTGTAGTCACAAAAGTCGCTCACATAGTATTATAACATGATAGTATTAATATTGCACATGGTGCCGCGGTGATTAGCCAAATGATGGGGTAGCGGTCGTGTCAAAAAACACATGGGGTGTATTTGATGGTTGCTGCCAATACTGGGGTGACTTTAGGAGAGGCTTCGAAATGGTTAAGCTAGCACACTTTGACAGACATCACGATTTTACACCAACATGAAGAGCATTTAAAAATCATTTTATTTGACCGCTTAAGACTTTTGCACAGTGCTGTGTGTGAGTGCACCGATTCAGCCTGGATATGACCAGGGAAAACAGATTTGAGGACACTTACTTGATTTAGCAACCTCTTTGATTTCCTTCAAGACCTCAGCCTCAATGGCGGGGTGGTTGCAGATCTCCTCCCAGGTCCCTTGAACTCCTTTCCCACATGCAAGATCCATCAACTTTTTCTTGTTAGGCACAATAAAGCTGATGATGTAGTTCTGGTCACTGCATGATTGAGGCACAAAGACATGGCATCGAGAACATCCATCACAGGAACTAGCACAGAACCACTGGCTCTGGGAGGGACAGCAGATACCTGTTGGCATAGACGCATATGTTGTCGATGAGGGGGCAGCTCTTCAGCGCAGACTCGACCTTCCCCAGAGAGACGTACTCTCCCGCTTGCAACTTGACAAGGTCCTTCTTTCGATCTAAGGGGGCACAGTTCCCACGAATGACAAGTCACTTAATGAACTGTGAACCTGATGTGCCACTAGACTGTTACCATGCCAATGACTCTTTAAAAGGGCAGAGAAGAATAGGTGAAAAATGAGATGCGGGCTACAGCCCAAACAGTATTTAACCTGATACGAAAATCTCTCAGACCTGCATTTGATTATTTGGAAATGTTACTAGGGTGTCTGAGAATGCTATTGTGCCACCTCCTCACAAACTGAGCTAAGACTGCGCCAGGACAAGTACTGCCTCTCCTGGGCACTTACCTACAATCTGCAGACAGCCATCAGGGTGAATCTCACCCACATCTCCTGAGCAGAACCAGCGCTGGCCCTGTTCGTCCACAAAGAAGTCATCACTCTTGCATTCGCTCCTGTAGTAGCCCATGGTGACATTGGGGCCCCCGATCAGGATCTCCCCACGTGGATGGGGCTGGTCCCATGTAGTGTAGCCACCTGAAAGTGATCAAGAAGGTTTCTCTCAGAGGCTACGACAGCATATACTGAGAAAGTGACCAGCTGAGTCCATTATATCAATATGCTGAAGACACTTGACATGAATATAAAACTGTTTCTCAACCCAGTCCTTGAGGCCCTCATACAGCCCACATTTTTGCACCTTACCAACTCCCAGCTCACCTGTACCAGGTTTTTTGGTGTTCTTGATTGCTAATTTGGTTCAGGTGTACAGGGAGCTGGGAAGGAACAAAAATGTGGATTGCTGGGGGTCCTTGTGGACTGGGTTGAGAAACACCAGTATAGAATTAATTGTATTTTGTATCCATGCATGTATAACCAATATACAACAATACCAATCTGTGTGTTCATATTTGAAAATGAACATGAATATAGCGGGAGTGGCATGGTGGTGCAGTGGTTAGCATTGTCACCTCACACCTCTGGGAGTTGGGTTCTAATCTTCACCTGGGTTCTGTGTGTGTGACGTTTGCATGCTCTCACCATGGGCACTTTGGGTACTCTGGTTCCCCCCCCACAGTCCAAAAACATGCTGAGGCTAATTGGAGTTGCCAAATTGGCCATAGGTGTGTGTGTGTGTGAACTCTGCTCCGGACCCCCTGTGACCCTGAATGGAATGAGTGGTTACAGGAAATGGATGGATGGCTGACAAGACTATAGGGGGCCAATGGCTCTTCTAAATTTCACAAATGGATCAGTAAACCCAGCCAAATAGACAGGCTGCAGTTGGTGCCATGCATGACATCACAAATAAGCAATCAAAAAGACTGGTGGTGTCATTAAGTGCCCTAATTTAGCAACATAATACTGACCATTTCACTTTAACTTTCATTTAATTCACCTAATACTCATGGCCACCTAAAATGGGATCCAAAAATGTGTGTGTTTTTTTAAGTTATAATCTGCCAAAAAATTCACAGGAATAAAATATGACTTTTTTAGAGGGCTGGGAAAATGGTTCTATGGCATTAATTTACAAAAAAGAACTGAGAAACTGGTGGTACACCCTTGCAAGGGGGACTACTGACCACAGGAGAATGTGTGGGGCAGGGTCCAGGTGACTGTGCAGAGGTGAGCTTGTGGTTATGTGTGTGTGTGTGGAGGCGGGGCTCTGCTTACCCTCGAGCCAGTCCCTCAGTTTGATCTCACAGCAGATGAGTGGAGCCCCCACTCTACCTGTGCTATAGTCTGCCACTGACATAAGACAGCAACACAACCAGTCAGGAAACACTCAGAATACAGCACTCTGTGTTTATATTACCTGTGTTCAAAACAGGGCTGCATGCATGAATACTACGTTTGGAAATGAAGTGAGGTGAATTTGTACAAGATTAAGAGATATTTGGGTATTATTTATAATACTTTTAAAATCCTATTGCAATATACTCCTGAGATCCAACAGTTAATTTTTGACCTCTATTGGACATTATGTTTTTGCTCATAGCGCTCAAACTATATATGCCACTCGATCAGGTCCTGTTGTTCTTTAAGGAGGACAGCTGGGGGGTTTAAGATGACATCACATCTGTGGGGATGTGCTTTTTACCATCCCAAAACTTAAATTTATACATAAAAAAAATAATTAAAAAAATAATAATAAATAACAATAATAATAATAATAATAATAAACCCTGCCCAGAACCTTAGGAGGATAAGAGAACTTAATTCTAGGTCTACATCTTAGTTGCTTAAATTAACCTCTGTCACTTCCAGAAGACAGCTGAGCAGTTGTGCCTTAGCCCAAACGAGACTGAATGATCAGGTGGGAAAGTCTCTGCCCCAGGGGATGTTCCTGAATTAAAGCTAAACCTGCTCATTTGACGCTCAGGGTAATGCTCAGCTGGCAAGAGAGGCCATCAATTACATCAAGTAATTAAGGCTCAGATGCCCTCATGATTACATACACCTGACTTCCACAACAAAGGACCAAGTCATACTGTGAATTAAGGCTGATTTAAGTTATGGGGGGCGGGGTGACACTCGCAATGCAGCTACTGTGATGGTGTGTCAGCACCATACTGCCACAGTGGCACCGCTGCTGCTCCTCACCCTCAGTGATGGTTCCTGCACCACAGGTCTCGGTCAGCCCATAGCCCTGGCCCACTGGGCAGCAGAAGCAGACGTTCATGAAGCGCTGTGTGGCAGAGGACAGAGGCGCCCCTCCCGAAAGCATCATGCGCACGTTCCCCCCCAGCAGGGCCCTCACCTTCTTAAACAGCAGCCTAGAGACAGAGAAATACGGTGTTACGGAGGGGGGGTGGAAAATAAACACCCACGCCCAGCCCATGTGCCGCTGTCTATGCAAGCGTGTGTCTTTGGGTTAGAGCAATTGGGTTAGAGCAAGTTGGTAAGTGATGTTAAGATTTATATCAGACCAAGACAAAATATTAGTAAGATACAAAAAGGTTATGCTCTGCAGATATTGGAACGTCATTAATAAACATCTTTACCGATCTGAGTGCTTCATGACAGCATGTGTTACTACCATTTTCTTGAGTAGAGATGCTGATGGAATGATAACAATTTCCCAGATGGCCCCATAACCTCCCCCCATCTAATCCCTACTTCTCCCACACCCCCAAGTCTCTACAGCCTCGCCCCACCTGTCCAAAAAAATATTTATTCAAAGCTCAACTTTGTGTCACTTGTCTCAATATAATTAGGCTCAAAAGAGCCGCGAGAGTGGCTATGCTTTCATGCGCCACCACTAAGTTACACTGCTTCAGTTTCGGTTCAGTTTGTCCCAAAATGAAATGAATTGTCCCAGACATCACCTATAAAATTTTCCTGGAAGTTATGAAAAGATCCATGAAATACTTGAAGAGTTACTGTGTTCACAAGATCAAGCGTCTCAGCCGCCCTTTCCATCCTTTGCTGCCATCTAGTGCTGCTGCAATTTTGGTACAATTTATCTCAAAATTAAATGTGTAGATCTTCATCCATATTTTTTGTGATATAGTAATAAGATCTATCAAATACTTTTTGAGTTATCATGTTCTAAAGAGCAAGTGTTTTCTGCAGTCACCCTTCCCTTTTGTTGCCAGTAAGCACTGTTGTTTCAGTACTGGTGAGATTTAATCAGTTCCAGTTCATCACTCATACGATATATCTGCAATGTTTGAAAAAGATTCATCAAATATTTTTGGAGATATTATGCTAAAGATATAATTGTTTTCAGTGGTGGAGAACTGGTCCCTACACCATTTGTATTCCCCGCTTGGGAAATACAAGTAAGCTTCTTTATATTCCATTGCAATGTTTGGTTGCTTAGAATGAATTTTTATACAAAATTAAATTTTAAGCATCCTTTCGCGCATAGCCAGACCTTAACCAGAAGGCTTTGTTCACAAATCCAATCTGCTCACCAGCACCAGGGGTGGATAGATAATGTCAAGAAAGTAAAAATCCAGGCCAAGATTTTATTTCAACCAAGCAGTTGAGTACTCTGTGACTGTGACTCTTCATACTGAGCTGGTTGGACCTGAACTGTCCACCTCTGACAAGCACCATACAAAATCATATGCATTTCTGGCTGTTCTGTAATTGACGTGTACAGCAGGCAGGTGAGGGTCATGCACGTGCACTTACTTGTTGCAAAGCGGCGCATCATAGCCCATTTTGACCTGCTTCAGTTTATAGTCGTATCCCAGCTGAAACAGCGTCCTCTGCACGTAGCCCATCTCCTGCACCTTGCTCATCACGTTCTTGTAAATGCGGTCCATGATCTCCTGTGAGTTAAACCAATCCCACGTCAGCCATCGGTCTCTGCTCGAACCGAGGGTCGTGGTGAGTAATGGGCCCTAGGTTATAGCTTATTTGTGTTCTGCATAGACATGGGGCATGCCTTTTAGAGCCTGATTGGGTCTAGAGGTTACAAAATCTGTTATGTAATGCCAGCCACCAGCTGCCAACTGTTAGCAAATGGACTTCTGAGACATAAACATTTATTCTCATAAATGATTGCTTTAATAGTCTTAAAACGCAAAACAAAGTATGCTTTCCGCATGCCAAATAGTATTTCTCTCTAACTACTAAATAAACACTAATAACGAGAATGTCTTGTTCATTGTAAATGGCATTTGTAGAGATCCTTCTTCCTGGAATGTGGCTTGGTGGTTCACAGCCTTGTACATGACAGTCAGCCATGATGCCCACATGCGAGCCGCAGGAAGGAAGGTGCCATGAGTCTCAGTGCTTTCAGTTCAAGCAGGGACGCAGCGGACATCCTCAAATGAGACAAAGTGCCACACATTGACATGTTAACGCTTCAAGTGCCAACGGCATGGCATGATGAACGCTCAAGAGAATTACGACGGAACTATGAGTAAAAAAAAAAACCAACATGGCATGCAGACTTCCTGATTATAGCCTTTACAGCCACAAACATCAGTTAAGGGCAAAGTATGCTTTCCGCATGCTAAACCGTATTTCTCTCTAACTACTAAATAAACACTAATAACGAGAATGTCTTGTTTATTGTAAATGGCATTTGTAGAGATTCTTCTTCCTGGAATGTGGCTTGGTGGTTCACAGCCTTGTACATGACAGTCAGCCATGATGCCCACATGTGAGCCGCAGGAAGGAAGGTGCCATGGGTCTCAGTGCTTTCAGTTCAAGCAGGGACGCAGCGGACATCCTCAAATGAGACAAAGCGCCACACACTGACATGTTAACGCTTCAAGTGCCAACGGCATGGCATGATGAACGCTCAAGAGAATTACGACAGAACTATGAGTAAAAAAAAAAAAACATGGCATGCAGACTTCCTGATTATAGCCTTTACAGCCACAAACATCAGTTAAGGGCTACAAGCCTCATAATCAAATGCTCACGGCAATATTACAAACAGGTTACATGGGGAAAGGAGGTAGGGGTGGGGGGGGGGTGCTGATCCTACCGGTACAGCTGCCATTAGAGTGGGCTTCAGCACAGAACAGTCTCCTTTACTGCCTTTCTTTATCTTTGTTGACTGCAAGGAGCAAGAAAACAAACATGCATCAGGGTAATAAAAAACAGCTATTAAATTAGAAGCCAATCCTGGTGATGTAATTAACACTTTTTTTCCTTCCCTCAGTCCTAATTTCATACCTCACCACTGTTTATTTTCCATACAGTCTAAGTGGAATGCGAAATTTGCAGGGTATTCATGTTTATTGCTGCTCTATTTTATTAAAATAAAACCCAGCATGGTCACGGTTAGCTACTTAAGGCTATTTGCAGCTGCAGTGCTAAGTGGTGAACAGGTTTTGTGTCAATAGAAATATCATATTACCTCTTACTCTACAACCGTCATGTTGTAATTTGATCAGTAGATTCTTCAGAAATTGGGAGTCACCTGGTCAGACAGTGTCTGAGGAGAGGAGTAGCCAATCCGGCAGCCGTATGTCACACATGAGATCTCAGCAGTCATCTCCAGGACGTGGGCCAGCGGGAGGTAGCCAATATATGTATCCTTTGGTCTGGAGAGGCATAGCACTACATTATGAGCAATAGCGGCAATAGTGCGTGAATGTGCTGGCTCCAATTAGGAATTTTGCAAAACCACTGCGTGTTGGGTTGCTTTGACTGGGGCAGTCATGCAAGATGGTATCAATGTGTTCCCTGTGCAGTTGGACTCACCCCAGGCCCGGAATCTTCTCGCATTGGCCCGTCATGCCCGCAATGAGGTTACTGTGGATGATCATGACGCCCTTGGGCTGGCCGGTGGAGCCACTGGTGTACATGACCACGGCTAGGTCAGAGGGTTTGGGTCTCTGAAACTCCCTGTTCACTGAGGAAGAGAGACGTCTGTTGGCGAGCGACCCCTCGGAGTCAAGACCAGACTTATGCACAGGAATAACCAGACTGTAGCTGTATGCTGTTATAGCAGCATTTCATGAAGAAGGTAGGACCCCAACAATGACTTAAGGCCAGGGGCCCCCATCTCCCCTAAATTCGGCCTTGCTTTGAGCCTATGCATTTATGCTACCACATGTATGCTATAACATCACAGAACGTCATCTGTTCTATGCTTTAAAATTATATGTAGAAGTTTGAGCACCCATGGCCAAAATACATTATTTGTTAGTTTTCTAAGTGAAAGGGGGCAGGAAACAAATATTATTTGTATTAAATTTTTAATGCAGAATTATCATTTACTTGCTGAATTTAACATATTCGAAAAAAAGCAGCATGTGCAAACATTTGGGCACTCAGTCAGTCAGGATTTAGTAACATCTGTTTTGGCAGAGATCACAGCCTGGAGGATACTAAGTCTTTCTATATTTGCAGTAGGTTTTTCCCCCCACTCTCCTTGCAGAACACTTCTATATTAATAGTGTTAGGTCCACTTCCACTGCCTGTTTGAGATCCACTCTCACATATAGTAATTCAAGTTTGAGGATTATGAAGTTCATTCCACAACAATCTGTCCTTTCTTGAATGATTTCATGGTCCCAGGTTCTTCAATGACTTGCAGGACCTTTTGATACTCAGTATTATCTACTCTTCTCTCTACCCACACGATACCTCCTGTATCACTGGAAGCCAGAAGCATAAGAGATCCCCGATGCATAGCAGTTGGAAAAGTGTTCTTAAAATGCTTTTCTCCAAATGTACCTTCTTAATGTTTTAATGTCTTACATATTCTATTTATTGCTGTTTTGGAAATCTCAGTATATAACCCATGCAACATAGAGTTAAAATGACAAAGATACCTTGAATTTTAGCCAAGGAGTTCCATTTTTAATTCATTAGACCACAGCGGCTGTTTGCAAAAAGCCCCTGGCCTACCAAAGTGTTGTTTTGTACTTTTCAAATGACTTTTATGGTGAGATTGCAGATAAGGTTTCTTTCTAATGACTCTTCCATGCAGTTCATGTTCATACTAGTTACATTGCACTGTTAAACCTTCCTACATGCCCTTTGCAATCATGTGGGACCTTTGGCTCTCATACCTGACAAGATTTCAAACAGATCCATCTATTTAATCTAGATTGTCTTGACTGCAACAATCTACTGTTTGAACATTTCAGATGGCAAGAAGGAAGTGTTTAGAATTTTTTTCTCCAGATTTCTGTCTGCTTGTAAGAGACAATGATCTTTATTTCCTGATCCTTATACAGCTGTTTAGTGGATCCCATGAGTCTAAACACAATATTCAGAGGATTTATTAATCTGGAACGCCTAATTAATCAAATATGTTAAGTTAAAAAAATGAATAGCAATTGTGCATTCAAATTTGAAGAATTTTATCGTTTTTGTTGACTGCAGTAGTTGTGTTAGCTTCTTTTCACATGGAAAATCATCCATCCATCCATTTTCCAGAACCACTTATTCCATTACGGGTCGCGGGGGGTCCGGAGCCTATCCCGGAGGCTGCGGGCGCAAGGCAGGGAACAACCCAGGA
>JAAGVU020000002.1:22902398-22928477 GCA_011763525.2 Mormyrus iriodes
CAAGGGGGAGCATGTAGATGTTGAATAGGAGAGGCCCAAGAATGGACCCTTGAGGCACTCCACATGTGATATTTGTTTGCTCAGTTTTGCAATCGTCTGTGACTCACAGGCCAACTGTGTCATCCTTCAGGACAAATGGAGAGAATAACTACCCTTTCTTCCAAAATGGTGATACCTCATGAAAAAGGAAAACCAAATTCCCCAGGTACTGTCAAATTCTGTGCCTTGAACTTTGGTGTACAGGCAGCGTACATAGATGCATCTCAGCCACCCCAAATTTCATCAGAGATGCACTCTGACCCACTGCAGTGATCACAGCAGCAATACCAACCCAACTTCTTGATATTCACTATTTGTACACCCAGACACATCACTGACCCACATGCTATTTAGCTCCTCAAGACCTTCATAAACATTTAGCTCCAGAAAGATCTGTAATCCAAGAATGTATCGAACTATGGGAACTAAATGTCATTGAAATTTGATTCACAAAAAGATTAATCTGCCACACCCTGCCCTCAGTCCTTCAGTACTCTGTTATAAAACAAACAAAGCCTTGAGCAAAAATATTTAATATCCATCCATCTTCATCCTGATATCGCAAACAACACAGAAACTGTGATTTCAACATAACAGATAACATATTGACTATTATGAAGAACTGTGAACTGTCCGGAAAACTGATGTAACCTAAATGAAACATTCATCTGCATTACTGGTTATTGGGGCACACATGTAATATGCTCATCTGAAATGAGCAAATTTGAAATTTTAGGCCTAGTGTATAATAAAATTCTGAAATGAAGATTCACTTTTAAATAATAATAGAACTTTCTGCACTAACAGAACCCTGTATAACTTTAACTGTGTAAAAAGACAGCGGCTATCAAGAGATTCAGAGTTGACCTTCACCAATAAGGTACCATCATTTATTCCCAAGGATGAAAGGAGAAACTGGGAGACAGGGACTGATTTAAAAAAAAAAACAAAAAAAAACAAAACAAAAAACAACAAAAACACCAAGTAGATCTTTGCAAAATTCTCCACCTACCCTTCCAACCTTTTGAGTTGTGAAATAACTGTGATCTTTTGGTTTTTCTTCCATAACTGACAAGTATGTAACTACAGGCAGGTGGTTTGTAAATTTTGTGCATCTATAGGTGAGGCCATTTTAGTTGGGAAGGCTAAGCAGGTCTAATGCATCTTATAAGCCTAGATCTTAATATAGATATCCAATTATGCAAATGCTTTAGTAACAAAACAGAATATGTAGTATGAAAAGAAAATGAAGGAAACCAGTAAAATTTTATTGTACAGTTTATTGGACAATTCTTTCATTTTTCCTTCTCACTCTTTCGATGCCCTTAGAAATTTGAGCCATATACTCTAAAAATAACTGTTCTGAATATTCAAAGCTTTATTCAAATTGTTATCACAAATCTCTCAAGCATGACAATGTCCCCCGAATGACAGTTAATAAGTGTGTGCAATGTCCAGGTGCAGACCTTACTACGCCTAACCTAGAAACCACATTCAGAAAGTTATGAAAGCAAATCCATCAATCAATTCAATCAAATCAGATCCATCAAATCAATCCATCCATCCATCGGTGTAGATTTGGGTCTGGATGGTTGGGACATATCCCTACCAATATTGTAGGAATACTGTGCGTGTTTAGAGAGGCAGGGGGTTGTGGGCTGATTTGGTTCCTACCAAAGCTGAAACCAAATCTGCGCCCTTGCATCGTTGCACCCTCGCATCGTTGCACCCTTGCATGCAAGTCAGTTCTTTGATCGTACATAAATAATAAACAAACAAACATATTAAAAATTAATTAATTCATTCAAAAAATATTCAAAATATTTACATTGCTAATAGATCAGCACTCTGCTTTTTTCCACTTGAAAGAAAGTAAAACTAAATTCCTTCAACACCCTGATAAAACCCCACCCAAACCTACACAGTGTGTCAAAGTGATTTAGTTTGGAGGCTCTTCAAGGTGCTTACTACCCCTCAAAAAAGTGGCTTTATAACTCACAGTCAAAAAGGCCTATCTATTCCAACACTCACGATTCATCAAGGACGAACGTCGCCGTTTCCCTTAACTTAGATGCCCTGGCCGCTAGTAACACATAAGACACATAAGGCGGAGAAATTAACACGGGAATTGCATGCGACTTATTTCTGAAGGCAGATTTTTGTTAAAAAAGGTGGCTGTTACAACAAAACCCACAGATGACGCATTCCGGGTTGATACGTAATCCGTATAAAATTGTAATAATTATTTCATATACAGTGCAAGCATTTACGGCACATTTTTCAACATGTGGATATCATAACCATGGTAGCGCCTGTACGTCATCTGCTGTGCCTGGTTCACGACAACGTATTGCTATGGTCCCACTGTTACTTACAGCTACGTTTGAATAAATTAGCAATTTGATGTCTGTTTAAATAATGTGACTAAGACACGCACCTCTGATTTATATATTACCCAAATACTTATATAATGGCTTCAAATGTTATTTCCCCACTATAATAAAAAAATATATCGTTTGCATGTGTACTATGATTTAAGAATTAATTTTCATGTGGAATTTTGACTGCACAAGTGCTATAATGAGAATTATACGAGAAGTCATTTACCATATGAATACTCAAGACGCTTCACAATCACATTATAACATCCATCAATAAAACATGGGTCCAAGGTGCACGGAAGAAGCACCTTAAGTTTAACATGAATCAGTTACAAAAATGAAACGTTCTATGTGATTATGGTACAAATATGAAAGTGGGAAGAATGCTATTAAATTGTTTCTATTTAATCGGTTTTGATGTGTTGGTTCCGGCTGATAATGGCTCAAAATGTTGACCAATATCTGGCACACAAATTATACAGCAAAAAATCTTACAAAACAGTACAATTGAATTTTTGGAAGACCGATATATATCTTGCTAAAATGTGACTGAGAACAAATACTAAAGAGCAGGTATTAAAATACAGCATGAGCTACATAGTACTCTAACGTAATATACCGGCATCCTTACCTTCAGCAACAACACGCCTGCCGATTTCTTTACGCTGCGACCAGACATGACCGACAGTAACCTCACCATTTTCCTAAGGAACTAGAAAACCCGGAAACACCAACGTCATCTGACTCCATTTTTCTGAGCCAATAAAGGTGCAGCTGGGACCACGCCTTTGTCTGATTCGCTTCCCGGTTTTCAACGGCGAGCACCCACGTTTCAGAAGTGATGGTTCATGATAAGTCAAACGCGTTTAGCACAATACATATTCGGCAATGTTAAGATGCTGCGCCATAAAGCATGTTCAAAATCGTTTAAAAACAGACACACGTTGTGTAAATTATGAAGCAATTCAAATAGTTCGACCACGTGGTGGCATATTTATTGTTTGGGGTGATGACTGGGGGGGGGGGAAAGCATAGGTAAAATACTGAAGCAAGCTCTGAAAATGGTCAATGTTTCTAAAAATGAGTGTCCATCTATTCATTGATCTTTAAGCTCCTTATTTTGTACAGGGGCGTAGCGTTATATGCTAGGAAGGCCAGGGAACGAGGAAGGAAACTACCTCAGAAAGGATGCCACTTTATCATCGCAGGGCAGACAATTGGTAACTGCTGAAAACTGTAATTTCGGTAAAATATAACCATAGATATAACTAAAATATGGCCATTTTACCGTGATAAAATATTTTCATGTTTTTGTTGCATCGACATACCTGTAATGTAAATGGTTAACAAATTTGTCCTTATGCAATCGTTTTCTGGTTATCCTAAGCTCAAAAGGGACATACATTAAAACAATGCACTTTAAATCCACAGCACTAACCAGAGCTACTATTAGGATCTCATGTTCTTATCACTCAATGTTATTTACTCAAGTTAATACCAAAACAATAGCCACAATCCATAAACATGCGAACCTTCCAAGGAAGAACCTGATTAAGTGGAAATTAAAAGTTCAATGCATTTGTCAGTAGTCTTCCAATGATTATTTGTAAATCAAATGAAAATGGTGTACCCTGGCATGATGACTGTGATGGGAGATTATTAAATGTGATTACTGCTATTCATGACAAATATAATGAGGACACAGTTATTAGTAATGGCCGAGTGTAATTAAATTGGATTTAAGTTTTTTTTCTACAGAATGATCAAGTAAAACTGGTCATAGTGGATTTTGTTTTAATTCCAAAAGCAGTTCACGTAACACTGGATGTCAAAGTGCATACTGCAAGACAATGGACATGATGTGGAAGCGGGATATACTTCCTCAGACATAATACATCCAAAATAAAAAAAAAAACCTGGAAATATCTTTGCATTACAAGAGAACAAAAGTAGTTAATGGGGCTGTCTTTCAGGTAAATATAATTCTCATATCATGAACAGTGTAATAAAATCTCAAACCCCAAAAAACGACCTAACAAGCCCATAGGATTATCACTTCTTGCCCTCTACCATGATAATGTGGTAACCGAACTTGGTTTTGACAGGAGGGTCTGTGTACACGGGTTTGTCCATAGTGCTGACAGGGAGGGCAAATGCTGCATCTTGAAATGGCCCAACCATGGATCCTCTGGTCATCCAGCCAAGGTCACCCTGTGACACCCAGAAAACTCACAATCAGTATTGGCTGAGTGAAGTTCAGCCAGTTAAAACATTAATAAGCCAGGGAACTAATGTGGAGCAAATATCTTTTCATAATTCACAGCACAAAATGCAATATTTTTTTTTTGCAATGTACATTGGACGTAACGAAAGATCAATGAGAAGTACTACACACAACCTAAATACACGTCACATTGAACTGTAGCTCTACAGTTTTAAAAAAAGTTATAGCACCACCTAGTGGGAGAGTGAGTTAAAGTACTACATAAAAGTAAAACAGAGACATGTCTAGACCTGTGGATACTTTTGGCTGTGGTCATAGCTGGTAACGTACAAAGGTGAACTTCCATGATACTTTCATGATAAAACAACTGCTGTCACACCAGCACTAGCTGCCCTAATGTATTATATTAATACAACAATGACAAATATTTTGCTTTGTTGGAGTAATTAATGCATTACATTTTTGCTGTCATTCCGCACACCACTCTAGATAAGGCCATTTACTAAGTGTATAAAATGAAACAATTAAAAACAGATGGTCATTTCACAGTATATTTGTTCTTCCTGCTTACCCCCTGTCTGGCTTTGTCTTCACTGTACAGTGATGCCACTTCACTGAACCGCACACCGGACTTCAGTTTCTCCATGGCCTCCATACATTTACCATGTTTCTCGCAAAGGATATGACGTACCTGGGTAAAAATGTGTAAAGTGGGAAACAGCATAGTTAGCAAGCTCTCCTGTTCCACTGCACATGCCATGACTCACCATGCAATAGTCTCAGGCAACAACGGTTTCCTAAAACGTAAGGGCAATAACAAGCAGTCTACCACAAGGCACGCCATTGTATAGAGCACACTAGATATTCAATACGAGGTTAACTTTTCTGATTAACATCACTTAGAGTATTGCTATTCAATTATTGTCCGAAAGGGCTAAATCTAGGATGCCTTTCGTTCCAGCCATGCTGAACCACCTGACTGAACTAACTGACTTAAATTAATCAATTCAAGTCACATGTTTAACGTTGAAATAAGTGCTATGAAATTTTCTGACTGTAGCTGCTCAGACAGAAAAACTGAACAGCTGCTGATATAAAACAGCTTAAGTAACCTTTGTGTATATATTTAAGGCATCGAACATTTAAAATGGAGCCATAGCTACCCATGAGGCTTTGCTATAAGTTTTCATCTTTTGATAATTTGTAAAACATGTCGTATACTATAGGGAAAGACATTTACAGACACCTGATTGGTTTTACCATTACAATAAGCAATGCTTCAACATAGTGAAGAATTAAGGACTTTAAGGAGATATGGCAAATTAGAGAGACGACTACATCACAGACAGACTTTAGCCAGTATTTACCATAAATGTTTAATTTAAAAATCAAATCAAGAGCTCAGTGCACAGAAGCAAGACCTAAATTCATGGGGTCCAGATCTGAGAAACGCTAGTTTCATAGAACCAAATAACCATGCACATATTCTGTGGCTGAAAGACCATTATTTCTAATTAAGATAAAAATTACACAAAGTGGTAGGATTGTTGGTTTATAGCAGTTCTTATTTAAAGTAAAGTCATTGTTTTCTCCTAGTGGTACTCTCTGGTTATGCTCACAATATACACAATGTGTATTTTAATAATTAAGGGGAAATAAAAAAATAAGCATGCCCAAAAGATCAGGTTTATAATATTCTGATGCAGGAAAATATTAAACGTAATTCACATTTCTAGTTAGATTCATTTAAACAATGACACAGACAGCCAGGGCCAGTACAAGCCTATGCGCAGGACCCCCCCTCCCCTTTTTTCGCTAAGTCGGCGCCTCCTCAGAAGATGGCGCCCTAGGCAGCCACTTAAGTCGCGAACAGTACTGAGCGGCTCTGCATACAGCAATACAAGAAAACACAACACATGGGCATGTTTTAAGTAGTGTTCAAACCTTAACAGATGTTCCCCCCTTTGGTGTCTTTTCTTTTTTATCAGCCTCACCAGTCCCCGAAGCGCCTGGAAATACAGAGGCAAACACAGTCGTCGTTAAGATAACTATACTATTTAATATCAAATAAGCAACCTACGGACTTGCCAGATAATCAAAAACATAAGAAATTTCCATGCAGCAGCACGTACTACGAAATTAAACGTTCCGCTTAGCGAAAAAACCAACAAGCTCACTAAAAAAGTATAAGTTCATAATCGGTCTAAATCTTTGGTATCCAGAAGCATAACGATCAGCGGCTACACCAGCCACTCAAACGAGCGCAACACAGTTACTAACTGCACCCAAACTACCCATCCCCACGTTTAAATAATGGGGCGGAGAGAAATACAGCACCTTTTCCACCCTTGCCACCCTTTCCTTTCGGTGGCATTTCTTTTCGGATTTATCGTATTTATAAATAAATTTACACAGGCACTATTGACAGATGTGATGCCCACACCGCCTTCCAGTTGTAAGACGTAGGCCCCCGGGTGAGGTGTTTCTCATAAAGCCTGATTCAATCGGACAAAAAAAACACACATATATATATATACATATGTTTCTAACGTATGGTTGTCCTTTTAAAAAAAGTTACATATTATACTATCATGTTAGATTATGAAGCTACGTTACTTTATAAATTGCTAGAGGGATATACTCTGATCACCCGATGACGTTCGATAAAGTCACACAAGGCGTAAGGACCCCGTGCGCTAGTCTAAGATAAAACAAATAACTGTGTAAAAATGTACTTCAAAATTCTAAATTCATCTCACGTTGATATGTTGTCGTTCAGTAATTGTATATACTGAAAAGAAGAACACAAAAGTTTATATTATATTATATATACATAATATTGCGTTAGGCAGCCTTCTGTGTGAGGAACTAGAATCTGCCATAATGTGCAAAGGTTTAGAAGTCATTCTGCATACTGCCATCTTGTCATTTATTTGCGATATTTGCTTCCTACCTATGAATGTGAAGTTAAATTCCATACGTCGATGTGTTGTATTTTCATGAGATGAAATGAAATTGATGTTGCAGACGATTGCTATTCCTATGCAAATAATGCAACATTCATGTTTGGTATATGTTAGAGCCATAATATATTTTCTTTCATTTCACACTTCTTGATATGCTTTAAGAAGAAGTAGAACGACACAGTTTTATTAGGTAATTATATTGAAAATTAAATTTGAAAATGTAACTTGACTTGGGTTAATTGTAAATTGATAATGGTGATTATCATCATCATCCCATTTATTTATCATACTTAATTTCAGGACTGTTTTGCACCTGGCACACGGTACATGAGTATTAGATGTACATATTTTGCTTTTAGTACAGGACACGCGACTGTAGTTGCAAACTTTTGTTTTTTTGTCAAAACTTCGAAAAGAAAACACAGAACTCAAGCAGTACCACACCAAATATCTTTCTTCTCTGTCTTAAAATTTTTCTTAATAACATGTTAGATTTCCCCATGTCCCCCTACTGATTCTCGGTCTACTGTCCCACTGGGCACCTTGCTTATGCTATTTCGTACTGAGTCAATAGAAGGATCCTCCGACAGAAGACCTGTAACCATGGAGACGGGGAAATGCTACAATACAGGAAGCGCCCACGGAGTGCAGTATAATGTCTCTATTTAGTTTACGTTTTTCAGTGATTCCGTTCATATAAGCAGGCACATTGCCTTTATACTTCTGAAAACGAAATAGAAGTTAATAAAAAGTTCTGTTAGATCGGTAAAATCGGTAAATTCACACTACATCTGGCCCCAGCTAAACAGGAATTCTTGGTAGCTGTTTTGCTCCACTTTTAACGGTAAGGCAAAAAAAATGATTATCGCTCGGTTTCTATAACGTCACATTCACGCAACTATAATGATTTAAAATTATTTAAAACCCCCTCCATATCTGTGCCTCGTTAACAAATTTCACATATATTGTAGGAAATTTCATAAATGTCCATAATTGATTGACTCATACGGAAGGTATATACTAGCAATTGTTGTATAACTCCATATTAATGTTATATCATTTTATTTATTGGTTTATTGTTTAATTCTTTGTTTTCCAGGAAGATAGTTTTTAAATAATAGTATGGACATGTACGAGAATATTCTTACCATTGGCAGGGGAGCAAGTGCAATGGTCTTTCTGATGAAACATGTCGAATCAAAGAGGCTGTATGCAGTTAAAAGAATACTGATTGATAACCGCCGGAAAACGAGGACCAAAGAGGCTGCACTGCAAGAAGTTGAAATACTTCAGAAGCTCAGGCATCCCCATATTGTCACTTGCACTGATCACTTCTTCGATCCACAGGATGAATACATTCACATTGTTATGGATTATTGTGATGGGGGGACATTAGATGACCAGATCAAGAAAAGGAAGGGAAAAGAACATTTTACAGAAGACTGTGTCATGGGATGGTTCGTGCAGCTCACCATGGCTGTAAATTACATACATACTGTCAAAATTCTGCACAGGGACATCAAGACCACCAATGTGTTTTTGACAAAGAATAACTTAGTAAAACTGGGAGATTTTGGAATTTCAAAAATAATGAGCAGCACATCTGACATGGCCTATACATGCATTGGAACTCCAAGCTATCTGAGCCCCGAACTTTGTCAGGATCTCCCATACAGTTCCAGGTCTGATATTTGGGCCCTTGGATGCCTTCTTTTTGAGATATGTGCCCTCAGACCACCTTTTGATGCAAAGAACCTACTTAGTTTGTTTTACAAGATTGTTAAAGGGGAATATTGCAAAGTACCAGAAGTGTATTCTGAAAATCTGGTATCTCTAATTAAGAGTATGCTCTACATAGATCCAGTTGAAAGACCTAGTGCCAGTTGCATACTTAACATGAATTATGTACAAGAGCACCTTGGACTGTTTATAAAAGAGCAAGAAACTCATTTAGGAAAGCATAGCCCTTATTCAAAACATGGACCCAAAGATGACAGTGCTAGAGATGGACCAGCAGGGGATCACTTTGACAAGACTGTAGCCTTGTCCAAGCAATTCAAGAACAACTGCTACAGCAGAGCA
Source organism: Mormyrus iriodes (assembly GCA_011763525.2). Lineage (NCBI taxonomy): Eukaryota > Metazoa > Chordata > Actinopteri > Osteoglossiformes > Mormyridae > Mormyrus > Mormyrus iriodes. The sequence continues at coordinate 22,912,091 of JAAGVU020000002.1, forward strand.
AAATCAGCCCCACCAACCATGTTGGAGAATGACAAGCAGGAGGATAGGGACGGGGTGGAAACTTTAGCTGATGGGGGGACAGAGGAAGTGCTCAGCATTGGAGATCATTCCAACTACACTGATGACTTTGACGATGAAAGTAGCTTGTGTTCCATTGAAGAGAACATTCTGGAGGAGGACACAGGCTTTGTAAATGTACCAAATGAACAGGTCTCAGAAGAGCAAGATGGTAAGGAATGAAAGGAAAGCATAGATGGTTCTAAACCCTATTTTTTGAATATTTTTGATGCCTTTCAAATATAATGATTCAAAACCATCTAGGGATTTCTCCCATATTTTAATATGCATTTTGTAACGTACACTAGGCAAACTTTATTGTGGAAGACCCCCTCCCCTCCTCTGCTAGGCAAAATTTATTGTGGGGTGGAGAGGTGGATGAAATCCTAAAATCTAAGGGTCGAATCCTAGAAACACCCCTGAAGGAAAGATTTAAATTCTCCAGTATTTTTCAGTTTGAATTAAAATATATTCTGAAATGTACTCTGACTGGTGCACTCTACACTAGTGAAACTTTGGTGGTAGTTTTATTAAAAAATTATGATTTAGTACTATTTATAGAATCATAATATAAAAAAATGGGCTGTTACGTAACAAATTAGCACAATATTTTAGTTACAGTATATAAATCATGTAACTAATACCGTATTGAAGGAAACAAGCCACCTGAATTTAATTTTTTGCTCCTTCTTGCAGCCAGACAGGATGAAGAGGAGCTAAGCGACTATCTTGATGACTTTGAAGTGGCAGAAGCAGAAGATGTGGCAGAAGTCGTCAGCAGTGCGAGGAGCGCTATGGAGGTGAAGGCCCAGGATGATGTTTTTGAGGAAGAGCTGCAGAACAAAGTGGGGGCCAGTTTGTCCGCCACTATAAAAAGTCTCAAAGAGAAGTGTGTTGGTAAGAAAGTCATACCACCATTAATAATAAAAAGCACAATATTATTACTTAATGTAAAATGTTTTTTTCCAGATGAGTGCAGGTGAATACTATTCAATGTACATATTCTTTTTTGGTTTACTGAAAAGGCTTAAGATAATACATGTGTGAAAGATTACTGAAGTAATTTACAGTATGATTATTAAACACCACATGAAAGATCCATGGTCTGTGGAATTTATTGACGTTTTATATGCCAGGGGTTGAGCACAGACAGAAAATGAGTCTTCACGGTGTTTCTGAGAGCAATGCCTTGTTCTGACATGTTGGGATATGACTATAAATTTAACTGTGCTTGCAGAGGATGTTGGACCTGGACTATATGAGGAAATCAGTTCTCACTTCATAAATGGACTCAAACCAGATGACCTACAGCCACATTTTGAGCACAGACTAGGACCAGACCACCTGGAAACTTGTTATATTATATACAATATGGACCAAGAAACAATGTAAAGGTAACATTTGTACTGGTGGGAGTGAAAGTAACAGAATTATTTTGTTGTTGTTTTGGTTTTCCTTTCTAATGATGCAGAGTTGAATTGTTATGTTTTGCTTTCCCATAGTAAATCTGTTGCAAAGGCTAATTGTTTAGGTTTCAGATTCATATTAAAATGGTGTCACACATTCTTATTTCTGAAGAGTCAGTTAAGCTTGCTGGATGGGGGCAACAGGAGAAATCTGTAAGACCTGCTCAGGGCAGGGCCATATGATAAGAGGACTACGGGAGCAATAGGGAATATATTTGTGGATGAGTTTAAAAAAACAGCAGAATAGCCAGTTCAAAGTCAACACAAGAGGAAACGTGAAACAGTCACTGGGTTTGGAAAGGGCTACAAAGTGGTGTACATGTCAGGGTCAGCGTTTGTCTTCTGGGTCAAAATAAAATTAAATGCAATGGAAACTTTTAAATAATAGGTAACAAGTAACTGGGAAAGTTTTTTTTGCAGAAACTTTTAAATAAAGTAGTTGCAGAATATGTTTAAAACTTTTAGATTCCACAGAATCTAATGCTACATCTACATTACAAAACAATAAACTAAAAAGTCAGCTTCCAACCACCCAACGGACACCACTATCCATATTCTGTTTTGATAAGCATACCTTTGTAATAAGTAAACAACATCCTATTTGTATTTCAAAAAGATATTGAACACATTCACAGACAAGTTTGACACACAGACTCTTTATTTTGTCAAAGCACTCTTTGTCAAAGAACAACAGACTGAAGGTAAACTTGCTCTGTCAGTAAAGTCAAAATAAAAGTATTGATGGAAAATGTTCAAATATATTGAAACCTGAATTCATTATATATAAAAATACATGCAGCACGTCTTTCTTACAGTCAGAACCACTTCCAACCAATGTGTAAGATTTCCCAAGCACTTCTTTTGACATTCAAATGGTCTTAAAAATGTATTCCTGTTAGCTAAAAATATGAACAATGTACAATGGTTCCCCTGCCTTTTAAAGAAGTCACTTTTATAGTTACATACAGCTGAAGAGCATTTTTCTATCACCTGCATAATAACTGTTTGTATAGACTAAGATAGCAGTTGTGTGCAGGAAATAAGACTATATAGAAACTATATAGAGAATATGCAAGCCTTATTTATAATTTTCTCTTGTGAAAATATTAAAAGTTGCCAACAAATATAATTTTCATGTGGATTCTTTTTGCATTTATATGTAATGGGATTTAAAACACTTTGCTTCCCACTGGGTTAAACCAGTCAGGAACAGAGAGCGTATAATAATCCTATCCACGGTGTGTTTTGAAGCCTTTTTTCTGTCATCACTGAGACATGCGCACGATCTCATACAATTTGAACAAACTCACTCAAAGCCAGTTCCACTGCATCAAGTGCTCTTTCCATTACATCTTCCAGAAATGTGCTTCCCTACATTATTAAACCGCTTCCATTCTTTTGAGCTCCATATAGATCAAACAGCCTTCCAAAATATCCATATTAATATGTAGATATTTGGTGAAATACATCTAAAGCCAAATACAGTTCTGTGCATGTCCAATAGGTGGCAGGCTATGGTCACAGAAATGTCATTTAAGTCAAAACTCAGGAGACCAGCAAAAACCAAACAAGCATTTTCACCCCCCCCTTTCAGATTCCACCTTACCCTTAGTCGGCAGAATTCCATTTTATCATCTTTTAAACAGTTGTCTTACAATATTGCATGTGGGTATCATGCTGTTTTGTTATTAATAAATAGTATAACCAGGGTTAATTGTAAAATTTAGTCAATTGTAAGGAAAACAAAATATCAGATAAATACAAATGATCTCTCTCTTACACTCACGCAAGCAAAAACTACAATACAGGCAACCGAACTGCTAAATATTTCGGCAGGATAATATCATTACCTCTATGGACAGGAGCGTGGCTTAGCTCCAGTGTGGGTGAATGGTTTGGCAGTCAGCAAGCTGCTGGGGCCATTTGCCACGAGCAGAGCTGAGATCCTCCCCCTGTAATTCAGAGCACACAGCAGCAAAAAAGTAAGGCAATCATCACCCTCTGAAAGGAGAGCCTCCGTTAGACATGTTTCCTCAGTTCCAGCCTGCAAACACCCAGGGCGTGTTGAACTAGCATATCACATAAATGCATTCCTGATACGATTGCCAGTTTTGCTCTGGTCCACTACAGGCAATAATGAACAAGCGGTCTACACCTATTACCATTACCACATGGCAGCAATGAACTGTGCAGCCCAAGCCTCCACACTCAGTGTGTTTATGAACCCATCTGCAATAACAGCATTAACATATCAAAGCTGTTTTCATAGCAGTAGGTAGGTGATGATAAATAAAATTAACACCCCGGATTTCTGCCGTGACTTAAAGAGAAAACCGAGTACCATGAAAAATAAGAAAATGGCCAGGGTTTTAACCAAAAACCTGAGCACAATGGATTAGTCGTTTCAGAGTCCATTAGAATCAATCAGGAAAACAATGTACCTAGCAGGAGAAAAATGTAGCAATGTGACTGAGATATTGCTCACAAAAGAATCAGAGCCATTATGTAACTAGAAGACTGTGGGGACACACCCACCAGATGCCTTTGAATTGACACACGTGAGGATGGGCTTGTTAAGCTAGCTATGCTCAGCAGCAAACAAACAGCATTCATAAAAGACTCCTGGGCTCAGATAGGGTATTGACTTTAGACCGAATGATCCATTTTCACTGCTCATCGATACCTGGCAGCGTATACAGAATCTTGGAAAAAAACAAATTCTGATTTTCAGAATCCTTGGGCATTTCTCACACTGAAGTTGGTAGGTTGAATTGGAAGCCTCAAGTGTGAGAATGATTGACAGAGTTAAATTAAACTATATAAAAAATGATTAGCTGTTTGAGTAGTAGTGGTGTTCTATCTGGGGTGTACCCCTGCCTTGTGTCCTGTGTTTCTTAGCAGTGTTCAAATTGAGGGGGACCTGGGGCAATCCCAGGATCCCTCCACAAGTGCTCAGAGACCCCCATAAGAGAGGAAATATATGCCTGGAGGTAGCCACCCCATCATAAATCTTTTATTGTGTTTAGAGAGATCAGAAGGAATGTGGGAAGGAATGAAAGAAATGGAAAAGGAAGAAAAGAAACAAATTCATAAATTGGAAGGGGTTGTGGTGTGGTGCAGTGGTTAGCACTGTTGCATCACACCCTTTGGACTGGGCTTGAAGTGCCTGCCATGGCTCCATGTGTGGAATTTGCTTGTTCCCCCATGTGCCATTGTAAGGTTTCGTCTGGTTTCCCCTCAAAGTCCAAAAACATGTTAATGTAAATTGGAGTTACCAAACTATCCATAGGGTTGAATGTGAGCATGCCCTGCCATGGGTTGGTGCCCCATCCTGGGTTATTCCCTGCCTTGCACTCATAGCTTCTGTGACCCTGTATAGGACAAGTGGGTACAGAAAATGACTGGAAGGATAGGATTGTAAGGCCATTTATAGAGTTCTCAAACACTCTCAGACCAAACCCATCCATCTTCCCAGCGCATAGCCTGTAACAGATCATTAAGTGGTGAGTTCTTCTTGGGGTCTGCTGCACAGAAGTTCATGTTTTCTGAACTTCTTATAGGCACTGGTCCAGTTGGGATTGTTAGCAGAACCAAATGACACAGGAATGGGGCACGGAATAGCAGGATCTCACTTTTCAGGGTTTAAAGGGCTTAACACAACAATTGCAGGGAGCTGCACAAATAAAAAATAAACCTGGAGGTCAGGGAACAATAGATAAAAATATTGGGAGTAAGAGAAAAAGCACCAGGGACTAGTCAGGTTGCCTGAGCACTGTAAAAACAAAATAGAAATAAAGACCCCATACTGAGCTTCACAAAAGAGGGACAGGTGGACTGATGCAACACAAATATTCCCAGTCACCTGACTGTCTGTTCTGAGATACCAACTCACAACCCAATTACAGTTATGTGCATATATAATATAAATATCCTCAAATGAAGTCCCATTGCTTGCTTAATTCTGTAAAAATGTTGTAAATGTATTGGTTTCATAACAAAAGTCCATCGACAAGCAATATATAATGTATCTGCACATATCTTCCGCACATACATTTTCTTGTTATTGTCATAATTTTTTTGACTGACTCATTCAGTTCTGTTCTTGCCATTTTGCAATGAATTGCAATTGTAGTCACTGGTTCCCAATGGGACACAAACGTTTGGTGCTTTATGTTACTGCAAAGGGGTTATAATTAAAAAGTACCCAATGAGGCTGCTTGTCAATGAATTTTAAACTCAGAACGGCTCTTTTAGAACTATAATTTGGGTTTCCCTTTATTACTACTTGAAATGAATGTTTTTACTTAAAACTACTGGGTGGTTCATATACATATTTTTTGTAAATAAATGAATGAAGGAATGATTTTTGTTATAAAACCGAAACATCTGCAATATTTTTACTGAATTAAGCAAGTGTCCCAAAACTTTCTTGAGTACTGTATAATATATAATATACATATTAATGCTGATGTGGAGTAAAGCGAAGTCTGTTTTTCATGGGGGACAGTCTGGGGAATCCGAGCAGTGATGCCAGCATCTTTGTCTTCTACAGTGCGTCAGGTTATGATACATTCATGTAAATCAAGTGAAACTCATCAATTGATGATCACCCTAGAGCCCTAGGTTTTTCACAATTTTCACAATCACCACGAGAGAGAGAAAAAAATCTCTTTCATAAAATATTCAGGCTGCCCCACAAAACATATTTCCACTCTTCCATTTTCCATCTCTCATGGGAGGACTTCAGCAAACAAAACCCTTAAAATATCCACATGGGGCCAACCTGCATTATACACCTATCTCCAACATGTATGTTAGAAAGCCGGGAATCTGCTGAAACACAAAACTGGCATGACTATCACTAAGACACTATATTTGCAGCTTTAGCACTAATTAGTGTTTCACAGGGGATCCTTCGAATCGCTTTCAAACCAAGTCATTTGTTGCTGTCAACTTTTATCAAGATTGCCCTTATATTTTATGTACTATTATTATCTCAGGCTTCTGCTCATTTTCTAATCCTCAGTCTATCAAAGTCAACCATGAGAGTACATAACCCAATTTACAAACCTACAGAACATTTCATAGTAGAAAAAGAACCATAAACTCGACTATAATATTATATAAAGGTCAGATTTAGACGTGATTGGCGTAGATTAGTTTTCAGACAGTGGCCAGTGTGCAATTTTGGATAATAATAATAAAATGAAATGAAAGCTGTCATTGATCGTGTTTTGTGGATTGCATGCACTCAGCTTCAATTTCTATGCCCTGACTGATAGCTGGTGCATTTTTGGGACGGTGCAGGTACAAACGCAGGACAGTGAGAGTAGAGCTGTCAGCAATGTCATTCTCAATGACTCAGCAGCAACCAACTGTCTGACTGGCAGATGACAAGAGCCTCACAACAGTGAAGAGGACAAGACGCTGGCAAGAAACCCATCTGGAGAGCTGCAAATGGGTCCATAAATTGCCACTGGAGTACATAATTACCCTTCTGCAAGAAGTGAACAAACCTGATAATGGTTCAGTTTTGTAGGGAAAAAGCCTCATTTTATAAATAAAAATTAATTGTGACATTTCGACGTCCACCCGGTCCAATCTGTCATTTGTCAACTCAAATGATGATTATCATTTCCTATGTTTATCATAAACAATATCATTCCTATGTAAAATATCCTTGGGTTGGTGAAAGGCACTATATAAATGAAATGTGTTGCTTGTTTGAGACGTTCTTTGCTAATTGAATAGTTTATGCACCGATGACACACTGTCACATTGATGTAAAATGTACAAGTCGCCATCAACTTACTGGCCTGCAGCAAGTTTAGAAATGTGTTTGAAACAGAAGTTCTGGATAAAACTGCAAAGCTTATGAGATGTAGATCATTCCACTGTACTCACTCCCCACAGATACTGTCCTCAGCCACTCAGCCAGCTGTGACAGCTTTGATTAGATTCCCACTCTGATCTTAATGAAGTCAGAGGTCACAACAATGGCACAAATTAGACATCTGCTGCAAAGCAACTGAAAAGCCTCAATTTCACCTGACACAGGCCTGTGAAGTAGGCAAGGCTGCGGGAAGAGCTCCTTCATTTCCTCCTAGATATTTAGTTTATGTGGATATGCTTAATCGTGCTTAATTACATGATAAGCCATCTTGCTACCTGAGAAGAAGCTTTAATCAATGAGGATTAATGGCCACCATTTTTCATATTTACTGAACTCTCCAGTACTGGTACGTTTTCTGCTGCCCTTTTATGTAGTCTCACAGCATATCCATTGAATGTGAATAGAACATTCTGCTATAAAGACTCCCAGCCAAAGCAATCACTTTTTGAGTTTTAGATGTAATAAAAATAATAAAAAATATGTCAGCTTGCCTTTCAAATGTGAGCTAAAAATGCAAAAATGAGCAAATGCAGTTCATCATTAAGGGGTATGTTTATGTGGGAGGGGATAATGACATTTAAAAGAACACTTTTCCAGCCACGTTTGTCAAGTTGGCTACCTTCTAAACAGAGAAACCAGTATTTTAACTTAAGCATGAGTAACGAACATCTGTCCATTTTCCCCCCACAAGGTCCTCTAAAGATCAATTTTGTCATTGTCTTGGGTAATGTTTTCACAGAAAGTGTGATCCAAATTTAGTCAATGATACTGTTATTTTTATGATACGTGCTTTGGCCCATCTTTAAACACAGACAAGTTTTGGTGCTTATTTATTTAAGAATCATACCAGATACCTAATTGAAAAACTGGATTAATTAACAAACCCTGAAAAGGCCTCTCAGGCATAAACAGACAAATGATAACATTACCTTACCTATTTCTATGTACTATATGGCACAAAAGCTGTAGATTTTTAAATAACTATAAAGCCATAGTAATATTTGTAAGGGTTGCAGGCATTCAGATAAAATGGGCAAACATGACTTGGAAAGTAAGAATCACAAAAGCAATAATGTAATTGGTTTGTTGCAGCCATGCAGTGACTTTAAAATAACACACAAAGGCGCAGATCAATGCCAAAGAAGAATAACTTTTGGTAACACTTTACTTGAAGCACTCATGTATAATGTATTATAGATACCTTCATAATGCATTATAATGCATTCATACATTATTAATGATAATGACTTATCATTATAAATGTGGCTATAACTATTTATGAAAAGGCATAACACATTATAGCCATGTGTATTATGCAATATGACTGTCTTATAAAGCTCTCATCCATAATGCACTATGTGTAATTATTTCACTAACTTAGCTCTTTGTTTTAGTTCTGCATTTCTCTGACATTCACAGCTCTTCTGGTGCCTTTGCAGATGAGAATCCATTTTAACCTGTATTGTGCAAATTAAGGCCAGCCAGCACGCTGTGCTGCAGATTCTTCCATCAGCACCTTAGTAATCTGCATTAGTTTACTTAGCAACTGACTAACTACACCTGGCAGTTAATCGCACCCACTGAGGCTCAATCTCAACACAGACAGCTGGCTAAACACTTGCTATCCTTATGTTCAGCTGCCATCTGTCTCCTGATGTATGCTTGCTTTAAATCTAGTTCCTTACCTGAATGATAGCCAATCACTTCACCCTTCTCAAAGAGACAATAACAAGGTGTAACACACTAATCAGTAGCTGAAGGCAGATTTAAGTCAAAGTTTACCATTCTTTTGAGTCTATGGTCTGAAAGATTGATAAGGAGTCTTCTGTGGTCTTTGTAGCAGAATGCATGAGGAAGCACGAGCATGAAGCAGAGGCAGAAAATAGGAAAATCTCACCTGCTCTGAAGGATCTGATGGGACCAAACAGGTCAGTAGACACACTCTCCCAGTACACACACAATTTTCTCCCTCTGCTCCACACTTATGATCAGAAAAAGGGAGGACTGTATCAAACTGAATCTTCTGTGTACAGCAGTACTCAACCATGCCAATGACTCAGATTTAATTAAATACATGTGCTTCTGAAGTGTCCAATCCAGTTATCAGAATGCTATCAAATTAGGCACACAGTCACTAAAAGTGAAAATAGTCATTCCCATAACAAATAGATTATGAATTATAGTGTCACGATAAATGTGAACTATAATTAATAGTAAAATCTAATACTATAATTTAATTTCTTTTTATCTTTTAGGTTGAAAAAATACTTAATCTCCCCTGGCTATTTTGTATGACAGGTATAATTAATAAAAATAGGATAAAATATCAAATAGATAGATAGGTAAAATCTCTTATCTGTTAAACTGACAGAATATTGATGGCACCATAGCAGAATTTAGTTGCAGGCAAACTCCTTTGAATGAAGTGGCTGTCATCCTCAAATGCATATAAATCATTTATGCTATAGCATTCAATGTTTACACATTAGAAATTATGGAAAAATCTAAGAAAAAAAATATGTTGAGATGGTACCAAACAGTTCAATTTATGACAAGGTTTCTTCAGACAAAGGGCAGGTGTCATAATGAACATCACAGGTCTCTACTGAATTAGATGTCACCAGTGTCAGAGAAGGTCTACAAATTGGTCTGAAGAGCTGCTTGTGTGGGTGGGGTGTGGTGTGGGGGTGCCCAAAGGCTAGAGGTACTGATTCTCTGCTCATCATTTCCCCTCGTCCACCTGAAAGAAAGATCACTGTTTTCCAGACCTTACCCCAAACCTTGTTCTTGTGGGATAATACTGAATAGTAATGCTATGAAAATAACTCATAAGGACATCTTGTCCTTGCTGGATTTTTGATACAGCTGCAGGAAGGACTTCCTGCTCTCACAATGTGGTGCCTTTTGGATGTTTCCCGGCTTTTCCTTAAAGAAACAGTACCTTCAGAAGTAGTGATAATTAAAAGAGACTAAGAAAATTAAGTGCTATGTAAATATTAATTTCCTCTATCGCATGTAATAGTTCTCATTTCTGACAAAAATGTTAAGCTTCGTAAATTTCAGGTGGAGCACAACTCATAAAACTCATGTACGGAAAATTAAGAATATAAAAACATTATTCATACCTGAAATCTCAAAGAATATTACTACAAGAAGTCCTCTAAATGATGATGGAGTAGAAGGATTAAAAAAAAATCAAGGAGAAATTGTGCCTTTCAAGGGTCACCAATATTGTTTCAGCAACCTAACAGAAGTCTTAGAAAATATGCACTCAGTCGTGTTTGTAGTTAACCTTTTAGATTTCCTCAGAATTCCCCACAATGCTCTGTGTACAGGACCTGACCTTTCAAACTGGGAGACGTGGAGCTTCTTGCCCTCACAAAGATTTCCTTGAAGTAATTTTTTTTTTACTTTATAACCTTGAATTCCATAGTTATTAATATGCCTGCATAATAGACAGAGGGCATGGCTTAATTAAATGCTGCTGGTATTGCATGATTAGATGGACCAGCCTGCACAAGCATGCCATTTACAACTGTAAGTCTTTCATTTAGTCTGCATAATGTTACTGGCAAGGTTGCTAAGATTTTGGTCACTCCAGTTACATGTTTTAGCTAATGATATAAAATTCTATAAGCTATGTTACAAACTGAAAGGAAAATGATGCACTCTACAGAGATATACTGTATAGCAGAAAAGATGCTGTATAGCATATATTCTGTATAGCAGAAAAGATGAACGTTCTGTTCACATGTCAGGGTCAGGTCCACTTGTTAAGAAAAGGAATATAAAACCTTATACTTCAATACTATATGAACGACCAAAACGTTATTCATTTTATTCATTACATAAACACTTTATTCTTCTAAAGATGTTCTAACGGCAAGAACAGATATTTCCTGATGTCTGAAATCTGAGCTCAGAAAATCTTTTTAGCTGAATATTTTCACCAGATAAATTCAGTGTCAAGTGTTAAGTAGAACTGCAGAACCTCTCCTGCAACCTGAAGTACATAAAGAATTCATATTCTCCATTTTCAAATCTTGGTCTTGTGGCATATTTCTCATACTTGTATAGTGAACAGGAAAGGTTGAAACATCTTTGAAAATACATCTGGGCATTTAATTGTCTTAGTTTTAAGTGTATTATAAATTGGGTTTTTCTGTCATGTTTTAAACTTGGAAGAACCAATGCAAGATCTCAGGGCTGCCAACTCTCAGACATTTAGCATGACACTCACGCTTTCAGACTCTCACGCAAGAAATATTATAGCAAATCTATATTATCCTATTAAAAACCTACAATTAGCCACATCAGTAGCATTTGGGGTAGTTTGCAAACCCTACAGACTATTTACAAGGTAATAATACTGTTACATACATGTAAATGTGTGTGCAGACTTGTCTACAGTTGAAAATCTCACTCCAGCTAGCTAACCAAAGTTGGCAACCCTGAGATTTTCCAATGTAAATCGCCTTACATAAACATTCCAATCTCATCGGTAGCACAGTAGAGCCACTGTAACCTGCCCTACTGCAGACTCTAGCATTCTACTCACTAGAGATGTCTCCAGTCACCCGGCACAACCTCCTTCCTCTTCTATGCTGGCAAAGGCCAGAGAAACATCAGCAGTCGAACCTTAAGGTTCAGAAACCTTTTCTACCCACAAGCCGGAAAATAAGAACACTATTGATCAAACTACTGGTGCTACTTGTTAGTCATTAGTGTACATTTAACTGACAGTCTGCAGAAGGAATACCAGTAAGCAAGTATGCAAGTAATCTCATGATGATGTCAGTGCCAGAACAAATAAATCTGGCGATTGGGCCCAAGATTTTCATGGGTGGCAGGCATGAGTGGAGAGCAGTTGTCACCTGAGGGGTGTGTGTGTGTGTTGGGGGACAGTAAAAGTTGTTGAATGGGCTGGTGCCATGGGGGGGTGATAAGAATTGTCAACTGTTCTTTTTTAGTATCTTTGGTTAATTTTTTTGGGGGGGGGGGGGGGCAGGAGATAATTGGGGTGTCATTATATGATGTACATATTGCAATAAATTTTAAACCTGGAGACTTGGATTCCTTATGGTGAACAAAGAAAGTGTTGGCAATTTTGAAAAAAGGAAAGTGTAGAGGAATTGAACCATTAACGAAGAAGCCTGGGTCAAATTGGCAATTTCTGCCGTACTGGAGGTGAAGACATAGGATGGTAGAAGGGGGACAGCAGAAGGAACTTCTGAGTGGGTCTTCTCGCCTTCTCTGATGGCCTCATCCCTGAGCCCCCCTAACTCCCCATACCCCATACACTACTGTCCTGGTGCCCGTAATATTGACCAGGATGTAGAGATACAGACAACAGAATTCGATTTTCCATCTGGCCATTCCTGACCAGGTGTGGCATACAGTGGGTGCTCTTCACAGCTACTGATTCAGGAGCACAGAAACAGCCGCGGTGCACAAAATAAACAGCGCGGCTGATTAAGTCTAACCAGCATGCCTTTGCTAACCTGATGCTGTATTTACAGTGGACTAGAGACACTGCATTTCCCTGCTCAAAAAATAAAAAGATAAAGATCATTTACTGTTAAAACTGAATTCATACGCAAATGATTAATTGTGAAGTGAAAGTCTGTTTATCCAGTACAGGGTTATGGGGAGGAGCCTGGGGTCTATCCCAGGAGGCACAGGGGCACCCTCTGTGCAGGATGGTAGTGCATCACAGTGTATACTACGCACATGCAATGGGGAATGTATACTCCATTCAAACATTTCCATGTGTTTGGGCTATGGGGGCACACCTGCACAACATGGGGAGAACATGCAAACCCCACATACAGGGTGCAGGGTGGGATTTCAATGTCCAGCCCTGGAGGTGTGAGCCACAACACTACCAGCAACACCACTATGCATCCTTTCTAAAAAAATCTTATTACTATTAGTTCACTGGTAAAGTTTAAAATCCACTCGTGAGAAACAAAACACTTGTGGTACACCGATACAAGTCCATTTTCCAAGAGCATGCATGATTTTTGTGAAATAATGCAACAGAATTATATGGTTAGCTGGACCAGTTGACCATAGTGTTTTATAAAAGGTGGGAAGCACAGTATCGACAGTTGACAGTGACACCCAGAATTAATTCAATGACATTAGCTGCAGTGTCTGCCATGTTGCTTCAAACCTACCAGCTCAGCTTGAACACACACAGCTTAGCTAGAAAGACAATTACAAAACCAGTCTACTAAACATCAAGAAACCTACAAATTAAACAAATGATCAAACTCAAAACTCAGTGATGCAGGCTTCATTTACAATATTTAGAAACGCAAGTGGCAAAAGATAACAATCAAAAGATAAAGTGTCATTCTGGGTTGCAACAAAATGCTTCTGTTCCCAGCATGTGACAGAATGAATGAATACCACCGACAGCATGTGAAGCCCTCTCTTCCCCCACCCTGTTCGCCGTCCTTTTTCGAAGCATGTTTACATTATATTATACATGTAAACATGTCGCTGAAAAACGAAAAAAGTCTTGAGTTAAAGAACAATCATTCTATGTAAAAACGTATGCCATTGTATTTGCTTGTGAAGAGGTTGATTAAAGTTCTGTACTTTGTGAGGATGAAGGAGTTTGCTACAGATGTATCCAATCGTACATTGTTACTTCAGAACAAAGAACACAAAGCATTTCAGTAACCCCATTATTCTTTGCCACTTGAAAAGCTTAGGTAGTATGTTTGCATTAAATGTCTCTAATATTGTTTCTGCATTTTTCTTACTGAACATAAATATTTATCCAACTAAATTTATTTCAACATTTGCATTTTTAATGTTTTGCAGAAATGTGCTTTCTGTGGCTTTCTTATACATTTCTTTCCCTCTTTCCCTAAAGAGATTTATATTGATCTGTCTTATCCATTTATGTTTGCAAAATCAATGTGTTGGTATAGTATGTGATATGGCCAAAAGACAATAATTCAGCTCTTCATGAACTGAGAATCACAGGGGAAAACAGGGGAATAGAAATAGGCCATTACAATACCCCAGGTTTTACTGCATAACCCAGACAGTTGTGGGGTCAAATGACTCAGTCCTCTTCTGATTAATAATCACTACAAAAGTTTAATTATGGGAGAACGATGAGGGGGATTTCAGTCTAGAAATATTACAATTTTATCAAATTCTTACTTTTAGGCATTGATAGTTACATGTGCAGCCCAGATAAAAGTAATGAGGCTATAGAAATTCAATACAAGACACCATACAATATTAGAATGCAACCGTCAATTAAAAAGGAACAGAACTATCATAAATTTCATAGAATATGGATCAGTTTCTTGTACATAACTGCTAAAATAGTGCAGCCAGTCAAAATACAGTGGCAATACAACTTTTAAATAACGAGGTGGCAATCAGAACCTGAGAAGAGGAAAATTATTGCAGACAAATGTGTAATCAGCCAATCTCAATTTGCATGTGGAAGAAGACAAAAGCCCCCATCACATTTAGCTAAAACAGATCAAATGTGTATGACACACTTCACAATTTATGGTGCCAATCACTGGTATTATTGCTTATTGCTGCTTCCTAGTAGAAGAATAGATTATGTGTATCTTAGCTTAGTAAGTACCCTATTCATTTCATTAAAATTCTCCAATGGTAATAAATTGGATTGCATTGCACTTATTGCTTCATTCTCCCCAGTCAGTGTTTGTGTGATGGTATGAATTTTCTCATTGGACGACTTGACACTCTTTCCCTCTCAAAAGCCATGATGTTAGTGTGTTTTGGCATTTTGGCCCAGGTTTGCTTCTGTAAATATGTAATGTTTTGCCATCACTGCTGCTCATTTACACATACGTAAGAGAACACTTGTATCGCTGATGCGGGAATACAAAGGCGGTGCTGAATTTAAATTGCTCTCCTCATTAGGCACACCTGCCCAGAAAGCAGAAGGCAATCACGCAACTGTGCACAAAATACTGGACACTCTTCTGTACTGTGTTCTTTTGTTGTCAGTAATGCACAAAGAGAATAAGAACAAAGACGTAAGGAATATTTTGGGGGAAAAAGTGACATTTATCCTTGGCAAACAGCTCTGTCAGTACTTCAAAGTAGCATGCAGAAGGTATGAACATCCCCATTTTAGGATGTTACAGATAAACATACACCAGAATTTCCACTTTGCTGCAATACACTGGATCAAAAACTTAAACGAAATTACTGTAGTTAGATTTATTCTTCTAAGCAATATATAATGAATCAATTTTTTGTCACCCTGTTAATATCAGGGGGCAACACAAAAATTAAAGCCAACAAGAAAGGCATGAAGTAAATTTAAAAATATGTTTGCAGAGAATGGCTTGACAGTTCATGGTTTGTTCCAAGAGGTGCTTATTACCCACTGAAAGATATGGTTATTGGGGCATATAATACAATCAATATTTTCTCAAAACCCATGCATCTTTAAGATCTGCAAAGTTCCTTGCATGTGCCCCAGCACCAATATTCATACTAAAAAGCAATAAGCTTTCAGGATAGCACCGGAAAAAATTATTCTTTGGATGAACACATCAAAATATTATTAAAAAACTACAAAAAAATTAAATAGCATAGAGGAATCTTTACCCTGAAGTGCTGAAGATCAAAGAGAAAGCAAAATGAAAAAATACCTTCACTGAGAGCTAAGATATGAGCAGCATATTTGAACCAGCATAGCTGAAATCCAGCCATCGTTAACACAGTCCATGGCTTTTTATTTTTCCATCCATCCATCCATCCATCCATCCATCCATTATCTACCGCTTATCTGGGGTCGGGTCGCGGGGGCAGCAATCTAAGCAGGGATGCCCAAACCTCCCTCTTATTGGCCACCTCCTCCAGCTCCACCAGGGGAATACCATAAGAACATAAGAAATTTACAAACGAGAGGAGGCCATTCGGCCCATCAAGCTCGTTTGGGGAGAACTTAACTAAT
>JAAGVU020000002.1:22928577-22945877 GCA_011763525.2 Mormyrus iriodes
GGTGCACTTATGAACACCCTTATGCTCAAACATGGTGTTCGTTATGGACAAACTGTGGTTAGCACAGAAGTCCAATATCAGATCACCGCTCGGATTACGATTAGGCAGGCCGTTCGTCCCAATCACAACCTTCCAGGTTACACTGTCATTACCCACATGAGCATTGAAGTCCCCCAGTAGAATGATGGAGTCCCCAGATGGGGCGCCTTCCAATACCCCCTCCAAGGCCTCCAGGAAGGCCAGATACTCTGAGCTGGTGTTTGATGTATATGCACAAACAACCGTCAGAGCCCGTCCCCCGAAACGAAGTTTAAGGGAGGTGACCCTCTAATTCACAGGGGTAAACTTCAACGCATCGGCACCGAGCCAAGGGGCTATTATTAGCCCCACCCCTGCCCGGCGCCTCTCCCCATGGGCAACTCCAGAGTGGAAAAGAGTCCAGCCCCTCTCCAGGAGTTTGGTTCCAGAGTCTAAGCCATGCGTCGAGGTGAGCCCGACTATATCTAGTCAGTATCTCTCTACCTCCCGCACCAGCTCAGGCTCCTTCCCCACCAGAGAGGTTACACTCCATGTACCAAGAGCTAGTTTCGGTAGCCGCCGATCGGTCCGTCGAGGCCCCTGCCATCGACCACCACCTGATTTACACTGCACCCGACCCCCACGGTCCCCCCTGCAAGTGGTGAGCCCACAGGAGGACGGACCCATGTTCCCTCTTCGGGCTGAGCCAGGCCGGTCCCCATGGGTGGAGGACCGGCCACCAGGTGCTCGCTCTCGAGCTCTTGCCCCAGGCCTGGCTCCAGGGCAAGGCCCCGGTCTCCCCAGTCCGGGCGGGGTAACATGACCCTTTGCTTTTTTACTTATGGGGGTCTGCTTGAACAGCACTTAGTCTGGCCGCTCACCTACGACCAATTTGCCTTGGGAGACCCTACCAGGTGCAATTGCCCCGGACAACATATCTCCTAGGATCATTGAGGCACACAAACCCCTCCACCACAATAAGGTGGCGATTCATGGAGGGGCTTTATTATATATTATATAATAAATAATATATTATATAATTATATATATTATATATTTAATTTTTATTATATGTAACAGATGTATTTTACGAGTAGGTAAATTGAGCCATACTGGCTTCATTGTATTTATCTGTAAATACATATATGTTCATTCATGTTCTCACTGCTTATCCTGGTCAAAGTCACGAGAGGCTGCAGTACATCATGTTTTACAATATTTTATATTATATATATATACACACACACACACACACACACATATATAAAATGTATAAAGTAAACAGGCTAGTAGTGTTCAATACAATCCGTCCATTCATCCATCTTCTGTAACTGCTTGTTCTATTTAGGGTCACGGGGGGGTCTGGAGCCTATGGGCACAAGGCAGGGAACAACCATGGATGGGGAGCAAAGCCATCACAGAGCATACTCACACACCATTCACACACACAGGCATACCTATGAGCAATTTAGTTCAATATATTAATAACAACAATAACGTATTTTTAAATACCTGAATCTATGTTTATGTCCTTTGTACAATTTATAGCTTGGCTGCTTTGAAGTCTCATCTTCAAATGAGGAGTCGATTTAAATGGCAAAATGAGCCCGCGGCGGGTGGTCCTGTTGTGTGCTGTCAATCACAACTCCCCTCTGTGTTTAATCGGGCGGAGATCGACAGCATGCGGTAAATCTGACCTACCGTGAAGCCTAATTCCTTCCGCTACTAACTATCCATGGCTATAAACACCAGACAGGCCCTTAATGCGTGTGCGCTTTCGGAATTTGTAACAAAATAAGTACTTTGGCGTAGGAGAAATGCTGAACACGTGCTTTGAGTGTTGCGGTGTTGTCAGCTTCGCGTCCTTGGAGACTCCTCACAGGTGAGAGCTCTTGCCAGAAGCTGTGTGCAATCACACAAGCAGACCTAATGAGTAAGGGGTCATGCCAGGGTAATCGAAGTCATATTCGTGGCTATTCTTTCCACCCTCTTAGCTATGAAGGAGTTATTGCATGAGCCTGTCAAGTAATGGGGAAAAGACCAGGAAGAAACTGCTGGGAAAGATTTCACAATGCATATGGCAAAGTTCATAGCTGACAATTTGATTCACCTCCTGCAGAAAACATGTTGAAATAACAAGAGACAGTTTTAATATGTTGGGGAATTGATTTGAATAACCTTTTCCTTTTTGCTCCTCTCATTCAGACCTTTATTCTTAATTATGTCTGGAGGCTGCGGAGATGCAGGCACCGTGATGAATCATGCCTTCCGCTGCTTGAATGTCTTCTCAGCATGACGTCCATCCGGCAGCACGCACCATACCTGCCTTCCATAAGTAAAATAGATAGCGGGAAAAAAAGTTCCACCTTTGATTATCCTTTGAAACCGATGCATTCCAGCAGTTCTAAAATGCCTGTGATTATGACTGATCGTTGCGGTGTAAGTAGTGTTCTCACCTGAAAAAAAAAACATTTAAATCACAGTTGGAGTTTTCCCCTTGTAATTAATGAATACATAAAAGACTGATGTGTCTATAAAAGTATGCTGTAATGCAAAGAGAAGGTTAATTATTTGTAGCATAAATAACGTACAAACATGTGCTGCTGGGAAACCAAAACAAAAACCCAAAACTGAAAAAAATGCAAAGTAAACATTTCTGACTTGCACCGGATATATCTCCATAGGAGACAATGTAACTTTAATTAGCTAATTGCCTACAGTTCGGTTTTCTCAAAAATAAAAACAAAAGTTTTAACACTTATAAAAAATAACTTTTGACTTATGACGTTGACTACAATAAGCTAAATTTCAAACCAGGTTTCAACAGCATCGTCTGAGGTCTTCTGCTGAAAAGAAACTGCACAAGTAAATAACTTGCTATTAAAATTGACATTTTTATAAAACAGCACATGCATACTTGCACACACGTAAGGCAATTCAGTCACAGAAATCTGAACTGCGGACGCATGACAGCCATGAGGTAACCCAAGCAAACTGCAGACATACAGAGGTGGGATTGCAGCCATAAAGATATAAAGTGGCATTCATATATTCCCAAGTAACATGTGCCCTTGATATGCTTGATCAAACTGGGAAATTAAAGCTGATAAAACGTTTATTACATTTATTTTTCCAGAACTTTTCATATAAATAATTCAATTGAACCGTAAATTTAACTTCCATTTTTTAATTATTATTATTTTGTCCACTTTGGCCTTTTTAAATCCTTTGAGATATATGTTGGCAGAGTAGCACAGTTAAACAGTACAACACTCAATGATAATATTGTCCCACGCATTAATTATCTTTAACAACCACAGTTAGATATTTCATTTGCAACCTTGAAATTGAAAAAAAAAACAGTACTACAAATAAATCAGATATATTTTGCCAAATATCACCGCTTAGGTGTCTTATCAGCTGCATTCAAAATATTTCATCGTGAGAGAGTAAAGGAGAAAACTGAGAACATAGCTGTTTTGTCCTTGTCAGGAACAAGCAATATGTACAAACGTAGATGCTCCAGATGATTCAGCTGTAAAAATAGTCATCTACCAGCCTTTGCATTGCCCAAGGGTCTATAAATCTCACACAAAACTTGCTGCCTACTGTCGATGGCCTTAGCTGAAGAAAACGGAGCAAAGTATATGTGCATAAGGTATACATAAAAGCAGCACAGCGCTCACGCCCTCTGGTGAGAACAGCTCCACGGAAGTACATCCTATATCGAACACACCATCTCTGCCTTTGTTTGCAATAGATTCAACAGTAGCAAGACCAAGACCAAGACCAATACATTTCTTGATACATATGGCAGAAAATAAGGGGGCTGGTTGCAGTACGACACTGCCCCAAACCTCCAGAGTGAAAGTTTATTTGTCTAATGGTTTGGTTTACCCTTTCTCAGCCATCTAGAGGACTGGTGATCAACCAGTCTGCCCCATTGCATAAAACACTCGTAAGATTTACTGAGAATGGCTGACCGTCATTGGACTGAATTATGCCTAGTTCTGAATTCACTTTTTAGTTTACTCCAGTTTAAACAATACCAAAGACAAATAACCTAGAGGACTTTTAGTGTAAATTTAAAATGTATTTATTTGGCAAATCCTTTTTTCCAAGGTGGATAACACATAACAAGCATGCCACTTCTTACGAAATACTTTTATGCAATGTAACGGATGCCTCTGCTTATAATATTATGAAGAACACTATATTTAAAACAATCTTCAATCTACAAAATGAAGAAGAGAAAAAGAGAAGAAAATGTGACCCAGAGAAGACATATGCAAAAAGTGGACACACAGGGGTAGATGTGGGCACTGAGTGTGACTTCATATGCAGATTATTGCCAGGTCACTGAACATCCAGCCAAATCACATCCTGTTCTCTCCAGTTTACTCATTGAGTAGGAAAATCCAAAAGGACTGTATGCATTTATGCCAGGGAGAGTTCAATGTTTACATATTCAGCGTAACAAGATAGACTATCCAACGAAACGGCCAGGCCACTCCGCTCTGTGTGTACGAAGTTTGCATTTTCTCCCGGTGTTGTGCACGTGTACACCAGTTTCCTCCTCGTCGGTAGGTTAATAGGTTTCTCTAAATTATTCAAAGTATATGATTATGTGGCCTGCAATGGACTGACACTCCATTCTTGTACCTTGTACGCTGCTTTGGTTATACTTTAGACCCTAGGGGTGTGCGATCTGACGATATTAGATCGTGAACGATTAAAATGTCTCCACGATCTGGCTTTACAGAAAGATCGTTTATATCGTGTTACAGTGCACACGCTATCAGATGCAGGTCTGTGGCTCATACATGCATCTGAAGTTGTTTTGTGAGCCAAATCCTTTTCTACACACCAATAAACTAATGATAGAAATTCGCACCCTCGTCCCAACATGCAATATGCACCACGAAACATTCCCTGTTTGCTAATGTAGCGGCATGGACGACATTGAGGACTTGGTTTCTAAAGAAAATGGTGATATGCAACTTATTAATATTTTTGAAAACCAATAGGTATTTGCAAAGTTCGCACATAAGGCTTGCACGTCGGATGGCGATAGAACAAACCTTTTTAACCACCTCAAAAGAAATCATCAAAAATGTTCCAGATGGGAGCTGGTATATCGTATAGGCAACGTAGGAGGCCGAATAGGATGCTAACTTATGAGGGGGCGCTCACATGCCAGCCAATTACACTTTGCCTATAACGGAGGGGTGGCGGAGGGGGGGCGCCGCTGGTGATGCTCGTCTAGGGCGCAAAATTAGTTTGGACCGTTACTGGCTAGGGACATTAGGGTTACACATAGAACACAGGTAGAAGGTACATGCGATACTCAGGTGCGCAACAAGTATTAACATTAAACAAATACAACTACTTACAAGACGTACAAATAGGAGTTATATACACGGCGTGCGAGCATGCCGGTATTTTCAACGTGCCGGCGCTACAATACTATCAAAGACCAGCATAAAAAAGAATCGTGATAAGATCGTGATCCTGACAGAACAAAATCGTAATGTGATTTTGACTTATCACCACCCCTACCAGATCCCCAGTGACCCTGACCAGAACAAGTGATTAGAAGATGAATAGAAAATGCTGATCAGGGGTGCACAACATGTAAAGTAAGTAAACATTTAGAAAGTGCTTTTCACAGTCGCAAAGCGCGGTACATTAAAAAAACATTAAAACAGACACAGCAAACAAAAATTACCAACATTAACACTCCACGCGAGTATCCAAATGCAGGGACTGATCGAATACAGCACCCATGTTTTTGCTTAGAAGAAATTTTTTTTTCAGACTTGAAGAACAATTTCTTTTATATTGCAGTGCAATATGCATACTAAATAATCATAGTTACTGACCTGATACTGTTTACAACATATTTTGCACTTCTCTGGGAATTGTACGTTTTGACCATGGATAGTCTCAGACATATTGCAAACATTCAACCAAGCGAGTCCTAAGGACATCTCAAAATCCTTTGAAATTTATTTTGGCAAGATAGCACAGTTACACTGCACAAACCCAATGACAACATTTTCCCACACCTTAGCTGATTTTGACAATATTTGGTATGGAGCCCAAAAACTGAAGACTACGCTACAAAAAGTTAGTGTTTAAATATGTTTTCATTAGGATTACTTATCACCATTATTTTTATGGATTTATCTGCAAAGTTATATGAAAGAAAAAATATATATAAAAAGATCATTAACATCTGGAGCATTTCCTTAAAATCTTAACAAACCTCATTTGCAGAACTAGACTGTACATTTAGTATGCTACATGCCATGGTCAGAGGTACCAACTCTGCATATGTCATGTCCAGCCCTCCCCTACCAGTCTTTCCCCGGTGTTTCCCACAGGTGGGGCTCCTAATCAGCCACGCCTGTTGCTCGTTGTTGTTACCTCATGTTCTTGCCCCTTGTTAATCAGCCACAGGTGCCCCTCGTTTATTCCTATGTGTTCCTCTGTATAAGAGTTCCCGTGTCCTGTGTATCCTTGATGGTCATTGTAGCCTGTCGTTTTGCCGTTATGCACTGCTTGTCCCAAAAATAAAGCACCCACAAGGTGTTCTCTTGGCAAAACTGATCTGGTTCTCGGCTGAGTCCTTTCCACCTGCGTCTTGCCTAACCATCAGTCCCGTGTGCGTGACAGAATAACCAACCCACATCACCAGCTCTGCTACGACTCTCCAGCTTTCTCCGTGATGGAGCCGGACCCGTTTTGTTCCGAGGTTAATCCCCGGGAACATGCACCTGACGAACTCCCGTCATTACTGGTTGGAGTCCACCTTGGAAGGTCTTCCCTCCGAGAGGGTTGCTACCTTCAGGAGGAGGAAGCCTGTCTTTGAGTCTGTCCGAGGCCAACAGCAGGGGCCGAAGGCGGACAATGATGTGCGGGGTTCTAGAGGCACGGAGGGCGCTACCAGCGATCCTCTCCAGCGCTCCTCAGACCCCTCTCGGCAGTCCTTTACCCTCCAGGGGTTGTTCTGGAGGAGCACCGCTTGTCCCAACAATAAAGTGTCCATAAGGTGTTCCCTTGGCAAAACAGATCTGGTTCTCAGCTGAGTCCTTTCTGCCTGCGTCTTGCCTAACCATCAGTCCTGTGTGCGTGACAGCATGCAACCAGTGTCGTTGTGCCATTCAGTTTAGGTGAGGAGGTGCTTACCCAAATTTTGTAAAATGTGACCGATTAATTGCACAGTCAACCAATAGTGTGCCTACATTAACTGAATAAGATGTTGTTAAACTTGCTGTCAGAGTAATCTGGCCAATGAGGGAGCTTTCTCTGCCAGATCTCTTAATCTCCTCCATCCCTCACCATTCCGATTTTCTAACTCTACACATCGATGGGTTGTCACGTTGTGACATTCACAACTCATCACAGCAGCAGTCAACAAGGTTAGCCGTCATTAGCCATTTACAATTGCTAGCCAAGTAAATGTGCTACTGCAAGTATAAGGCGTCAAATGAATTGTTTCTGTGGTGTCCCCAAGACATGGCTGCATTAACCTAAAACTGTCACAATACATCACACACGTCTGCTTGGGTAGCTATATAATCAGCGTGCTAGCACAGACATACTGTGAAACTGTTATGAACTTAATGTTAGTTAGCCAGCAAGGTAGAAGGCAGACCAAGTCATTTTGTTGTTTTGCCTGTACAAATGACACCGTCCTTTAGTATTTGCTAACTAGCCGCAAGCACCAACATAGCCTTTTCAATCTCCACATGTACTTTGAGCACAACTAGCAAACTATTTTTTGGCTGACATTAACCAGCTAGTCATCTAGCTAAATGTAACACTTAGTAGCAGTTGTTTGCTGCACATTTGAATGTATAAGTTACATTAAGTTTCAAGAACAATATCTGCGTAGGTGTATTTTTTATGTCTTGTGCATGCTTTTCAAATGGCACCTACTCACAAATTTGGTTTGTGCAATGCCCGTGCATACAACGCATTTCTTCAGCAGTACATGTTTAAAGGAACATAGCTTTTGCTGAGCTGTCATGTGACAAAATGATAAATTCATGTCACCTACAAAGCAAACATTGCTGCAAGTGCTGTAAACAATTTGCAAGATATGAAAAACAATGTTGATACAAACATGAGGTAAGTGAAGGTTAATGCATGACAAACAGTGCATTATGTTTAATCATGTACGTCATGTGATTGACAAGTGAAAACGACGTGAAGCGGAGGGCCGCTAACAAAGCTGGAGTTATGTATAACCACACACCCTCAAGTGGTTTGTCCTGCTTATACTAAAAAAAATAAAATCATAAATTTATATTGGCATTAAATCATATTCCAATGTGTTGTTAAAAATAGTCCCTATTCTGGTCTGGCTACTCACTGGAAGCGGCATGTCCGTTAAGTTACTATAAAATCCTTTTGTAAATCGTAGAAGCCTTTTGTGCCTCAAATAAGGTCATTTATGCTAAAACCTTGTACTGTACAAGCAGTTATGATAATTAAATATGATGGGTGGCTTGGACGGATTGATTCAGGTTAGTCTGTGGTTACTGCAAAAATCTGCAATATCAAGATATGATAATTTTTAAAAACCAAACAAATTGATATTTTCTTTGTCTGCTTAACACGTCAATCTGACACTATAGCGAGGAATCATGAGTCAGTACATTTTGTTAGCGTAGTCAGCTTCAACGACAAATGATCTTAAAAACATTGCATTTTGCACATGGCAGTTGTTCCAGATTAGCTTTTTACAGGAAAAAAAAAACGTGGTGCAAAGCTATTCTTATACCTGAATCACGTTATATTAACACTCCTTGTTCCGCCTTCCTTGTTGTCCTGGGTAATTCCCTGCCTTGTGTCCGTAGCTTCCGGGATAGGCTCTGGACCCCTGTGACCCTGCATAGGACAAGTGGGTACAGAAAATGGATGGATGGATGTTTTAGATACTGTTATAGATGGTACAAGTTTCAGGTTCAACAAGTAAATCCTAACTAGCTGTAAAATGGCGTGCCAGTGCATGGCTGATTTGCTTTCTGATGTTTAATGTGGTCTTTGAAACAAAAATAAAGTTTAATGTCAATATATATTTAATAATCAGCTAATGTTGCTTTTCAACCACTGGATAAATTATGAAATGTATAGGATTAATGCAAAATGGGGTCCTGATAAGCAGTACCAAATAAAAAGAAATGCAATAACTAATGAAACCATCCATTCACTTTCTGAAATCGCTTGTCCTTGTCATTGGGGGTCCAGAGCCTATCCCGGAGGCTACAAGTGCAAGGCAGGGAACAACCAAGGATGGGGTGCCAACCCATCGCAGCAACTAATGCAATCAAGTAAAATTTTGTGTAAGGGAGAAAATCTATATATTCACTGATTTCAGGCTTTAACTGTTAAAGCAAAAATAAATTAAAAAAAGCTAAATTAAATAATCTTGGTTGACAACTTTAAATAATCTTTTTTGACCACTTTTAGGACGTGAAGGTCCTCTACATAATTGACCCCAAAGCTGCAGATTTATATTAAATGAACTGGAAAGTAACTTGTAGGTTTAGTGTAACAATAGAAGAGCTTGCAAGAAAAAAGATATATTAATAACAGCACAGTTTCCTCCTGAATGCATATCTTCAAAGGTAGTGCCAGATGAGATGGAGCCTGAGGATAACAATGAGCACTTGCTCAGTCACCCTACTGCTTCAGCACCACTTTCAGCCAGAGACTGGGGTATGTTTGTCTCAGAAGACAATGGCCGCTTCCTACTGCGCGCTAGTCTTCTCTCTTATGCCCACTGGCACCCTCTGTTCATCTATGATTCATTGTTATACAACTGTTTTCACTGTTTCTGAGGCCAAATGAGGACTGACTGACTGGTAAAGGTAACTGAAACCCAATATCAACCCCTGATAGTTTCACAGATTTTTTGCCAACTTCCTTGTGGAAGCAAGACAAATAGTTTTAGATGCATGGCTAGAAAAGCGGGCTTTACAAATGCATAATAGGAGATACTAAAACTAAGTGTTTTAATAGGTTCTACATTCGCTAAAGAATAATGGACAGCATAATAGAGCACCAATGATGCCCGGTGAATTAAAATCCCATTCAGAGCGCACATAAAGACATTTAAAAATAGGATGTCCCTCCTGTGCCAGCATAATGTGTAAATGAGAAATAAATCAGTATAAAATGAGTTATGGACTTTACTTATGAACAATTCACTTCACTGGAGAGCAAAAAAGTTGTTAGTCTAAGTTCATAATACCTGCTTACCTCAACATACCAAGATTATCTTAAAAGATATGCCCATCCCAAATGACTACTCAGTCACGATGGTGTGGCATGGCACAGGCGGGAAAAGAAAGCTGACAATCCACTTCCAAAGCTAAGAGGGTTTTATTTATGGGAAGTACAGAACACTGGGAATCACACAAAATAAAAGACCACGTGGGGTCAGATAACTATAGCAGAACTTTTTACTAAAACAAGCTACAAAAACCATAGGGGAAACACAACCAGGGAGCAGGGCAACACAGAGAGCAGAACTAGGAACAGGTAACAAGTAGCAAAGACCAAAGCAGAGGGCAACATTACATCATGATGTCATGTCCAGCCCCGCCCTACCAGTTTACTCCTTGAGTTCCCCACAGATGGGGCTGCTAATCAGCCACGCCTGTTGCTCGTTGTGGTTACCTTGTGTTCCTGTCCCCTTGTTAACCAGCCACAGATGCCCCTCGTTCATTCATACCTATCCAGTGTATAAGAGTTCCCCAGTCCTGTGCTCCCTTATCGGGTCATTGATGTTATAGTGTTCTGCTTGCCTGTGCTAATAAAATACCCACACAGGGTGATCCTAACGCTTGCTCGTCTGGCTTGGTCCTTCTCTGCCTATGTCATGCCTCGTCGTCATCCCTGCCAACATGACATTATAATGAGTGAGGGAAGGCACTTAAATACAGAGACATCCAGGGAAAAGCTGTAACTTAATCAATGAACAATTCAAGGGAGACACAGGAGCAATAAGAAACAGGTTGGACACAATAATCAGGAATACACAGAACTAAGAGAATTAACAAACACTGAAGACTAAGAATCTACAGCAAGCACTAGGGGAAACACCACCAGGAAAAACAAGAAACAAGAATACATTGAAATAATCACAATAAACCCAGGAAACTCTA
Organism: Mormyrus iriodes; assembly: GCA_011763525.2. Lineage (NCBI taxonomy): Eukaryota > Metazoa > Chordata > Actinopteri > Osteoglossiformes > Mormyridae > Mormyrus > Mormyrus iriodes. The sequence goes on from JAAGVU020000002.1 coordinate 22,939,776, forward strand.
GAATAAGAAAACACAAAATCAAAAACACTAGAGAGCAAAAATCCAGAAAACAAAACAGGTGAGACTGGTCTCAAGTCAGCCTCCATTCCACAACACATGGAAACAGTATCTGAGCCACACATTCAGCCCACCGACCTATGCGGTAGTCTGGGGATCAGGGAAAACACACTAGGGAAGACTAGGAACTAAGACAGAGAGGGGAAAAGGCATAATGGCCAGCAATGCCTGCTGGCCAAATGTAGTAGGGTCTCAGAGGGCAGGGTCGGACGGTACAGACCCTGATAACTCACTGTTCAAAAAACGTGTTAAGTGATTGGTGGTTACACACAGCCTAGAACACAGGGACTGGAAAGAGAAATTGATATGAGGAGCAAATGGGGACAACTCTTTGTATATCATCCTTACAGTGACCAAATGTACTCTTGTTACAGTAAAGAATACCCTGTTCATTGTTTCATCACTATGTGCTTATCTCAAAGTTAACCGAGGATTTGGAATTATGTTGATAGAACAGGAACTAATTAGCTTGCTTCCTTAGTTTGTTTAAATCAGTTTTGAAAATGAAATGAATATCAAAGGCTTTAACATTCTGTCCAGAATGGAGCCTGATTCCATGATCAAAGAGCCCAGGTGTTTCATTTAATCAATTAAGCTGTAGACTAGTGCAAGTATACCTCAGGCCTCTAGGAGGATTTATACATGTTCCAAAATTGCTTGATGATCTTGTCATAGGGTTTCTTTTATACATATATTATACATTGCTCAAGGGTTTGGCAGTATTGCTACTTGCCAAAGATTTGAAGAGGAATACCTCTGCTGGATCTGTTATATCAGTGTTTCTCAACCCAGTTCTTGGGACCCTCACACAGTCCATGCTTTTGCTCCTTCCCTGCTGGCAACTCACCTGTACCAGGTATTTGATGTTCTTGATTGTGTGGTTCAGATATGCAAAATTTCTACTGTCTGGGGGCCCCGAGAAATGGGTTGAGAAAGACGGTGTTATATTATTTAGACCCTGGTAGAGTGGCATGTGTAGTCACAGACTTCCAGACAGCAGAGATGGAAAATTACATAACAACTGGGTAAATCTCAACCTTGTGCTGGTTAAGCTTTCTCAGCTAAGGAAAGTCACGAAGTAATTGGATTGAGGATGACAGTTTTCCTATCTGTCTCCCTCTTGTACATCTGCTGACTGTATATGCTTGGTCCAAATGATAAGGTTTGGGTGGCTTAGAGAATCTCCAATTGGATGTTTAATATTATCATTTCTATTTCCAGGCTTAAATCTGTCAGCAGCTTTCTGATTTAGAGATTTCTGGATCTGACAGATTCCCTGAAATTTAGTGAATTTTACTTGTGCAAATGCATGGCATGCATCTATGTTTCTGCCTGATGTGTCAGGATTGACTTATATAAGAGTTATATGAGGTAAAATAACATCCTAAAATAACTTTCAAATCAAAATAAAGCGCCCGTAAGCCAATGAGTTTACTAACTACATGTATGCAGAGTTTGAAGCACAGCACCCTTGGCGAGGGTAGTACAGATATGTGTAGCTACAGTTCTACACATCGGATTATTTTTGTACGAATGCATGTAGTCAATCAGTCTTTTACTCTTTCCAAAGGCTTTGCTGATACAAGGTGAGAAGTTGGCTTAAAAATGCATCATGTCAAAGTGCATTAACAGCATGCTGAAATAATTTGTTCCGGTTTGCATTTAACGAGACTTTGTCGGTGTTTCTGGACATTTGTTGTGACATTTCTGACTAGGTCTCTTAAAACCTTGGGAAAACACTTCTCCTTTGATATCAATCCTATCTTCGGCGGCTCTGCAGAACCCAATAGGAGCTTGCCAATGTCTTCCATTTTCAGCGCTTATTGTGGCCAGCTGGCCCTTACAATTGGACAAGCACTCTAAGTTAACATCAGGTTCTATACTAGCATGGCAGAGACGTGAGCAATGACTACATGGTATAATGAGCTGTAGAACAGCTTCAGAGAGCTTTGATTCTAAAGGTTTTCCACGAGTCCATAATTATACAAAAAGTGTTCTAGGCATCTGCTCATGAAATGGCATCATGGCAGGCTATAAAGCATAACTGGCCACCTATATCACCTTATTTATTGATTTTTAAAAAAATAAGTATTCTTTTGTCACATGTTAGGCTTTGTTAGGCTCTGAGAACACCCTGTAACAGTATTTATATCACTGAAACAATACCTAGTGATTGGTCTTTTTAAACTGTAACTTTGTCATTCATGAATATAATATGCAAAGCTATTATTGAGAGAGACTCCAGCCCAAATAATCAGTACATCTCCCATTGTGAAAGAAATACAAATGGCAAATGTTTATTGACATCCAACAGGGTGCATAATTGAACCAGTGGGTAAGACTGCTATATATTTTGATTTTGATTTGATGTTTAGGTAATCAAGGAATGAGGCCTCATCTTTTTATGTACTGCAAACCCTGAAACTGATAAAAAGTGAGTGAAGACCATATGAAACAAAATCCAGACCAGGGAGATTAAGATCAGCTAGAATGTGGTTTTACATGGAGGGACTTCCGCCAAATTATAACGACTTGTCAGAATCTGCTGAGATCGTTTAAAATAGATTCCCATCATTTTCTGTCGAGTGAAGTCATAAAAACCTGGGGCTCCCACGGACACTGGTAGCCTGCTTGATTGATTCCCCCTACTGAGATTAATCTAGATAGAACCCGATGGGGAAATGATCTACCGCCTGTTTAGATTCTCATTTCCCAGGATTTCTGCCCCCCGCCCCCCCCCCCCCCAAAGCCCACGGGCAAGACGCCAGGCCTTCCGACTGATTTGCTTCACTTAAGTAAGGCAGACCTCCATGAGCCATTCCAGCCGTTTCTAGTTCACCCATAAAAAAATATCCACATCCACCAGGGTGACTGATTTAGTGGTAGTAATCTGCTGATTGCTATGATTTTCTTGTGACAGGTGTGTGTTGTGTGACCCTGAGAGGAGATTTAATAACTAGAGTAAATGGTGATATAAAACAGAACAAATATGCTCTCTCTTAAAACGCAGTGGTGAAAATATAGGGGGCATGAAATTAGAAATATGATCACTTCCTTGATGTATAGACAGCTGCAGTGGGTGCTGTAAAGAATCCAGCTCTCAGCTCTTTAATACCACCTGTGCAGATCCCTGACAAGCTGAGATCCTCACATACAGAAGCACTCACAGTTCATACTGGCTGTGACGTCAAAAGAGCTACTTCATAGGGCTGCTCTTTCATTATTGAGTATATATGATCATTATGAAGCAACCAAACGTACATTTGTTCATCTCCAGTGTAGGCAAATGCGTGGAGACCTGTTCACACTGGCTGTGAAATCAAAATAGAGCTACTCCAAAACACTGTTCCTGCTGTTGACTGTTCTTAATCATTAGAGCTGCAAAAAAAAAAAAAAAACGATTATTTTGATAGTTCAGGCGATCAACTAATTGATTAGAAACAGAAGGTTTAAAGAAAAGTGCAAATGCTTTATTTAAAAAAAATGTATTTTTTAATTCACAGTGGAAATAAGACCTTTACACAGTGTAGAGAATCTCTGTTTAAAGTGACAAAGTGGCTTAGAAACAAAGATCCACTGACTGCACCATATTTAGCTTTCAAAGGATTATACTTTATACTATATTGTAAGGTATTATGACAGTATTTTCAAAAGCAGTGTTATTCCGGCATTTTGAAATCATGGTGAGAAAATTCAAGCTGGGGGGGGGGGGGGGGGGTAGCTTTTTTTGTCACCAAGATTTCAAAATACTAAAGCAAACTGCATTACTGTGACACCACCTAAGCCTAGAAACAACTTTGAATCTGTTCCTAAAAAAAGTTTGCCGATTTATTATACTGCTCGTTTTTGTGTTTGCTGCAATACATCTGCACTCTGCTGGTCTGGTGGAGTATCATCGCCGTACGCATGCACCGACCTATCCGGAGCTGGGAGGGAGCAAAAATATGGATTGTGTGGCAGGGAGCTGGGAGGGAGCAAAAATGTAGACTGTCTGAGGGGAAACACTGATGCATATGATCATAAAATGTGACACTCAAACTTAATCTGACTTAAAGAAACATCTAATATAACACTTGGGTTTCAGAAATTTATACAAGAAGATCAAGCGGTATCATTATAAGCATTTACCACAATTCATGCTAATCATATCACCCATAAGCATGCAACACAAAAAAGATGGGTGAATTCTTGTTGTTTACATATTAATTATAAACTTTGTGACGTGCCATAGATATTCTCAGCTGTCCACCACACCCTACCAACACACCAATACATGATGCGTTCTCCATATCTAATTAATTTGTTGGTGTACATCATATTAGATGCTAGAGTGTAAAATGCTATAATGAGTGGCTGTAGAACCTCTAATTACAGCTGTAATTAGAAGTGTAATTATGGGGTGCACTGACTTCTTGCTGATTGATATAACAGGGCTGTAATGAACATCATATTTAACTTGTGGGCAATGTCATCCGTGTAGGGACTTCTCTTTATCATAAGCAAAGAAAACCTCAAATTTGGACAAATCTAGGAGGAAATGCAGATATTTACAAGGGTAACTATAATAATTTTTCTCACAGTCATGTATTGATATACGTATAATGATTTTAGAGGCATTCTGAGCCTCGCGATATAGCATTTTTGGCACAAACCATCTCTTCTGTATGAAATATATACTAAAATGCTATTTAAAATAAATATAAACATATAATAAATATATTATATATACTAAATAAATATAGACTGTTATAACAGGAATCATTTCTTATTCACTGCTCTGACTAGCACATATTGTTGAAGTATATTCAAATAGTTCCAAAAACAAAGAATATCACTTTACGTTGCCCTACTCCTCTGAAACTGAGTATCTAAAGATATGAAAACAAGATCCCCTAAATCGCCCATCCCCCGAGTTACACCTCCATGGTGAACAGGCCTCTGCTGTATTTTTCTCAGGTGTAAGCACATACTTTGAGGCATTGTGAATGAGCCAAGAAATAATAAAGACTCATTGTGTTTATTAAAGGATTGTGACACAGCAGGGACTAAACTGAAGTGGCGTTTTGTTTGAACAGCCACCCACTAATGTCGCAGATATACCTGGCACACAAGTGTGTCTACAGCAATAAAACACATCTTAAAACTGGCTAAAATGGGCCTTGAAAAATTCCTTGAACACATTGCTTTATAAAGTATATAGAGCTGGTTTCTCCAAACATACCTCTGCACGGATTGATAGACATTAAGAGAGCAAAGGTCTTTATAGTGTAGTAGGGTAGGTGATAACCATATTTGCGAGCAAGATGGCGAATACGCCTTGAAACATGACAAATCACCCTTACTGCTGTTTTCTGGGTGATTAAAGTAAAAAAAATGGGGGGGGGGTGTTAAAAGAACATTCTTACCTTGATACTTAACACCTACAATGTTACTTAAGGCCCCCTTTACCACCCTTCTTATATCATAATCCTTTTCTGCTCATAGAGTTTTTAAGTGTCTGCTGCCACTGTCACACCGTCTCCTCAGGGCCGTGACTCCGGCACACGACAAAAATGACAGATGTGTTGAGCGAGACCTGGATAATGCCAGTGTTAACCGTAAATGAGATAAAAGCAGGGTTTTATATTAAAATCACTAAGAATTTTAGCTGAACTTATTAATGAATTCTCACATTTTCAAGTATTACTTAAATATTTCAAGTTCAGTTCAGGAATTCGCTGTATTCCCACGCATTAATTATATTAATTAAAGTAAAAAACAGTTTTCCTTCACTCTTTACTCAGCAGCAAGGATTTTGTCTTTGCAAGGCTTGTAAAATTGGTATTAAATTGTAAGCTATTTAAATTTTTCTAACTTGGCCAAAAACAAAAGTAAACCCCCTCACCAAAAATAAAAAATAAATAAAGAACTTAGCCAATAGTTGTTCAACGGTAATTAATTTTAGCTCGCCCACAAATAATAAGAGGGAGTGAGATTGTCTGTGAGCTAAAAGGCTTTCCTATTACGCAGCTGTTGTAGAGAAATGTATAACAGTAAACCTAATAA
>JAAGVU020000002.1:22954337-22980877 GCA_011763525.2 Mormyrus iriodes
AACTTCAAAGGCGGGGAAGAACAAGAGAGAGGCGGAGATGAGGACGGAGAGAGAGAGAGAGAGAGAGAGAGAGAGAGCGCTGTCTGGCTGGTACATGCAGAAGCTGATGGGCGGTGACACAGGCTGCCTGCTCTGCCCACGCCCCCACAGAGCGCGGCCGGCGCAACACCCGCTCGCTCCAGGGACAGGACTGCCAACAAAACCAACACCGAGCATCACCATGTGATCCTGCTATGACAGCACATTGCATGCTAGCGGGCATCCCCACTGGCTGTAAGCAAGTGGCATAACTCCCCAAGGCACATGGAGGGCAAACATCTCAGACTGCTCAGATGTCTCAACTACTTATTAAACTCCACTAATTCATCTGCTGTTTAGATTCTAGGATAAAACAAAACAAAACAGGGTAAAACTATTACTCATCCAAGTCTTAAATTCTGCAAAAAAGTAAACGTGCACTGCATATACTGTGGTTCTACTATGGTTGTACATTCTAAAATAAATATATATATAAAAAATCAATTCCTGAGGCTGCAAACGCAACTTCAAAGACAGTGCCTTAATTATTTTTGGATTCTCAAGGTTTCTAGAAAGCCCTCAGATCAGATAGGTTATTAATGAGAGATCTTTCAGCAGAAAGGCATGCCGGTAACCACAGCCCCGTTGGGGAAAGATCTTTTATTGAAGATAATATAGCAAGCAGTACAATGTCAGACCGACTTGTTGTGGTCAATGAGAAATCAGGCCTGCTTCATACAAGGCCCAGACTTGTTAATGAGACTGAGGGGAAGCTCAGGGTTCTGAAGGTGACTCTGCAGGAGGAAGCCCTGTTCACCTCTTCTGTCACTGCCACTTCACAACGAGTAGCAAACTCGCAGGAAATGTCAGCCCTTCATTACAAGTACCTTGGGCCCAATTAATCCCAATCATCCGCAGTAATGGTCATCCATAGTAATCCCATTAAGCATTTATCTAATGGACAGTAAAGATGTGCTTGGGAGCAAGGCAGCTATCTGACAAGGTGATGACGGCCCAGGAGGGTTTTATGATGGGAAATCCTCTCTGGCTCTTGCTCCAGCAGACACCTGGAGACAGCCAGGTAAGACCTCGTTCTCTGCTACTGATGGTGCACTTGCTGCCATTTATAACCAAATTCAGGACTTCCCCTAATTTCTTTGAGCAGTTGAGAGTGTTTTCCAGTGGCCATCCCTGATTTCTTTCCATCTCCAAGGCTTTGGCAGAATATGTGAGAGTCCACCCCTGTGGGTGGCTAATGCAGAGATACTGTTGTCGTCAACCCAAAGGGACGGACTCTCCAGAAAGCACATGGCAAGGGATTAGCACACATGTGACGAGGAGTGAGACAAAATGCTTGAAGGTTATCGGGACAAAGGTCTACAGCTCAAGTCACTCTCTAGAGAAATCAGCATTTTTCATCCCTCTGGGTAGTAATTTCTCTCATGCAAAACAGCTGAACCAAGAAAAGAAAAAAAAACATTTAAAAATCAGGTATTTCTTAAAATTATAGTCTCAAATGACAGCCTCAAGAAAAATAAAAAAATTTACAAAACGTGTGAGCATATAAAATTGAGCAGTGATTTCTACACCTGAGTTACTCACCCCACCATAACGGCATAATTATGGTCATGCTTTCACTTTTGATTACTGCAAGGAAAAAATACAATATTTTGCTGAGGCTTATTAGCTCAAAAGACTAAAGGGCCCATAGAGATTATCCACCTGACCCAATCTTCTCCAGCCCCAGCAGCAATAACCTCACTACTGATAAGCCATCTGTTTCCCTCACAATCCACTCTTCTTTAGAGCCTCTGAGATTACTAACCCGAGATTCTGAACGGCTCCCTGCTCCTACTGGAGACATTCCACCCAGACTGTATTTCTGTCTGTACTCTCTCACCTTCTAAACTTTCACTGAACTGCAGAGAAAGGGCACTATTATGCTTCTTTGGAACTGAACGAGATGAATGTCTCATTTGACTATGTGCACAAAACAAGTTTCATACACTAGTGACAAACCTTGTGTTTAAGTGAGACAAATGGAAAACAAAAATAATGCTAAACAATTTTGAAGGGGGGGGGGCATGGGGGTTAGCACAATTGCCTCACACTTCTGGGACCAGGGTTCTAATCTCCACCAGCTTTCCATGTGTGTGGAGTTTACATGTTCTACCTGTGTCAATGTGGGGTTTCCTCTGGATGCTCTGCTTTCTCCCACAGCCCAAGAATATGCTGAAGTTAACTGGAGTTGCCAAACTGCCCATAGGTGTGCGTGTGTGAGTGTGCCTAGTGATGGGTTGTTCCCTGCCTTGCCCCTGTAGCTTCTGGGATAGGTTCTGGACCCCCCCGTAACCCTGTGGGTGGGTGGGTGGATGGATGGATGGATGGGTGGATGACCAGTGTTGAATGTTTAAACCCTCAAATATCAGAAAACTCACTGGACTCACTACTATTTATCATGAATGACAGCAAAAAGTCATTTTCAAAAAGTGAGTAATGATAGTATTAACTTTTGGGATAAAAATGGAATTCTCTCATTTAATTTTGTAAAACAATCTTCTAAAAATACAAAAAAAAGTCACACATTGACGATCCCTGGTACAACGTCAGTAACTTCCCAATTCCTTTTAGTATATCAATCCTGATTATTGTTAAGAGCTGGATGGAAAACAACACAGTTCCATTTGTCTACATGTAAGGTACAATAGGAAATGATTCTAATCTGTCTCTAAAGCAAATGCCTCTTGTATTACTTGCCTATTCAACTCACAGCTCGACGCTAACAGTCCGTAATGAGATTTCTTATAATAAAGTGGAATACTAATGGCGTGTAACAGTTCTGGAGATGACCCTTCATGCATATTCAGTGGATGCCCTACAAATATTAAGGTGTTCAGTGTGGGAAGGGCAGAATGAAAGCAAAGCATGCTGGGGCGAGGCTACGGGATCGTAGCTCTCCAGACATTATCAGTAATCGAAGCTGCCAACATTGTGCACATATTCTGCGTTTGTGAACACTACCCTGCTTCACGATAACCCGCGCACAGGGCTGGCACCTCTGCAGGCATCTGCGTGAACCAGGGCAGAAAGCAACTGCTGTAATGACCATTATTAGATCAGGTTGCAAATGGTTTTAGTCGAAAATTTAATTTGTGAAATTGAAGAGTTTCCTCAGTCAATGAGATAAACAGCATTAATTCAGACAAGCATGGGAAATTGGAAAGTGATTTACGTGGCTCCCCCGGAAAACAGTTTTCATTTCATTTGTGTAACGAAATTAGCCATGTGGCTATTGGTCTCACTCCACAGAGGCACTTGAGCGGGGCTCTGTGGTGAATCACGCTGCTGGATGCTGGATGTACAGAGTGTGCTGTCTTGTCTTCTGGAGTTTGGGCGGTGTGGGGAAAAACCCTCTCAGACAGAATGCCGGGGCCTGCCTTGGCCTGGGAAGCCGCTAGTGTTTAAAGATGCTCGATGACATCGCTGCACTGGAATGCCACATGTGGGGGCGTGTTTGTTGTTTCTGGGGCCTCAATCCAAGTCACATTGGGGCTCCCCTGAGTGTAGTGTCTGTTGCGGCCAACAGGGGGCCCCAAACCTCAGGGGTCACACACAAACACATGGTTTTAGTGGTGGTAAACAACACCACTGGCTGCATGCCTGCTCCAGATGCTTCCCAGCCTGTTTGGGTGTCTCGGCTCTATGACCTTTCCAACTTTCCCATCTCCAAAATTCTCCACGGAGTAGATAGGTTACAGAGATGGAGCTGCTGAATTTATACTGAACGGAGTCAAGTGTAGACTTCAGGGGAAAAGTAAATTTCTTTGAGATACAGGGCTTGCTACAGTAAATCTGATTTACACAAAAAAAAACACTGCATATTTAACACAACATGATCATCTGCCTGCACAGAAAACTGACTCATTGACGGACTTTGGCTTTGTCCACGACCACATATTTATATCTTGCTTTAATTAAAGCAGGTCTTTATTTGTTGGTTTATTCAATAATGTTAGCATGCCCAGGGGGAGCTGGGCAGCCAATTGACCCTCTACGGTTTTTCTTTGCCTCTCCCTGCTTGGGAGCTTTTGGCTGCTCTCCTCCGTAGTCCTCTTGCTTGCTTTGTTTTGTTTTGACTGTGTCGGTACCTACTGTATGAATGAGCCACTGACAACCGGAGACAAATTCCCCATATGCGTCGAAATACTTAACCGGATTCTGATTCTTACAGTTTTCAGAAATACTCGGGATTTAGTCATCGGCAGTACTGCACTTTTATTTGTTGAGTAAAACTAAGGTCACTTATGTGACACGGCCATGAGATAATTTGCCATAACTGTAGCATAAGCAGTTACAAAAAACCCATACACTTATTGCAATTGACATTCGCTAAACTGTGAGACCCATGAGACCCATGTTTGCAGAGTGACTTATTAAAGACCTAGCTGAAAAGGAGACAGACGGAGAAGGAACAGAGACAACAGACAGACATAGACAGAGGAAGACGAAGAGTAGATTATTATTCCAAGGGCAGATGAGGTCAGACAGCAGTTTTCAGGCAATCCGTATTAGAGCATCAGCAAAGACGGTCGCAGGTTTTACCGAAACTTCGCTGAATACTGATTGGAAAAAAATGCTGAAAGGAAAATAGTAGCTAGCAGGAATTAACATGCTACAAACAGTACCTTGCACCATTCGCTAATTTGATACCCATTTCCACAATGCTAAGTGCCATCAACATCAGTCATTCAATTCTGTGAATTTCAATCATTAGCAGAAGAGGGGAAGTCCCCTGAGAATGAGGCCATCTGACAAAGGCAGGAGATGCCTGCAGCCACCTCCAACCCTCGTGTGAGGCAGGAGACAGACACCCTGTCTGCTCTGGCACTTAGATGCTAATCCAATCAGACTTCCTTGTTACCCTTCACTTTGACTAATCACTATCAGTGGTGGTGGGGCGGGGGGGAGGAAACTGTTGCACACAATATTTCTTGTCGTGCATCTCAGAGCCCGCCGAGTTTGTGATGATTGTAAGAAATCACGTTTAACTTAAATTTCCCACCGAATTCCGTGAGATCACGGACTTTCGAATTTAACTACACAGAAGCAGTTAGCAGGCTGTTTCTGAAACTACGAGGTCTCCTTCACACCGGTACCATAAGAAAAGTAAGCACATCGGTGACAAACAAAATTGCCAGCCGCAGTCTTCCTGACATGGCTCACCATGAATCATGCTTTTGTAATTCAGAACACAGACCTTCCTGGGAACTTACCCAACCATCTTTGGGTTACGAGAGCATGTTCTACACCGTTCAGCTACCTGCTGTCTTTGAGTAAAACATCTGTGGTGGGACAAAACCCAGAAGTATCTTGCTCTCTGAACACGCTTACGCTACAGTTTTATTACGGCATGTTACCGTCCAGATGCAACGCTCACGGACTAATGATGTCACATTTGTTGCTTTGCCCAAGTATGATCTCTGTTTGCTTGGCCAAACAAGAACTAGGTTTAAGTCCTATATACCTTTTAACTCAAATTTTAACTCAATTTCCTTTCCTTTCATTTCGTGCCACAGCAGAATGGCATTCAGCAGGACAACACAGTCCCATAATTTTACATGTCAATTACTAGTTCCATTTTATATTGTGTCTCAATATTAAAGGGGCACAGTATCATCTTTCATGACTGCAAGGAGTAGACTCCCATTGATACACATACAAAATAAAAACCCTGCCGTTTTTAACATAAATAGAAATGCAGATTTTTAGGTCAAAGTAAACTTAGTAATGTCCTGATTCACTGCTAGTGCTCAGAAGCCTTTAAGAAAGCTAAGATGTGGCCTACTTGTTAAATCACAGGAGGGAGGATCAACCAGCCTGAATGCACAGCACATGAGGAAATCTGCAAACCTAAAGGCAGATTGTTACCCAGAAAGCTCTCTGAGGTCTGCTACAGCTGGGCACTTTATTTTTATAGTGTAGTAGCTAAAATTTGGAGTTTAAATGTTTCACAAGACAGCAACACATCAAAAAAGGAAAAGACATTATCAGTTGGGTATGGAGGACACTAGCTATTTTAAGTGTGTATATATATATATATTAAATAAATGAATAGAAAAAAAAAAAATCAACAGATCACCAGTAAATATAAACAATGCTAACAGAAGAACAGAAGGGTCAATGAGATGGAAAAAACAAAACTATTACTGTCAAAGGTGCCACATTTCTACCAGACAAAGCCTTTGAATGGGAGGGATTATTCTGGCCGGGGTCTGTAAGACCCCAATGCACATCCACATGCTGGGCATCAGATCTACCGCACAACAGCAGAGGGGTCACAGAGCGCACGCCAGGCCACAGCCCTTACGGCCCAAGGGCAGGAGAGGCCCGGGAAGCTGAGAGGTCTCGGCGTAGAACACCGGGGGCGTTAATTTTCCTGACAACCGGGCGGGAGGTAGCAAGCTGGGGAAGTGAGCCAGCCCTACAGTGGGGCATGCAGGGATTATTTATAGAGTGGCTCCAGAGAGACTGGCATCTGCAGCGCTCTCAGTGTGCATACATCACGCCGGCATCCAGGGGTGCTCCTGGGGCTTTCCACGGTACCGGTGGGGCGGCTGGCGTCCGAGAGCCAGCTGAGCAGCTCGCGGGAGATTCTGTTTTTGGGAGGTTAGTAAAACTTAGGCGGCTTTATGTAAACAGAAGCAAATGTGTCACAGACAGCTACATGCAGACACGACACAGCTGAAGGCTGCCGATTAAGGCGTTGACTCATCCTTTGCTTATATTACTTAAGAGTTATTAAGTCTCAGAGCAAATGACTAAATGGGCAAATAGACATACAAACGGCAAAGTGCTTCATGGGTCTAAATGGAAGTCAGACTTGGGTGGTATCTACCCATTCATACTGTCAAGCCATCCAGACATTATACGGTATTTTAATGGCATTTTCAAAAGCAAAGCTATTTCAGAATTTTTTAATCATCCGGTATACCACGGTACTTGGAGCATACCACAGTATTTTGACACCTTGACCAAAAGAAAAGCTGAAGGGGTGGGAGGATGATAAAGGACAGCCTATTGCCGTCATACTGTCCAAGACTACAGACATCAGAAATGATTCTTATAGCGTAATTAAAGCTGTATAATTATGAGGCCTCAAGTACCGTTCCCAGCACCAGTGTCCGCAATCATGCAGAATAATCAGGGGTGCCCGTGTGAGCTTTGGCCTTGGGCCAGAGAAAACAGGCGGGTCGTTCTGAAGTGGAGTACTTAGGATACTGCTTCTGTTTGGCCGGTGAAGTTGACCCACGCTAGCTGAAAGTTATTAGGCAGATGACATTTAGGCTTAAAACGCATCATCAGCGGAGCATACAAAGAAGTTCGTGTTGGAGAACTTCGCAGGCGAGAGTGATTCAGTGTCAGTGCCACAAGGGGGCACCCATCCAAATGAGCGGCTGCGTCCCCCCCCCCCCCCAAAAGAATCACCTTAATGGATCGCCATCCCCTGGTCGACTACCCCCACCCAGCTGACAGCTATTATCATCACCGACTGCTACCCCACCTCCCTCTTGGGCTTGGCCATCAGATCTGTTCTGGCGTCGACCCTGGAGTGACAGACGGCAGAAGTCCAGCGACACTTTGGCATGACGCGTAGCCGCGGTGTGAAAAAGCCCTCTCGGTTTATCACAGCGGAATAGCGTGCCTTTCTTGACACATTTGCGTCCTCTTTTTAATCACAAGCTCTCGGCGTCACAAGTCGGACACCACAAACACGGCCATCTGTCATAACGTCTGATCGTCCTCCCCTCCCCCTCCCCCAGGATGCTACTTCCACTGCTCTTTACATCTCCTTAAGCTTTGGCATGTCATTCAATATTGTGGGCAACCACGGGCCGTTATCGGGAAATCGATATGGAGCCGGTGGTGGCCTGAAGCTGAGCCCCCATCAGAGGTGCTCATGCATGGAAACTGCTGACAGGATCTGCTCCAGCTTCACTGGGGGGGTGGGGGAGACATCAGCCGGCAGCCAGGGGGAGCCCAAAGCTACGAGCAGTCAGAATGCGGACATGGAGCGGGCTAATCGATGCGTCTGGTGGCTTCCTGTTGAGGACTATAGAAGGAAATACAAATGACATCCTGGTCAACTTGCAAAGAAAGTTGAGTTGGAAATGGAAAAGGACAAATATAGCAAAGAATGTGTCTGTGAATAATCAGAAGACAGAAAGAAAATACCACTACATGTTTTAAGGAAGAGGCACAAAGAAGCATGGAAAAATACAGTCCTGGACAGTGTAGGAAGGACTTTTGGGATGGGATCAAGATGTTGGAGCTGAATACTAAAGTGGATGTACCCGCTGCCCATATCCCGGGGTCCCCCTTTTTTTTCTGGTCCGGACTGTAGAAGCAGAGAGATTTTGGCAGCTGAGGTGCATGTCTGGATGGGGCAGGACGCAGATGCCATCACGTTGGGACCGAGTCGGGGGACAGACAGGAAAGCGTGGCCCTGACATTCCTACACCAAACGGAAAAACATACTTTCCATCGCTGGCAGACTGCAACTGATCCGAGCCGCAGAGCCTCAAATCCACTGACCTGCTCGCATTTTATTGTTAAAAGCAAAGCGTCAGCACAGTTTCAGGAATAAAAAAAAAAACAAACCAAAAATATCCCATTCTTTTTCCATACTAGAAAGCCAGTGCATGACTGCTTGCGCTTTACTTGAAATGCAAGAATGCAACGTTGTACATTAATACCAATGCCAGGAAACACAAGACGGGATCTCTCAGTAAGCTGTTAACTACTGACAACATAATTTGCTGCTTTATAACAAGGGATACTGCCAACACGATACAGACGAAAGTTTTCTAACCCTAAAAACTGTTACTGACGTCATCCCCTCTGACAAAAACGCCCCTGACTCCTTTCATTAAGTTTAATATGGTTTACAAGACCGGTAATTTTGCTTAGGTGGGATAGAATTACAGGATGAGACAGTGGAAACCCCAGCTCCTATAGATGAGGGATTTAACTACTGTTCTGCTTCCGCCGCCCTAAAGGCTTAATTAGGAAGAACTGAATTAAAGCAAAAGTAAGAGCATTCCAAGGAATCGGGGGGGGGTTGTGGGAAAAAAGTGTGGTGGTGTCAGAATTTATACTCTAACTGGATTACACGGATGAAACATTAGTAAGGCTCCTTTTCTTTCACAACCCGGTGCTGTAGTGTCTAGGTGAGGATCAGGCGTTACGGGCTGGGGACGATCCCGGCTGCAGGGTCTGGAAAGCCGCCCGATGTCGTCAGCCTCCTGCCAATTTCTGCGGGCCACGGGGGCGGCGCCATGCATCGTTTTGAGCTCTGGAGGGAGACGTGTCTGCGCACAGCTGCAGTTGGATAAATAACACTGTCCATGCTGCTGAAGAAGCGCTGGAGCTGGGAACTGCAGTGGTCATCAGATAAAGGCAGCTGAACACTACTTATAATGATCCCCCCCTGGCCTCAACACACTCCCCATGGTTCTTAAAGTTTTCCAGCCATTCTCTACTCGGGCTGTGCGTGTTAAGCACCAGGATCTAAGCTGTAATAGTGAGCCTGAGTTTGAGGCCTTTTGCTGGAGTTTTCACGTATAGCTTCACACTGACAAGGCTTGGCCCTTGAGAAAATTCTACTGAATAGGCCCGCTGCCTCCCTCCAGGGGCTCCCCCTAGTGCCCGGGCCCTTGAAAGTTTTCCCCTTTCTTCCCAGTTATGGGCGGCCCAGCTCACTGCTGAAACATCCAGGCCATCGATGGCTCCGTTTTGAATCAGAACAGCGACTATAAAAGGTCGTGTGATCTGGGTACACAGAGACAGAATGGCAGTTGTTTTCAAGACAGCTAGTGAGTGCGACCGAGAACACGGGGCCCAAATTTCAGAATATCCACTTTGATCACTTTGCAGCATCTGGAATGATCAAAGCGGGGGGCAATTAGGAAGGGGTGCTTATAGACCAGAAACCCGCTTACAGACTCATGTGGCCTTCTAAGGCACGGGAGACTCCAGAGAGTTCCAGTGAGGCCACTGGCCCCTGTATTCCTTATCAGAGGATGAAAAATATAATCAGTTCCTAACAACGAAAGGTCAAAGCCCAGATTCCATCGAAATTGAGAGTTTCTGACCAACTCCATCTGTCTGAAAGATTTCAGTGAGCCCAGCTCTTAGGAGAAAGGCAGCACAGCGTGATAATCTGTGGAGTCAAAGTTTGGATCTACAGGCCAAGCTGATATTCCGAGTGTTTTGGGCATGCTATAAAATCCCAGAAGGCTGAGCAATACCACAGATCAAAGGTCTTAGCTTAGACAAAAAAAAACTCACACATTTTCTTAGCTTTCAATACACTTGAAGCTCTGAAGAGGCTTATGTCTGGCTATCTGCGGTGAACACCTTGCGCTGTGGAATATGGCGGATCGTGCCGCGGGTCTGGATGCGAGCCAAGCCACAGAAGAAGTGGCGCACAAACAACCATATCAACAGCTTCATAGATCCAGCTTAGAAATTACAGCAGCATTTAGGATACCACTGGGGGTTGCCCCAGAATTAAGCTGTAAAGGCCCCGAGTTCTGAGAGAAGTCGACTTCTGGGCCACTTTCTGGAGGACGGATGATTTCCCCGAGGAGTACGAAGAAAGACGGGGGTGAAAACGATCGCCAAACAGGCCGCAAGCAGTTTTGCAAACAGAAAGTCTGCAAACACATTCTTAATTTACCTTGCTGGATGATGAGGTTGTATATATAAGGATAATCTTTTGGTGGGTTTTGAAGAATACGCTTCACTTACTGATCTCAGAAAAAAATAAATTAATAGTAACATGAACATTTTATAATATTTAAGTTACGGCATTCGACACATTCAAGCAGTTCAAGCAGCACATTGCGGTTAAATACAAGACATAAGAGCTGACTGAAGTTTTAAAGACATGTCAGCTCATTAGCTCTCAAAACAGAGTACAGAGTGTTGAACCCGACACCTCAAACACTTGCCTCGTCTTCAATTAGCCAGGACCGGCAACATGACCATCTGGCCACACGAATCCATTAAGGCACCTCTTTGAAATTCTGCCACCGCCCTACGGTCAGGGAGCCTTGAGCCAACCGCGGGCTTCCAAAGAAACCTCGGCGATGTCCCCGTAGCGTTGGTGGGACGGGACTGGAGGCCCTAACGTCCTTCTGTGCCTCAGGATGCTCACCACAACCATCGACCGACAGCTCAGACACCGACGCAAAGTACCTCCCGATTCCTCCATGGTGATTCTTGAAATTTTTGGACTTTGTTCTGAAATCTGAAAACAATTTTAAGGTAATCCTGTTTTCCTGTTGTCAGAAAGTGTGTAAAGGGGGAGGCCAAAACAAAGCAGTGCAGAAGTTACAGTGTATAGGTCAAAAAATGTGTACTATTGGCATTCTACGAACAGATAATGTGGAATTGAAATAGTTATTTTTCTTGAAGATGTGATCGCACTGAAGGATATTATCTTTCAGTTTCCCTCTGGCAATATAAGGACACCAGTGTCCATAATTTCCACCTTGCTGTGCAAGTATGAATTCCTATTAAATTAATCTGCTAGGTTACATTTCATTTCCTAAATGAATGTTGTTCGTGCTCACAGTTTGAGGCAAAGCCTTATTTCTGGGGGAAAAAAAAAACTCCACAGCAAAACAGATGCATGACTCTTCAGAGCTCTATCGCCCCAACTTTGCCCCAACATGCTTAATTAGCATGTTTTACACAGATCATGGTGGAATTTCCAGTCACCACACACGTCTCAAGACCTCCTTCCTTTACATCCAGAAATCCAGAATGCTGTGGGATTTGGAATCACTGGATTGTTACCTGGGAACTGCCCCACCCCAAGCTATGTCTGTGAGGGCAGAGGTTATAATGCCTGTGGAGAGCTCCACGTCAGCCTGGAATAGGGACCGGGAAGCAGTTGGCGAGGCCTTTGTCACTGGGAAGGAGCATGCTGCCTGAACACTGCACGGGCCTCATCGAACACTCGTGTCTGAGGCCTTCCAGGAAATCCCTCACGGCAGATTCAGCTGGCTGGTGTCTGACTGGCCTGACCTGCATGGCCGTGCCCCTGTAATAGGGAGGTCACATGCCACCTCCATGTGGCATATTCAACCAGGCTAGAGTGAAAAACAAGCAGACTGTGGCTTTTGAAGATACCATAGGTGGTAGATTTTGAAGCCTCAATAACATCTAAACAAAGCAGGTATACATTCTATTATGCGTGTCTGACTTTTGCAATGGTTTAAGATCCCCAGAAATGTTTCCGGCTTTTAGGAAGAAGCCTTCATACTGGAAAAACAACCAAAGTTCCTATGTTTATGATATAAACCTGACTAACAATATGCATTCAGTCGTGCAGGTACAAGATTTAGGTCAGGCATCCACTCTGCTATGTATGTGCCTATAAATATGTACAATTAGAGCAGAGCAGAATCCAGACATACGGCCATTTGACCTTCCTAAGTGTTAGGATTTGAGCCGTCAGTGCCTGAAAAAAAATCATACCAAAAGGGATGAACTACTTAGAGTCTCTCAAGGAAAATATCCAATACTATCAACATATATAAATATCCACAAGGAAAAAAAAAATCAATCATAAAAAAGAACATGGCCAACAAACCTAAAAATAACTCAGCTAAAGCAACACAATCGCATATCAAAGCAATAATAAGTCAGTAATTTAATTTGGGCCCCAGCGGGATAACACAGCCCATTTATGACTGGGCATTTCACCTAACCAGTCTTTACCATCAGATGAACAATAAAATATAAGAGTCTGGCTTTTGGAAATGAGTGTGGTTGGAGGGGAGGGGGGTCCATGTCTAACATGCGGAATGGTAAATCTCCCTCCGTGAGACGATGTATAAATAAGGCTCTTTCACTGCTCCTGAGATGAAAGGATGTATTAAAAAAACGAGTTTTCTGCACTAAGTGTGCCTCCCCCATTCATTCTCTTCCCGACTGCGGATTGGCAGTTCAAAGTAAAGGATGTTCAAAGCCTTAGTAAGGGAACATTCAAATTAGCTGCTGCAACAGAGGCAGCCTGGTCTGTATGCAAGCTGCAAGAGCACAGCACTATTACCAAAGGGCATTTTTAATTTCACTTATAAGGACTGTGATTACAGGGGATTCGAGAGAATGCAAGAAAGTAATTACAAAAATCCAGAATCTCTGGCTGTTCCTAAGCTAAAGCCACCATGAATGTCTCAACTTAATAGTTTTCCACACATAATCCTGATGTTCCCCTCAACTTTTTGAGATTGCAGGTGCAAAATCTCAACTCTCAGTCCCTGTATACTCTCTCTGATCCCGCAGTTACCTCTCGATGCTCCTAAATCATCACAATCATGGGTATTACTTTCATACTATTCAAAAACACAAGGGACAACAATAATACTTGAAAGAGATGGCAATATGCAGCCATTATTACACATATTTAGAGTAACTCATTGAAAGGGTAAGCTGGTGTTAGTGTCCCATAGTGAGTAGTCTATAACACTCCTTATATCCTACATGTGAAGTTACCTCTCGGGAGACCCAAAAAGAATCACATAATCCCATTAGAACTGTGTTTCCCAATCCCGTCCTTGGGGACTACATTTCTAGACATGAGTCTACATTTCTGCTCCCTTCCAGCTCCAAAATATGGACTGTCCGGCAGGGAGCTCAAAGGGAGCAAAAAATGTAGACTGTCCGGCAGGGAGCTCAGAGGGAGCAAAAAATGCGGACTGTCCGACAGGGAGCTTGGTGGGAGAAAAAACATGGAGCGACTGTGGGTCCCAGAGGACCAGATTGAAAAATACCGCATTAGAGCATCACTTGAGCTTAAAATTTTCTCAAGTTGCAGACTCAATGTGCAGACACCTGAAACTGTGTAAAAACATACATTTTGTCAGATGTCACCTCTATGAAGAATCAACGGTGTGTCAGTGAAACAAGATGGCTTAGGTTAAAAAAAAAAAAACTGCTGATTCTGCAAGACAATGTTTAGAGAACATGGTGATTCAAGCATTACTTTGCTAAGATTTTCAATCAGCTAATGACTTTCTGCTGTGGAAAAATTGCACAGACCCATAAGTTCTGAAACTAGATATCATTAGAAAAGGGCAGCTTTAGCCTTTGGTGTGAATTAGCTTCTGGAAGCCATTTTTGTGCCCAGTCAGCTGCTGGTGCCTCATAGTGGATCAGCATTGTGTGGGTGCCCTGAGCGAGGAGAGGCTTTGGGAAATGCACTCTCATCTACCGACACAATGGCTTTGGCAGACTACCACACTGAGCCATGTGTCACGCAGTATGAGTGGGTTAAAAACAATTAATCACTACAGTTTTAACTGTACAGGCATTCTGTCAAGTTAGACTATAAATGTTATTGTCGTATTATCTGAAAGCTGGAATCTCTCTGAAGTTAAGAATAACAACAACAACAATAACAACAACAACAACAACAACAACAACAACAAAAAGCCTTTCAGAAAAGGGCACAGGAGCTACAGTGGAAGTGCTGTTGTTTTCCTAATATGGTGATTAGGCCACAAAGGCTTATTTATTATTAAAGCACTGTCCTAAAACCCAGGGGCGTAGGATCCGGGGGCAATGGGGGGGAACATGCCCCCCCCAATATTCAATGTGGCTTTATTCATCCCCCCAATAAACAGACCTTGGTAACTACATTATTAAGTTGAGTCCCCCAATGTAAAACTCTCCCCTACACTCTTGGTCCTACAGATGGCCTGTAGCAGACATACAGCACGTTGAACAAGTCCTTGCAGTGTCAGTCTCAGTTAGCTTTCACACAGGAGTTGAAAGTTTTGGCTGAACCTCACTGAACGCTACACTGTGACACAGGCTCACTTCGGTAGATTAAAAGGGATTATTTACTCCGAACGAGCTCACGCTGCATATTGGGAAGCTTCTGATTTGGAAACGGCTTTGGAAATGGACACGAGTGGAAGGCAGTGAGTTCACTCCCTGCTCTGCATGTAGAACATCTTACCAAAGTAGCAAATGATTCCAGTAAATAATACTGATGCAGCAAAATGATATGACCGTTATGTCAAGCCCAAACAAAACGTCCACTGGATACTGATTGGCTGCACTGCCCATTTCCATTAAGGAGATGAAAGGAGAGCTGTAACAGGTCTCAAAACACCATGGTTACATTTATCACCACAGAATCTGCTTACTGGATGCATGCAGGGGCGGGGCCACAGGGGCTGAAAGCTGATTAGTTCCCCAGAGTGCCCTCTCCCATGTCACTCATTAGTTCCAAACATATCATTGGCTATTGATACAGTTGCCCCTGTATATGAATTATGATCTCTCTCATGTCCCCCACGTTAAAAAAAAAAAATCCTAAACTTGCCCCTGGACTCTGACGAGAGAGATGGAAGCTCATGGGAGCCCTCACCTTGAGCTTGTCGAAGCGCTCACTCAGGGAGGACACCTGGTGGTCTCGATGACGGCCCACCAGCTTACAGAGAGCGCAGATGAGCTGGTCATCCACCACACAGTACATGTTGACCTTCTCGTTCTCATGCTCCAGGCAGGTGAGGCCACGGAGGTGCGCGTCGGGCACGGGCTCCACCAGTCGATGGCTGGTGAACGGCTTCTTGTTGGGGTGTGTGGCGCGCAGGCAGCGGTCGCAGTAGGATACCTCGCACGTCACGCAGGTCTTGACCGCCTCGCGGGGCGGGTCCTGCTCGCAGAACTGGCAGCCGACTCGCTCCAGCGACATGGCGCTTGCCGGGCTGCCACGAGCGGCAGTGCCGTACGGCCGAAGCCTCCGGCTCTCGCTGGGGGAATTGGGGCCGCTTACGGAGGCCTTCTGGAAGCGGTCAATGATGTTCTGCAGTGTCACATTGCGCTTGAGGCCCTCCAGGCCGCGGTGATTCAGAGTGATGACGTAGCGGCAGGTGGGGCACTGGAACGCGGAGATGGACTCGACGGGCTCGTTGCTGGAGCAATGGGATACCAGGATGCGGTGGGCACAGTTGAAGCACAGGCTGTGGGCGCAGGGTAGAAGCAGGGGGTCTTCAAACAATTCCAGGCAGATCGGGCAGGTCAGCTCCGACTCCAGTGTTTCCATCTTCAGTCGAACCGATCTAGAGGTGACATCAAATCCCACAGAAGCTGGTCAGTAACCTGCAGGGTAACAGATCGGCAAATCAGAATCCGTAGCCCAGCGAGGCATGGCCCACCGGCCCTCAGTCTAACTTAGGCGGAACATAACCCATAGACACGCAAGACGACATCGCAAGTGACTCTACCAGTACCCTTGAGCGGAAGGTCGCAGGTTTAAATCCCGTGGCCAGAAGAGTTATCATATCACCGTTGGGCCCTTAAGCACCGTCTGAGGCTGCTCTCTGATTCTGATTTATATTTCGCTTTGGACGAGAACATCTGCCGAGAAAATGTAATTATAAGGTAAGATCTCAAAGCATGTGGCCACAAAGCAGATTTTAAATCATATGGACACCGTTTTTGCTGCTACAGTGAGAGGTAGCTGGCGATGCCTCAAGATAGCAATGATACGAAAAATGAAAAAACCAGCTGGTCAGACACATATATACAGGATCCAAGGCAACAGTTTACAGTAAATTGACAGCAGGGCAACACATAAGGTAAAATTCTAACAGACTGCAGAACAGCTTTAACCAGACACACAGGTGAGGTGCGCACTCGTTTCCGGCAGATACTCACTCTAATGGCAACTGAGGCTACTGACGTCACAAAAAGTGAAACCCAAGACGGGTTTAGTCTCATGTGTACTGGTCCTGCTCCTGTGGCAGCCATTAATGTCACAAACAGGGAGAGGGAGAGAACGTGTTACCAAGACATGGGAGCTGGCTTTAGGTTTGATTTCGACCCAGACTGGTATGTAGACAGATCCAGTTTATGTGTGATCTAGTCCTAGACTACTATATAGACCAACACAGACATTTGATCTAGTTCCAGGCCGGCATATACACAATCCATTTCAGGTTTGATCTAGGCCCAGACTGTTCAACAATTATTTTGTGTGTCTAATTTGCATAATATGTACTTTTTTTTCATATGCACTATATTGATTCGCTCGCTTTCTCCCTCACACACACACACACACACACACACACACACACACACACACACAGTACTCACATTTGTGAGCACTGTCCATTCATTTCCATGGGCACTAATCCCAACAATGACAACCTTAACCCCTACCCAGCCCTAACCTTAACCATAAGTTATCATAAGGTTTCATCCCAATCCATTAACCAGTCTTAACTGACTGAATTTAATGGTATATTACTGTTTTAAGGGTCATAATATTTTTATACCAGTTATGCTGATACTAAACAAACTATCCATATACATAATTTTGGCTGTATATATAATTATATATGTAATTTTATTCTGGGAATAAAATGGTCCTGTAAAAACAAATACAGCATTTATTGCTGTACTGTAATAATGCAAAGAACCATAAAACTTAGTCGTGGTGACAAATCGTTAGAGATTTGCACTTTGAATTTCATTGTAGCTTCAGTGTAAATATTGTAACCAACGATATAACCAACAATAAAACGCAGTAGTTACCGTTTAATGGCACTTTGTAATTTTAACAACACTGACTATTTAAAAACCACAGAAAAGGATAGGACATACTTCTCTGCACGCAGACCGGGCTCGCAAATCTGCAGGCGTAAACCAGAAACGGAACTGGTCATACTTCTGCGGTCAAGCCTGGACGATTTGCACATGTCGAACATGCGGGGTGGGTGGGCACCAGCGTGGTTGGTGGCCGTGCGGACACGAGATATCGATGCTGCAATTGTCTGACCACAGGGAACGGCATTTAGGCCAATCGCACCAAAAAAGTCTGCATGTATGCATGCAGAGAAGTATGAACAGGCCTTTACAGTAGTGAAGAAAGCATGCTGGGGGCGGCTGCATATACACACCTCACAGGGACAGTGTGAGGCAGCTTAACTAACTGCGGGCCAGCTCAGTGGACAGGTGAACTTAAACTCATCCAGATCTGATGAATAAATCCAGCATTTAAAGGCTTACGCTCCAACCACTTCAACACTGCATATTCCATGCAAGCATAAAGAAACTGGGGAAGAGATTTTTTCCATTTAAATATCACATAAATAAATGTCCCTTCCTAATTCATTTTTAAACACTTCCCCCATTGCTCCAAACGCCCGGGCTTAACAGGCTTTTTCCCACCGATCGTAATGTTTCTGCACAGATGGATGTCAAACGCCCCAAAATCTCTTAACCTGGGCCAATGGTGTTAAACCGACATATACCTGGTACTCGATGACACGCAAGTCTTTAAGGAGCGAGCTTCCGAACAACAGCTCTCACTCCAAAGCCAGATTCAGCAACCAGAAAACTAAACAGCAAGTGTGGCCCCCACCTCCTGAAGTGTTAGAGGGGGCATTCAAATGCACAACCCCTGATAATTCAGTTCTATTAGGGCTTTCCATTCCTGCTGATAAATCTCATCTTCTCTCCTACGAGCCTGTACACCCCCGAGAGCCAATTGATTTGTGCGGCCTCTTCTGCTTTTAAAGCTATTTTTATATTTTTAAAGTCACATACGAAATGCCGTTTGATAAACAAAAAGCCGACAGTGATGCTGTGATTTAATTATACTCTCTGTAATCTTGCCGGTTCTTCAAGGCCATGATCTGATTGAACCCCACATAACATTTTTTTTTGGCCAGCAGAAAGCGCCTCAGAATGTGCCTAAACCTAATTTGTCACTATAGTCAATGATTAAATTGCTTTTAAATCACCCACCGGGCCACAAAATGCCCTTCCCCCCCAATGTTATAACTTCAATCTCTACAAATCGAACTTTGGATTTGAGAAAGCGTTATAAAAATAAATTTAATTCAACAACTGGTACTTCTACCACTATTGCAATAATACTACTATTACTACCATTAGTTGCACCACGACCAGTGAAGAGGATTGAAATACGCTTCAAATTCATTTAGATATATGAAATCTTGGACAGAAATCTAGTTCTTTCAGGAGCTACAACTTGAAACTGCTTGTATTTTGCCAGTTCCACTGGGAAGAAATGAAAGTTCAGCAGGAATATTCCTTTTCTGTAAAATCCTAAGTGCTCTTATGTTTGCATACACACATTTAAAAACAGCTAATCCGATTAAGAATCTTCTTCCTACCGTTTTGGATCACTTTGCTTAGGAAAGGGCCATGGCACAAAGTGAAGCAGAAAAAGGTTTGGGGGGGGGGGCATTCGAGGGTATTAATTTTCGCCAGGAGGAGATAAGTTTCAGTTACCACAAAAGCGCAGTGCTAATCAGACATGGGGAGTAAACAGGAGTGGAGATAAGAGGGTGAGAGAGCAGGTGGCAGTTGCCTTTGCTCTTCTCAGGGGATTCACAGAAGGTCAGCATTAGGCCCGTTTCCGGTAATGAGGCACAAGGCTAATTATCCGATGTGTGGCACACCGTCTCCGCAGAAATCTGGAGTGCTGCTGACTCTGTTCCTGGGGGCAAAAGGCACAGAGGACGAGCCAGGAAAACACACAGTGTTCCTGATGCAACGGCTACTGCTGCACCCAACATCCACCCCACCACATGCTGATTGCTCCGCTACCGGGATGGATGGAGAAAGTCAGACGCGGCTCACGAACTCATCTGGCAGGCAGCCAGGTTGTGGAGATGGAGCTTTGTGCTGGATGGGAAAATATTAACCCTTCAAGTGATTTCTATGACTTGCGATAAGCAGAAGGCCAACAGCAGATTGCTCTGGTGACGCACAGATAAGTAAAAGGCATAATTACAGCGCTGTTCAGTGGAAGCCTGCTTTTAAAGCAGTCTCACAAAACGGACATGCTCTCATCAGCCAGCAACAAGTCTTTATGTAACAACACACCCTTATCTGAGAATGGCTGAAGAACAAAAAGCACTTAAAAATATCCAGCTTAAATGAAAATACTAATTGATAGTTATATATAAGGAAATATTTGTGCTTTGCGACTTGGTTGCCGTTTACACAAAGCAAACTGACTGAATACATATAAAATGCCAAAGGGACTCTACACAGCAACTTTGTTGGGCTTAAAAAAAAACAAAACAAAACACGGTGACACAGCGTGTTGTGGCATTTCAGGAACAATGACAAACAACCTTGTCTTAACAATCGTGGGGAAAACTGACGAGTGAAAAGCCTCGTAGAATGGCTCTTCCTTGAATTATATTTACAAAATAATGGGACAATAATAACTGCAACAAAAACAAAAGAGAGAAAACGAGGAGGCCTTTCAGGCTGCTATAAAAGCTCACACAACAAGCACACGCAGTCATTTTCCGAGTGGTAGCTTAACGCCTGTGCCCCAGCTAATGAAAGGCTGGAAAACCAATTTTAACAAAATCTACACCAAACAAAACCCAACTATCAAAGTGCCTTTTTGGTGAACGACCAGAATTAGGACGAATAGCAGACAAAGGTCCTTAAAGAGTAAACATTTTTTAGTTCGTAAAAAAAAAAAAAAAAAAAAAAAAAAATCAATTCTGGGAAGAAAAGGTGCTGATGGAAAAGAAATGCTGTCCCCAAGTCAAGGCTAAAAGCCCACATCTGTTCTATCTTCATGGATCGGGCCGCGGATTTAAGAGGCTCAGCTCAAACCTCACTTCAATTACTCCATGGCAGGGCTCAAACCAGCTGAGGGTGGGCTGTTAGAAACCGGGGGGGGGTCTGTTATCAGTGACCGACCCCCGAGCTGACTGGTGTGCGCTGGGGTCACGCCTGCCCTGGCCCCGTCATTGTAATTGAGTCATCCGTCTTGTGTCAGTGAGCTGCTAATGAGAAGCCTTCCTGTTGGTGGTCTGGCATGCAATTTTTGAGGGGGGGGGGGTAGCTGGGACTGGAAAGCTGGTTTTCAAGGCGACCGCTGAGCTTGTAAGCCTGGGGGAAGCTTTTGTTTATGTCTGATGCTCACAGACAGATACGGCTGAGGTTAGCTCACACCGCGCTGCAGCGCTCCCAAATTCATTATCGTAATCGTCAATTCGCACATGAGAGAATGTGAATGACCCTGCTTTTACTTTAAGAGTTTACTCAACGGTTAAGCCACACCATGGGGAACGCTAATCATAAGGGTGATCTCGGCCCCCAGGGGGGCACGGTGTCTCAGAAGAAAATAATTGTGGGAAAATGAAGCTGGGGGGTTGGGGAAAACAAAAGGTTATTACTACACTGACATGGTCCTCCAGAGCAGAGAGCAGGCCTTGGGCTGCTGTTACGGAGCTCCTGTCATCTGGGTCAGTAGTGAAATGGCCCATATACAGGTAATTCTTTTATTTTTATGGTTACCCGGATACAACACAGCCCAAGGCAAACAAACCCTCCAGTAAATACATGCAGACGAACTCCTGTGTGATTTTTTGGGTTCCCGACTCCTGCAGATGCAAATCATGAAACTAAAAAACAATACTACTAATTAAAAAATAAGCATTAACTCTGCTTTTGTTGTCGACGAAAATGCATTTCATTTACGACATATACGGCGAAAAAAGTCTGCATAAAACAGCGGATCGACAATCATACGTCTATTTTGTTCCACTTGTTCCACTATGCACTTTGTAATTCTAAAGAAAAGCCAAAAAAGAAAAATCACATGTAACACACATATTTGGACATTTCAAATAAAATAAGGCCATTTCTTGGTGACAGGTTTTAAAGCATGAAGTCTGTACCATTTTCCTGGAAAAACTCCTCGGGGACTTTAGGAAGCTTTCAAACTTGAAATGCATTTCGTGGCTTTCAGAATCACTTTTCAGTGAGAGTGAAAAGTGAGCTGGTGACTGTCTATAGCACCTGGGCTTGGAGATTAAGGGACAGATATTTAAACATGAGCCTGGTCCAGTTTGGACTCTGTAGGAACAGTTCCCACATTCCCAGCTCTTCCGAAGCCAAACCACTCTCAAGGTATCTCCTATACCTCTCCCCAAGCAGCAGCGAACACCCAATCCCCCAGACGCGCCAAGCCCACATTGCCATGAATATTAAAAGCAGATCCATATCATTTTGTGAAACAGCTCTGTGGCTGTTGATGAAGGAGACTACCCTAGAACGATTCACGATTCAAAGGACGTGTTTGGGCAGACTGCTGTTTGCACGATTAGGCAACAACAAAAGACAAATGATGTTTGCGAACTAGGCAAGTCTGTGATGGGACACGTCGCGTGAGACTAACAATCTTCAAATGTCTTCTAAAGGTTAAGGGATTCCAATAAGAATGGCTACACTACTGCTGTGGCTGTGACGAGAAACAAGGGCACAGGCTGATGAATTAACTGTAGTCATTTTCCTGCTTTTGGCAAGCCTCACCCATTATCATTCACACACAGGCATTGTACACTGACAGCTTTACAGCGATGCTTTAACATTGCCAAACAGTATATTGCCTGGGGTGGATAACACAGAACCTCACAGTCCATACCATTTTCTCACAGCAATTCAATCTAAAAAACCGTTTAAAAGGCATTAAAGCGCCTCACCTCTTGTTAAGCTCATGTCTAACGTTTCACTGTCTGTCTTTGCGAGGGGGGACTGAGGTGGCTGACATCAAAAGGTCTTCACAATTCTCTACCTGACCTACTTCATTTGTCAGCAAGGGTGGATAGTTCAGGTCCAGAAAGTAAAAATCCAGACCAGGATTTTGTTTCAACTAACTGGCTGAGTAGAATAAGTAACAGTCACACAGTACTCAGCTGGTTGGTTGAAACAAAATCCTGGTCTGGATTTTTACTTTCTGGACCTGAACTATCCACCTCTGTTTTTGAGTGACAGTACATACTGAACCCAGCCTGTAAGTGACTGTAAAAGGGCCCAAAACAGTACATGACAACACAGAAACAGAAATAAACGGCTATGTTTGAAAACTGTCAGAAGGGGAATGCCGAAAAAAATATACATCATACCATGATAACCATCTTCCCCAGCCTGATTTTCTGCATATTTGGACTTTGACACAGAATGTCATCCATTCTACCAAAACTGATTGTTAGAAGGAAACTAGAGCAAACAAAGACCAGAAATGTGATATTCGTGGCATATATTTAGTAAAGAAAGTTATGCAACACCCAACGCTCCTGTGTAATGCCAAAAGAAAAAGTAATCGCCCTCTTCGACTCAACAGCTGGTTATTTCACCATCAGCAGGAGCGGCTGCAGATGAACTCTTCATGCAGGTATCGATCAGTCATTTACAGCGCTGTTGAGGGCTTCTGGCCCATTGCTCTATGCAAAACTGCACCAGCACAGTAACATTTGTGTATTTATGAGCAAGAACTGGTCAGTTCAGTTATATCCAGAGCATCTGAAAGAAATGTACATGCAACACGGACCTGGTAAATTCAAAAGTTTGAACGTCTTATTTCTAAATCAATCGGATGCAGATATGCATTGTTAATACTCCAGCTGAATGACTAAGGAGCTTTCAACTTCAGCTAAAGGGCAGACAATCAAACGCTTATGCTTATATTTTTTCTTACAGGGCTGAATTCATCTTTCTATCAGTGATGGCAGGTCATGCAGGTTCTGACATAGCAAAACAGACCCGAACTATGACACTAACGGCAAAAAGCTTGACTGCTGGTATGTTGCTCTAGCTGCGGGATGATGCATTTCATTTTAATTAGATATACTAAGCAAGTAACTAGGCATACTGGTCAAATATGAGACAGGTTTTTGTGCCCTACTTATCAAGCAGTGGTTTTGTATCGCTGCTCAGTCATGGATCGTATTCCCAGCATGCTTTTGATGGTGAAATCATAAACTCAGAGATCAGCCAAACTGGGAGGAGGTCTGCAGATGGAGATGTTCCTAAGATTCTTTAGGACTTACATTTTGCATATTGGTCTTCAAGGGATTTTAGCAGGAATGTCACTCGTAAGAAGATTAACAGCTATCTGGAGTTTTCTCCATTTGGAAAACATAACTACATAACTAAATCAAGTTCTCAAACAGATGACCTTAATTATCCTTTCCCCTCCATTTACAGTCAAGCTAGATCATTTTCATTAAAAACATACATATACAGTTTCAGAATATTTTTTTTCCTACATTCCTTCTTTAACGGAGACTGATGGTTAATTCAAACATACAATTTTTGTTCATGGTACATAAAAAGCATACAGCGTTTCTGTTGTCTGACTCGTACGTGCAGTCTTATTTGGGCTGACAGAGACTGCACTCAGGGCTTGTCCGTGGACAGTCATACCAACACGTCCAGGCTAGTGTCCCCTATGCAGGGCCTCCTGGGGTTTATCAGATAACTGACATGTGATGCCTCTCTGGAGCTCCAGACAAAGACCCCCCTCACAGAAACACAGCTCTCCACTGAGCCAACGCACATAAACAAGCAACCAACTCTGCCCGAGTGCAATCTCAAATATAATGCATTTTTAAGTGCATCTTTTTACAAGGCCCTCAATAAGGATGCGGTATTAAATTTAAATTATTAAAAATGTGTGCAGCTATGGTACTTTTAGCACCAGCAGCAACTAAAGACAAGCGGGACTCTGCTGGATCGACATTTAAGTTTCATGTTACACACAGTTATTTCAGGGAGGAGCTTTGGAGGCAGAATCTGTGTTTGCATTTCATCATGGGTGTTGATTTGCCATTTCAGTTACACATGCTTCCCAGTGGCCTGAACCCAGCACTGCGTCCTGATCCCAACAAAGTTAATACCCAGGAACTCTCTTAAAGAGTGCAGTCTTACCTTAATGCCACGCAGCACACCACTGACATGGTTGCCACCCACCCAGCTACACTTCATTATTCATGCACATTAGCTCTGGTGAGAACAGAACTGGGATAAAACCTGCCCTGGGAACTCATGAGAAAATTACTGGGCCTTAGAAGAAAGTGACAGAGAAAAGAAGGGGAGTGGCCAAGATTAACCACCCCTGATTGTGTTCATCAGATGTGGGTAGCTGGCCTCAGCACGAGCCACATGGAACATGGAATGCAAGATTTTTACGGCTGCAAATGTCACCACAGGGCAAGAACAAACACAACAGGACAAATATCTTGATGGAGTATGGGTTTCAACATAATGGTTTATGTCTTCTAGACATTGATTTCACGCTTACTTTAGATGTTTGTTTTTTTTTGTTTATATTGAAGGTACTTTTTGTATAGAGTTTCCCCTTTTTAAGCAGAACAATGGTGATTCTTAGCCACAAAGATTTCAATGGCGTTCTAGGGTTTCCTTCATTGAAAGCTCGTAATTTTCCTTTCCAATTCTTGAGTGCTGCTTACTTATGTATTTCTGTGTCTACCCATTAATCCTGTTTACACGCCGCACCTCTTATCAATGAACTGCCATGGCAGCAGGAGATCCTTTTGTTTCATTTCCCCGTAAACACTGGTGTAAGCTGACACGACTTTAATCTTGCGCTTCAATTTAAACTCACAGAAAGAGTGAGAACTCCAAACTCAGTGCACTGCTGGACTAATGAGACATTCTCAATGTACCTTTCGTGATAGTATTCCTATCAATATGCTAATTTTTTCAGACCCTGGGGGCATAAAGGAGGGAAAAAAAAAACCTACAAAATATCACAGCAGGAGGGGCCCGCTAGGATTCCTTGCGGTTGCATGACCAAGTGACACTCTCGTTCTTTAGCTCGCAGGACCTCGCTATGCAAAGACTGCCGGCCAGTGCTGAGTGACATGACCTAAAATGTCAGCGATGGGGTGACGGCAGGGACACTGGAGAACTCACTGGCCCAAAGAAGGCACATTCCATACTCAACAAAGATTCAACAAAGGCTCTTTCAAACAGTAAATATAAAACGCAAGACCTTTACATTATTACCAAATAATGTAGCCTTATCAAATACTAAATTCAAGAGGGACAACCTAAGGTGTTTCTATGGACAGGACTGAATTGACTGGCATGGAGCCTGAGACTCATCTAGAGTTCCTAGCCTGGCTTGCTTTCCCCTCATTATTTACCCATACCGTGAACCCACAGAGCTGACCCGCCTCGACGGCTGCCAGCCTCTCCACTTACTGACGAGAGTGTACGCTTTTGTAGTTCTTAAACGGACAGCTAATTCTCTGCTTGTTCCCTTCTCTTTGAATAATGGCTGATAAGCAGGACAATGGCTCCTAGCTTCAGGGAACATTTGAAGCCGGTAGAGAGGAATTCTCTTCATCACTTAGCCATTGAGCACACACACACAGAGGCAGGGATCATGTTGTAAGGCTTGCTGAAGGTTGGCTCAAGTTTACCAACCAGGAGCTGGCACAGAGATGGATAAAATCCTGACAAAGCCTGCCTCACTGAGTACAGATCTGACGATAAGTAGGGGTCAGATAAGATGAACGGGTCCTGCATCTCGCTCCAGGTCAGGCCTCAAGCAAGCCACAAGGGAAGTCCAATATGTACTGGAACATTTAAAGTGAATATAAATTAAAACTGACCATATTAATTATATA
>JAAGVU020000002.1:22987013-22999810 GCA_011763525.2 Mormyrus iriodes
ACACACACACACACACACACACACACACACACACACACACACACACACACACACACACACACACACACACACAATCAGCAGTGCTATGTATGCTATAGCGTGAGTAACCTTCTCGACGGAAAAACAAAACGAAGCGAGGTCACGCAACGCCAAAAATCAGACAGCGGCATTTTCCCAGGCTGAGACTGTCTAGAAGGCCTGTAATAACAGAGGCACATTAATTCAAATACCTAAAAGCACAGTGACTTGAGTATGGAGCCCAGACCACTGTAAATTTATAATTTTACAGACTGAGAGGAAACAGTTATATAATGGCAGGAACACAGAGCAAAAACGAGGGTGAAACAAACCTACAATGCAGAAGCTCTTAAGTCAGAACAGTTGATCCCAAACGACACCCCCCCACCCCACCAATGACTACAGACATACATGAATGCTTATGATGTCCCAAACAATAAACTGTAATCAATGATATTGTTCTGCAAACGTTACCTATTCATGTCACTGTGGATCAGCAGGATGGCCGTCAAGCAACAGTCCTGGTAATGGGGTGCTGACAGTGCCAATCACCTGTGTGGCCTTAACATTTAGTCATTATATTCAAGGGCTGCAAGGGAATACAACAATAACGTAATTAACGGTTAAAGACCTGTCTGCTTTTCTTGTAGCTTATCTGATTGGTGAGGAAAACACAGACATGAGGCAGGCTAGTGGAGTGTAAATGTTGCTGCTGTTGTGGGGAAAATGCAAGATCTTTACCCATAACAGGCATATTAATCCCTCCCCCCCAAAGACTGATTCTGGTGTTTAACATTTCCTGGAGAGGGGTACAGCTAACTAAGGCACATGGCTCTTGGCAGGTGGGGCAACTCTTCTCTTTTAAAACAGACCTCAGCAAATTCCAAAGAAAAGAGGCTGCATCAATGGCTAACAAACAAAGCTTAATATTACACTTTTTCAATGCATGTAAAAGGAAAAATGGTTCCTCCGAATAAAACTTCTTGACTGTAGAAGGGCATAGAACCTATTTGAAAACATTATGTTGCAAATCAGTTTCCTGAAAAAGTACACATCTTAATTTTAGTTGCAAAAATCTGTCTACATGATTTATATGACAGCAAGCATTTCGCTATCAATTTACGACCAAGATAAAACGTGTATTTACATGGGCAAATATATTTAGTAGTCCTAGGTATATCTTTAAAAGCGTCTCTTGATTTATAAGGAGTGTTTGCATACACCAAACACAAGAAACTAAAACTTGTGAATTTGATATGAACGCTACTTTTCGCTTCAAAGACTGTGGGACATAAATAATTCATACTAACATATAAAGATTTAATTAAAATGCAGATGTCGCAAGTCACTAACTTTATTTACTTCTGTTTACAAGAAAGTTGTATAACTAGCTTAAATCACACACAGTAACTTTCCTGTGGGATAATAAATACCTGTGTAACTTCATTACACCATTTTACTATCAATTACTGCATGCCAGTTATAATTAGGTAATTAGTTAAACCCAACAGTGCAACTAACGATTTCTTCAATTACAGTTAATCGCGATTTGCTAATCGGGATTTTTAAGGGTGAAACAATCATTATAATCATTATATAAAGTAATTACCCGGGGTCCACGTGGACCTTCATGGCCACAAGCTACTAATAGCTGCTGTCATTTGAGTGACTGACGTTTTCATACATATTTGATAGCAGAAAGGTGGCCATGGCACAACTTTATTGCTATGTTAAATGTACTGAAAACGCAGAATCATATCGCGCTACTCGGAATAAACTGTACTTCCAGGTCTTTATTTTAATACACCAAGGCATAATACTACTAAAATGCCTGTTTTCACATTTATAAAATTACCGTGACTGATGTGTAGTATGTGACGAAACGGCCACAATGCCACCGGTCCTACATACATCTCTAACCAGGGTCACAATTTGGATACTTACGCGGAAAATAAAGAATGGCGCTAACAGAAAAGAAGATACACTGGGTTTTCTGCGTATTCAGAGATCGCAGCTCTCTCCCAGCCCCCGCGGCTCCGGTAAATTGCCAGGGAAGCACTGCGCTATATTGGAAATCCGCGGCGTTACCGGGACGCGCATCCAGCGCCGAGCCGCGCTGTACTGGAAATCCGCGGCGTTACCGGGACACATCTCCAGCACCGAGCCGCGCTGTACTGGAAATCCGCGGCGTTACCCGGACGCGCATCCAGCGCCGAGCCGCGCTGTACTGGAAATCCGCGGCGTTACCGGGACGCGTCTCCAGCACCGAGCCGCGCTGTACTGGAAATCCGCGGCGTTACAGGGACGCGTCTCCAGCGCCGAGCCGCGCTGTACTGGAAATCCGCGGCGTTACCGGGACGCGTCTCCAGCTTACGATGGATCAATCAAAGTTGCGTGCTCTCCAAACTCAAAGCTCTCACCGCTACCAGCCACAACCACAAAGCATTTAAAAAATCGCTCCAGCTTAGTGTGTAGCCGCGACAAGGTAAAATGTTGAATTGCCATATTTAGGACTGAAGTGTTAGGCGACGCGACCACATATCTCCCTAAATACACGTCTTCTCGGACCCCCCCCTCCTTTCTGAGTGTTGACATACAGCGGAGAAGCCGAAGCCGAAACCACAAACATCAAGAAAGAGCCAGGGGAGGGGGTCGAAGTTACCTACCAGCTTTATATGCTGAACCTTCTTTTCTTCTGTCATGTTGAAAGCAGGCAAAACACGAAGTTAAGGGGGGGAAAATGCACCCGAGAAGGACAACGCAGGAAAAGCTGAAATCGCTGTGGAGGGGGTTGGGGGGACCAGTCTGGCGATCCGACTAGCTCAGGCGCTTTCCTTCGTAAGCGCACATTAAAGACTCGCTTTGAATATGCAACTTCGGGGGAAAATGAGAGGAGAGCGACGAGGCAGACAATCGCAGGAAGCCGGCTCCTCCCACCCGTGCGAGGCGAGAAAGCGAGGCAGACGGACCGGCGGGCGCAGACGCTGCCTACACGCCAATCGGCGACCGCGGATAGGGGCTGCGGAGCCGCACGCAGCAGCCACGCAGATAGCAACTTGGTCTAATCGGCGATCCCGAAGCCCATCGCTTCGTCGTGCCAAAACAGACGTCGCTGAGAATTATAACACTATCGATGCCAACTAATTTTGGAAATAAACGGGAGCGACGGCGATATCTAGATGTTCGCAGGAAGGTTTTAACTTGACCCCCTGCAGGAGAATACGGTACACTTCTGCAGCACCGGTACGCTAGAAACTGCAGAACCACCAGAGGCCACATCGGTGGTTTTCATCGGGTGTAATTACAGCTGCTGGAAAAAATGTTTAATTTATACACAGATACTTATATATTCATCACGGCATACAGACATATTATAGAAGGACTGCATGCAGAGTGAGTCTGCACCAAATAAATACCAGTAGATGCCAAAACTTTCTAATTTTCGGTAAATTTTATTATTTTATAATTAAGTACATACAAACCTCTTTAACTGGCAATGTGTACACTTATAAATACATAAGAGATTTACTCCATCTTAGAATTGACTGAAACCTTCACAACATTTGTAGGAGGTCATTATGTTCAATGTACTAATCTTTTGTAGTTTTATGTGGGGGGGAAAAACAATGCCAGAAGAATGCCAACTGTATTTTCATTTAATTGGCCTGGCTTATTAAAAAGGAAAATCCTATAGCTCCCAAATCAAATTAGTTAATTTTTGTAAAACAGCAACAGGAGTGAAACAGATTCTTGCCATGATTAATAAACAGAATTACCACAGTGTCCCGCTGGTAGAAGTTGTTGTTCAGTGATTGACTCCCTATCTAGAGCCATTATACTGCCATCAGATCAAATGAAAAAGAAAGAGCAACAGATTAAAGTATAACATGTAGTAGATGTGAGTGGCTGTCTTCTAAAATATGGGGTTTCTGTAGATTGTGCTCAGTGCCGGGAAATGACAACCCAGAATGTGAGAGATTCAATACAAGGAGAAAGATGCTTTTATCCTAAAATGTAAAAAGAAATGTAGCACACACATTATTTACCATATTTAAAGTGGGATTTATTTTAATACACTGTAATTCCCCTTTGTTCCCCAAGGTATAAATGTCATTAATATACCCCCAATGGTACAAAAATGCTCCTCAGAGTCCATTTCTGTACCTTACAAGGTACATTTACCTATAGCTAGGGTACAACTGGCAGACCCTTCAGGGGACATCCCCAGTGACAAAAAATTGTACCCTCAAAAGGTACAAATTGGTACTTTTTTGGTACTTCCCAAACATCTGGAAGGGTGAATTACATGATGTAATCTCAATATTCAAATGAAAAAAATTTCTTTGAAAGGTCACAGCAAACCCATCTCAGAAAAGGTGCATATGAAGCCTGAAAAATATCCACTATTAAACCAACTCTTCAGAAACAAGATAAATGGTCGATTATATTCCAGCTCTTGAAATCACCACTGTTTCATTTGGTTATCATCATTACTGGTTACATGGTACTGTGTTATTGGCTGCCCTCGGGAGCCCCCTCCCAGCTCTGGGCCCAAGGCCATTGTCTGCCCAGCCTGTCCTGTCGCTGCGCCTCCGATGACAATAGGCGCAAAATCTGACCAGGTGTCTACATGACTGGGTGCGGTTTCAGCAGGCCGCTTCCTCACATTCTGGTCTTTCTACAGTACTATGGTATTCGCAGCCAGCTTAGTCATATTTCAGTTTTTCCTTGTGCAGATTACGAAGCTCTGAGTTTATTTCTGTTCTGGCTTCTGCTCATTTGCATCAAATTAAAGGGTTTCCTTTTAAAAGTGAACCAGTGTAGCTTTTTAATTCTTTTAAAGTGACAAATGTCAAAGTAGCTCCTGATACACTCATGGATGTATGAAAGATGGTAAGTTTCCAATTATAAACTTGATAGACATGTTTGGCGATCAATTACAGAATAAAATAAAAAATTAAATAAAATTCCCCTTGCAAAGAATTTATGAATGTTGCCGTCAAACTGTAATTTTCTTATTTCTTGTGTGATGAATAATATGTTAAATCCCAGTAAAAATAAGTTGAATCTAATTGTGTCAACATTTATGAGATGTTCAGAATCTGCAAGACCGCAGTGCCATAGAATCAAGTGAACTTACAGTCTTAAACTATAAGCACAGGGGGAGGCATGGGGAGGCATGGTGGGGCAGTGGGTAGCACTGTTGCCTCACACCTCTGAGGTTGTGGGCTCTAATCCCACCCCTGCTCTGTGAGTGTCGAGTTGGCATGTCTCCTCCTGCTATATGGGTTCCCTTTCACAGTCCAAAGACATTTATTTATTGATCTCTCATAGCATGTGAGCACCTCCTAACATCCCTTCCAGGGTACTGCCCTATATTGTGCCTTATTCTGCTTGGGATATGTTCCAGATCATCACAAATATTTACTGGACAAGTATCTGGAAGACGGATGGATGGAACAGAGATGTGGGTGTGACAACACAATATCAACTCATCCTCTATGTGGCTGCTAGGTTAACACCCTTGTTGCTGGCAGAGTTAAACTTGGGGACTTTCCATGTTTCACCTTCTCATCTCATTTTTAGCACTGATTCACGGGCATGCTACTTAAGGACAAGGTAATCCCATTAAGGCCAAGGATGGAAAATGGCACAGCTCGGGGGCAGGGATCTCACAGTTCCCAGAGCAAACCTCGGATTGAGCAACATCCTGAAAAACAGGTGAGTCAACAACTAATCCAAACAATTATTTCTAATAATGTCCCATAATGGATTCCCAGAGGTAGTGGAGCTTTAGCTGACTGATCCAATCTGAAGTCTAATAGTCTTCGTTCTGGAACAGATGCTGAGTTGTGGAAGAGCTCTGATGAAGTGCTTTCTTACCCGTGAGATCACTGGAGTGGCATGGTGTCGCAACTGTTGGGACTTTCACCAAACTGTCTCCCGTTCTCCCTTGGGAGTCTGCTAGGAGACCCTGAGGACAGACCCCTGACACAGCATAACACAGCGTGAAATGATCACAGGGCCCGTCTGACTCACCACTACAGGGTTGGCTGTTTTGCTATGTCAGGTACAAAGTCCAGTCAATGCAGCCAAGTGTTGCTATGATTTCGAGGGCTTGCAGCATACTGTCGGAGCAAACAGACCTGTTAAACAGGATTATTCTCAAGCTTCGGGTAAATAGAAGCGGAAAAACTAGAGACTATTTACGAGATACTGCAGAGCCTGGTTTTAAAGTGCAAGGCACATCTCCAACAACATGCATGTGCTGTTTTTTTAAAAAAATTTTTTATCAGACTTATACTTTTAGACAAATACTTTTAACTGTATGTCCAAATATACTTTTTTGGGGTCACAAATACTGGGTATTCAAAGTTTAGTGAAAAAGCTCTAGAAGACACAGTGACTACCTTAGACTGAGAGATAGCGATGCACAGAGTGGTGATGTGAGGGTAAAATTCTGATATAGAGACCCAAGGGCATTGTCTTGCATAAACAGCACCATAGATCAATAACAACCTCAAGTGAA
Organism: Mormyrus iriodes; assembly: GCA_011763525.2. Classification (NCBI taxonomy): domain Eukaryota; kingdom Metazoa; phylum Chordata; class Actinopteri; order Osteoglossiformes; family Mormyridae; genus Mormyrus; species Mormyrus iriodes. Next base: position 22,993,561 of record JAAGVU020000002.1, read on the forward strand.
ATCACCTCAAAGTTATCTTTAATTCTTTAATTTTCTTCACAGAGACTTTGGGGTGAGGCACCCCTGTACTCTAACTGAACAGCACATTGGATTTTAAATGCAATGGGGGGAAAAAGAAACGGCCAAAATGAAAGTGATAAGAAGCCAGTCCAAACCGTGCTTCAAGTGAACCGATGTGCTCCTTGAGAGCAGAGCATGTCTCCAGTGTCAAACTATATAACTGTGTTTCCCTTTCATCTCAGCTGTGAGAGACTTTTACAAGAGAATCAGTTATTATAACGCCGACATCATCCTAGAGGGCACAGGGGGTAAGTAACCAAGCAGAAACTCCTGAACAGCCTGCCAATTTTACAGCATGCGCATGTGCGCGTGCACACACACACACACACACAGAAAAGTGTCACAAAGTGCGAGCACTTGAGTGACAGCACATGCCACTACTGTCTGAGTCTTAATAGCCTGTTCGATAGTGTGTAACTTGACCAGAGTTTTGTCCTTTTCCAGAATCGATGACCTGATGAACTGTCTTGACTAAATGGCCACTAATGGAGGCTTTACAAGGGATCACCTGCTTCTTATTTAGATAAAAATCCACCTTCACTAATAGAAATTCAATTGTAATAGATTTTGCATCCAAAAAATAAATCTCATATGTTAGATCAGTTTGCATACATATAACACACACACACACGTACATATCGTACATATACACACACATTTACATGCATACCAACATACATACACGCACACATACAGATAACCAGTATTTCCCCCACTTTTGACAGAATAAATATCAATAATAAATTATGCAACTTATCAATAACAGTACATTATACACTGCAAAACAAAGTTGAAACTGAGAAATGTGTTTTGATCGTAGAGATGATGGATGGGAAGATTGTGGTGTTATGTTTCTAATTGGATACTACTGATATTTTTCATATATGTCACATTATGTGACTATTGACCCTCGTCATAAATTCAGTGTGTGTTTAGCGTTAATGTGCGAGATCTTTAAGAGTATAGCCAGTTCGGTGCAGCTTTTCCACCCCTGTGGCACAACTTCCATTTGACGTGGGCACAGGCGTACATCAGAGGGACGCATCTATTTCCCACAGGATGGGAGCAGTCATTTCACCATAACAAGATCAACAGAAAAAGGGGAAACGGCAACTTGTTAAATCCTGGGGTATGTCAGAAGCTCCATAGCGGATTCAAGTGTTTGTTCGTCAAACTCCAGCCAAACCAGATGTGCCTAGCTTAATTATGGGCCTTGGCGATCACATGTGCTTCACATAGCCGGAGGCTTATATAATAGGGTTTGGCTCGAAATTATGGATTTGATGACAAACTGTTTGCTCACGGGGCCCTGTTGCATCCCATAATCATGACAAGGACTCAAGGCTGACAAACTGTGTAAATGCCACATCTATAGACACAAAATGGTGGGAAAGCAAATGCTAATCTGCCACATCAGTTCCCTTCAGAGGAGCTTTCGCTTGGCATTATGCGGCCCGATCTTTTCATGGTGGCGTTTTGATCAGAGATGCTGAGGGGTAATTATGTCACGCCACTCTTTCGATTCTGCTCAAGTACATTCTGCTGGCTTCGGAGCAAACCAGGGAGAATGTGCACGCATATACACACAAATAAGATCAATAAACAAAGTGGGTGAAAACCCATGAACATGACTAAATAAGATATATACAGTAAATTTTCACCGATATGATCATAATCAGAATCAGCTTTATTGTTGAAGTATGCTCACACACAGGGAATTTGACTCCAGTTGTCAATGGTTCTGTGGGGTGCTTACATGATAGCTCAACATACATACAGTAAAAAATACACATACAAGAAATACTAAATATATGCTGTACCTGAGCAAGTTGTGCTTGAGTTTTTTGTGATATTTTGTAATTATCTGGTTCTGGTGAACCACTGTGTGTGCTCCTGTTTATTCCAAACAAGCACTTTACATGCACTTGACTGAACTATTGCTTGCTATTGTTAAGTACATATGAAAATAGCAAGTACATATCACGTCTATAAAAAGTTACTAGTTTTAATTAAATGGTCATAAATAAGTTTGGTTATTAAATAGGTATAATGTCTTCCTTTAAATTGCTGTAGCTTATTTGTATACATTTTTAACGGCCTCAGATAAGCAAGCGTTGACTTACATTTTAAGTACAACCTCAACAAAACATCAATAATGCAAGGTCAGAAATGAAACAAACAGTCCAATTTACTAGAGGTTTACTTAGAAACAGCCAGTGGGCCTGAAAGACCAAAATTAAAGACCCAAAAGGTAATTGAAATAAAAATCGATGGTTTATTGTAATGAAGATTTAACATAAGCCAAGACTACAGAAAGTGATGGGAAAATAACAGTGGGCCTTTAAATGTGGCATTGGGTTTAGTATGAGTCTAACAGAGTAATGATTTCAGTCTGCAGCCCTATTGTGACTGAGCAGGAAGCAGCACCGTGTGGGAGCCTCAATTTCGCTCGCGTGAGAAGCACCACACTACATCTCGCCCCTAAGTATGGGCTGCGGACAGGTCATCCATTCAGCGGTAAAGCCCCTTCACTGCCTCTTTTCCCAGTGTCTACCAGTCTCTGTAGAGGGGGCTGATTTGAGCCTCGTTTCTCAGGAGCATGAGGAGCACTTAAAATTTGGGGGGGTGGAGGTGTTCCCAGGCACTCTCGGTGCTCTGGCGCTTTGTACTTCACCCTGTCTTTTCAAAGTCCTTCAAAACTGAGTGAGGAGGTAGCCGGAAGGGCTCAACACATCCTCATCGAGTTCGGAGTTAACTCTGCCCCGCCAGCAGTGTTGGGTCTAGAACAAATTCACTACAGTTGCATCTCAAATTAGTGAGAAGGCACAATCTCTGCAGCCATGTCACTGTCATGGACTGACTGACTTCCACCTGGGGGTGCACATTATTAATCTGAGGCTGCTATGCGCCCTTAGGCACCCCTGTAAACCTGAATCTGCTCTGCCAGCAAAGACATCGTATCAGATTGACGGCAGCATGCTTCTGCAGTAATGGTGATGCTGATTTTGACCCACGAGGTACTCAGTGCTCAATTAATCTGGCTGCTCAGCAGAGTTTTCATGAAGTTAAAGAAAAAAACAATGAAAAACCCGCTCAGATGATGCCAAACGTGCTTACAAACATGTCTCCCTTCACTGTAAAACGCGAGCGGGCAAAGAGCTACTTTATAGGTTGTGCATCTGAAATGCTGGCTCACCTCAGACGGCTCCATCGGCATCTCAAACGCATGGCACAGCCTTAGAGGCCTAAATAATTCAGCCCAAATTGGCAGCCTTCCCCTTTTTCTCCTTCCCTGCAAGGTTTGGCCCTTTGGCTCTGCCTTACTGGGCCTGTGAGGGAGCCTTGGCCTCCCCTCCTTATGTGTGCTTCGCTAAAGGCTAGTGATGAATTACCTATTTCCCTGGGATATAAATGAGAAGGCCTGTTAAAGCCAGAGACAGAATTTTATTTCATAGATTTTTGCTGGGAGCGGCAAACTTACTGCTCAGTGTGCTTAACTTACTACTTGTAGTAAAACTGCCAAGTTTAACACACATAGCCGGATACTTTTTATTTGAAGGTTGAGTTTTTAAACTTAAAATTGTCTAATATTCAAAAAAATGTGGAATAATCCACCAAGAGCCACATAGGTGGAATAAAGGAACAGTTTTGTTCCAAAGGAATCAATACTGCATTCATATTGATCACAAATGCACATGATAAAAAGAAAACTGTCAAACTCTGATTATACCGCCCAGATTTCTTGCAAAGGCTTTATAAATTTCTTAAAAATGCTACATAGTAAATTATATCATAAAACAAGTATGTAGGATTCTAAAATGATACAGTAATGAAATCCATGCTGTCTGATGTAGATGTATGTCATCAGAAATTCTCTCTGTCCTTTTAATTCATCGTTCAGGTCTTCCTTTCCATTTCCCTGCAACATCCAATTTCTGGTTTTTGCAGAACTATGAAGCAAAAATTTAGCTTCAAGGAAAAAGTGGAGCGCACGGTGTCTCCCTCAGCTGATTAAAGATATTTATCTAATAAATGATCTTTGCATTGAAACCTGTCACACAATGACACAAAGGAAACTTCTTAATCAAACTAGTGCCATATCCCATGTAACAGTTCAACATCACTCTTATCAATGTTTTGTATTGTTTTTATTTGGCCAGAAGAAAATGTAAGAAAACAGCCTGGAAATATTTTAGGATGTAAAATTGATTTTAATGACCAAAGTTGGAGAATTTATCCTTTGAAGTATCACTCATAAAAAGTGAACAACAAAACTCTGAAGAGCTCTGAACTTTTAAACGTTTTATGTGCCAAACACCCTTAACAAAATACCAGAAAACCAAAGTCTGAAATATTTAAATGATTCAAGCACTTTTTTTTTTATTTTACCCCTACTTTTAAAAAAGTAATCATTACCCAATTACTCAATATATGGAAAGTGCCGGAATCACTAGGAAGTGGGACTAAATTACAAGTATGAGTAACTAGATGGCAAATGGCTTTGAAGTCATATACAAATGAAGTCCTGTTCAGCTGCATGGGAGTAGATTTTATGTGGTTGAAGACAGTCTCACGTGGAATGGGGGTCTCCTTCAGATAAGATGGATGGTCTTGTCTTCAAGTTTAGCAGCAAGGTTAAAGTTTCATAGCTGTCTGAATGACTAAGGTCACTAGTACTATAGTTAAAGCCACAAAAAACAAAACCCATAGAATTGTGCAAACTGTAAAACCACAAATGCAGTTTCTGTCGCAGTGTGTTGTTATGATATGAACACAATAAATGGCATATTCCAGGAAAAAACAGTAACATTTGGCCTCGATATTGGCATGAGAATCACACAGTACATCTGTCACACTTGAATTCCTGATGGTATAATGAGAAAGCAGTCATTTACGATCAAACCCTAAAATGTTAACGGAATCTCATTTTCCCAAACATATCAATAAAAGCCTAATTATCCATAACATTTACATTTCTATAGACATCTTTAAACCTTATCACATCACCCCACAGCATACTGCAAGAGGGCATACTGACATTTACATCATATTGCTGAAATGCAAGCAAAGGGAATTTGTTTCCAAATACATAGTAGCAAGTCGCTATGGTACCAGATTTTTGTCCTTAAGCTGAGTTATGTTACTGACAAGTTAATCCTTGTTGCGGTTTTCTTCTCATATGTGCTGAAACATCACACACACGCACGCACACACACATACCTTCGTGGGAACCATCCACTATTTTTATCAGAAAAACACTAATCCCAACAATGACAACCTTAACCCCTAACCAGGCCTAACGTTAACCTTAAGTAACCAAACAAAATACAAGACTTTTGGCTATTTTAGGTTTCTGTTAGTATTCACAGATTTTATATAAAGCTGCGTTTCCCGTTTTGAGGACTGAAAAAATGGTCCCCACAGCGTCAAAATAACAGGTTTTAATCACATTATGAGGATATTTGGTCATGCTGTCCTCTTGTGTTCAATTTGTAAACAGGAGTAGGTAAAGAGTGTGCGCAGCTTTAAAAATAAATCCAGCAATAAAAGGTATGGGACCTACCATAATACAATGGAGTGTTACAGTAATTTTAGTTTTAATATGAGCTTTGTGGTTTGTGTAACCTTATCTGGAAGATGCCGACTTCTTCCAAGGACTTAAATGGTTAGCAGTTCTGTTGACACTGAAAACAGCCCCTGCTCTGTGTAAATGCCTGGTTTCAATCTCTTCCACAGAAGAACTCAGACACACAGACCATTCAGATATCGATCAGTATACGGAGGCACATTTCATTACAACCCGGCTACCTCCTCCGCAGTGCGAGATCTTACTGACGGCCATGCGATGAGATGTAATAAATTCTGGAAAACGGCGAGCCATGCTAGTCAGACTTGACTTTGCTGCTAGTCAACACCATTACCTATTGCTGCCACTGCATATAACAAACAAATGAGAAGCTTACCGGGGGGGTGGGGTGGGCATGTAGCACTACAAAACAAGTCACAGTAAACTGTGTAGTGTAACAACTTTGTCACAAATTTTATATTATATATATATACACACACACACACACACACGCACACACACACACACACACGCACGCACGCACGCACACACACACACACACCATATTGCCAAAAGTATTGGGACAACCTCCAAATCATTGAATTCAGGTGTTCCAATCACTTC
>JAAGVU020000002.1:22999910-23019425 GCA_011763525.2 Mormyrus iriodes
CACACACACACACACCATATTGCCAAAAGTATTGGGACAACCTCCAAATCATTGAATTCAGGTGTTCCAATCACTTCCATGGCCACAGGTGAATAAAATCAAGCACCCAGGCATGCAGACTTCTTTTACAATCATTTATGAAAGAATGGGTCGTTCTCAGGAGCTCAGTGAATTCAAGCATGGTACCGGGATAGGATGCCACCTGTGCAGTAAGTCCATTCATGAAATTTCCTCGCTACTAAATATTCAACGATCTACTGTTAATGGCATTATAACAAAATGGAAGCAACTGGGAACAGCAGCAACTCAACCTCAAAGTAGTAGGCTATGTAAAATCACAGAGCGGGGACAGCGCATGCTGAGATGTACAGGGTGTAGAAGTCGCCAACTTTCTGCAGAATCAATAGCTACAGACCTACAAACTTCGTGTGGCTTTCAGATTAGCTCAACAGTGTGTAGAGAGCTTCATGGAATGGGTTTCCATGGCCGAACAGCTGCATCCAAGCCTTACATCACCATGTGAAATGCAGAGCGTCGGATGCAGTGATGTAAAGCACACTGCCACTGGACTCTAGAGCAGTGGAGACGTGCTCTCTGGAGTGAAGAGTAACGCTTCTCTGTCTGGCAATCCGATGGACAAGTCTGGTTGATTTGGGATTACGGTGTAGGGTTGTTTTTCAGGGGTTGGGCTTGTCCCCTTAGTTCCAGTGAAAGGGACTCTAAATGCCTCAGCATACAAAGCCATTTTGGACAATTTCATGCTCCCAACTTTGTGGCAACAGTTCCTGTTCCAACATGACCGCACACCAGTGCGCAAAGCAAGGTCTATAAAGACATGGATGAGTGAGTTTGGTGTGGAGGAACTTGACTGGCCTACGCAGAGCCCTGATCTCAACCTGATAGAACACTTTTGGGATGAATTAGAGCAGAGACTGCAAGCCAGGCCTTCTCATCCAACATCAGTCCCATGACCTCACAAATGCTCTCCAGAAAGAATGGTCAAAATTGACATAAACACACTCCTAAACCTTGTGTAAAGCCTTCCCAGAAGAGCTGAAGCTGTTATAGCTGCAAAGGGTGGGCAAACTCCATATTTAAGGCTATGTATTAAAAATGGGATATCATTAAAGTTCATGTGTGTCTGAAGGCAGGCGTCCCAATACTTTTGGCAATATAGTGTGTATATATATATATAATTGTGCTGATATATATTTGCTCTATTATTACACAACAATCACATGGATAACCAGTACATATGGAAAGTAAAGGGAGTTTGGTTTCCTACAGTAGTCAAACATTCTGGCATATCAAGGCCTTTGTATTATTTCAGTACCATCATCATCATGAGTTTGTCAAGAGCTATATGGTGACCGAAACAAAAATCTGGCTACAGTGTTTCATCAGCTTGGATATAAATAAAAGAATATGGTGAGCCCATTTATTAATGCTTAGACAGCGGTATCTAATGTTCTTTAGTGCACAGCGGGGAATGCGCCCGAGACTAAGAATAGAAGCTCAGTGAGAAATGTGGAGTTGAAACCCCAACTTTTTCTAAATGGACGACACTGTCAAGCATTGCTAGTGGGCTGAACTAACTGCTTACAATCCACCATAAGACAGCAGCAAACAGATAAATTTAGCTGTGCGCAATGTAGTTAAAGCCACAGCATCGGTATTCAGTTTTCACTTTTTAAACCTGTATGTATTAAGGACTTTGTATACATCCCAAAACAGAAACACAGCTGTAATGTACAAGACGCATTTGATTCATATTACCAGAAGCTTGCATCGTGCACTTCTGTCAGTGAAGCACAAAACAGATTATAAGCCACAACCATTAATTTAGCACATTGCCGTGGGGAACATTTTGTCAGACAGGCCGATATTACTTCGGCCTTTTACGCCATGTTCCTTAACAACAAATTCAAGGCAAAACACATTCCACTGTTAGATTTAAATGAACAACACATGATGCTAAAATGCTAATCTGTGATGTAGTTGTTCTATGTTTCACAGAAAATTCTAGTCTGTACTGGGGTGATCCAACCACATACGGTGCTGTGGATCAAACATTTACTGTACAGATTGGCCTTTTTATAATAAATTGATACAATGGCCCAAAATTTCTCATTCGCATGGCATGGATATGGTACTTAAGCTATGGCTAATGCATAAACCCTGACAAATACTACAGTCGAATATTCTGCATAATCTACATTTTTCTGTATTAAAAGCTATTGCCTGTTCCATTGTTTCAATGAAATTATATGACATAAATCAATCTGAGCAATAACAGCCATACACTACAACAAGCAAAAGACATGTCGTCAGAAAGAGGCTGCAGGAGATACATCCAAGATCAGTATCTAGCCAACTCTGAGTTAACTGTGCAGACGCATTAAATACATCTAACTTTTTGAATATGTATTCTTACCAGGAATGCATTTATAAAGGACACTATAACCCTCAGCAGACAGTACAAATCGGTCTAATGTTTGGCAATTTAGTGTCAAAGCTGCTAATCGCAACCACCCAGGACATCGGCTACATAATGTGCTTTCTACATAATTAGAGCCACCTAATGTGTTATTTGCTACATGCACTACTTAATGCTGAAATTTCCCTCAATAATTTCGAAGTTGCCTTCCACCACATATCATGTAATAAAAAGAACCTCTCCCAGAAATGACATTTACAGTAACTGTCAGACATGCAGACTGCACTGCACCCCTGTAATAAAACTGAACACTGGAAGGACATGTGGTTTTGCAACACAAATGCACTCAATATATATGTAAAGCTGGCCTTCTTGCTGTTTTCATTATACATTCAAACAACTGCTGCTTAATGAAAGTCGACGTCACCAACTGTAGCCTTTGTTCGCAAACTCCAAGTTGTCTGTACCCTACTTGGATGCACCGGAAATGACAAAGAGGCTCTGGAGATCTGCAAGCACAAGCAGGTCTCTCCAGTGTTGGAGGGCCAGAACCCTGCACATTTTTGGGTTTCCCCTCATTTAACACACCTATTTCAGCTCCTTGTAACTCCTTGCACCTCCTTGTGCTAATTACCACTCAGCTCTTGATCTGAATCATTTGTGGTGTTGCAGGGAAAGAATTAAGCTAGGACTGCAGTTTGACACCCCTAATCTAGAACAAATCCACCATCTTGTTTCAGCTCAAGTGTTCAAAGGTCTTGCTGGTGAACTGAAAAACATCTGCTGTTCTTTCTCATCACGCATCCAATCAAGCTGTCATCGTCTCCCAATATAACTGGTTTCAACAGTTTCATCAGTGTGCACATATTCCCATTTTTTTATCCATGCCTTACTCAAGCTCAACAGAGTGTGTGTGGGGGTGGGGGGACAACAGGTTTAAACAATTAAACCCAATTGATTCAATGGGAAAAAGCAATAATGAGAACCTTAACCCAAGATGGAAATCCTAAGAGAGTGGCTTTGGAAATGTCAGTCCCGCTGCTTCCTGGAAAGTGGCTGGCCTTTACGCGAGAGAACCTGTCGCATATCCTGCAGCTGCAAACCTAAATAAAATCAGCCACACAAAAATTGCTGCAAATGTTGAATAAAGCAGAAATCTCAAAAGATCACAAGGAGTAAGACAACAGGTCCAAAGACCAAATGTTTTATGCCTGTCCAGAGAAAAGAAAAATACATGTTCCTCATAACAAATTAAGGGAAGTTTCTGTAATTTTATAGCAGTATGGGACCTGCTTTCTGCTAATTAGCAAGAATTGAGACATCAGCTACTGCATACCATCCACATTCAACTGCTCTGATGTTTTGCATACAAGAATAAAATTAAAACTGGAAGAAAAATATATAGAAGTAATTGTGATTAACACAGAGAGAACTGAGATGCCTTAAAAAACAGCAAAGACAGAAGGAACATTGCTGGTGTTCCATGGGACCAAGAAAGAGACCAAAGGCTCGTTAGCCTCATGAAGTCACAAAGAGATGCAGTCTAAAGATGATTTAGAAAGCACAGCAAACAACAGTGATCAAAAGTACAAACATCAGCTGCTTCCATTGCTACCATACAAGCACAAATGAACCTCTGTCCTCTAGGGAGGTGCATGATAAATGAGTCAGGGCCAGAGATAATAAAGACAACAGGACGTAGGGAAGATCAGCCACTACAAACAGCAGTGTGGCATATTCATCGTAGTGTACAAATCCTGTATCCAAAATCACAGTTCAGCAAGACAGTATGGGGGGAGGGGGGCAGGATGCCAAGTCCAATCTGCTGGACTACAAAGTGACAAACCCTGAGGTTAACTTGCTTTCGCCAATAAAATTTACATCTGGTCCTGCCTACCAGTGATTCAATCATTACGGCCCAGTCAAAAATTAAAACCAAATGTTCCTAGTCCCCCTGGACTGCAGTTACATCTCATTGTAAGTTCTCAGTCTAAGGGTTTGGTCATGTGAAACAATATTATGTAATGATGCATAATGCAAAACATGTAGAACTGCAAGATGAAAAACAGCTGCAAATACTTACTTAATTACATAATGGGCCATTCGAGGTAGCACTATAAAATACCTCATATCTGAATTTCTTTCTCAGTCAAGGAGGATGGAAAAAAGGTGTCAGAACATGCTATTTCAGCTACTGTTCCTACACGTCAGCATTGCATGAATTCGCGGCATGTTACTTACCCAGGTGGGTCCAGATGCCAAAGAGGTAAACGGATACTTGTGACTATTGTTTTTCCTGATTAAATCTCACCCTGAACATGGCAGAAAGACATCCACATCTGCTGGAAGACTGAAGCCTCTGTAGAGCACTTGTGAATGACTAATGACAATGGAGAGCAACAGCAATGTAATGAGGTTCACATCAAAAACTGGAGACAGGCAAGTGGCAATTTCAGCCATTGCACAAAACTACCATTACGCACTACAATTCTTTTTAAAACAATGATAAAAATACATTCTTGGTTTAACTTTGCCAAACCATTATGATTTATTTTATTGTACAAATTACTCATTTCTCATACAAACTAGAATTTCTTAAAATGTTCACTGATAACTGTGCACTCAGACAAGCAAGATTTCATAAATTCCTTGTAGAGTGCCTTGTTTTCTAGAAATTTCTGTCACCACCATGAAAAACCTCATCTGGGACATATGAAAATGTGTACAGTACCAGTCAAAAGACACACCTACTACAAATCATTTGTCTTTCAGCAAGATAACAACCCTAAGCACATCTCGCGGTTATGCAGTAATTACCTTGTGAACCAGGAAAGAGATGGGGTATTGTGACAAATAACCTGGCCCCCACAATCCTCCCACCTAAACCCTATAGAGCTGATTTGGGATGAGCTGGATCGAAGAGTAAGAGCAAGGTGCCCAACTTGACATCTTCTCTTGGTCGTTGCGATATTTGATATTTGATATATGGCATTACTTCATTGCCTCAAGGCCTTTTACGATAAGGCAAGAAACACAGCTTAAAAAAAAGAGGCAAACACATTAAAAGCAAGTGTGTCCAGACATATGACAGGTATTGTATGCATTCAGACAGTTAAATGCTAAATGCATAATTTCTTATTCAAAAGCTTGAGTTTGTATTGCTAGGCAGGCAGTTCCTACCAATTCAAATTCTATTCCTGAAGGCTTGTTCTTCACAAAGCAAGACTGGCGGATCCCTGTAGGCTATCGATCCTTCAGTAATGTGTGCCCAATCCCAGGAGCCCATTGGGAACACCGAGTGATTTTTAACTCCTGGCTTCTGGTCTAAGTCCAGCAGGCCCATTTTTACATATTCCAAAGCCTTGTAACACAGAAACGAATGCTGCTGTTCAAATTTCTGATACTACATGTTGTTGTGAATAAAAATGAATGGCCCCTGGTTGTCCCGCAGGGAATGCTGGGTAATCATTTCACTCCCATTCACTCATGTTTATTCCTCAGGTCACCATGAAGACAAAAAGAAGATGATCAAACAGGAAGCTCAGACGCACAGTCATGGCAGTCTAACTTTTTTTTTACATTTAAGTGGAGCTTTCATCAAAGCCACGTAGCTCTTTACCTCCAAACTTTCCCTTGAAAAGTCATGGCCTTATTCACCCATACAGGGCCCATAGCAACCCAGGAGTGTGCTGTGCTACCACGGCCATCTTTGATGATGTGAGCCTAGGGCAGCTTTCATCTCTGCCAGTCTAAGTGAGGGGTTTCTTTTACACACCATCTAAAATGTATTATACAGTAGGCATACACATCCCTGCCAGACCTTTCATATGCCAAGAACAACTTACTCAAAATCTTACATCTGAGAAATTGCAGATAACACTGTTAGGAGGGAATAACAGCAAAATGTCTTGTCACATCAAAATGATGTCATTTCTGGTGTCACAATGCTTTATCGTGACCTCCACAAGGATTACGTAATTGTGTTTATCCTGTTATCTGCACCTAAGGAAACTGTACTAAAGCTCGTTTAATTCCGTTTCTCCAAGGAGTAGATTACATTATAAATTAAAAACAAATTTTAGTACATTTTTGTTTTATTTATAGTCAAAAAATGTATTCACTTATAATCTCAGTCTAGGTGTACTAGTGATTGAGCTGCCCTCGCATGCCAGACTGCTGTTAAGGCCTGTAGCCAATCAAGGCTGGAATTCAAGTGTATACCATAAAGAGCTTAAAATAGTGTTACTTTTTTTTATAATTCTTGACTTGTACTGGCAGAACAAACTCTTAAATCTAACATTCACAAAACCATTGTTGCTTAGACGACAGGAGCAATATTTTCAAGTTAACTTGTTTCCAAGTCACAAATTACAGTTGCTTTCCTTTATTACTTTTCCTTTACTGACTTAATATCACTGCAGTAGATCCTAGAACTTTGGAAAGTAACAGTACTATATTGCTAGATCCTTTCCACCTTTGGGAAGTGCTGTACACATGCAGATGAAACAAACTGCACTGAGGAATTCACCATCATGAATGTGTCTCCTTATTTAAAACACTTGGACAGATAAGTGTTACTAAATCATGTATTTCTGTATCTATGTTTTTGCCAAAAGACGCCTTTCCCAATTCGGAAATACAATTCAAGATGGTCGTTAATGCAAAAATGCAATTCTGGCATGCGGTGATTGAAGCAATCTGGCAAAAATTCTTAAGTAAGATATTAACCATCCATTTGGTGACACAAACTTCAATGAGTATACAGACAGTGACAAGTTCTGATGTGGCAGCAATATTTTTCAACAAAGTCATAACTCTATTAAAATCTTTTAAGGTAGGTTATATTACCCTGACCATCCCTGCATGACAAAATGGAGCTGATCTGCAGTGACCAGTGAAGTGCAGCACTCTACACTACACTGACCGGTGTTACACTTTTTCCGGTGAAAGCTTCCCTTTGATAACATTCAATACTCACTCCTTACCCTCTTATCTCGGCTCCGAAACGCATTTTCGATTCAGCATGCTACCTCATTTTCACTACATTTTATTCATTTATTTACTTGCAATGGCCGAAAGCTGGTATTTCTATGTATACCAGGTTAGGAACTGAACATCTACAAAAGGACTATCAATTTATAAATATACATTTGTTATTCAAGTCTCTACTATATATGATATTAATGTAATAGCTCATTAATTAACTATCAATTAACTCTAAGGCTACATGAAATAGCTGAGAAGAGAGAAATCAGCAGAGGTCAGTGAACCAAACATTTCGGCTGATAATGAGCCTGCTAGACATGCTTCTTACAAGTTGGTGCAAGACATAATTAATTTAATTACGGTCTGTCAGGAACGTAATGATGAGAGAGAACTGCACTTTTGTGTAACATTACATAGCAACTGAGAACGTAGCCAACCATAAAAATGACTGCTTCATGCTGCTGCAGGCAGTCTGTCCTAGCCTTTATGACACAAATCTGATAATACCCTTTTCCTTACAAGAGCGAGGGAAAAGCTGTCCCCAAGACACCTTCGGTGCAGTCACTGGCATCACATGTTCCTTGCTTTGTCGTAGGGCACCATAACATTATGAGATCACCCCTGCCCTAGAAGGCATGTGTGTGGGGCCCAGGTTATGGGGGTGAGGATGGGGGTTGTGTGTTTGTGTGACACTATATAAGGAATTCAACAGTGTATGTCAAGTGATTCCCCCACATTACTAGTTAATATGGCTTGTTACAACAGTTATACCACAGGGAAGGAGAATTCTGTCATGTTTTAATTCAGGATGAAGACTGACAGTAGCTCAAAGTTTTTTATCATTATAAATTAAAACTGCAGCATCAATGAATTGCTGAATTCCATCTCTGTATAACTTTTGCTAGTTGTTGGGGAGTCTCATATTAAAGCTGCATTAAGATTATAGTGGTGAGTGAGGTATTTGCAAGTTTGACAAATTAAGGCTACTTTGGGACCCAAATCAATTTCAGTGCTTATAAAAGTAAGTTAAGGACACTGGAAGCAGAACAGTGAGTCTATAAAATGCAGCTCCTCAGATTTAATCACAGTTGTGCGTCCATCTGTCAGGCCCCCACGGTGAGCGTAGAGACGGAGACAAAGGCTGACCTCCATTCATGTGAATCGACAGGTTGCTTGGGCGATGGGGTCAGTGGCGTCCGAGGACCAGACGATATGTTTCTCCATCAGGCACGGCGAAGGCTGGAGGCTGGAGGCTGTAACTGACCATGAACTGATTGGGATGGTTACCTCCCTGTGTCTCGTGCTAATTTACTATGTCCTGCTCCCCACCTTTGTCACCCCTTCCGCCATCCACCTGTAACATTTCAAATGGATGCATTGTATGCTTCAGTCCACCACCAGACACGATCCCCCCCAGCAGGTGACCTGCTAGGCCATTCCTGCTACTGGGGATGACCTGCATCTGAAATTGGTAGTGTGGTGCTGATTGCAATCAGTTTGCTGACCGGGTGTGCCAGGGTTGAATAGCCTTCCAGCTCTTCCTTCTGAAGACCCCGGGACTGAACCTTGTTGTATTCTCCGCAGCTCATTAGATTACTTCTCCAATACTCCATCCCGGAAGCACCGCGCTGGTACGTAGAGCCTCCTCAGAATGAGGTAGATAACCAAGTACTCACTTCTCCACTTCAGCCATTCCTACGTTAAAGCTCTCTCATAACGGTCCTGATTCCGCTGAGCAGACACCAATGGTGCATTCCACTTGAACTGGGAAGTCGGAATTTCCATGTTCCTTGTTGGAAATTTCAATAGGACCGCCCTCTGAAGTCAAACTTCCGACTCGGAAAATCGAAGGAACTTCTATAGTTCAGACCTCAGAACTAGGGTTACCACCTAATCCATGTCAGGAAGGACACTCTGACCTACTTCAGGTTTTAAAAAGTACTTTAAATATGAAAGGTGCTTGGCTAAATAATTCAGTTCTTGTGCTTTGACTGGTTTGTTTCCTTGATTGAAATACTCATCCAGCTGTTTCACATTAACATGAGTGACAATTGCATGATTATAGGAGACTGACCAATCAGCACACAGCAAGAACTATTGATTTAAATGGAAGTTTACAAATTCTGTCCTGTCCTAATCCAGCCCTTCCCAACTTGGATTAGGTGGTAACCTGACTCAGAATTACAAGACGGCTACTGCATGCATGAACAGTAAAAAGCTGTAGTAATTAACTATTCATACTACACTTCTGTCTTATTAAATTGGTCATACACACAGTACTGTGCAACCTCTATCTGTGGACATGTTGCTATGGGGTTTGTATGTGAGAAATACAGCATAATCACTTATCAACTAGTGCTGCTAACAATGAACCTGGCTAAAACTGGCACTGCTAATGGCTAACCTGGCAAGTTGTGCTGGAATATGGTTAACCCGGGTGTGACATTATTCCCAGCTCCGACTTAGGAAAATGGAACACAGCATAACAGAAAAGACAGGCTCCTCTGTACTTCATCAGTGAGGTATAGGACACCTGCAGTTATACATACACACACACGCACACACACACAAAGGCAAAAACAATTCATGATAATTGTTTATTCAGATTTTTTTACCATTAACTGGCATCCCATTCAGAGTACGCTGTGTATCAGGGGATAGCAGACCCAGACCAGGATATGTAGTTAGAAGATGGATGGATGGATGGATGGATGGATGGACAGATGGATATTTATTGCTATGCACACTCTGTACACTGATTTTCCATTTATACCATATCAAAATAAAATAATGAAAATTACATTATTACTATTGTTCATTTAGATAACAGATAATGCAAAATTCAATTATTCTTTTATAGTGTACAATAACATCATAGTGTATGATAAAATGTAGTTACAATAGAAAAACAATTTGATTTTTTTTGTTCTATCAGGTTAATGGGAAACTAACAAGAGGACCAGCTCTATTAATTTTAAAATCGTTGGTTCTCTCCCGGTTCAGCATTTAGTATGCTGCCCATTTGACTATTCTGAAGATTAAAAATTAGTGTCTGTAAGGCCATGAATAAATCTGATTTGATTTCTGGTCTCGTCAGCAAGTTACACTTCTCATGGAACAAAGCGAATCACCTTTCAACAGCAAATAATCTTGGGCCTAAACTGCAGTAACGCAACAGTATGTTCCGGAGTCCCAGCGGGGGCTTGCTAATGACGGCTCCACACGCCTGCTTTGAGATCAGCACACCTTGTGAAGGAAGACTGTCAAGTATCCAAAATCACAGTGTAAATGTTCTTTGTGTTTTTTGTACAGTGGCAGTTATTCAAAAGCTCACATACTCTCATAGCTTGGGGGGGAAGAAACACATTTATTTATGAGGCGCTACAAAAAAAAAAAAATGTCCTCATTTCTCTGCAATACATCCCCTCCCCCTTAACAGTACAAAATAACTGTTCTGGATGACTAGCCCACTTCTCCTTCGTTCCATGCAGTTCATATTCATCTGCTACTAGCAGAACTGACACAGCAGTGCTGGGAATGGGTATCGCGTTGCGTCAGCTGTGTAACGATGCAAAGCCCCCCCTCACCTCACCTTCACCAGCATTTGGGGCTCACCGCACGAATGAAATCCCGCCTGTTTATTTGAGTCATGCAATATAGGCACAGCTTCAAGAAAGCAGATTTTGCTTGGTGTGAGTAGCCCCCCCCCCCACCGCCTTTGGTGGCGTTTCATGAAGATTTTCACAATTCACGCTTTAAGAACAATTGTATAGTTTCATTTTATCAAATTAACAAACTTATGTTTATCTATTCATTGACATCTATTTGTGAAATTCAACATCTCATCAACACTGAGTTTCTGCTGTGGTAATTACCAGATTTACAGATGAACTCTTCTTCAGAACTTTCACAGACTCATTTTATGAATGACGGCACAGTCTGATTAAGGGCGCATTTATACCTCAAAGCCTGCAATGTGTTCACTTATGCAACATGGGCGCCACGTGTCTCCTGTGTTCATTCCATGCATGTGCATGAGATGCAGAGCCACCAAAAATCTTGAGGTCAACTTTTGTCATGGGAATACCGGTGCTTTTCCAGTTCCACCAAGAATCAAGCCATACAGTAAAGTGACGGTTTTCCATTGTAAATTATCTGAGCTGTACTCACAGTGACATGGTCTGTGACTGCTTACTAACAGGGCTGAAAGTGTTACCAAACCTTGGGTCACCAACATCTGATTGGTTGAAATGCAATAGATACCAGCGTTCCACCCATGGATTTTCTCAAGGAAAAAAGGGCATATTCTAAATATTATTCATTCCTATAGTATCGCACATCGCGATGTACCGATGCATTCTCGATAACTTTTTTACTATTAACGTATTTTACTTCTTCCGTTCTAAATTATAGATTCTATAGAATTTACCCTCATTTTGAAAATGCACTGGGGTAACTTCAACCCCAAAAATAACAGAGGGGATAAAGTACTACAGAACAGCGGAACAGAATCGATTCATAACGCAAATTTACGCAAGCAAATGCTAATTCTGCTAGTGCATGATGCTAACATAAGACGACAATCCTTGCTAGACTTGCTAGCGGAAAACAGAACACAGTAAAATAATTGCAATTGAACATAGTAATTCATGAGGTATACCGTGTTCTTCTCACCATGCTCTCCAGACTTGGCAACGCCTTTACCGAGCCGGCCCTTCTGCAGTGGAAAACCGAAGTGAGCTGGAACCGTGCTGTGACTAGTCACTTCACGGTACGGCTCAGGCATGGATAAGTTTTTGTATGCCAGTGGAAAAGCACCATATGTGTTTATATATTGTACAGTTGGTATTAAAGTAGCATCTGATTTTTTTTTTTTTTTAGAATGAGTATCTGGAAGATATTAAAAAAGGAATATTTTCAGAGGCGAGAGAGAAAATATTCTGAACATTATTGCGTGCCTCTGTGTGGGGAGCAGCTTTGGGCTCCGCAGTTCAGCTCCAGTCTGGCAGATTTGATGAGCACCCTGCTAATGTACCAACATGATCCAGCACCATTACACAAACAGGTCTCTCAGACACAGGGTCACCATCCACAAATGAACACCTGGACTCTAATTTATACAGCACGCCAGCATGGCATGACCTGTGGCGTCTAGACAGCAGGGAGGCTTGCAGAGAGAAGCCATTGGTCCCAGGTGGCCCCAGAGAAGGCTGCAGTAATGCTAACTATGTTTCCACTCCAATGAATGAATTTACTCCATTTTATATCAGCTTTGTATGTAAGAATGCAGCCATGGGACGTAAATGTCTGCAAAAAAAAATATTCAAATAAAAATAACAAATCACTTGACTTTTCTCTGGTAACAATATTTGTGAAATCTCCACGGGCGCTAACAAAGCCCCTTTTGGTTTGCTAATCTGAACACCCACTCAAAACAAAATCCCGGCTGACGTGGCGCCACTTTCACCTCAAACATCTCCCCCTCTTGACATTAATGACCAAGCGGAGCTCTTCTCCACCACGCTGGATAATTACGTTTGATCGTCCACAGGGGGAGCTGAATAAATGGGATGGCAGTAAGAAAAAAAAACTGAGATGAATAAAATATTAATCACTGACAGAAACCTGCAGCAAAAGGTCCTTAGCCTCCTCTATATACCAGCTAGTCATTTTCTTCAAAAGAGACATGAGATTTATCTTGAAGAACTGAGGCACTACCGCCTCCGGAGATAAATCTGTACATAGCGCCCATGTTTTGTTCCAGTTTGTGGTAAGATTTGGAGCTACATAAAACCAGTGCAGCAGAATGCTTAATATGGCCAAAAATGCTAATTATTTCTCAAGGAAAAAATGCATTTGCATTTTCTGCAACCACTACATTTTTGCTCCCCAACCTAAATTAGCTCAAGAATCAAGGCAATACATATTAACGGCTTTGATTTCATTTTAGGGATGGCATGGTGGTGCAGTGGTTAGCACTGTTGCCTCATACCTCTGGGATCAGTGTTCACGTCTCCGCCTGGGTTCCGTGTGTGGAGTTTGCATGTTCTCCCTGTGTCGTCGTGGGGTTTACTCCGGTTTCCCCCCACAGTCCAAAAACATGCTGAGGCTGATTGGAGTTGCCAAATTGCCCGTAGGTATGCATGTGTGTGTGCCCAGCGATGGGTTGGCGCCCCATCCTGGGTTGTTCCCTGCCTTGCGCCCATAGGCTCCGGACCCCCCGCAACCCATATGGAATAAGCAGTTATAGATAATGGATGGATGGATTTCATTTGAAAAACGTGGGTGAAGCCTTTTTTTCTGTGGCTGTCTGACCTAGGAATCTGGATTGTACCAATTTATTAGTATTAGACACTTCATATGAAATCTAAGAAAAAAGTTACACACACCCACATTCTGCTAATATTTACTGATAAACTGTAAACACAAACATCATTAAATGAATATAAACTGAAAAATGAATATAAAATGAATATAAACTGAGTCCTCCCCTGAAAGTAATACAGAACTCACAATAAGCCAAATGTTTCTGTTCTGTCACAAATACCTTCAGCTTACTAAACAAGTCCACCGAAACCAATTCCAATTTTCTTACATTTCCACCATACATTTAATGTCCACTGTATCTGTTCACCAGCCTAGCTGTAGCGTTTTTAAATCATTTAAATCATTTTATTTCCATTTACATACATATGTGCATGGGTTTTATAATATAGGATTATACATAAATATCTGACATGAATGTGACAGACTCTGACCCATAATTCACCCAGAATGTTTAGACGCCTCATTATGAGGCAACATGCGCATTCATTGGAGAATTTCAGCTGACGAGTCACTGCAAGGTTACAGAGTTAGGGGAATCCAGCAGCTTAATCCAGAAGCAACAGTCATTATTTTGTGTTCTTTTTTTCTGATTCTGATATGGTCTTTTCAAAAGCAATGCTATTCCGATATTTTGAATTCTTGGTGATAATTTGCAGAGTTGGGGTGGCGTTCCTTCAAGATAAATTATTCTGAACAATAACCCTCAGAATTACCGCAGTATATCGTATTACCGCAATTTTGGCCAAGTCTAATTTTAGTTTGTGAGAAACAGCACTTGCCCAGGCACCTTATCTTCTGAGGGAGCGTGTTTCCCTCGGCCGCTGACCTGAGCACCTGTCAAAGCCATTCGGCATTGTGTAAAATTGGTTAGTCCGCCGCTGTCCTTCCCAACAAATAGCTAGTCTGTCATGGGGAAATTTTAAATCTCAAAGCAGAACGGAAAAATGGACTGCTTTTTATGTTAGCCCCCCCCCACCCACCCACCCACCCCAGAGGAGAGAGCATAATCCTCAAGTTTGTCACACACAACTGAGAAAACACAAAATAAAAAGGTGGCCTTCTAAATGTGATACACTTAATGTAAAATTCTCGTAGTGTGGCTTTGAAATTTAAATAACCGGTATTATTCCAGAGGGGTTAATACACAGTGCTGCCTGTGATTTCACTTGGCAATTACCTTCTTCGGTTTTATATTACTTCAAATCGAGTTTAGCCTACCCTTTTAATTCACCCTGGAAAGCACGCGCGTGTATCTGCGCTCAGAATCATTTTCTGATGGACAGGTCTATTATGCAGATGCAATGATTAAAAATCCTTCACATGAAGCATTGTGCTATTCAGGTAAGAAGCTACTACCCCCCTAAGTACAAGAATGCTTCTGAAGCCAACTGCCCCACCCACCAGTTCTTCATTACAGCGAACAATAGCTAACCTTTCCACTACGTAATGAGGTTCTGCTATAAGAATGTTAGGCCTGTCAACAGACGTGAAGACTCCAACAGAAGCAGCTGCACATCTCCTGCAACTTCCCAGGCCTCTGCATCTTTATTTGTCCGTTGGGTGGGAGGGGGCAGGGGAAATTCCCAGAGCATTTCAAAAATGGGCATCTACAGTCAGCGTGGCAGGGCGGGACGCTGTTCGTTGAACATGGCAGAGGCCCCTTGCCATGACTGAGGCATACACAAGCAACTGAGCGGGACCTCAGCTCCGCCCACCCCTTACTCAAACCACATCACAGTAGCCAATGAGGGTTGAGGGCAGTTAAAATGAGAGCCATGCTGATTCAGTTTTTTCTTAACAGCTTGTTTCCCATGTCTAAAATCAGAAAGAACTCCAGGAGAGGATGGATGAAGAAAACATTTAGGCTCACCCAAGTAATGAGATCCAATTATACGCAGACGGGCTGAAAATCTCCACTGCCCCCCACCGGTAACCTACGTCTTCCTCCTTTCATGCACATGTCATTTTGATTTATTCTAAATTCAGGCACGTAAATAAAAGAATAAAGAAATCTTGCATTCAGTTCTGGGGGGGGGGGTGCGTTTGAGGATGGGAAATAAAAAAAACAGCCTCATCTGATCCATAATTATTCCCTTTCAAGATACATTAATTATGCAGACTTCTTTGTACAGAATATCTGACTTTATATTCTATACTTGTTTTGGGTTTGGCTAGGTCACATCTTGGGAAACACATACGATCACCTCAACGGCGCAGAACTAACAGAACACACACGCTAGGCAGAGCCCATGGAAGCTTTTCACGGCGGCCATTTAGCTGCAGACGCGCTTTAGCTACATCATGGAACACTCATCAGCATAAAGCTACAAACAATAATTACCTCAGAACATAATGCGGGTTTTGTTCAGGCCCGAAACGGCTGACATTTTCTTGAATGTGTCTTTGTGTTGCTCTGCAAAGACGGCTCTTATAAGAAATAAGGCAATTTCCCCTGTCATGATGACGTGACAGCAGCTTCAATACAAGCAACGGAAATAATACCTCAGGCATCATGTTTTTAATGAGTAATTTGCAAAATGGACAAAAAAAAATTAGCTTCAGTTGATGTTTAGGATATTGACAAAACCGCTGGTGAACTAACAACTTAATTAAGCAAAGGCAGAGACACCCATCAAGACTCCGAATCAGTTTCTTCGCATTGTTCCTTAGTGAGAGGATACAATTCCCTACATCGTATTTTCAGAGGAATGCGAAGAAACACAAAAGGTTAGCTCTTCTGGGAAATGATGACGCAAAGTTTGGCAGCAACGAGGAAGCAGAGCCTACTGTTTACTGTGGTTGGCCAGCAACCATGGGCGATGGTTTCCTTTCCTTCGAACAGTAAGCACCCATTCTGAGGCTGGAAAATACCCCCCCCCCTCCTCCATGTGTGTACCTACAGGGTGGAGGACCAGAAAAATTCCCTTAATGGTTAGTAAAAACTACTGTTGCTACAAGAAAACACCCAAAGATGCAAGGGATTAGCAGGCCCTCTCCCACTGAAATACGCACCATACTGAAAAAAAAAAAATACATACATCAAAAAACAGGCTTACTAGCAGGCTTCCTTAGCAGATTTTTATATGCAAAACTGGTACTTCTCCTTGAACCTTTTCTTTTTTGGACCTGCCTGTTCAGTTCACTCATTTCATCCAAAAAGAAAAAAAAAAAAAAGGACAAGTTGGTTGAAGTCTTCCTATGCATCATAGATGCTGGTCTGAATCACAGCATTACTCAGGAGTCACATGGAGACCAAACAGTAGCTAAAAGGTCATCTTCAAAAACTGTAAGAAGTGCCAAGAGGAAAATTCTTGAAAGAAGTGACAATCACAAGATCACTTTCAATGTCAATCTAGTCAATAGCATGTCATTGTCAAGCAGTCCCTAGCATCGAGTATGGAATGGGTGTGACATGAAGGGCTCAATGTGCTACTGGATGAATAGGGTGCTTGTCTCTTCTCTTTCTTGTCTACTAGAATGGATCAGCTTGTTTAATGCGTGTAGACAGGCCGTCCATGTCTGAGCTCCATCCGGTACACGTTGAGGGACATCTTTGGCATCATTACCAATTAATTATGTTTTGGAATCAAGGAGCCTAGAACAAATTCCAGCTGCACAGTTGATTTAGAATTAACCACTGAAAGGTTTCAGGACTAAAAATTACCACTGGTGAACTGCATGTATCTGAAAAAAATGGATTCTCAAACAGATGACAGGAGAGGTAGAAGATATCCAACATCAGCTTCTCCCTCGAGGCAACACTGACCAAATGAAAGTCAAACAGAAAGGACAAAAGTTCAGTAAGGATTTCTGAGTTCTAACATCAGGCAGCTTGGGGAAGACTAGACGATTTCTTATATGTCGACCACATATTTTAGCTGTACGCCCCGTTTTTTCCCAGCTATTGGACTCTCGTCATAACTTCCCATGGGCTTTTTTCAGCCAGGGAGAACAACCAAAAAACATTTAATTTTAAAATATATAGGATCCACTTTGCTCTGGAAATGATTACTTAGAACACCCAGCAGTACAAAATAATCGAATGGTCTATGTGAGCGGCACTGAAAATATCACTTCCTTGGGGTATTTCCTAGCTACACTTGCCTAGCTTTTGTGACGTAAATTTGCTCTTCATAGTTTCCCCAATCTTGTCTGTGCAGCATAGGGAAAAACAAGAATTTGGTTAGAGGAACAGAGAGGTCAACTCAGAGAGCCTGTCTCACCCCAATGACTTTTTTAGCTGCCTCCAGCTACCAACATCTTGTCATGCTGAAAAATCGAGTAATCCCAGCCCTTTGCACAGTGTGAACTTAGCACTGGAAAAGCACCTGGGAAACGTTTTGTCTCATCGTGTCTGCCATCTCCAGCTGGAATGCAATTGAACGTGGGGCCTGAGTCATTCGCCTACACTGACCCAAGGGGCTCACACATGGAGCTGTAACATCCCCGCTACTGGCTTGCCTTCAGCTTGACAGGCACAGCTCTTGAAAATGGCAGGATCTCTGCTGTTCACTGAAGGCATCAGGAGGAACTCCTGCAAATTCCCTTACATGAAGGTGACGCATGAAATTACAGAACCACCACCATCAGCCCCCAGCTGTTGAAAGAACAAAATATCTGGGCACAAGGAGTCTCATTCCTGACTCAAAAATTGCAAGTAACATCTTGCCTGCAAGCACGAAGGTTTTAGAGTCCTGTATTAAAACATCTTAGAGGCCTGTTCAGGATTGCTTGCAGTACCAGTCAGAAGTTTAGACACGCCAAGTTGTCTACAAAGAGACTTTTGACTGGTACCGTAAAAACCAGTTTAAAGTATTTTACATATACTGTCACATTTGAAATACAAATTCAGTTTAAAGAGTTTAAAAAGCTATTTTAAGAATAACAACGCAAAAAAACCCCCACAAATGTTTGTTTCAAAGCAGCCCCCTATTGGGAGGCTGTGTGTCCATCAGCAGCTTGTTTCTTTCCAGCCTGGTGATTAAAAGGCAATGAAAGCCATACAGTTTGACGGCAGGCGCAGGAGTGATGAAGGGTCCCATAGCTCTGGGATTAGTCTGCCTCATATAGCCAGCCTTGACTCGTCAGATAGTGTAGACGCCCTCACCATGCATTCGGAAATCTGGAGCATGATCCCCCCCCCCCATTATATGACCTCACTTTCCACAGATGACTCGGCTGTTCCTTACAGAGGGCTATGTACCTGCTTTGTATAACAAACACTGCCTCTTTGTGCTTTAAAGGTAGCCGTTAGACATAACCGTTGGAATCAGTGAAAATCACTCAAGCTGCCTGGCCAAATAAACTTAATCACCCAGCAAGGAAGCCTTATGACTGTTAACAAGGCAGTGATGATGTGAGGGCAACTTTTTAATGATAAAATGATCTGAACATTGACTGCGAAACTAATTCCTCATTATCGCTGGAAACTGCCAAAACAGACGAGGGTGGGTCACTACAGTACCTTGGTCTGAGAGGTCAAACGGGTCCAGCCTGTGGAGAAGCATACTCATGCAGTGTGTAGGCCCACATTTCCTCTCTAGCAGAAGAGGGGCTAATATGCACAAAGGAACCCATGAGCCTAATGAGGAACACAGCAGACAATTTTGGACCTGATGCATCTTTAATTAACAGCCCTGAGGTCATCTCAACAACAGCAGCAGCATGTTCTCCCAACATTTGTTCCTTGTCTTTGAAGATGAGCATCTGTCTGTGTGTGTGTGTGTGTGTGTGTGTGTGTGTGTGTGTGTGTGTGTGTGTGTGTG
>JAAGVU020000002.1:23019873-23044312 GCA_011763525.2 Mormyrus iriodes
GTCTTTGAAGATGAGCATCTGTCTGTGTGTGTGTGTGTGTGTGTGTGTGTGTGTGTGTGTGTGTGTGTGTGTGTGTGAGAGAGAGAGAGAGAGAGAGTGTGAGAGAGAGAGAGAGAGATTGATTTATGGACAGGAACACTGAGACTGCTCCCCTCACCCTTATTAAGCTAAGCTAGCTCCTTTTCAACATGCTTACAGCTGTTTTTCACCTTTACCTTCAAATCACAGCACGGACTCACATTCCTCCTTTTGACACATGTAGCGTATTTAATATCACCGTTTAATTATTATTCAACACCATAAGGGAGCAAACAGTTAGTTAATTGTTAATTTTAAAAAAAGCTCAACAGTAATTAGCGATGACTAGGAAGCCAGACACCCACCCTCTCGAGCTGCATTGTTTTTTTATTGTTATTTTAGTTTTGTTATTTTTTTGTCAATGACCTTTAAGTTCTGCCATGCCTATCATTGCTCCAAACTGTCACACAATCATACAGACTCCAAATGGACAGCTGTTCTTCATCTACTTATTTTTAGGAGGCCAAAACCACAACATTAAAAAATGCGTTTTATAAGCACTTAAATATACATTTTCAAACTTGCTGCTTCCACAGACCTGCTTGAAATCTCCAAACCACCAGACTACATTACTGACATGGCTGTCATGAGGAATGGTGAAGTTGATTTTAGAAATGGCAGAGAAGAGCAATAAAAGTACATTCCCCCTCCCTACAGATTCTTCAAACTCTGAGTACTACAGCCTGATATGATCAGGGTAGTATGTGCTGAAATATAATGGAAACATAAGAGTAAAACTATCAGCTATCATGTGACTTGCAACCTATTCCAGTCGTACATTGACACTCACATTGAATATAATCATACACCCTTTTTCACCTTCTTATCATGGCCAGGTTCCATCTCAGGCAGCCACAAGACAAGGCAGGGGTACAGCTTGGATGGGATAAAGGTCCACTGCAGGGCACTCAGTCACACATTAGAGATGCCAATTCACATAACTGCATGCTTTTGGACACCTCGAGGAAAGCCATGCCACATGGGGAGAGCAGGCAAACTCCACTCACAGACAGAAGGCGGGATTTGAATACCCAACCCTTGAGGTGTGGCAAGAGTGCTACCTTCTGAACCAACAAGGGCTAAATATTTACTATCCTGGTGCTGTGTTTTTAAGCCATAATCATTGATTCAAGTTGGTTACCTCTATGCCATGAATGGACCATTTGCAGGATCTGATGCAAGAGAACACACAATACACCATTCCATTTTCTCACTCTTTTGTGGAAACCAAAGTAATTCTTACTGGGTTTCAGTATTTTTTCATTTGAGATGGTCAACAATTGGTTGGGTACAAGGTCATTCAAAAAACTACTTCAAAAAAGCACAATCTGATATGGAACTGACAGCATATTTGGGATCTTTGTAAATATGCGTGCATAAATGATTTCATCCCTTTGTCACCTTCTGTGACGCACAACGAGGAAAGCGGCTCTGCGACATTTAAAACTCTTTGAATGATGAAAAGTCTAAATAAACCAGCCTTGAAAAAGTGGCATGGACACAAAGCTTGGCCGAGTGATCGTTACGAAGCTGTAAACATGCCATTAAGTAGCCCGTACCTTCATGCGTAGAATAACACAAACGGCCCCAAAACACCAACAGTCAGGCGTGAACTGGCTATTAGGAAGTTCGGGAATTTTTCCAGTGGGCTTGTCTTGTGAGGGTCGATTTTTCTTCCCCATTCTATAGCCTATATGATCATGACTGGCAAAATATACCAAAGGGCTGCTTGACATCAAATTCCCAGGCTGCTCTTTGTTGCCAGCCAGCCCCTACTAGTAGTACTTCCAGTGCTTCAAGCAAACCAATTACTTAAACAACACACAGGGGTCTGCTACTCATCCTTCCATCTTCTACACCTGCTTATCCCCAGCACAGTCACGGTGAGCCTAGAGCCCATACATGGACGTACAAGGCACAAGAGAAGGGACTCCCCCTTGGATGGGATGCTGGTCCTCTGCTGAACATTCACCCACTCACCTGCTGACATGAGACGCCAAAGCAGCCACACACGTTTTTGGACGGTGGGAGGAAACCATTGCCAACACTGGCAAAAATGCACACAGAGTTGACGACTCTAGTTAACAAGGAAACGAGGAAAGGTCAACTAAAAATTCAATGCTAGACTGGACAGAAGTAGCTGAAGGCAGCACCTGCTTTACCATTATAACAAACAGCTTTAAATAAGAGCGCTAACCTAGGCTATTTCATTTCAATGGTAATTGTTTAGGGAGGCACGTAGGACCAGCAAAATTACATGCCCAGTTCAGGCCAGCTCTCATATTTTTGCCTAAAAAAACCCGAAAATGCACAGTAGCCATACAAAGATGGTGGAATAAATATGAATATTAAAGATTTATTAAAGATTGTGTGTATATATTACATATTACACACATACATACACACATATATATATATATATACACACACACACACACACACACACATACATATACACACACACACATACATATACACACACACATATACACATATATATACATATATGTATATATACATACATACATACACACACATAAATAATATAAAGTTAAAAAGAAACGCAAGGTTTCAGAAACACATGCTGCTCAAAAAGAAAACAAAAATGGTTTAGCTATACGAAGGAAAGATTACTGAAGCCAGTGGTTCTCTGCAGGATGGCTGCCCAATCATCTGGTATGCTCGAGAGCAATTTATCTACTTTATCAAGACATCCAGAGCTCTGCAGGCCACAGCCTGGGAGACTGGGGGAAGATGGAAAATGAAGCATCACCCAACAGCCCCTCACTGGGAATACTGGCATGTCATGGTGAACAGCCAGAGTCTGTGGTAACCTAGCCTAACAAGGGAAGGCATCACCCAGTTATAGGACCGGTGCTACTATTACACTGCTTACAACCAGAGAAAAACGAGAACAAATGAGACTAAATAATATATTTTGAAACTACAATTTTCGGTAACGCTTTACTTGAAGGGGCACAAATAATTTAGTTACTCAGTTACTACTCAAGAGCAAATCATGAACTAATCTAGTTCCTTCATGAAACATAAACCATTATGATTGATCAATGATGCATGAACATGGGATCAGTATGTAACTAATAGTTTATGGGTAAGTAATGCATTAAGTAACAGTGTGCTACTACATTATTTGTGCCCCAAGTGTTTTCTTTTAAAACACTGGATCCTACATAACATTACAATAGAAAAGTACACTGTTCTTTGACACATGCACTCGATACAGCATACAGAGCTAAGTTTCCTAAACATCTGAGTACTTGAATCAAATTGTGCAACAAATTAAAATATGATCTGCTGATGTAGACCAAACTGCCATTAAAATAGTTTAATGTTCATTAGAACAGTGTCATTGTCATTTTGATGCTCTTAAGGAGAGCAAGAAAATGCATGTTCAAAAATCCACAGCCGTAAAAATTCAGTAAGACACTATAAGCGGATTGCAAATAGAGTGGCAACACAATTTTAGGTACGCAAACAGGCATAAATGGAGAGGTATCTATTTTTAACCCTCTTCCGTTCCCCCCCCCCCCCAATGTGTTAACACCATTAAGCCAAAGCGAGTCTTGCAGCAGTGCTGAAAATTACACACCTTGGTGAAATGGAAATGTAGAGGGACAGCCTACATCTTTTGGACAGTGACTGGTAATGAACTGATACGTGCTGGGTAACCAGATTCCTCTGCCATTAGACACGCTGCGTCGCGATAACCAGTGAAAACAGGTCACATGATGAAGGAACGTAAGCTGATACAGCTCTTAGCATTAGTGCTGGTTCCTGAATTTCCTCCATATCGTCTGACACGTGAACTTTTGACATGGCTAAACATTTTATCCAAATCTGGGGGGTGGGGACTGTAAAAACAGCCAAATCTGCAGATACCCAAATCTCATTTAAAACCATTTCAATTTATTTATTTCTTTGTGTTTGTTTGGAAGAATGTGGTACATTTTAATATTTTAGGCAAAGCTAATTCTTAGGAGATTAGGAGAGTAAGAATTATCTTGAGGAATCCGGCCAAGAACCAAATAGTTTCCCAGTTTTCTAGCATCTGTAGTCAATAAACAGCCTACATTTAGGCAATACCAGTTTAACTTTATGGGCCAAACTGCTGCTGTGACTTCATTTGGACCCAAGACAGCTCATAATTACAACATAAAAATGTACAAAGCCACATGTACAGGTAATTTCACAAACTCCCAACGTCTGGCGAGACCTGACTTGGGAGGATCATTAGAAAACAATGTCTGTTTTCTTCAATAGCCCAAGCAGGAACATGGCAATTTTAAAGCCCTAAAGTGGTTCTGTAAAGGGCAAGACAAGCTGCAGCCCAGCAGCACTCTGTTCATTGGAACAACAAAATAAAATTATGAAACAGTCCTGCTTTATAATGAAAGGGGGTCTCCATGTGTGGCTTTTGAAGCCATCTCAGAAAACTATTTCATACACACAGGAAACAACTGAGATTTTAAATATTTCCATCTTGTACTCTTGAAACGCATCCTCATACAGTACCTACATCAAAACACATATGGCTCTTCACACGTATCCCTTTCCACTTCTGAAAAAGCCCAGAGGAAAGAAATACTCTCGAATCGCTCTATTACTTCAACTGCCATTTATCGCAAGTCAGCTCAAGCAAGTTCATTAGCAGCACAGATTCAGATAGAGCGGGTATGTAACACCAGATCTGCATGCCCTACCTGCTTCTCAGCTGCCTGGAATTACCTGCTGAAAATTACTCAACAAGGAAATTTAATCCATAATTGTTACTGATCAATCCTGTAATAAGACCAGACCCAACACTACACTGCAAGATATTCTCCTTTAAACATGCTTTAGCATATGCAATATGATGGCAGCAGGAATATCAATTTGACTATCGATGGCAGTGAGAGTAAGACCAAGGCTTAAGTACTGACTGGTGACTATCAGTGTTACTTGGCTGGAAGACGCCAGCGTTTCAGATGTTGTGAACAACATGCATGTCAGCACAGCGCAGAGGGTTTCCTGCGTGGGCTCCGGCGCACCGTACTTGGCAGGCGTAGCACATGCTGACCTAGTAAACACCACGGGGCTGGTTTTGCATGGCTTCTTATTGCAGATTGCGCTCTTATGAGGTGCGGACAAGCGTGGCTGCCTGTAATGAGTTGCTCGTTGCCCTTGCGGAATAATAAACAGTTAATCATCGTGCTTAGATAGGACGGGCAGGACACATGTGGCTCCGATGACAATGCTGATACCGAAGAGCGGCACGTCCTAAAGCAGCACAAACAGTGGTGGCCTATAAGACGGTAAACCGCATATATGAGCCTGTATAGAGCTAACATTACCGTGTCGTGCCATGAGTAGCCTCTTCTACAGAGGCTGCATACAAGCCGGACATGCTGGGTAAATCCCTCCATTCTGCTCAGTCAGACCAACAACATAGACCATCTTTGTTCCACGAGAGAAGGAGCACCATAAAATGACTGCTAGATATATGACCTTTGCAGCTTGGAATTCCGAAATAAATTCTGCTTCCACAGACAAGCTTTAGTTCACATACGAAATGCTTCATAAAACTGCCAAAGGATTCACCCTTAATTTGCCAGTTACAGTTATTCAGAGGCACTCACTTTCATTTAATAGTTACTTTCCATTAAAAATCATATTTAATAGATTGAGGATCTTTTATACAATTGAAAAGTATGTCTTTCAACAAAAATCCTAAATTTGGCAAAACCACCCAAGTAACTAATAAAAGCCACCCTTTTCTGCATTTCATACCCATGGGTCATGCTTAACATCTAAGGGCATGGGTCTTAACATCCGAATGCTGTCATATAGTATTTTTCATTAATGTCACAATGGAGGCTCTTTATTCCCATATTATAAAGACTAACAGATATAACAGTCTACTTATATGAAAAGTGGCTGTGGATCAAACATTACCACCAAATACAGAAAATATAAACTAACTAACTAACTAACTAACTATCTAAACGAAAAAATATAGAGCTCAGACAACATGGTAAACAAAACAATCTACCTATTAATGACTCCTTTAATAAAACATTCTAGCACACCTTTTGGTGAATGAATTATTCTTAAAACGTGAAATTTAGCTTAAAACAAATCTTAAGTATTTGACCTGCTTAGGAAGTATTTGACCTGCTTGGAAATTTGAACTTTGCATTTTACCTAATGGGCAACAATTTTATTTATCCCACACAGATCAAAAATGCTGCAGATACTTTCAGGTTCTTCAGCTAGTTGCATTTACCGTTATATCCATGATTAAACCTCAGAAAGTGCTTGAAAGACGTGGATCATTTGTTACTGCTCATTTTCATTGCTTCTATATATTTATCCTTAAAAAAAACAGAACACCCTCTTGGTCTTACGGGGCAAAGCAGATTAACATGATTGCTAAATGAACAAGTACTGCCACCACAGCAGAAAGATCTGAGCTTCCCCCATTACAACAAGATTTCCTACTGATTACACTGATAATAGAATACAATAGTGATACTTTATTAATTCCCTGGGGAAATTCTCTTTTTCGCTTTGCCTCATCTTGCTCTCCACGTGAGAGCAAGTCTGGGGTTCACAGAAAAGGGTCAGCCACCTTGCGGTCCCCAGGGAGCAGGGGGTTAAGGGCCTTGTTTAAGGGCCCACAGAAATGTGACTATTCTATCAGGACTGGGCTTGATCCAATGACCTTCTGGCCACAGAGACAGAGGCTGAGCCACACACCACCCTCTTACAAAGTCCTACAGAGCTACTTGGCTGAAATCAGACTTGGTATCTCAAAAGGAATCATTTACTTATCTATGAAATATCTCTCTCAGACAAACATCTGCAGATTTTACATTAATTACAGGAAATTTGTCAATTAACATATCATTCAACTGAAACTGTTATTGTGCCATCAGACAAATAGCAACAGATGGATGATCTGACGTAAAAGTTGAACTCTAATGCTGCAGTGGCAACTTGTACAGCTCTTGATTTAGCCCATTAACATTAAATTGAATTTATTAAAAAGGCTATTTGGATTCTCATAGAAACAACCTAAAGAACTCGCTACGTGAGCAGTCTCTCCTGAACTTCACAGAATTAGCACAATGTAGCTATAAAAATGCATTTCTTAAATGGGCACCAGTAATAATTAGTCCACTAACTATGCATGCACTCTACGTACACTTACCGCCCTAATGAGACATGTGCATTGCAAAGTTCATGAGTGGAAAAGAACTAGATTAACATACAAAATTGTTTGATCTTGCACCATTGAGTCCAAGAATATATAGGTAAAGTACTGTTGAAATAACCACTTGCCCTATACCTATCTGCACATCAATATTCTGTGAACCACATCAAGCCTAAAATCAGCATTTACAACACCTGTCTGAGCCACTCAATTCCACCTTAAGCATTTCCAACCCCCAGTGTGCTGGACATGACAACGCCAAGACTAATGAGGCATTCATGAGCTTCCTGGACTATACCTACACAGTTAAAACACAGTCGTGGAAAATAATTGCTAGAATCATAATCAGCTGTGTGTGGGAAGTATATATCGGCATAATAACGAGCAAGGATATCATAAGGGGGGAGGTGAGGGTCGGCTTAGGATTCCAAGGGCCCCTGGGTAAATAATTTGGAACATAATTGTATTGATCTGGGTTAGGGACCCAATAGGATACACTTTCATGGGGCCCAAAATCTCTGGCAGCGCTGCTGCTAATTAGTACAATATTTTACTTTATATCAGTGTTAGACTGAAACTGCATGTTTACTGTGCGTTCCCCCTCTATTACTGGATGCCAACCAGGTGACACGGTACACACTGTAATCAGTTTTTCCAGCCGGTTGTCCCATGGCTGTGGAAGTCAGTTTGGCTGCTGGGACAGAATGACGTGTCATGAATACCACTGTTTATCCCTGCTAGTTTTTGCTCCTAGCTGCTAGCAGTAGGAGTCAAAGTGGGCACAAATTTAGCCGCAGAAAGATGCTGGGTTCCCAAGGACATCGGTGCACTCAGCACCACAGCGGTTTGGCCTGTTGACAAAGAATGTTCTTAATCCCACCTGCATGCTACCTCAGAAGGGTCAGTTTCAGTGCAAAGCCAGGGAAGCTCAACTTTATTGCAGCTATTCACAACAATGGATAAAACTAAAGAACTGATGAATATGTGAATTCCTAGTCATTTCATTTTTCTCCCTCATTACTCAACAGCAAAAAATGAACCAAGCAAGGTCTATGCGATAAAATAAAAGCAATGCAAACGCAGCTAAGCCATCAAGAGACTTTTAGTCAAGGCAGCCTGAGGACAAGCTCATTTCAAGCAAGATGTCTTGTAGCCATTCTGTCTCCAAGGAAACATACTGGGTTGCCCCAAATGTATCACTCTCTTTCCTCCACTGGTCAAAGACCCCTGCATTGCATTTTACTAGCCATTCACTACTATTTATGTTACACTTGCAAAAACATCTAATGGAGGGTCTAGAACAACCTGGAGCAAAATGCACTTCATTTTTGCGACGCAACGTTACAAATGCCCAAGCAAACAACCAAAATTTCCACTCGGACAGGGTGAGGTTTAGCGTGTGACTGTTAATAGGATCTTAGCCATAGTTGCGACTGACCCAGAGGAGCTACAGCCAGTGTATGCATCCACAGTGCCATCTAGTGAGCACTGAGAAATCTCCCCTCAGAAAGCCTAGCAGGTGGAGGAGGTGCAGAATTGAGTCGTCACCATTCCTAGCCTACCTTATTAGCATATGTGCTACTTCAAAATGTGCATCGAAAAAAAAAATTCAATACTCAGAGAGATGCACCATTCAATGTATAAAATAGATCACATACTAAATCAGTAGCATTTACACACATTGCTCACCAGTAACTGGCTGGAAACATCAATTCAGTCGACATCTAAGGGCAAGGTTGAATTTCCCAGGCATTAAGACCTGGAACAGCCTGTTCTCACATGAGACTAGTAGTATCAATAAAGAAAGGTCTGTGAGACCGAGCAACTGACCTTGCTGCCTCCACCTCACATGTGTCACGCTATAGTTCCCAACAGATGTAATTACATTCTGGTGTGACTTACATTGACACAAAGCAGGACCATAAGGCATGAGACAAAGCCAACCATACAGCAGCATGTTATTGCTTGTTTTATGAAAGGATGTGGGTAAGGAAATGTTGCTAATTCTTATTTGCGGGAGCCTCGTCATCCAAGAGAAGCATCGCCCATCCAGGCCCACGCTGGCAGCCCGTCGGAAACACGGTGGGCGCACTCACGC
This sequence comes from Mormyrus iriodes, assembly GCA_011763525.2. Lineage (NCBI taxonomy): Eukaryota > Metazoa > Chordata > Actinopteri > Osteoglossiformes > Mormyridae > Mormyrus > Mormyrus iriodes. The sequence goes on from JAAGVU020000002.1 coordinate 23,029,263, forward strand.
ACAGGAAGCAGCCCACAGATGTTCACGCCTACTGGCGCGTAAAAGCATCTGCTCTCAGCTGGCACGACCTGCTCTGGAGAGACCAGTTCTCTGACCACCGCTCAAGTCCAACATGCTAGCTAGTCCCCTACACTTCAGTTTATAGAAACGTGCTTCCTAGTCCGCCTGAGAATAAGCAACAACATACAGCGGGCAGGTAGCAGAGCCACGACCCAGCTATAGTTATTTATTCTCTTGGCTTCTTGTTCTCTTGGTCTGTGTTAAGACAACTCAGATGCTGAAGAGAACGGCAATTAACACCTCAGTGCTGGCTCGCGTATGTTATATGTCAGAGTAGTTCTATGTTTAGTAGTGAGTATTGTGACTATTTATTGTACAGTGATGTTGCACTGTTCTGTCTGTCTTTTGTCTGCGAAGAAGGTTTTCAAGTAAGAATTTCATTGTGCTCTGTACACTGTACTTGGTACATATGACAATAAACGTTGAAACTTAACAGCTCAAAGGTGCCGGCAGGGGTGTCCGCTACATACACCTCCGTTCAAGCGAGGGCAGCAGAGGACCAGAACAAGCTGTGGCAGTGGCAGATTCACAGGCAAACATGATGCGGTAAGGGGAAGCTAAAAAGTGTTTCCTCCGCAGCCGCAAAGACACCTCGCTTCCCACATTACGCTCATGGCTCCTGCTGCTGTCAAAACACACACATTAATCACCTCCACCCCCGCTGTACACCCCTCCTCATAACGGCAGCCCATTTAGATAGACGCCATGTGACAACTGGCTTAGCACTGTCTGTACTCCCTCACAACGCACGGCTGGTCACATCTGAGTAGGCTCCTCCTCATCCCGCTGTGTCCCAAGCGATGCGATGATGACACACGCGGCAATCTCGACGTGGAGGGCAGCGCGCCTCCACTCGCCACGCCGGAATAAGCTCAGAGATCCGGGCGTTGTTAATAAGGGGGTACATTAGCCTATTCCAGGAGAGCAACCTCCGCCCCACTGAGCCATTTCATCCACATCTCATTCAGGCTCCCCAAGCCCCCACCAATCCGAAGAGTTCCTCTCGGCCGCCTCCGGCCCACGAGGTGTCAGGCACAGCTGCTCCTCATACTTCTGCTGCCTTTTTTGCCTTGGTGTCAAACAGGCCCCCTACATGGGCCAGAGCCTGGTGATTCAGCCCAGATTCTGATCTCCGAAGCCTGGCAACGGTCCAAAGCACCCTCTCAGTTGTTGACGCGGCCGTTCAAATATTCCCCGTCTTGGAATCTCTTAGCCATAATAGCTGGTCAGGGTGCTGCCTCCTGTGCTATCCGCCGATTCTATGGGCCTCCTCTGCACCATGCAGGAATAATTATAGGGTATTATCCCTTCTCGTTATTTCACCTCCCTGCACCTCCAGGCGGGAGGCTATCCATTACATTAACACTTCAGTCAGACATGAATGCACAGCCCTAATAAATGCGAATTACTTTTTAATACCTTACATCAGACCGGTCATTCCAAGCCTCCACCCCCATCACAGCAAAGCTTATTTTGTGACCCCACCACAGAGAACTGGGAGCCAGCAGCCTTAGTAAATCTGATGTTATTAATAAAGCATGCTATAACTACATAGCCAGGTTAATTCATTTGAAGGGTGTGCCGAAGCAAACAAGATAAGCAAGGCACATTTGTTGGCCGCATGCATTGTTGTGACCCCTTTCTGCTGGGAGAGGTCGGCTTTATGAATGAAAGGAATGAAAAAGAAAACCAATGGGAAAGAGCAGAGGACTTGTCGCACAAAGAAACGGAATATGTGGGTGTTTGTGCAGGTATGAATTCAGAAAAAATGCGTGCGCACACACACACCCAATTTAATTAGGTATGCCTGGACTGCAGAATTTTGCATTCACGTGTAGCATCTGAGTGTTAAAAGCAGGATGAGCATTTATATGACTAGGTGCTGAATGGCTGGACACACTCCTCTTCAACTCAGGCAGGGGAAAAAGAAAGTGATACTTCTGGCCCTGTGGGCACCCTGCAGAGAGGGAGCAGCCACGTTGGAATTAACCTGTAACATCGCACTCTCCGGCAATTACCTCCCTTAAACCAGGATGATGAAACTAAAGATTTCACTGGAAAGCTGAAGACGGAACACCTTTCGGCTACTATTTTTGAGTCCCCCCCCCCCCCTTTTCAGCCACAGGTTGCATGGCAGCTAAAAAAAAAAAAGGTAAAAATTAAGCTCCCCAATCAGTAACAGGCTGTGGGAGTGGACAAGGAGCTCAGTTCCCAGGGGAATAAGGGAGAAAAGGAATAAATGACAGCAGAATAGAGCTTCGTAGTGAATGCAGCCGTTTTCAGCGATGTGTTTATGGACCTCCGATAAACAGGCCAGGCATACGACTGGGGAAAAAGCCAGTTACCTTGGACAACGAATTCAAACACTTAAGGTGCCCCCCTGAGTGAGAACTATACAGTCTGAAAGCATCAGAAACCTCCCTCGCTGCTCGTCCCTCATATGAACCCTGGACTCTCCACTGAAGCGCGACATTAGCATGAGACTAAAACAACAAATCATCAAAAATGAGAGAACGTACAACAGAATCTCAGACAGAGACCTACGGCACAACTTGGAAAAACTAGACAGTCTGAGCCTTTTGATTACATTTATAAAAAGAAATAAACTGCGAGGCAGAGAAACTCACAGGCCAAAGTACAGACACTGCCAAAACCCAGCAGTACGGACAGTTACATTACAGGAGCAGCGATTTGCTTTTGCATTTTAACAGCAACAAACTCTTTTCAAGGTAATTTCACTGGAGTCAAACAAGAAATGCATGACATAATATTATGGAAACAGCATGCAAGTAAAAATTTGGCTTCATACTGCAACTGCATGCTGCCCTTACAAACATGCAGACAGAATCCTACAAGCCGCATCGACGGCAAACTTAAGGATTATGCCAGGGAAGCTCGTCTTACCTTCTTTGGAGAGCCGTGCTAATGTCGCATGGTTGCTTGAAATCAACACGTGGGTCTGTGGGCAGGGGGAGAAATTTGAAAAAGTGACCATTTAGTGCCAGCATGGGTCCATAAACAAAAGGTATGACGACTGATTGGCTATGAGCGTGAACGATATTTTCATGGGAGACAGACCCGCCAGGACCCTATTATCACTCTGGTCTGTGGGACTGCTTCTGTTAGACCGGTGGGTATGTTTCCACATGGGGGGATAGAAGAATTTGACTGTCAGGAGCAGCAGTAGCCACAATAAGTCTGTTTCTTCAAGTTCCCCACAGAACTCCTACACAAGAGGAGCAGAGGGGATATGTGAGTCATCGGGCAAGAGGAAAGATATTCAGTGGACATGTGCTGCCATTCACAAACAGATGCGTGCAGACAGCTCCATTTAGGTCACACCACGCAGCATCACAGACATTGATGAAATAAAAGAATAGCACTTTGGCAAACTCTATTAATGTCGCCTTTATGTAGTCAGCTGCCCTTTGCTCTGCTAAAAATGAAAAAGATAGGGATCTGAGACTGAACTCCGTGCAGATGCAACCGCTAATTATGAAGCATGAAAGGCAAAGGAAATGAATGGGATTCTCTTTAAACTGACACTGATATAATGGGTTTCCATTGTCTACAACAATGCAAAAGTTCAGCTAGCTGTGCCTAGAAACAGATGGATGAAATCAAAAGATCTGTGATGCCCAAGACAGAAGAACTTCATTCGGGTCATAATAATAGGGCAATTTAATCTGCTATTGCATCCCATCCAGGATGTACCCCAGCCTTACACCCTGTACTGTTTGGGACAAGTTCTAGGTCTCCACTCTGTTACCATGATATGTGGTTGGAAGATGGATGCATGGATGGATGAATGGATGATCAGCTACTGATATTATCCTGAAACAGGCCTTATGTCAAAACAGGAGTACAGTCGACCCTTCCACATTGTGGGGGTTAGGGTCACAGGCCCTGTGCGATCTGAAAAAACAGCGTAACATTTTTTTGATCCCCTTGATAAAGGCAGTGAGCATGCCAGCGGAGTGAAGTTACAAAGATCAATGCGCGATGTCACGTGAGAGGCTGCTGTAAACATGCTTGCCGTCCTCCACTCCAGTCCTGGACGTAAATTTTTATGCAGAGTTATTAAACTTTTTGCGTGTTGTCTGCAGCTTTCGCAAAACTCATAAAAACTCCCAAAAAATTCCCAATTAATTTGTTATGCTGAACTGGCGATACATGGAAACTGCGATGTGTTTAGTTGTGATGCAGAAGGCTCAACTGTAGTGCCTTTGAATCCTAAATAATATGCTCATGGTAAACTGGTAATCCTTACGTTAACATAAGTATAGGCAGCGGGAAGCCTCTTAAATCTTATGGAAATGAAACATTTTATACATTATGCATATGTAATGTCACCGACCTAAAAATAAAAGTTCAAGATTCAAGATGCATGTAACATGCATAGTTATACAGGCACAACTCGCAGAAAAATGCAAACTGATCTAAACAGTCAAAATACTTCTTTCCATTATACAGCATTGCTTTGTAGTTACTTAACATGGGCATCTATTCATGGATTGTGCAGCATGCATAATAGTGGTAATGTGATTTAGTAATTGTCATCTTTTAAAGGTTATCTTGAAAGACAAGTAAGCACACAGCAAAAAGCTTTGAATTCCTATGCAGCAAATTTACATACCGTAGTCATCTATGAATTTCCGATATAGTTTGAAGGCTTGTTTAAAACAATTAGTTTCAATCTGCTGGGTCTGCTAAAAAGGTCCACAAAAAACGCAGGTGTTCACAGTTCTGACAGCTCCAAACAGTGATGATTGGCACAGTACTTATGTCAGTTCTTTCTTTACACTCCGATCACCTTTCAAACGAGATGAGGGGGTGGGGGGGAGGGGGAAATCAATAACAAGTCTCACTGCTGACAAAGTGTGCAGGGAGCCCTTTTGCTTTCAGATTGTGGTGGTGGGGGAAGGGGGCTTGAAAAGAGCATAAAAGAGGTCATCTTTCTTAGGCTGGCATTTATATTCTGGAACACAGCGCAAAGTGGGGTCACCTGAAGCTCATGGCTTAAACGCTCGCTTTTTCAGGGCACTTGTTCTTTGCTTATGTACCAACTGCGCACATTAGGGAGCATCAGCATTGGCCTTACAGAAAATACTTAACATTCCAGGCTTCCCACAGGAAAAAAAAAATTGAATAAATTAAGAACAAATAAGTAAACAACCAAATAACTGCATTGTCTACTGTTGTTACGAAAGACTCCTAGACGAGGAATTAACACAGACGGCATCTGTACTGGATCGCGACGTCATGCTTTTTGCCCCCGGCAGGAATAAAATCAGTTTTGTGGAGGAGAAATAATATAAAAAAAACCTAAACTTTCCGTTATATCGTGTCATTTTATGGAGCCTCCATTTGACTATAACCTCATTAAAAAGCGATAACTTTGAGCTGGTAAACAAGTCTGTGTCCCTCATGGGAACATGATGACTATAGAGTAAATGCACAATGACAGAAAGCATATTACACAATGTCACTAGAAACAGATTAAATGTAAGCAGGATTTAAGCATTTAGATGGCTATCTTAAAACATTTGCGATGATCACTGCTTCAGTTATCCTTCACGTCTGGCGAGGTCATTGTGCCTCCAGGTCATTGCCTAGCATAGCTCGTACATCACAAGTCCACTTAGTAATGAAGAGGGTTAGTAGTCTTAAAACAGTCATAGTCCTGCCCTCCCCATAAGAATAACAACCTCTTGACAGTCAAACATCACTGTGATGGCTTCAGTCACCTGCCCTGACCTTGTCCCTGCAGTGAAACAGACCCCTGAGGACCACAAAGATTCTTACTAAGAGTGATTTGACATTATTTATGCCTTTGTGGGGCATCTGACCACAGCTGCTTGAAGCCTAAAAATGCCTGAGCGTCCATATAGGTGACCCTGGAATACCTAAGATTAAATTACAAGCCTTTTTGATTCAGAGGTCTGAAAAATACATTTTAATATAGAAAATTTGTGACGGATAGTGTGTATATAGTATAGAAACTTCATTACCCAAGGGTAATTTAAAAAGAAACCTTTTAAGATGCCATTCAAAAACCCGTAAGCGATGAGAATTTGATTATTTTGAATTGTCATGCATTTTTGTCGTCATTGGCTCTACTGGAACACAAATTTTGTACATGCAACCCCTCATGTCACATAGCTACGCTTAACACAGAATATTCAAGCAAATATTCACAAAAAAGGACCTTACATAGACAACTTAGTCAATGAGCCAGTCTTCAAAGCTGTCAATTAAGTGCCTATGCCAAACTGAATAAAAGATTTATTTTTGAGATGTGACAACAAAAAACTTAAGTTTCTGTATGAACAAATATGTTTTGTTTTGACTATAACAATGTAGCACTCCAGTACCAAGAAATTGTTATGAAAAGGTCTAGACGAAAATTTCAGTATTTACTATTTTCTGAAGCAAAGGACTCCAAACAAAACATTCAAATATTCTGCTGAAGAGAGCTGAAAGGCAGCCAGAGACATGCCGAAAACCATATTAGATTATATCCCACCCACCACCACGGAGTCAGAATCGAGCACTGACAGTCATGTTAGGCCAAGCAAAATTGAATTCCTCCTTCCAATTTCATGGATTTAAAAATAGCTGGGCCTGTAAAATCTTCATTTTTTTCCATCAGGGAAAGTTGTTTCTTCAAATAAAGCCAGCAGGCCATCTGTCAGATCACCACATTTAACGGCCCTACAATTTATAACGTAAACTTCAGACCGTTTCCGAATGATCAGAAAGACAGCAGATGTAAATGAAGCCACAGATTCTAATTGAGTAACTCTCACTCAATGGTTAAATCGACACACAGAACGACATTGCATGTATCAACATGTAGGCAGACACTGCTGATAACTTCATTTTTAATTTTATCCACACTCATATGGGCTTAAATAATCTTTAAACAAGGTCAAACAGTTCAAGTCCAGCAAACGTGACCATGACAACATCTCTTCCCTTTTAGGATACAATCAAAGGCCCGTTTCCAGCATCTTTCGGCATACAGAAAGAAATTAGGAAAATGTCACTCGGCACAATACTAATCCCCTAGATGCAGGACTGCACACGCATTAGTGATGCGGAACCACTTGGCCAAGGTCCCTTTCAGCGGAGCAGAACCAAGAGATGGCAGCAGCAGCTTCAGGAGCTGACAGCTTCCTTGCTCTCCATGCCAACTCCTCGGTGCCAACATATTTATCAAAGCATATCATTCATCCCAATGCGAGACACTCAATCCCGTACCCTCGGAACTAAGCACAGTGCCTTCACAGCACACTACAAATATATCACACACAGGCGGTTACCCACCAAAAACAAACACGCCCTATATTTTTGGTGCTGAGCAAAATTTCTTGATTAAAATAACAGCACACTCCTTAGATTCATGGCTGGTGTTTACAAATACAGAATTCAGGGTAATCTCCATTTCTCCATCAGCAGAAGCCTGAAATATTGAGCAGTGCTTAACCTTTTACTGAAATATTCAGTATGTACTTATTTGGGATTTGAGCAATTTAAATGGTGACTTGTAGCCGAACAAATTTAACGGGTTAATGCAATTAAATGGCACCGATTGAAACATTAACATGTTGCTGTTTAATCACTTTAAGAAATCTTATCACTATGGATTAGCAAAAACAGGAACAAAAGCTTAGGACATAGTTAATATTAACAAAGCAGGACATTTAAAATATGACTCCATGTGCTGTTAACTAGTGAGAGGCAGAGGAATAGAAAGGGGCTGAGTTTCACTAGTCACTAGAGGGTGATCGATCACCTGTCCTGCGCCGACAAAGGCTCACCAATCATCTTCTGACTGTTACAGGCCATGATTAGGCTCAGCTGGGTGGAGGGCTGCTGGAGTTCAGTGGGCTGTTCCCTGAGGAGAAGATGCACGTTCAAATGCAGACTGAGATTGTTAGATTTTTAAGTTACATTTTGCACTTCCCTTTTTTTAACTAATAGTCACATGAGTTACCTTTTTCATCCTGTGTCTTGTGTCCTGCTGACTCATAATCTGAAACATACATATTATATACACAAAACGAAGCCTGTGTATGACCGAATAATACATTTAGTGTTATACAGTGACTGAAGAATTTTTTTTTAATTATGTGTTCATACTATACAGCTATATTTGGCTATATTTCATTTATATATGACGTAGGAAAACCTTTTATTCTGAGCTAATATTTGAACATTCAGATTTTTAAATTTAAAATTTTAGAATGAACACTTTGTACTTGATATGGTCGACATATATGATGTAGTGCCAGTGAAAGCATCATCATACGCCACTTGGAACTGATAGGTTTTTGTTTTTTTAAAGCCGTTAACCTATTTATCAAGAATTCTCATACTTGAGTGCACAAACAAATACCTAAAGTGTTAGTTACAATAAAATGATTACATTGTATTTGTGAATCTACTACCAGCATGCCAGTTTGCCTAGGACATACCTTCATATAAAATTTGGCAGAGCTCTGTATATGCAAATCAACTTCCATTTATACATTTACTGAAGTGGCTTATGCTTGTAATGCAAAATGCAGGTTTCACCAAATAAATGGATGAGATTTCATACGTCGCTGGTCCATTTCAAAACAACTGCGTGGATATGACCCGTGTTCTGGCTGCAGCCCCTGACCTTAACCACCACGCCATCTGCTGTTAAACATTCGAACCGAACCAAAGAACCACTTTTTGTGTGACTTCTGCATCACACAAGTTAAGGACTTTTGTTTCAAGAACATGAATACTAATTTTCCCATCACAGTCAGGGATTAGCTCGCAGTACCCCAGCTATTTTTAACCATCTTAAGACAGAGGAAAACACTACAGAGTGGAAAGGGATATTGTCCACCATCATTAACAGCAGCAAAGCGGAAACAGCTTCTGGTCTGTCTGGGTTTCACCAAGTTGGTAAATGCAGCTTTCCTTCCAGACAAAAGACAGGGTCCATTAGTTAAGACACCTTGTAGATTTAAAACAAATTAAACTTGCAATCAAAGGATATGATAAATGGCACAAGGGGAAAGTTCTGGAGTATGTCATATGCAACATGACCTCATAACATTAACCTCATCAACTCATATAACCAATTAGTCAAGCCCAATACTGGGTAATTTATCTAATACATTCCTGCAGGATTATTGGGGAGTAAGGCAATACTAATATAAAAGAGATTATGATAAGCACAGTCACTGTTAAATTAGGGTCGTACCAATTGCAGGGCAGTTGTTTATATCAATTTATAAATGACATGAAGAGGGCAACCTATATCCAGCTGTTGCTATGGAAACATAAGCATGTTACCAAAGCATGCTGAACTGACTTATTTTTTTTAATCTCCTTGCTCAGGTCACATGGAACTGTTTGGGATTTTGAATTTAAAACTGGTATGAAAGAGACAGTGGAGAAACAAATCCTTTCAAAAGGTGTACATACAGGAGCTCTTTACCGCAAATGTTTACTTGGGCAAAGGTATACAGGAAAACATAGTTAAAGTTTTAGTCAGGTTTATAGAGCCTAAAGGAAAATTAGATGACCAATGACACGCTTGCTTTAAGTAAAATTTCTTATAAAACCAGAGGCATCGAAATACATGCTAAATCCCATAATCCCTCAGTAGCTTTGCCCCTGAAAAGATACAATGGGATACTGTAAAGAGTATCTATGGATAACAGTATTTCTCCATTAAATACTCCTCCCTGTATCATCCATTCCAGTATATAGTACCTGCCCTCATTTCAGATCAATATGGCCAGATCACATAGGTCACATAGGTCGGTTAAACAGTCAAGAAGAAACTGGATCAAATGCATAAATCATGTAAACTAATTAAAAGAAATATTACTCTAAATATTACTATTGACGTCTCTACTGACATTCAATATTTTCAAGACTCTAAACCTTACCTTATAGATTTAACACTTTTTTTTTTAATCCACAGGATAAATATGACAACCTGCTGGCAGCACTGAACAATGAGACTCAATCACACAATGCACAGAACCTTGCAATTGATAACTGTAAGGTGCTTTTATGTGACGTCGCAGCACTTTTTCTGGATTCTCATAGTTATTTTCTGTACCCCATACCTGACAACAGAAACAACACAGGACCAAGAAAGAAGTGGACTGTCAAAGTGGGGGCGGAGGGGCAGGTCAAATGAAAAAAAGCTGAGCCACAATAACTTAGACAGTCACACATCACTGTGTCATGACAATTACCTCCCGAACTTCTCAAATACTGAGGAACAATCTGTCTATATTCTTAAAAAAAAACAAAAAAAAAAAAACAAAAACAGACATACTTTCATTATACCTGTGGTTCAGAGACCCTGTTATATTCCATTATGGAAATAGGTTTAATGGTTCATTTCAGAACTTCTGTTCTTCCTCAGTTCAACGCACCAAGTCAAATTTAGCAGAACATGAGGATGTAGTTTCTGGTGTACAGCATTGTGTGTGCCTGGAACCTGAAGACACTGTCACGATCCATGGCCCTATCTGGACCGACGGAGCACTGCTGTTGCATAGTTGATAGCGCTGGCGGTTTGCGGTAAAGCACACCGCTCAAGCCGGCGGGGCTCAGGTGATACGCTCTACTTCACCGCGCCCTGTACAGCCCTACAGGTCACTGTGCTGTTGCAGCCAGCACAACTGCTAAGAAAGCACTAAATAAAAGCGCGGCTGGCATGTTTTGCAAAGCTTTGATTTTCCAAAACACCGGGGGAGAGGGGGAGTAAAAAACAGGAAGAACTGCATCAGCATTCTTCAAAATGCCATCATTCAAACGCTCCATAGCCTATTTACAAGAAGTTTAAGAAATAATTTGCAGTAGTCTTGTAAACTTTTCCATTTGTAAACCTCTAAAAACAGCATCGGGACGAATATCTTATTATCATCCTATACATTCTCTCCAGTGAAATAAGAACAAACCTGTAAAATATGGTATATTTTCACCACAAGGAAATCAATCGGCGTAAAATGAATTTTAAACCACTTTGATCAAGTACGCTGCACACACGTGCTGTCAAACATCAGTCAGTACCAGTAAATACAAAGAGTAGCATATCGGTGTCACATTATTACAACACACAGTTGGACAATAGTAACAGCATCCGCTCGCTTCTGCACATACCTATTTCACAGCGTTGTCCCACCGATGACCACACTGGCGGTAATAAGCAGCGAGCTACTGCGACAAGGCAACGCTAGCCACAGCGCGGTGAGACCCCGACTCTCAGGCAGGCGCGCTCGTCCCTTCCCTCTTCCCTAAGGAGTTCTCCACTGCGCGATCAGCTAAGCGAAAATCAACGCCGGAGAATCGGCGTCCATCCGAGCCTTCAGCGTGCAGATCGCAAACTATCGGCCACGCTGAATACTCCCGGGGAGAGAGGGGGGCTGAAGACGAGGCTGATCGCGGTGTCCTCTCAGTCGCCGAGTCCCGAAAACTACGTACACGTGACTAAACCACAGGAATGGCTTTCATCTAGCCAGCAGCTGGGATCAATTAGCGGAGAGACCCAACTACGAACATCCCCGTTCTTCTCCCCCCTTCCTGTGTTGTCTGCCTCGAACACAGCTGTGTAAGAAAAGCATTTTGGATCGCCAACAATTTCATATTATCTAGCGTTGTGAGTGACTGCTTAGTTGCCTTACTATTGTAAGTAACACGTGCGTATTGAAATATGTGAATAAACAAACGTAAAGAAGAACGTTCTCGCTTGCTCCTATTCCTTGATCTTCATTTCATTGTTGTCAGAGCGAAGATAAATTATATTCCATGTTACCACTGTGTGTTTCTTTAGAGGATGGATGATAGTTTATATAAATTTCTTCTGTATATTTGTTTTATGTTGAATTCCCGAACGCATTAACATCGCAAGTTAAAGTGTCATAATGAAAAATATTGAATAATCTCATAATTATATATAGCAATAATTAAGCTTGCTAATATTACTTTTTATAGGCCTATTTATACGCGCAAAATGGTAAACTACCAATCGTCTTTTTTGTTCCCAGCGTGTTTTTATTCACAAGATCAAGAGTTGTCATTTGTTAAATACTACTGTTAAGAGCTGTATACGTTGTTTATGTATTATTAATAAAAAACTAGATATAAATGTGTGCCATCAGTTTTAATGGGGCAGTTTTATATGAAGCAGTTACCAAACATTACTACAGTATACACTTTGATTAATGTAAGGCAGGAGCACTGAAAGTGTTAACTGAAAGAGGTCACCCTTTCCTATCAAAAGATGCAAGTGAAGTATTGCATTGTTGCATTTTTAGTTGTACTTATTGCACCTATGACTTAAGTAACTATGTTAAAATATAAAAAAAAATTAACAAAAGCTCTCTTTGATACGTTTTGTCACAATGTAAACAGGAACCAGGGCAGTCTTACAGACAGGGTTAAATAAATCACCTAACTCTCTCACTCAACAGTAGGACTAATATAGTCTGTTTCCTTTCTCCAGCAGTGACACCTTTTCTCTGTCTGCACCTGGTGGAAATGGTGCTGAGCAGAGTTCATCATTCCAGAATCTCTTTTTTAATACTGTCCCAGTTTTAAGTAGATCAGTCTCGTTCATGGGATTTTTGAAGACTGTTCAGATGAGAACTGGTCAAGATCCAGATTTTAAAAGTTGTGTGGAAACACACAACAATCATTATAATACTGACTCTTTAGCGATGAAATCTGCAATAAAATGATATATTTCACTGAGTAGTAGGTATGGAATGCACAGATAAGTATAGGCTGCAGGTGTCAAAAATAGAAATAGTGTGAATGTGTTCCCCTAGGAAATAAGAATGAATGACTGGTATTTTCCTTTATAATTTTAATCTCATTTTAGCATGTATTCATAGTTTTTTTATAACAATAATAGATACTTTATTGATCCCTGCATAACCCCCAGGGAGCTGGCCGTTAAGGGCCTTGCTTAAAGACCCACAGATATGTTGAAGCTGGACTCAAACCAGCAACCGTCTGATGACAGGCGCAGAGGCTTAGCTTACTGAGCCACACACTATCCCTGAAATGCCATTCTATATAGCATGATTTCATATATAATACATAAATAATGACTGGCACAAGTGAAGATGTCAAGAGAGAAATATGGACTAAAATGAGAGCTGAAATGATACTGTGATTTCGAGGAGTTCCGAATGAATAGCTACAGGCATCTTAAAACATTTTTTTTAAACCATAGTTGAAAAATGTAAACAAAATTGGCAAGGAAAAACACAAAAGGGAGAGAAGTTCGAAAAATTTGACTTTTCTATCAAAACATAACCTAGCGTTCATCAGGGCAGTATTACCCTTCAGATGTTACTAGGATAATACTGATTACAGTGAGTCATATTATCACAGGCAAGATAGAAAAATAAATGCTTTAAATATAAGGAAGAGTTATGCTGTTGTCAGTACTGTTTTATATTGAGAGAATACAAGAGATGAAGTGCATGGAGGCCTTAATTCCTCTTCAAAGGGAAAAAAAAACACGGTTAACTCAGCATTAAAGAAGACATTTTTGAATGTGCAGAAAGACTTAAATTCCACTGCGCCCTGGAAGCAGCATGAAAAGAAGTCTGTTGGCCTGAGAGGAATGGTTTGTTTTAACAGCTCCTCTTGATCCATTTCCAGCTTGTCTACGTTCTTCCCCCCCCCCCCCCAAAAAAGAAGAAAGATAAAAACAATCTCTGGCAACTTACAGGCAAATTAACACGCCTCTTCATTTTGGAGTGAAAAGGTCTGACAGGCAATTAAAAGGCTACAGAGCCTTCAGAGTGAGAACGCTGGACTTTTCCTGTGGATTCAGGGAATTTACATATGCATGGGGGTCCCAAAAACCCCAAGGCCTTTCAGGAGCCATCTTTTTTGGGGAGAAATAAAATTGTTAGCTGAAGGTGGCAAGTGATGGGGTGAGGGTGGCACTTACAAAATTTTATTGTGATGGACCAACATTTTCCAAAATAGAATTATATCATTACGTACACTTGTACTTATGTACCCTATGAATTAATTCTCTCTGTAGTGTGCTATAGTTTCCACATGTATCAGACAGAGCTTCATTGTTTTGTAAACTTTTGTTTCCATATTAAATATTTTTTATATGCTGAATAGGTCATATATATGTCAATATTTGAACAGTATGACATGGGCCAATGGCCATCTGAAGAGAGGAGAGGCTAAATATATCTCTGTAAAATCTCATCTAACCCAGCAGTTAGATTAAAAAAAATTTAAAAAAAAACAACCTAGGTGCAGGTCACCTTCACACAGTCATCAGCCTGGAAGTGAGTGTCTCTTTCAGCAGCCATGCTGAGGAACCATCTTGTATGACACAAATGCATGTCTGGAGGGGGGAGATGCTCGTGGTTCACTGGTTCAGACGTCTGTGCAGTCAGCAGGTAAATCTTGTTGCAGGGCTTGGGAGATGTATTGGGGCTGGATATTGGAGGTGCCCAGTGACTCCAGGTTAGCAAGCTGAGTGAATGCAGAATGCAAAGCAAGTAATGCATAATTCCTCAAGTCATCATTAAAAAAAAGCACTATGTTTAAACATGTGTGTGCCATTAATCTCCTACAGAGCGAGGGCATGTTCCATCGTTGCTTATTGCTGGGAATTAGAACTGTTATTCTCGTAGATCCAATTTTCTTCTTAAATATCTGAGGTACCAATGTAAAATGTGAAAAAAAAATCCATTTAGTGTGTGACAGAATGCAGATTTCCCAGAATACTTATTATCGGTTAACAGCTGATTGCCTTTTTAAGAACAGAAGGCTTATCAATATTCAAGCATACCTTCACCATCTTGGTTTTCAGAGTTATAAATGTTTCATAGTTTTCAAGTGCCCGGTCTCAGATTTGCATACGGTTTTGGGTAGAACTGGAACTAAAGCAAATTTTTGAAAACTATTGCTTCTTTAAATAAGTGTATATACTGTCTGTGTGT
>JAAGVU020000002.1:23051848-23065748 GCA_011763525.2 Mormyrus iriodes
AACCAGCCATCAGAATATGGAGTATTAAAATTATGCAGTGAAACCAGTTTGCAAGTATGCACTGTGGGCTAAACTTCATGTACACCCAAATTATATGAATTGGAAAATGGGTGTCAGTAAGAAAGTGTCCAGTCCAGTGCTCTTTGTAACTAAGATTACATACATAACATCAGCTTTTCCGAAGAATGTCATTCTATCCGCACTGAATTACCCTGCACATGTGTTCAGGAACATCATGTCACATCATTCAGGTGGGTGCTATGCAGCAGTGGTAGTTGAAGTGGCTCCCCATTGCCTCTGTAAAGTGCTTTGAGTGTCTTGAAAAGTGCTATATAAATACAACTTTCTTTCATTCATTCATTCATTCATTCATTCATCCATCCATCATGCAATCCTAGACAGGCCTTAGGGATCAGGTCACATTCATTGAGACATTACAGCCTAAGAAAAAATACCACACAACTATTAGCTAAATACATTAGCTTACATTTTTTCAGTCTATATAGGAATACTATGGTGTCCAATTACCACATATCTCATCCCAGATGTGGTCCTTTATAGCAGTGGTTTTTCATTTGTTACAAAGCTATAACATGTAATAGGATTTCAGTTGTAACCTTTGTTGAACTACATAAGTCTCCTGTGACCGTAATCCAGGGTGGTGATAGTTAAAACAATGTCTGTGTTTATATTAACTGTGGAGTTTCTACTACATGGAAGTATATAAAGTCTAATAATGTGCATAACACCAGTTTAATACCATTTTTACTTCTTTGGGTGCATATTTGTTTATTTCTTTATTACTCCCTGGTGTATCTAGTTGTTCTATTTAAGTCAGATTCTATGATATATTTTGTCAGCATGAGAAATAGACAAATCTACTCCCGCTACATTTTCTCTGGCAACATTTAGGTCTTTTAAGAAACAATATACACAAAGTGAGTCTTTTAGAGAACTGCATTACCTAAGTTGCCTTTCAGATGTGTGTTGGCCAAATGGAACTGCACTTAAAATGCGCATTGAGAACCACTGAAAATGAAACAACTGACTGCTACCATCTGTGAGGCACATTTCAGCATGTGATTTTTTTGTTCTAGATACAGCACTTTGATAGCATTATGACTCCTCATGAATGGAATGATCCTCCCGTGTAAAAGATCTAAGCTCAGTGAGTGGTGTTTTTCTCCTGCAAGTGTCACGGCAGAGTAACAGAAAACACAAATATTTCATGATATAACTTATACTTCAACATCATTTGAGCTCAAAAAACACATTGGTTTCTTGTTTTCATTTCATTT
This sequence comes from Mormyrus iriodes, assembly GCA_011763525.2. Classification (NCBI taxonomy): domain Eukaryota; kingdom Metazoa; phylum Chordata; class Actinopteri; order Osteoglossiformes; family Mormyridae; genus Mormyrus; species Mormyrus iriodes. Next base: position 23,053,147 of record JAAGVU020000002.1, read on the forward strand.
GAATTTAATTTTTCACTCAAGTGACATGATTATATTTCAGTCCACTGAAATGTAAATGAAAAACACTTCTATACCAAGGGTATTTCATTAGTATAATGACTTTTTCCATTTTAATTGCTGTTAATTGTGCATGCAAAATTGATGCTGCAGAGCTAATTTTCTGCTAACCCAGACGAAAAGGGTGTTTTCCAGATCATCAGAGTGGAATTTAATTTAATAGGCACCATGCATAAAATGGCAGTGAAAAGGTGGAGGGACTTAGAGGTGCTTATTTGAAAACTGGATGAATGGCAGGCTTGTGGGTTCATGGATAGAGCAACAGGTAGCTTTGTTAAAATGACCAGATTTTCTGGATTCTTTGATTTATGTCTGCATGCTAAGACTGATATTGTGATACTATATCATACGTATGTGCATCTGTATGTAGGACTGTGAGACCACGTGATAGGATGTCGGGTCATGTTAGGGGTGAACTCTGCTCCTTTTGTTAATTATGTTTTCAGTTAGTTTGTGCAGGTTTCCAGTCGGTACGGTATAGTACAGAAGTGTGTGTGGTTTTAGGGGTTCTAACTTGTATTGCTGAAATGGGATAATAAAGTCCTGGTTAATGTATCCACCTGTGTGCTCTAACCGGTGCCCTGCTGAGATTGTCTCTGGCTATAAATCCGCATCTCTGGTATCTAAATTCTTCTCCCCACTTTACAAGCTTAGTGGACAAAAAAACAATAATTTCTAATCTCAATGCTGCTGTTCAAGTCCCAGAGAGGGCACTGCTTTGGTACTTTTGAGCGCAGTATTGAACCAGAATCTCTTCAGTGAAATGATTTTATGATTTGGCTTCTTACCCAATATGGTGTCATGAAGAGGCCTGGAGTCTGTCTCACACATACAGAATAAGGCACAAGACAGAGGAACAACTTGGACAAAAATCCACTTCTTCACAGAGGGCACGCACACTTAGAAAAAAGGCAACTGCTGAATTAATGCATACAAATGCAACAGTGCAGTGTGTCTAAAAAAATACTTTAAATATTCCAGCGGTGAATATGGAGTGCCAACAACACCTAACCAGTTGTTTGCCAAAGCCATCTCTGTCAGTGTTTCTTATGGGACAGGTAACATCAGTAGATAGCTCATCTGAAGAAATGGAGTTAAAGGAGAAATGCATTTATTTCTGTCAGACTTAGGATGTTCCTTGATGACTAACCCCCCCCCCACACACACACACACCCAACTCCTGCAATCATAAACAAGAGATATGAGTGCCTGACTGTGGATGAGTACCAGGATAGGTCATTCCGTGCTTGAGGAAATGGGCATATCTTCAGTGCCATCCTGTTTTAGCGGCACAGAGAGACCCCACTGAGCAGTAGCTCTCTCATTTCCCACCTAAAGCACCTGCAGAATGTCTGTTTGGCCTTTTTTAAATTAAAAATTAATGATGGCTTGAGGACAGCTAGTCAGCTGAGCCTTCTTGCCACAGCAGAGGTTGACAGCAAGGCTAACGGATGCCGTAGTTACGCAACCAGAATGAATGCGGGCCCCACCCATATACACCTGGTTCAGGTCACAAATAAGTCACCCTATAAGAGACTTCTAATCACCACTGCCATGCAGATACTGAAAGAACAGACAAGCTAGAGTTAACCTTGAATGAATATTTGTGCAGTTATGTGACAGGATAGATTTTGGAAAAATAAAACTCCGTAACAATAACATGACTCAGTTACTCATATTAGAGTTACATACAAAAAAGAAAACTATCACAACAGCAAACATACCCTGTCCTGACTCTTAGATCACATTTGCACTGGTGCCTTGTTATGGACAGATGCTGAGAGATGTGTGCTTGAATATTGAAATGCAAAGGCACCAAGCTGTGTTTATGGAAATACCTGCTTAGCACTTGATCTGACAGACTCAAACTGAAGTGCTATGTGATTTCCACTCAAACAAACCATTTCTATTGGACAATAGAGAAAAGTGGGTAAATTTCATTAGTACAGTGGGAAAAGCTATTTGCATAAATGGCACTTTTTGCAGAGGGATAATTATGTGTGCTGGATGTTATACGGTTGAGGCCGTAAGTTTAAATACACCTTGGCTAACAACTTTCAGATTCAAATCCTCCCAACTTCACACACTTAACGTTACAAAACAATCCATGTGTTAAGTCAATTAGAGCATTGACTTTATTTCTATAAGAGTTTTATTCAAAATAGTAGAGAGCAGGACCGGCTCTGGGTATTCTGCTCCGCCCTGCCTGTCCTTCCTGCTCCTCCGGCCCAAGCCCCTTCCGGTCCTCCCTCTCGCGATCTCCTTGTGTGCCCCATCTGTGTCAACGGACTGACCTCCCTGGCTAACCACTAGACTATATAGACTAGTCCCCACTCTGCTTCTTTGGTGAGTATTTCTCCTGACTGCCATGTGTTTCTTTTCAACTGGTGTACTTCATAGAATAGATGGCATCACGAAGACAGAGCATTATCTGGAAATTCTGAAGCAACACCTCAAGACATCAGACAGAAAGCTTGGTCACAACTGACTTTTCCAACAGGATAATGATCCCAAGCAAGCCTCCAAAGATGCAGCACAATAGCAAACAGCAACATGAAAGTACTGGAGTGGAATCGGTCAAAATCTCAGCAAAATATCGTGAGAAACACCTGGAAAGCTATCTTAAGCATTTGATACAAGTTAAGCAATTAAAGGGCAACACTATCAAATACTAAAAAGTGTAAACTTTTGACCCTCTGTAAATCTGACATAGTGACTAAAAGTTAAAGTAAGCCTGCTTCTTTACTAATATTTTGAATAAATTCTTATGGAAATAAACTAAATACTCTAATTGACTTAAAACATGAATTGTTTGGTAACTAAAAATGTGTTAGTTGGGAGGATTTCAGTCTGAAATTTGTTAGCCAAGGTGTATATAAACTTATGGCCTCAACTGTATATAAATAAATTGGGATGGTCTGCCAGTGATATACAATGTATACTGAATACATGTACATCTATACAGATATATAATATATAATGGAAGGGACCATTCATCCTTTAACATGCATTTCAATTGAAGTATTCTATCAAAATACTTTCAAAATACCTTCCAAGGCAATTTTACTGCTGTCAATAACTTTGTTCTCTAAAAATGAAAGCTTACATAACAGAACTGTAAGCTTTCAATAACCATAATGCCTTGTGTAGAGACTGAAGGTCACCATCTCTGACCTATAATCTGGGACAAAAACCATTTCAATGGAGCGTGTGGACTTTGTGTGCGAAATGCTTTTGCTGTTTCCATTTAATTGAGAGTCTAGTGGTTTTCTTTAGTTTAGCTCCTTCGAGAAGCCATCTTTAAATGCCGTGTGTGGGATGAACAATAGTCACCCTCATGACCTTTGTCTCCTCTCAGGCTACTACGAAGTAAAAAAAAAATTCCCTGTATTGCACCTAAGCTGACATCTGCAATGCCAGTTATCCCAGCTGGAGTAATATACAACAGCCAGAATAGCGACCTTCCGTACACCCTTATCCAGGGACAGATTGCACCTTTTATCTGGACCCCAGGCTACCCATAGGTTTCCTACAATCGTAAAATGGCATACAAAGGAGTGACCTGGCTGTGACCCCTAGACACAGTCACCTTATACCATTTCTAGAACCATATGGAGAAAGCACATCAATATCGAGTAAAGGGTAAATCTGATATGTGCCACCACCAAACCCTACATTCACAACACAAAGTAACATGTTACAATGTAAAGTGAGAAGCAGTAACTTCAAAATATGCATTAATAGGTGTGCATAGGTATAGCCAGCAACAGGTACAGATAAGGAAACATAAGAATGACAGTGCTCATTTCAACAGCTTCCCCAAAGGAAACCTTGACTCAGCTAGCATTTTTTTTCACCGAAAAAAGACAACAGAAAAAACTAAAAGTTCAGGATGGTTTGTTGTCTCTATCTGGACTTGTAAATTAAGGTCCTTATTTGCTGTGGAAAAAATCCAGACCTCTGCTCCCTGCTTTGACAGTATTGATGTTTCTCATCCTTAACATCCTGTTAGTGTGCTAATCACACAGAAACAGTAGCTTAAGTGACTGTGAATAAAACTCTGCTAAGAGGCATTTCACAAAGAGAAAAAATGGGCTCCCACTGACCCAATTACAGCTTTCAAGTGCACTGACACACTACCAGAAGGAAGCTTTTTTCTGTTCTTGTGATGAAGTAAACAGCCGGCTCAAAACACCGAAAGCTTCTATTGTGGAAACAAGGGACAAAGTAAATGGGAAATAGAGGATACATTTTATTAAACACCAAATGTCATGCATGCATTGTACAGAGTGCCACACATTTAGCCAGATGAAATGACTAGCAGCTTGTCCAGCTTGGTGCTTTATTCTCCCTTGGACAGGCTCCAGGTCCCCCTAGACCCTGACCAAGATAAGCAATGGGAAGATGGATGGATGGATACTGAGATTCCCTCTTTAAAATAAAAGTCACGTTCTAATTTTGTGTGGGGCTCAACAGAGAATGCAATTAGTCACTGGAGTACTGAATGTGCATTGTAAACACCTTTCACAAATAGCCCCTTTGTATAACAATAGAATAAACCATGGAGTAGTTGATTCTGACTGGAGATCAACAGGCATGGAGCAGACTTACGGAGTATTGTTTTTTGCAAAAAAGTGGCAATGCAGGTCATAACATAGTATAGAATAAATGGGGCATTTCTGACTATTTTGGTTGATCAGGCCAACTAAAAGCCATAACTTGTGTGTTTAGGTGGTTGAAGTCTGGGATGACATTTGTGAAATAATAATAGCATAAAGAAACCCTCTTTCAAACTTCGTAATCTAATCCAAACAAGTTGTGCTTACCTTGTTATAGGCTTCTAATTCCCAAAAGCAAAATGAATCCAGATACTATAACTCCAAGCCAAATGTAGCACTGGGGAGGGTGAACTTAGTTCAGTTTCCTTTGCATAATTCATACAAATATCCTTGGCTTGTCAGGTCAATTGATATAAATGACTACATCCTTCCTTTCCTTCAGACTCTATCAAATACATTCCAAAGCTTTTTCTCTATTGACCAAGAATCCTCACTACACAGGAAGCAAAAGCTGACTGTCCACCAAAACAATCACATAGGACAAACAAATTAATATTGAGACTAGTAATATTGTGAAGACCATATATCATCTCTTGCTACCACCATAAATTGCAAGAAATGGAATTAAATAATGATGCTGATTAAATATTAAAATACCCCTGAAGCCTGGTTAAAATATTGCTGCCCTCAAGATAGCAAAAGTATTCAAATGGCTGGTCCTTGCAATTTCTAGCACAATTATTCAGACTAGCTGAGTTAGGGGGTGACATGGTGGTGCAGTGATTAGCGATGTTGTCTCATACTTCTGGGGCAAGGGTTTGAGTCTCTGTCATGGCTCCATGTGAGTGGAGTTTGCATGTTCTCCCCATGTCATCAGAAGTACTTTGGTGTGCCCTGCAATAGGTTGGCACCCCATTCTAGGTTGTTCCTTACCCTTTGTGACCCTGAATAGGACAAGTGATTACAGAAGATGGATGGTTTTGTTAGTATAATGAAAACATATACCACTAACCCTAGCTGAAAAATACATCACAGAGCAAGGACACGATTAAAAACAAGATGCAAGACGGCTTTAGTTTTTAGGCTTCAAGCTCGTTATGTAGACATTGTACCAGACTCAATGAATGTGCAACTGATACGTTGCTCAGTAATTCGAGTGTGGAGTTTCGATAATCTGTTAATCTTCATCAATTATGAAAGTTTAAAAAGTTTTCAACTGAGATTGTCTTCATGCTGCTATTTTAGTCTTTTAACTCTTTTTCACCAGAGTCACTGCTAAAATAAATGTAATTCTATATACCGAATGGTCTTTCAGTAATACCAGACTGAAACGGAAATTATACTACAGCAAAGAAGTGAAATGAGCCACAGACAGTGGCTGTTACATAGATGTATGGATCTCATTTTCTGTGGGATAGTTCTGGGAAGGATACTGACAACAACACATATTCTCCATTTCTGCAGGGTGGGTCACCACAACAAAGATGGGGTTTTACATCAGACACTGACCTTGAAGAGACCTAGCTGACCACCGGGAAAGGACGATGAACTGGAAGCAAACACAAAGTGAGGTCTGAGTCACAAAGTGTATATCCATCATCCTGAATTAAAAAAAAACAATAAAAATAAATGGTATATATTCATTAATAAGAACTGACTAGGAAAAAAAAAAACATACAATACAGATTTAATGTAAAGGCTTTTTAGAGATAGCAATAAGACAAATATTATCCCACTTTTGATTTAATTATACTACAGAAGCATTTTTTCTGATATCTACAAGTCATAAAGGGCACTTCAGCATTGTTATTATTAATACCGTGTGACTGTTCTCCTCCAAAAATCCAGGAAGACAATCAACTTCTAAGCACTGGAAGAACATTGGAAGACATCCTGTGAAATGCAGCTAGATCTGGTTGAGTGCGAAAAAGTGGGAATGGATTTCAGGACAAGGGGCGTGAGTGAGACAGGCAAAACCAGCACATACAGCTGGTGTTCTATGATCATGCTGGAATAGAAGACACCACTGAGTAGTACTTTTGGGACCTCCAGGACATAAAATGATAAAATAGCATTCTTCACCTCGCGACTATTTACATACTGCCAGGATCAATTCAGAATTATAATGAGTATAGGTAAATGCTTAGCTACTTTTCAGTTTAATGGCAAAAATGTCTCGCCTCAAATCAATAATCAGATAATTCTTATTATATCCAACATTTTAATGGAAAAGTATGATAAAACCGGTATGATCAAAATTCTTTCTGTACTTTGCCGAAGGGTTTGAACTTATTTTACGGCCATTTACAGGAAATGCATTTTTCATGGGGTAATACTGCCACTAAAGAGTGTAACCCTTTCGGGACAGGAACAGTTAGGTTAAAACGATCTGAATGAGAATCACCCTAATGCCGTACAACCACAGGATGAATGAAGTGAATGATTAATGTGCACTGCTAGGAGTACAGTCATTCAGCAGTCAAAATGATGGATTGTTGTTGGAATCTGGCTCCACTCTGTGGAACTATTGAGCTGCAGGCTAGTCCACAGTGCAGCACAAATCTATTCGGTGATCACCCCCACTTCAAAGCAAGCACACAATGGATCAGCCATGGTCCTTGTGAGCATGCGTTAGAAATCAATCCGGCTGTTTGCTGCCACGCTTCCTAATGAAAGCCTCTGCTGTGCTATAGCATGTGTGAAGGCGTTTGGAGTCTGCATATTTCTGCTGGTACTCCACCAACACTTTGACAGAACTACACTGCCAGCAGAAAAATAGTAAATATATAAGTTAAAAAAAAAACATCAGGCCGCCTTGAATTGTGCATGGTAGAACTAGTACACCACTGGAAACATTAAACAGTTAGGAACGAATTACCCCCAATTCAGTAGCTGAATTTCATAGCTTTACTAAGCCAAGCTGTCCGTGTATCACATGGAAAATAACTCTAGCACATTCCATTGCAAATCCCTTGGACATACACCAAACTGTGTAAAAGTCAAATTGCAACAAGAATCAGTTACTTCTGGTCTCAGATGTTGAATGCCTCAGACTTGCTTTAAAGTAGGGTTCGGCTGCAGCTGAAATATTAGGAATTTAGAGATGGTGAGGTAGGAAGATTAAAGGTCTAGAAGGGATGGAGTCATTTATGTGCGTCTGTTATTTAAACTGGATTACCGTCAGGGTGCCACTCTAAAGTGTGAACAGTGGAGTTAGCTCATCTCCTCCGGCATCTATTGCGTCGTCAAGACCAGCTGCAAAATGTAGCCATTGAGCTCGAGCTAGTGCATGTGACTGCTTAAAAGTCCCTGCTCCATTCTGCCGGCTGTCTTCAGAGAAAACAATGTCTTGCTGCAGTGCAGTGCTCTGCCAAGCTCTCCACGTGAGGAAGGCAAAGCTGATTTCCTGGAAGTGAAAACCATCCATTTCTGGATGTTAGCGAGTGTGTCAGCGAGGAAGTGTAAAAATAAAAAGTGGCCATACCTCTATTCCTCTGGGTGCTGTCAGAGGCCATTTTTGCCAGTTTCATGCTTTCTGATATGTGCTATGCTTTTCAGAACCGGGTCACAGACTGTGTGCACAGAGAACATGACGAATGTAGTAAGTTTCTTATTATGATTAAAATGGCAAAAACTTGCATCAAAACAAAACAGGTGGAAAATATTCTTTTACCATTTCCCACCTTTGATAAAGGCCTGGTACATTGTGAATTTTAATAATATCCTTTGCACCATAAAAAAATGTTACATAAGTTATATAAGTCTTCACAATTATAGAATCTTCTTGCAATTCTGTACTGGGTATATAGAATCATTTCTTTGTTTAGTGTCTGTGTGCAGTTATAACAATGTGAAAACGGTGGATTGCTGCTGCATATATTACTACTGGAAAAAAATGCATTTAAGGCCCGGTGAAATTAATTCTTACCATTATAAATATACCATACATCCATTTTCCATAATTGCTTATCCAAAACAAGACTCTCAAGCCTGAAAGCTATCTCTGGAAACACAGCTTAAGGTATATTGTGTACAGGATGTCAGGCCATTACAAGATGCTCACACACACCACAGCAAATTTGTCAGACTGGAGAGACACTTCACTTAAACTGCACATCTTTGCACTGTGGGAGGAAACAGATTATCTGGGGGAGAGAGACACAATGAGGAAGAACAAGCAAATACCACAAGCCAGGACAGCCAGGACAGAAATCAAACCCACAAGCTTTTAGGACAAAGCAGGGTAATTGTGTTTATTTGCCAATTATTATAAATGCACTCAATGCACACATGGATGAAGAAAAAGGACGGTTGAAGTATTCTCTCCTTTTTTGCAAGCAATGCTACCACAACGCCTATACTTTTGGTACTTGCTTAAACATAGTAGGCCTCATATAGAAACATTTTTCTTCAAAGGCTGACCTACTACTACTTAAGTCCCTTGGGTTGGTTATGTCATGCATTTGGTTACGTCACAAGGATTTACTAGATATTCTAATATAACTCCTAGGGTATCTAAGCTTAACTATTTAAGGCAACATTAATAGTAACGGAAGAGTTGTTTCCTGACCTCAGCCTAAAACGGGCCTCACTAGCTTGAGGCTTGTCCTTGATCTCTGGGCCCTTGTTCCTAGTATAACAGCATTCCTTCTCTGCTGAGACCATGCTAAAATCTATCAGATGTGCTTCCTGTTTTTCATTGGCTGAGAGGAAGACAGGGAAATCAGTTGCTTCATTTGTGGGCTCATTGAAAATGTACACTTAAAACAGTAAGTTAAGGTCGCTCAAGGTGATAACCACATATATATTTGTGTTCATCACTCGTTGTCAGATGTTCTGGGGATATGCAGGGCCCCTAAATCCAGTGTACTGAATAAGACGTGTGCACTTACATTACCCATCTTTATGGGAAATACCCTAAACGTTTGTTTAGCCAGAGTTTAATTCCATTTTGCTTCCCCAGGGACTTCAACCACATCTGTAATTTGCTAAAGTGCCACCCTCACCGCACAAGAGCAGGCCACAGATGGGTTAACAGATGTCTCTGTCATGGCAGGCTTGAAACCAAATGCAGAACCTCTAGGGGAGAGAGTTGTATAAATGCGACTTTAGGCATGTGTTTTTGTCATTCGTCACGCTCATAATAAAACACGAAATACGCACCAAAAATACATTTGTTATGATGTTTCTTCTATTTGCACAACAAATGACGTTTCCACTCACACCCACTGCAGTTTATGTGCTTTCATTTCACGACAAATACCTGAAAATGTATTACAGCCATTATGGCTTGTACGGAGTGCAGGAATTGAGCCATCATTTACATTCAAATGTCATTTATGACTTTGGTAATAGTCTGTGTGCACAACTCAGTGCCTCTTTATTTAAATATTTGGCAACAAATTTAACATCATCATCATAATAAACTTCAAAACACATACCTTAGGCTTTCAAAGGAAATATATTATTTTTAGGTCAAAATGAAAGGATTAATGGGTAAAATCAACTAAATGCTCAAGACTACATGGTACTAAAAAATAAACTAATGTCTTCTAGGCTAAAGCCAGGCCTCCCATATCTCTGCTATACAGTACTGCTTACAAGACGGAGATAAGGTACAGGTGACGGGATTCTTTGCTCGGTGAGCAGAGCACTCCAATGGACCAAATCACGCGACCTTGTATGAAGTCTGTGCAATGTGCGCTTCAATGACACGTCCTTTTCAGAAATTTCCTTCAAATATTTCTTGCTATGAACAGATAGCCCTTTCAAGTGTTGATACTTGTTCATTTTTTTGTGGGCATGGGATGCCACTGATGTCAGTGTCGACATATATTAGACTTACCAAAGCAAATGTATCATTTTTCTTAATCAAGGAGAAGTTATGTAATCTAATATATTAAACAAAGAGCAAAATTGTTCTGGAACCGACACAGTTAAACAGGGCTACTGAACTTCTAAAAGGTGACATTGCCTCCAAGCTTGTCTGTTTATGTTTTTATCTGACAAAAGTCACATAATGATAAATAATTCAAGTTCCACATAGGCTTTGAAAACTATACCAAAAATAGGTCTTTTGGCTAGTCTAATATCCAGAACAATGTTTTTAAGGAAAGGACTCCCTCTAGTGTTGACTTATGAATTCAGCTGCATCCCATTCAGCATGTACCGCAGCCCTGTGCTGCCCGAGATCTCCTAGATCCCCTACAACCTTTACAAGAGGTCAGAACATGGATAAATGAAAAATTTAACATGCTAATAAATGCTACATTTAAAATACCAAATGTGATCTGACATTATAATGTAAGTAGCTTTAAAAATTTTTCAAACAAAAAGTCCAATTCAGGCAGTATTGGCACCTGAACAACTTGGTTGGCAACAGTAAAAGCTGTCAACCAGAGGGGGGACCCAATAGTCACGCCCCTGGGGGAACATCTAATAGGCTATTCATTTTTAGCATCTTTAGGTGATTATTGTTGGGAGGCACAACCATTCATCTGGGAAGGGCCCTGCTATCTCTCGCCCCCCAATGGTGCCAACACCCTGCCATGTGATCGATGAAATGTCTTTAAATGTCAGTCTTGCCAAACCATGCTGAACAGACACTCACTCATATTATGCCTTGTTCAACAGTTCACTTGAGACCCCATACTGAAGTTGCCATATAGTGTATGTGTAATTCTTCATTCAACATCTCGACATCTTGCCTTTTAGAGCTGAGAAGAAAGCCTCCATTTGGGTGATTTGAGTTGAGTGTCTGGATCTGCCTGTCCAGCAATCAATTTCCTGCCTGTGTCCAGTAGGATATACTCAAAGGGCAAGAGCATGTTGAATGTACTTGTCCTGTTCAACAGTAGAATCGGGACTGCATCACCCAGTTTTCAGGGTGTCCATCATATTGCTGTTGATGCTCTCCAAAATGCCTTCCTGGAATAAAGTGAAGGCACTGACTGATCATTTGAAGTAAGTTTCCATAGCACTAAGAAGGCATTAACGACTCACCCAAGTTTGACACAAAAGACAAATATGTGTGCATTTCTATGTAGACATGACTGCCACTGTTGATTAATGTATTTGAAGTCTGCTTTCCTCCAGTTCCTCAAATTCCAGGTTGTTTTGACCACTGTCTATATGTAGTCAACAACTATCCTAAGCAAGTGAAGCACGCCCAACTATTCCATAAAGCTCTCCTGGATTACTGTACACATTCAGACAGCTATATATTTTTTGTTCATCGTTTGCATTTCCAGACTAGCGGAGCACTTCCAGTTTAATTGGTACATAGTATATTTAATATAGTATATTTATTTTTGCATGCAAACAATGTACACAGAAATCTGATGCAAATAGGTGACTTTGTCCTTCACTTCATGCACAATTTCCCCTTGTAATGGAATTGTAGCCCGCAAGTCTGATATTCTTTACTGAAGTCAATAGATTCAAAATAAATCTGCTATGGAACCTTTTAAAAGAAACATTTTTAAATTTTGATTTCAGTATTTTAAAGACCCATACAAAAAGCAATGATACAAACATGGTTTTGTCATAGTGCTTTGAAAAACAAAAGGTATTCTCAATTATGACAATATAACAAGGATTTCAGGATTTTTTATTCATGTACCATGTACTTTTAAAATCTGCACTACATTTACTTCGTTTGCACTGTGTGTCTGCCTGGCACTATGTATGTTCGTCTGTATTCTTGCTGTTGGATGCCGTCTGGCCTCTGTCTCCCACCCAAATACTTACTTGGTCCTAAAATGTTCTGCACCACTGCCAGCAGCCACAAAACTTAAATTAATTTTACATTATTTTTTCTGTCATATTATATTTAAAGTTTTTAATCAAATGTAAGCGGGTTGTAAAAGGGTTCTCAGAGTTTGCATGGAACAATAAAATGGATGCAAAGGTAAGCAGCTTTGCATTATTATTTTTCAGTGAACCACAATTTCTATTGATTCAAATTCATATAACCATTTTTAATTC
>JAAGVU020000002.1:23077900-23089160 GCA_011763525.2 Mormyrus iriodes
CTCTCTCTCTCTCTCTCTCATTATATCCATCCCTGTTTGTGAAGCAAGAGCTGTAGAGAGAGAAGAAAAAGAGGAGGGCCGGTCCTGTGCTCTGGGCAGGGCCTCTTACCAATCACAGGGGTTTCCCCACCTCCTGGCTTGCTCAGTCCATGTCTCTCTCTCTCACCGTACACATCGAGGGAGGGGAGAAAAGTGCTCGGCTGAAAAATTGATAAGCAGCTTCTGGTTTTCCTGTCAAGCTCACTCCAGCTGTAGAACCGCAGCGAGCCACTTCTGCTGTGCGCGCGGAGCACAGTGCAACAAGAAAAAAAGAGAAAAAGGCCACGTGTCGGGAAGGAGAGGGGAAGCGTGCCAGGCTTCAGGGAGGACCCTGGAAACCGGAGTTTTCTCCAAGGAGCTGCACCTGGGGCAGTGGGCACAAGCAGACCCCGAGAGTCACGCACATCCTCACACACACGCGTGTGTACAACACAGGCTGGTGTAGGCAAGACTGAGGGGGAAGCAGGGATCTGGGAATCTGCCTTCCCCAGTGTGGCACCTGTTTCTCCAGAGGCGGTCTGCCATGTCAGACGAGGAATGTCGCTCCCCCATCGGCCTGGACTGCTGCAGCTGCTGCCTGGACCTGGCCAACGGTTGCGATGGGGAAGGTGGCCAGCTGAGCAATGGGGGCATGGGCAGCCCCACTGTCACTCACTTCCGGCAGCTACGTGATCAGCTGGTCTTCCAGAACCTCAATACAGACAAGCTCAACAACATCATGCGCCAGGACTCCTTGGAGTCAGTGGTGAGGGATCCCTGTTTCTTGCTGAATGAGGGAATCTGCAACAGCAACATTGACCAGACCATGCTGTCCATCCTGCTCTACTTTCACAGGTAATGGAGGTCCCCTACACATTTATTTATTCCTCACCTTGCAGAGAAATGGGCCTTTTACATGCATAACTTCTGGCCACTTTTGTTATATGCTTATCACCTGTTACCTGCAGCATCAATATGAATAGCTTCAGTGCAATTAACCTCTCTTAAAAAATACTTATGAAGACCCATCCAGTTCATTTTCTGACTTGTTTTTATGGTATTAGTTTCTCCCACATGTAAACTCTTGTAAGCTTCAGCACTTAATGGGTCCTGATGACAAATGAAGCTTGTTGTCCCTGAACTGTTTCATGCACACAATCTATATCCAGTGAGAATGACTACCTTTAATGACCTCTTGGCCTTTAAAAATGTGTTTGTGTAGGTGTAGCGCTCCGGATGAGAAAGGTATAGCAGGTCACACTTTTCCAGCTATGTCTGACTATGTGGAGAAGTTTTCTATTTGTTAAACTAGCTATGGACACTCCTATATGTCATCAGTATTTTGTCTGACTGCTTGCTTGCCTGATAATTTATTTATTTGTTTGATGGTTTGTTTATACCTGTTTGTCTGTTTGTTTGTGATTTTTGGTTGGCACCATTTAATGCATTCATATTTACATGTTTTATCACTTGCTGATCTTTCAAGCACTGCTGACAAGCAAAATTAAGGAATTAAATAAAAATAAATTTTGAGATAAAAACAAAGATGGGTTTCATTGTAGAAGTGCTATGCCTTAGTTGCAATGTCAGGGTACCTTCACTCCATGTGGTCATGGGGTCCTTCTGGGGGCTGTGGTTTCCCACAGTTCTAAGACACGCTCCCGGTGACTTTACACTGTCCTCACTGTGCCCTGTACCAAACTGGCCTCCTGATTAGGGCGTAGCCTGACTCAAGCACTGTGTTTCCAGGGCTGGGCTCCAGATCAATCATAACTGATAAGCAGTTACTGAAAATAGACAGACACAGTAATTGCAGTTGCCAACCTTTCAAGACGAATTTAAAACAAAACGTTTTTACACTTAAAAAAATAATTAATTAATGTTCCTGCAGTGCCGCATGTTTATTGCAACTATAAGTACATTATAGAAAACATTAAACAGGTTTCTGACACTTTGGAAAGTATGAATTCATGTAATACACAGAGAGTCATGAAAATACTAATCCAGGTGTTAGGAACAACTTGGAAACCTGGTCCCCCACCTGACACTCGAAAAATTGCACCATAATTTGCATTGCAAAACCCAAGCGGATTCCTGCCTGGAAACGACAGGCATCAGTGTTGGTGACATTGCATCAGCCAGGCACTCTTATCCATGATGCCACCACCTACCTAGAACCAGACAGCATTTCGGTCAATACTTCCTAACTGAAGGTTAAAGAAAACAAAAACACAGACTATTTGCTCAAAGTAATAAAAGTTAATTTTGTTTGTGTTGCAGCTACAGGCATGCCACTTTGGCACCTTGTACTTTCTAGGATCTTTGTGTAGCATAGGAGTAAATCAACCCTGTCACATCAAAAGCTTTATTTATTGTTCAAGCAGTTTGACTGCTGTGGAAATGTACATGTATGTTTGTATGTGTTACTCACTTTATTGAAGCTCTGTGTCATGTGAAGAACGACTGAGGAGATAAATGCAAGCATGTGTAGTTACACAACACCTTTGCAATCTGTCTATGTGGAAAACAAACAAACAAAAGTATGCATAGAGTGTAAAACAATATATATATTACTGCAACATGAGAAGTAAATTCTTTGTTTACATTCAGCTTTTTCATGATTTGTGACTATGTCTAATAATAAAAATAAGACCAGGGCATGTTGGTGATAAAATTACATAACTTCCTTATGCCTTGTAAATATCTGATCCACATCAGCTGCTGTTTAA
This sequence comes from Mormyrus iriodes, assembly GCA_011763525.2. Classification (NCBI taxonomy): domain Eukaryota; kingdom Metazoa; phylum Chordata; class Actinopteri; order Osteoglossiformes; family Mormyridae; genus Mormyrus; species Mormyrus iriodes. Next base: position 23,080,648 of record JAAGVU020000002.1, read on the forward strand.
ATCCCTGGGAAATCCAGTTAACGTGCTATTTACTCACTTTAAGTATGTGGCATCGGAAATTTTGCTTGGTTACAAGTTTTCAGTCCTCTTAAGAATTTCTGTTATTTAATAAGTGAGTTGGGTGTTGTATCATGATCTTAAACTGTTGAATTGTTATGCTCTGAATTTCAGGTTTGCTTGATATTAGATAGTAATTTCCTCACTTTAGTTATATGGTTGCGAAGTCAAGCACATTTTGGCCATGTTAGCTACGCGTTCATGGGTATATTTATTATAGAAACTTTGAATCAAGTGAGAGAAGCTGTGCGAGATACCTGTCTGAGCGTGCCCACCCTTAATTACAACCACAAGAGCAATTGTCACATGGTGGCAAGATAAGGTGAAATGTTCAAAAAAAATTTTAGCAGACAAAGAGATTTCACTGAAAAATACTATCTTAACAGGAACAATGACATTTTTTTTTTTTGAAAATGGATCAAATCCTGGTAGTTTGATAAGTACTTTGAAAAGAAAACTGTAAAAGGGAAGTCCGAACTATAGAGACAGACATCTACTTTGGGTCTGTCCCAGCCTGCACCCTACATAACATGCCAAGTGATGGATTTCATTCACTTAATATTCTCTTTTTCTGCTGTACATTTCCTCCCAGCTTTATTTGGCAGTAAGTCCAAACCGGAGACCCTTGTTTTCTGAACAAGAAGCATTCCATGTTTGCTTTTCCTTGTGATTCAATGGGTGTGGCAGTCTAATAGGACATAGAACAGGGAGTAACAGCCGTCCTTGGCAAGAGGTGGACATTGCTGCCATTTTGCACACCCAGAGAAACTCAATAACCTCTGATACAAAAAGTGAGGCTTCTTTACTTTAACGTGGTGAAATGCCTGCAGCTGTTTAGGAGTCAACTACTATGCACATGGTGATCGAACCTGATTCTACTGTCTTTTCTGCCCTGGTGACCCAGTTACCGCAGTGTCTCCAGGGTGTACCTTGTTTCACAGGCGTCCAGCCAGGTATCATGGTCTTTGATACGTTGCAGCCTTCTGTGACAGAGAATCTGAGAGCAAATATGCTTGACAAGTTGGGCTGAAGTTCTCCGAGTGTCAACGGAAGCTGTTGTTGCAAATGTATTCCAGTTGGAGTACAGCGCTTTGGGGTTTCTGGAACTCTGAAATAATTTGCATTAGAAAGCTTAAATAATTTTTATACATTAATGAATCCTATGCATTTATATTGGGACTTTGCATAAGCATTGGAGAAAGATGTGATAATATTCAGAGAGGAATTCAAGACTGTGTCTAGCCCTTTGCTTGGCACTAATGAACAGTCTGGCCAGTCTGGTAAATTTTCCCTAGACTTAAAACAGAGGCACCTGTTTACTAGTCTGCTAAATAAGGAAGATTTATTTTCTTTTGGCTCTAGTGTTGAAGGTCACAGCTGTACACCCGTTCTGTCTCAGCAGCAAAACAACATCAGCATAAAATTAATGTTTCCCTTATAATATTACTCCATCGATTTTTTTTTTTTTTTTTTGCTTTCAAGGAATATTGCAGTTACTAAAATGCTGGGCTGTTGAGTTGTGTCAGTCCAACCAATTACAAGGCTTTGTGTGTCGGTGTCTTCATAAGCCACTAATAACACATGACTTTAAACTTTAATTTGCTTCTCTTCCCTAAAGGGGCTATAGTGCAAGGACGCTGCTAAGTTGCTTAAGGGCTTCTGTGAACAAATTAGTTGGATATCTTGTTTTGTACATTGGGATTTTAAAGCTGTCATAATAATGTAGCTTGCAGAGGAAAATATAGTTAGTAAACGTGTGGAAGGGCAAACAGACTTGTTTATTGACTTGAAACTGCTGTACAGGCAGTTCCTGGGGTTAAGAACATCCGACTTATGGGCAACTCGTACTTACGAACCCATAAAATCTATTATATTAAAAATTTGAGTCTAATACAATGGTTTTGTAATAATAAATGAATGCACTGTTTCGTGACACTTGTGAAAACATTGCACAACTTCAGCGGTTCGTCAACTCAAAGTATAGTACAGTACCGGATGTATTTACTTTTATTATTATCGTATAATTATTATTTTTCTGTACTGTTATTATTTTTTCGACATACTTACAAATTCGACTTTACAAACTTCTGTTTAAAAAAATAACTCTTAAGTCATAATCTTTGTTTAGTTCAGTCCCCCAGATGAAGTACACAGAATATAAACTGGCTGTATGCCACTTGTTCACATCTGTTAAGTCCTTTTCTCATCAGGGACCTGTCTCAAAATGCAGGATTTCTTGTTTAGCCTTATACCTTGTCATATTTAAGGTACCCCAGTTTAAATGGATGTTATCTTTGGTCACTAACATTTAGCCCAGACTACCTTAAATGCGACAAGTTATCCGGCTAAAAAAGAAATGCTGCTTCATGATACAGGCCCCAGGTCTATGAAAAGTATTATTGTTTTTGTTTCAACAGATCTCACTGTTATGACTGCATGTAACTCATATCACAGCCGTACACGAGCTGTGAGGGCTGTCTAACTTTGGTCAAGGGTGATAAACTTTGTCGTTATACTTTGTCACCTTAGATTACTCTCTATTCATGAGAGAAATTAGACTCTGAACCAAAAGTGGGTAATTATGTATCCATTAAATGATTATCTTTCCCTGACTAATGGGTACTTAATTTGTTCTATGATTACATAAGCATTAAACCAAACCGTTGTTGATAGTTACCAACTAAGACTGTCAAAACTACCTCCCATTACTCAGCCATACAGTGTTTTAATTTAAAAATAAGTAAATATTTAATAATAATTGTTTTTCATTCTACTTCTATTTCATTGAACAATGAAAAATAAGTTTGATGCAGTATTGCCTAATGGATGCACTGGTCTTGACTGTAGTGACTGTGCTAAGAACAGTATTTCTGCATTGTCCTTGATCTGTTTGTTTTACTTGAACTGCAACAAAGTTCTTTATGTGACTTTCCACGTTATCAGTGTCCTAATATGTCACAAATATGTGAGTCGCTCAAACAGCTGTAGCCATATACATGTAGGCACCAGGAAGATGGCCGCCCTGGTAGTTATGTAAGGCAGACCGAAAGCGGCGCTGCATTCGTTGTGGAGGGTGAAGGGGCGCTGTCTCAGCGGTACCTGTGCTGACATCATGCATTCCTGTGCTCACCCAGCGAGCTGAAGGCAAACACCGGAACGCCGTGTTCTCGAGTCATTTTCTCAAGAGCTCCTAATTATATTCCGTTTAAGTATTGGCTCTGGTAACAAACACCCGGGGAAAGCAAAATGTATACATGCTCATACAACCCTGTTTCCAAAAAAGCTGAGATGTTTTGCAAAATGTAAATTAAAACACAACACAATGATTTGCAAATCATATAAACCCATATTTACTTGAAAATAGAACAAAGACAACATATTACAGTTGGGACGGGCAAAAAAAGACTGCAAAAGTTTATATAGTGTAAATATAGTTGAATATCTCGCAACTAATTAGGTTAATTAGTAAGATGTACTGACAGTAAAATGTCAGTAAGTAAGATGGACTGGGACAAAATGGAAAACTGTCCTGTGCTCTGACAAATCAAAATTTCAAATTATTTTTGAAAATCATGGGTGCTGTGTCCTCCTGGCTAAAGAGGAGCAGGACCATCTAGCTTGTTATCAGCGCACAGCTCAAAAGCCAGCATCCGTGATGGTATGGGGGTGCATTAGTGCTCATGGCTTGGGTAGCTTGCACATCTGGGAAGGCACCATTAATGCTGAACGATATATACAGGTTATGGAGCAACATATTCTGCCATTTAGATAATGTCTTTTGCAGAGAAGGCCTTATATGTTTCAGCAGGACAGTGGCAAACCACATTCTGTATGTATTACAGCAGTGTGGCTCTGTAGGAGAAGAGTCCGGGAGCTAGACTGGCCTGTCATCCACTGAAAACATTTGGTGCATCATGAAACAAAAATACAACAAAGGAGACCCTGAACTGTTGAGCAGCTGAAATCATATATCAGGCAAGAATGGGACAACATTTCACTTTCAAGACTCCAGCAACTGGAGAATACTGGTCTACAGATTATTGTTAAAAGAAGAGGTAATGCAACACAATGGTAAACATGCCCCTGTCCCAACTTTTTTGAAATTGCTGGAATCAAATTCAAATTGAGCATAAATTTGTTATAAAACAAATTTCTCAGTTTCAACATTTGATATGTCGACTTTGTTTTATTTTCAATGAAATATGGGTTTATATGATTTCTAAATGATTTGTTTTTATTTACATTTTACACAACGTTTTTGGGAATGGGATTGTAGCCAGTGACTATGCTGCGAGTGCTGTTAACTGGGAGAGTGCTCGTGAACAGGGCAAGAGCTATCTATAACCAAGGGAAGCATTCGGAGTGTGTGTGACACACGAAACTGTGATTAAGAGCAGTCTGTCGCTGGCAAAGAATGCGGACGGGGCACTTCGCGTCAAGTATCTGGTACTCCTCTGTGGCAGACGGTGCTGTTTGTGCTTTGGCCACAACTGCCGACTTTGCAGAAATACATTTTCGGCTATGTCAGATCCCTATGGGATCATATCAATTTGATTTCATGTTGAATATAGTGGCTGTCATTTATGCCAACAGTGGATGAGGCTTCTAGTTGTTGAAGATTGGGATTGAGGAGTTATGTAAGGTTTAAGAATGGGAACGTGGTCCTGGTTTTGGAACAGAAATATACAAATTAAGGTTGTCAAGGCATATCTGCACGACACATCCATAGCAAGGAGGTGGATGTTCTCTTATTAAACAAGTACAAGATGTTATCACCTCCTCCAGCTCTCTCTGTAAGCAGATTACAGTTTAATATCTCCTAAGCTCATAGTGATAGTTTGAGACCACTCTGTCTGATTCACTGGCAAGATAACTCTTTTTCAACTTAACCAGGATGCATTGTATTCTACCATTTGTTTTGCATGCTACTAAAGGAATTATTCTTTTACGAATGAATGTGCTGAGCATGTATTCTGTAATGTTCACAAGAGACAAAACTCACCTACTGCCTTAGCAACTATGATAAGATTGTTTTTTTCTTCATTTTAACGCAGTGTCCTGCACAAAGTTCCTGTGTTTCTCTGCAGATACCAATGCTCAATTTCCATTCCTCCTTTCTCACAGAGAATGCACAGTTAACATGTTAATGGATGCCATATACATGACCAGTTCTCCATTCACCATAAGTCATCTGTAGAATTTTACTAACCAGTGATTTAGCTTAGGGCTTTAAGTCACTTTACATATGAACTGAAGAGTTACTTTACATGGCAAGCCAAGAGGAAACCTGAGATACGGATGGGAAGGTGGATCAAACAACAAAAACAGAAACATTAAATTTCATTAACTTTGTAACATTTCTGTACTCAATACCCCCACCCTTTCCTGCTGAAATATGCAACAACCTTCAACAATGTTGAGTATCATTATCATGTCTTGGATGATCTTCAAAGGCACCTAATTTTGTCAAAAAATTGGTACGTTTTCTCACTCAAAGCTTATTATTTCCTGAAATCACAAGCTGGCTCTTCTTAAAGAAAGTCATATGTGACATCCCACAAAGACAAACGTTATTGTGCAGGGTCTTTGTGGAAATGAAAAATTTTATTATTGCTAAATTAAATGCTCAATTTTATATTTCGTAATTACAAAACTAATTTGAAATCCTGTTCACTGCATATTAGCAAGGAAAATTCTAAAGTAAGCACAATATTATTGCTATTTGACTGATTTCAACTGTTATTATCATCACCATCATCATCATCATTTTCCCACTGGTGGCCCCCACTCACTGGTAACATGCTAAGCAGTTCAGGATAGCCACAGACTCGAGCTCATTCTGGAGGATCCATCCAGGTGGCGTCCTTATAAGACATCTGAACCACTTCAGCTGACTCCTCTTGATTCAAAAGAGCAGCATCTCTACTGAGCATTCTCTCCAAGTCTTCAAATTCCTCATCCTATCATATGAATTAAGCAACAATACAGAGAAACTTCATTTCTGACCACTTATAATCACAAACTTGTTATCTTGTTCATTGCTTACAGCTCATGATCAGGTGAGGAGAGAGAAATAGATTAGCTGGTAACCTGCAACTCTCTTCTCTCCTAAACCCTCATAATCTTGAATGGGAGTTTTGACAAAACACCCCCTGAGCTGAGGCTAACCCCCACAATAAATAGCTTTGATTTTGTGCCATGGATGCAGACACGTCTTATAGTATTCCCCAAATAGCACACATTAGTTAGCATATTCCCTTGAACACTCATAGGAAGGAATGTGCAAGGAAGAAATGTTTTGCAAAGCCAGGCTGGGATTTTCATTGTTCCTCCTGAATCCTTGGTTTGACAATTGAGCAGAGACGCCTCTCCAGTAACCTGGCATAGACTTTCCCACGGAGGCTGAGAAATGTGATTCCCCATATATTTGGAACACACCCTCTAGTTCCCCTTTTAACAATAGTGATAACCACCCCTGCCTGCCAGTGCAGAGGTACCCACTTTACGTGCAACATTATAGAAGCACGTCAACTGTATCTCCCCAACAAAATCCAATGCTTTCAACATCTCTCAACAGATTTAATCTACCTCTGCTGTCTTTCCACTATGGAGGCCTCTAACCAGCAGAGTGACTTCAGTTGCAGTGACAGACATTAATCCATCAGAGGCTTTCGAAACTGTATCCTGGCGAGACTGAATATCCAGCGGGTTAAGGAGTTTTTCAGACTGTTTCTTCTACCAATCCACAGTATCCCTAAAGTTGGTCAACAGTTCCCCACCCCAGCTGAACACAGCAGTTGAACTTCCTGAGGCGTTTGCCAAATAATCTTTGGGGCCACCTGATAGTTTTCCCCCATGGCCTACTAAAACTCCTCCCATGCATGAGCTTTCACTTTAGTGACTGCTTTCACTGCAGCTTTGCTGACCTTTCAGCTGCTTCCAAAGGCTCATAATTACTGTATTCATTTTGTCCCTTTCTTTGGGGTATCAATGAGACATTCTGTTCTAAAAGAGAACAAATTGTCCAATTACGTGATGTTCTCTATGAAATTCCCCTAGTTATTCAACGTGGAGGAATTAAATGTGAACTTAAGCAAAATATTATCTGCAGCACGTAGGTCATTTGTCAATATGTGTGAATTCAGTTCCACAATGAAGGACGCCCCTTAAAATGTCATTGTAACCAGTGGAAGAATGAAAACCTACAATGGGCATTTGGATTGGAAGTATGACTAGACCTAATTAGCTTCAGACTTCACTCATGTTATTTTTTAAAATACAATTAAAAGGCAATAATGCTTTCAGAGTATTTCATACTTTTAATACAAAAAGTCTTTTTGAGTCACTCAGTTGTATTTACTGTATTTCAATTACTTCTTTAGCAAATGCATGTATTGCTTTACTAGAACAGTCTTTCTAAAGTAACAGGAATGAGTCACAGCAATTACGTATTGTAGAAGGATTTAAACAAACAACCAAGACACAGAAGATGCAAATCCCTTTTGCTAAAATAAAGTGTAGTAAATGTATTTAAGAACAGATACATTTTTAAAACAAAACTGACAAAGACATAAGATGTGTGTTCTTGTAGAGACCCATGTACTGGAGTCGCTTGTACTGTAATCTCTATGCTATTTCATTTTTCATTGCTGGCTTGCAACCGGAGTCTCAGGTTCCATCCGGGCCAGTCTGCCTTTGATGCTGCTGTATTTCTGTCCATAGTGTTGGGCAGTGTTGGCATTACCAATGGTGCAGACATGTTGTTGCATCGCATCATAGCACTTTCCTTCCCGATATCCCAACCCATACCATCAGAGACACAGAAAATGCAATGAGAATGCAGACCCTATGTATGTCATTTTCCATAGACAGGTGCTTCTAATAGTTTGTTCATGAACTTACTTTTGGCACAAATGCTTGTATCTGTCTCTTTTCCCGTGTGTCAGCATAACACCTGGATCCGATTTCTCCAGTGTACACAAGACTTTGAATGGACTAAATTTTGAATGGACTGCTTTCAATAATATTTCTTTCCCAAGCCCTTGGGATGGTTTTATGTTTTCGTCTAACAGCACTTGATTATTAGTATAAATCCTTAGTGTTAACAGTGGACGATGTTTGCTGAGTTTAAAATCACGAGTAAATGTACAGTATTGTTAAACACCCTGTCCTGTTTTTTTACAAGACGCAACACATCTCTCATCTTAATCTCATCACGTTGGTAATCTCACCATGCACGCATTATGCTGATTACACAAAGGAAGGTTTTTTTTGCTCAAAAATCCCAAAAGTAGGCTGCGTTTGAGTAAGGTGTCAAGAAGACATACCAGCAAGCCTGTTAGGTCTATCAGTTACATAGATGACAGTGACAGTTTTAAAATATGAATTGTCCTTTAAAACATTTAGGAGGAGGGGGGAGAGCTGAGTAATCTGGATACTACTTTCTGACTGTTACA
>JAAGVU020000002.1:23089260-23103522 GCA_011763525.2 Mormyrus iriodes
ATATGAATTGTCCTTTAAAACATTTAGGAGGAGGGGGGAGAGCTGAGTAATCTGGATACTACTTTCTGACTGTTACACTGCTAAGGTTTAATATGATTTTAGGTTTGTAAAGAGAAAAAATTGAGGGAGGGGGCAAATACGCCCATTCTGAGCTGTGCCCTGAAAGTATATTACGTCAGTTGTGTTGTGTGTTAACACCTTCACATTTAAAATAATGCTCTGTCTAATTAAAGAGACAAAAGAAGTGTTTTGTTAGCATATTTCTTAAATAGCAGGAGGGGTGGGAGTGTCACATGCTGGCTAACTATCCTTTAATATTCGATTTACCTTTTGGCAACACTCACTCCAATAGCTGGCATTCAAGAATTTTACGTAATGCTTGCAGGGCGAGGACAGGCAAAGGATTAGCACTTGTCCTCAGGTCTTATCTAGTTTGACTCAGGCAATGGCTTCCATAAAGATAGTGAGGCCCCATGTCAATACCAACCATCAGCACCAAGCCAGACTGTGGACAAGTTTGCTTGCTTATCCTCGCTGGGTAAAGTCAGGCACTTAAATAGCCTGGGATTGGGTTGTCTATCGATTTAGATGAAAATATACTATGGTATGATACACTACAGAATAATATGTAAGAAATATTAAGGTTAGCGCACGGTTAATGCTGAAGCCATAGATTTGGACTTGGAGCAAGATTCTGTCCTTATGGTGTTTGAAATGCTGCTTTATCACTTTGTATGGTGAGTAAAATGAAAAAATAAATTGAATTCAATATATTAATCATTGGAGAGTATTGGTGATATCTGAAGTCTTTGTATGGTGGAAGATTGGGGTCTTTGTATCTGCAGGTGGGTAGGTATCTAGGTTGGTCTTCTGTGTGGCTCTCTGTTTCTGCTCTGCTATATTTGATGGACTTCCTTATTGGATCAGTGAATTGTCTTAGAGGACATCTCTAAAGAGAGAGCAGGAGGGTGGGCGAGATCTGTTTCGGAAGGGACAATTACATAACAACGGTTACTGGAGTTAAGTTCACCTGCCCCTCATTCCTTGTGTAGGTATAACAATATCTTTGTTTTTTTTGTCTCCAGTCACCCAGATTGAACCGCTGATGCCTACATGTGCAACATGCCTGTTTTGGGTTCCTTTCTGCTCCTCACCCACACGTTGCAAGTGTTGTTGTTTTATTTTTCACTAACAAAACAGGCTCCTTTATTTTCGTGTTTATGTGTTGGGTTGCGCTGGAGCGTTCCCTGTCCTGGTCTGCCCTTTCTCTGAAAAGTGGAAAACTTCCCCCCTGTAAACCTTTCGTTCACTTCCAAGTCCCTGTGTCACATGGTTCCGTTTGTCGTCCCTGCCAAAGACTGTCTCAGAACATTTTGGGCTTATAGGACTATTATTTCCAGGTTCAGGAAAAAGACTAAATGTACTTTGTATAGCTCCCAAAAATCTGGATATAAAAATGATGTAAATTTAATATGATCATGCAAAACAGCCAAACATAAAGGTATGCAGTGCATTAGATTTATATTATGGATTGCACTGCACTTGTTCAGTACTGTAATATTTTAATACTAGTTTACATTTATTAGTATAACAGATATTCAAATTACTTTCTAGTGGAACAAACAATACTTTGACTTTTACACAGTAAACAACTCTGTTATACTTTTTTTCTCTCTTGGATACCAATGTTTATTATCTAGACCTCAGTCTTCAGAATGTCATTCTTTTTACGACTACTTGGGGAAAGGCTTGGAGGAACAGCTCTGGGAGGCATGCCCTGCTGCCTTAACGCCAGCTAGCATACTGAGGTTTGAAAGTGCAGAAGTTGAGGACACAAATTCATCTCTCGGTTTGAAATGGCAGACATTGGCCTTACATCCCCCCACGCTTGTCACAGCTGTGGAAGCACAGTGGGAAAGACACTCAGCGGTTTCTGCAACGGCTTCAACAGCTGAAGCTGTTTGATAAGGGGAAGTGTTTGTTAGGCAATGCCTGTACACTGCTTGCTGCAATCAGGGGTTGCTAAAGATATGCCAGCCCCCTCCAGACGTCCAACTGCACTCTCCATCCACACCCTTACACAGGGAGGGTGCTGAAAGTCTTCTCTGATTTCCAGAGGTGGATAGTTCAGGCCCAGAAAATAAAAATCCAGACCAAGATTTTGTTTCAACCAACCAGTTGACTATAAAGAGTCACAGTCACAGACTACTCAACTGGTTGGTTGAAACAAAATCTGGATTTTTACTTTCTGGACATGAACTATCCACCTTTGCTGATTTCACTGAATCGGAAATGCCCAAGCACACATATAGCCGGACAACACAAAATGAGAATCTCGTCATGGAAATTTTAATTACAAGCTGTTTGAAGGGGTCTGTAGATATCTGTGTGTAATGTCTACATTCCCGACGGATTATTGTAAACACAGGAAAATCTCTGAATGGATTTTCCTCTTGCTTTGAGGTTCGATATTTTTCTCCACATTTATTACAAAAACCTCTAACAAATGACTGGTCATGAGAAAAGGCAGAGAGCTGCTTATAGGAAACTCCAGGCTGCTCAAAGGGGGACCTCCTATGGTTTAACAGGAAAACACATCCCGCTGGGAGGCCTTGGTGTTTTCATGGCTATAGACCCGTCTGGTCGCATGGCGCGAATCATCACAACCCGCCACGGCATTCATCTCCTCATTGAGGCTGATCTGTGTCCTTCCGTTAGGAGGAAGGCCGGAGCAAAGCTCCAGTTTGGTAATTAAAGCTGGAGATTGCCAAACGACAAGATTTATTTGTTCTTCTAAGCTCTTCATGGCTTATTTGTGGCTGTTCCATTCAGAGGAGAGAGCGCGATACGGTGACTGCCAAGTTCTTATGTTCACTTGCCGTTCTTTCTGGCACCGGTCCAGAACAACGCTGGCATGGCTGGGCGAGGGAAAATAGCTAACAAGATGTATCCTGTCTGTGACTTTGCTTGTTGTGTATTGTATACAAATCAGCACGACGACCAAAGTTGGAGGAGGTGACACAGAGATGAGGGGTAGCGCTGGCAGCAAGCAGACCCCATAATTATGTGTTTGAACCGTGTCAATCAAAGAGACTGATACCACTCGCTTTGTGAGCGGCTTCATTCCAGCCAGAAGCAATCTCAGTGAAGATCCTCGTTTGTCAGCAATGTAATGTGACTAGTGGACAACCATGTTTCCGGCGAAGACCTGGAGAACTGTTGCCAAATGGACTCTAGAGACAGAAGTTGCTATGCCAAAGAAAACCAAGAAACCAGCGGATGGAATGTGGTGCAGGTCATTTTCCCCTCATGCCCAGAGCCCAGCAACCCCTCCCCAGCACAAATTAGCCCCTGTCATCCAGCCCCTGAATGAACCCCTGAACGGGTGGGACACAATGACCCAATTGTATGGAGGAACGTGGGCATTTTTAAAAGGATGAGCATTAAGGCTGTGACTTTTTGGTCACAGGAAATAAAGAAATTTGGTAAAAGGACAGGCAGTGCTTTGGGGGGGAGGCATTATGGAAGTGCCTAAATCTACTCAAATCCTTTTTTTTTTTACTAAACCTGATGAACCAATCAAAAATGATTGCTCCATCAGTGTTTTTCCCGCTCATTTTGGATGATTGTGTGGCCCGTTTGGCCTTGAGCGCCGAATGGCTCCACCATTTGCCCCAAAACTGAGCTGAGTGGCTTCACTGGTTTCTGGTGCAGGGTGTGAAGTTGGCCACTCTCCGGCACAATCACTTTAAACAGGCTCTCCTTCTTTGTCTGTGCCCAGAAGAGGTTTGAAAAGTTCTAGTAGCCTGTGCTGGATTACAAGTAGTGACGCCAGAGCCTGACTCATGTGTATATGGGTTTGAATAACTGAGTACAATACTCTGCAAAAGTCTTAGGCTGGCAAAGAAAGTCACATTGAAATTATCTTTGATGTGATGTAAAACTGTCCTTTTTATGTCTTTCAATGTCTGTTAGTTTAACCATTTGAAAACCTCTCTAAGAGACATTACAGTATGTGCAGTAACCATCCGTTATTGTTGACTTGATGACTAGCGTACCCATTTTGGCTAATCGATACTTCATTGAGTTATTTAATTAATTAAGTTAATTAACTGAACTCGTAAAATTGAACAGATACATGGAATTGCTGGTGCGCCCCTGAAGAGAGGTCTGGCACCCAAAGAATATTCTTATAGCCTTCCAAAATACATTAGTAACCTAAGGTTATTATTGTGTTACTGTTAATTTGCATATATTCTATTGTTAAATTGTGTTATCTGAGCAAATATATACTTAGTACCTAGTTAAATAGCTTTAAACAATTTCTTTGATAGCCTAAGGCTCTTGCACTGTACTGTATGTGTGCCCCCTGTCCAAGTTGGGCCCATGTGGCATTATAATCTGTATTTTATACCAATATTTGTACTTGCTCACATTGGAAAACCTCCTTCTGCTTTGTAGGACAGATTTCCTTGCAGATTTTAAAGGCCTTATAATTGATAGACCTACCAATGAATGTGTTAACGTGATTTGTTGCAATCTTTCACCTAAATATGGTTAATGTTCACCCGGATGTAAAGAAGAGGATTTAGGCTAAATAGCTGGAACGCTCACACTGCTGCTGGTGCTGCAACAGCTGTTATGCCCCAGGGATTAGGATGCTTGGCTTGCACAGATGCTCAGTAATACGGAAGCAGTTTGTTTCAAAGACACGTCAACAGAGTTGCCTGAGCAGTGATGTTTTCATATTCAGACAGGATATGATAAACATTTGAGGTTTGAGCACCAGGCTTTTCTTATGTATTATTTCCATCCACTCATGCAGGTTTTTGTACTGACACACATGGGAAAGCAGGTCCAAAAATCATTCCACAAGCTTTCTTCCTTGGTTTTAAGCTGAAGCTATCATGCTGCTGAAGTAACTCTTTCAGCGTGACTTTCCTTCACCAATGAGTCCCAGGGTGATAAAGACCAGTTTTCATCTTTCACTTTTCGCTCATGCTTTCTCCTAACAAAAACAGAAAGCTATGGAATTATTGACATATTGGCAGAATCCATAGTCTGTATGTTTGCATTGTGTTTGGTCAATTATTTTAGTATCAGCAAATTAGCAAGTGTTTAGCTTTAGTTATAAAGCAAAATATTTCTGTTTTCCCCAAACGTGGTTATATAAGTTAAACAATACAGCTGGATGCTTACCAAAATGATGCAGGTTAAGTACCTCTTTTAAGTTCTAAAAAGCAGCTTCCATCCTGGGATTTGAGTCTTGGAGCTACTGCTTGCTTGTATAATAGTTTAACCTCAGTGAAGCCTCTTGGCAATATGAGAAATCTATTTCATGTTGCAAGGTATGTACAGCGTTAGACAACTCTCTGTTCTATCCACGGCGATGCATGCTGACAAATTTTGGTTGTCCCCTCAGTCATTGCCTGACAGTAATAGGTGAAGATTGATCTCAAAGTAGCTGGCTTTGATTATTTGTTGAAAGTTGCCCTGTGATTTTTGACACTTTGTAAACCCCTCCTCCCACTCAAGTCCTGTAGGCCTATCAAACCACATTTCTGTCAATGGTAGAGAAACCTGTCTCTCCCTTTGTTGAGGTTGTCAGAGATACGACTTAATTTGTTTTTGATTATCTTTTCACAGAATATTACTATATATTCCAGTTTTTTACACTATCATGCCAGTACTGTATGTAATAAATAAGTATCATGAAAATATTTTTGTAATGAGCATAGGGCAGTTTTTCCACATTTCTTTGTAATATAATATTAGGCCCTTGCTCACAGGCTTTGTAGAAATGATATGTGGGTGTACAGGTAAGAACATACTGCTTTGATCTAATAAATCAACAAAGAACGTGGGACTTGTTTCCTGCTTTGACAATGCATTTACTCATTCTGTTCCCAAACTACAAGGCCTTTCCTGTGCATATAAACTAAACACATGCAAATTATTTAAGTAAATTAAGTGTCCAATCAAAGGACTCAACTCAGGAAGGCAGCCAAATCTATAAGCATCATTCATAGAATTGCAACTCTAGCAGCCAATACCTTTCAAGTTTAACAGTGTTACCATGGAGACCTCTAAAAGATGTGCCAGAGGACCCTTGTGAGCCTTTGTTGCCTAGAATTAACATTCAACAGATACCATCTTACTTCTTCTCTCATGCCCGGTTTGGCCTTATATTTCCTACAGTCCCAGAGCTTTGCTGGCGGCAGATTATGCTAAAACCTGCTTTAATAAGCTGATCCCTTGATAAGAGGCCGAGTGTTTTTTTTTTCTCTCAATATCAGCATATTTCTCCGATCACATCTCATGACACACAAATTATAGGGCATTGCATTTGGCAAAGAGCGTGTTTGCTTCACCCCGTTGAAATGGCAGAAATATATAAATAATTGCAAGAATCTTGTACTTCACACAGTACTGCAGAAAAAAGGAAACCTTTTCAGATAAGAATTTCAGATAAGAATATTATTAAATGTATTAAGGAAAACAAGAGTTAATAAACAGTTGATTGGGAAGAAAGAGAAAAATTTACTGCTCTTTAAAAGCTGTCCATTGGGTTTAGAAGTCAAGTTAAGTGCCAGTTTGGATACATGCAGTTCCACATTTTTCCCAATGAATGGGTAGCAACACTTTGCAGCCAAAAGAGTGTGAGCATTTCAAAGCTGGTCCACTGGCTTAGAAAGCAACTTCCGCAGGAGATTGGGAGTTTTCCTTTTTGGTAAAAATCCACCAGCACGGGGCTCCTACAGGCTGCTCCCGTGTAAATAATTTTAACGTGAGAAAATAAAAAGAAGCCAGTGATAGCATATGACGTCTATTTTGGAATCGCTTTCACGTTACTGTTTTTTATTGGGGGGAAAAAATGGTCCCAAGGTAATTGTGTTTTCTACAGTATATCTAAAGAACTGGGAGTACAGCCAAGTCTGCTATCAGAGGAAGCCCGACAGAATAACAGCTGCTTGGGACCCCTCCCCTCCGCCCCCTCCCCTACTTTTTTCTTTTCCCTCAATCGGTGTATCTTCTGTCCCCGGCCCGTCCGTTTTTCTGGCTTGGCTCCGCTCATGGCCTGAGAAAGCGGTTGGGCCCACTCCATGGCGGCTCGCACACGCACGCCGACGCAGCTCCTTGCGGCTGGAAACGCAGTGGTTAAGCCGGGTTCTACAGAGCTGCATCGTCACATCTTGGCCGCCAGCTTTGGAATGACACAGACATGAGCCTTCGTACTCTGATATCTCAGTGGAGCTCAAGAGAAGGTCCAAAGGTGAAGGGGGCAGCTGTTTAATGGATGACAGATAATGCAGCATGTTTGGAAGTGGCATGCTGGCAGCTTTTATTTACATTTATTTAGCAGATGCTTTTATCCAAAATGACATGCATTTTTTTTTTTGAGAAAGCAGGGGGTTGCAAACGCTTGGGGGTTAAGGACCTTGCTCAGGAGTCCAATGGTGATATAATTTTGGTGACCCTGGCAATTGGACTGGTGACCTTCCAATCACAGGCACAGCCTTCTAACTCATTGAGCCACAGCCCCCCCCCCCCCCCATTTAAGGAGAAAAAAAATGGGAATCACTGTTATTGATACCAGCTTTTGTGCAACTCCAAAAGAGTGGACAAAGCTTTCTTAGGTAATTATTCTATTCACCTTATTGCACAAGTGTTATCTGACACGTTCAAAGATGGCCCTGTAACTACACATTATGTAATAACTCGACACAATGTAACAAACTGAATGATGGTAATAATAACAATGATAATGATTATGATAATTGTAATAATAATAGGGTAATGTTGCAATATAAAATTATAATTTAGTAAATAAATGTATTATATTTCATAGAGTTATTGCATAATGTGGTGTTATTACGTAATACTTTGTAACAACCCCTGAGAGCCTCCTCTTTTTCTCACATTTATATGAACATAAACAGATATTTTAGGACCAAAGAAAATTTATGCAGCATATAGCTCAAAACACAGCAGTGACTTATACAGGAAAAGAGATGTGATGGTTTGGCGGGTAACCCTATATGACATTAAAAAGGGGAATCTAGTGTCGCCGTTTCAGTAGTTCCGAGTCGCTGTGACTTGGTATCCATCTAAAAATAATCTTTCCTGTGTCAGCCCCCCCCCCCCTTTATCCTGAGATGAGGGTCGTACAGAGTCCCATCCTGTGCTTTGTCTGGCTCTCATGCATTCCCCTGGCCAGGTCACCATCGCCCAAATCTGATATAGGTGTCAGTCTTTGTAATCCATTTGGCAGGAAGCGATACTTTCCTGCGGGTATTCGTCCTCGGTGCATAGTGTACACAGTAGCAGCTGTCACAGTCCGCCGACGTGTAGACGACGGAGCAGAGCGCCGAGACAGACTAAACACAGCGGGCAAATCCAGATGGGGGTTGCATGGATCACGTACTTCACTTGTTGCCCTTTGAGACACTACCCTCTTCTGAGTATATCTGCTTCATCTGCACCAACTCACGAGGGAATATAGGCACAGTGAGATTAGTGGGTGAGTAGGGAGAGCTTTGTCTAGTGTCAGGTAGGGCATCGATCATGAAATGAAGGGTGGCATGATGCAGGAGAACATACATATGGTTGTTTATTTGTGTCCCTAAATCACCCACAGTATCGGGCACCGTGTCTCCTGTTCTTCCTAAACATTCAGTTTCTAGGCCACTTTGTGAGAAAATCATATTTAAGATCTTGACAAGAAGATTACCAGATGTGGCCTGCTAATTTCCTTGTTCGATAGAATCAGAACCTTAAAATATAACAAGTTTTATGCTCTATCAAACAAACATCTTATTTAAAGGGCAAAGCAGTACAAATGGGCTGAGATTCTTTATGAGATTTCAGGTTATCAAAGTTGTTTTTCTTTTTTCTATATCATTTTGGCAAATTCTGCTTCCCCCCCAAAGAATGGGCAGTAATATATGACTTTACGGTGGGGCTCATCACATCCTCATGTTTTGCAGTCCACAGCTCGCATGTAAACAACTTCATTTTAATTATTGTGTTGGTTTCTGTTCGTTCCTGCTTGGGATGTGCATCAAAGCCACATCATGCCAGTCTCCCCTTCCGTCCACCCAGCCACTGCTATTTTAAACTCCAGACTGAGTAACTGCTTTATATAACTACAATGTTTTTGTTCACCCTGCTTGAACCCTGATTCTATACATGATGATCAAGCTGGCCTGTAGCCCAAGGCCCTGAGTTATAGGGGGCCCATCTTTTTTTGTTTACAGCAGCATTTTATGCTCTAGGTAGGGCCACAACAATGACTTTAGCCCAGGGGGCCCCATCCCGTTAAATTCAGCCCTGATGATGTTATAGTGGACTAACTAAAGGAACAAAACAGGGTTTCCTCCCCTGGTGAACAACCAAGTGACAGGCTTTTGCATTGTGATGCACGCTTCTGTAAGAGGTAATTATGAAGACTCTTATTGTGAGATAAAGAAACACTTTCCTAAACTGTGGATGATTCTTGCATCCACCAAGCAGAAGGTAGAATTATATAAATTTACCTATAGATCTTAATTTAAGAACACCTGCAAAAACTGAACTTGTTGAATTGTCCAAATCACAGATTCACCCCCCACCATTTTTTGTCCATATTGTGATTTTAAATCAATCAAGACATTTCCTAAATGTTGTTTAAGCTAAAAATATATTGCTGTTTATGTTTTGTAACAGGAATATACAAATATATGAATCATTTTAAACAGGTGATGCTTGAAGGTAGCTACCTTCTCAATCACTGTCACTTTAATATTATACCTGCTTTAGTGGGGGTCCACAGCAAAAAGAATCAGCCCGGGGTTTACAGTTTAAGCCGTTCAATGTGTAGAATTTTTCATGTTCGGTTATTACAGTGCTCCTTTTTACTTTCTTTTAAAACAAAGTCACTGTTTACGTTCAAATCGAAACTCTAGTCGAATTTCCTTCAGTGACAGAAAAGGAGTCAAGGCTGGTTAGATAATTATCTGCAGATTAAAGTCCTCCTCCACTACAGTCCCAAGGGTGTAAACAGGAGGTAATAGCCACTGACATTTCTGACACAGGTACACATTAAGTTTAATAGCTTTTGCAATCTTTTCCACCTTAACGTCAAGCTTGTCAGTTCAAATGTAAAATTTTGGTTTTGTTTACACTAAGTCACGTAGCAGTGTGGATTTTGATTGAAATTCAGGGAATCCTTGGGTAAATGACATATTTATAAGAGCTAGGTAACCAGGAATCTAATATATTAGAGAGAGTGAGACCTAGTTTTAGTTGCATGTTGACTGGCTGTGGTGAACGTGACAGACTGCACACCTTTACCTGCCCTGAGCGGCTTCGGGTTGCGTGTCTCCTGTGTCCTGTCCTCTGGAGCGTGCCCAGCCTCACTCCCTACTCTGACATGGTGGCTGCCACAGGAGGTGTGAGAGGGCCACAACACGAGCAGGCTGATAGCGTGATAGAGTGGCATCCTGACTCCACCAGTGTGGGTGTGCGTGTATGTGTATCTTACATATCAACCGCAGAGGCCTTGGTACGCTTCACTTCACTGCTGCTATATAGTACACTCCTCCCCACCCCCCCACCCCCAAACTGTTTTCACCCACAACTTGAAATGTTTTTGATTGGAAATCTGGATTCCTCACGGTAATATTATTGCATTTATATGCAGTAACACTGCAGTTTCTTAAGATTTTTATTTTGTCATATTTACATACTTAATAGAATTCTTAATAAACTGCATTGCTGATACAAATAAAACTGGTATATGATATAAAAAATATTCTTAAGAGGTCTTAGCGTTTGCATGCTAGACAGTGGTATGATAATCCCATTCTGAAGTTCCATTATGCACAATGTACTGCGCAAAAGTCTTTAGCAGTCAAAGAAAATGTTTAAATCTATTTATCTGGGGTATGTTTCCCAAAAGCATAGTTGCCAACAGCATTAGTTAGCAAATTTTCATTAAAATATATGCAAATGAACAACAACATAATAATTAAAACAAACAAACAAACAAACAAATAAATCAATTCTGTTCTCAATAACGTTATAGCTATCTTGGTGAAAGACTTTAAAGAACAGGCTTCAGTTACCAAATCTCTCTCCAGGGGCATACCAGCCATTCCATATGTATCTTAAATTTCACCAAAAGCTTACTTAATTAATTAACATAAACAGGCAAATGACTTGATGGGGTATTGATTAACCAAACATGGTGCACTAGTGGCCGGGTCAAAACATACATGGCTAAACTGGCTGGTTCCTGCAGATGCTGGGGTGACAAATTAATGCTGACACACTTTGATAGACATTGTATCGACAGTTTCATGCAAACATGAAGATCATTAAATGTAATTTTCTTTGACTGCCTAAGGCTATTACACAATACTGCATTTAATATGAATCTTAAGGAACTGCATTGTTACTGCATGATTTATGTACTGTACCTATCACTGCCCTGCCTTTCACCAATATTTTTATATTACATAGCGATTTGATTATTGGGAGTCTGGAACAGCGAGCTGCAGATGAACTTAACCTCGTAAACCACATGCCGTGGATTACGGCCCTCTGGTGCAGCACTGTGTCTCCACACGCCCGCGCAGTAAGCGTAGTGCCCGCGGCTGAACGCGCCCCAGCTAGCGCCTCCCCTCATGAATAATTAGCACTGCCCTGCTGTCGCAGTGCTTTCTCCCTGGAACATTGTGTTCCCGCCGTGCGGAGGAGTGCTGGGAGGGCAAGCACGCACACATGGCTGTGCTGAGGGCCTCCCCAGAGCATGCGCACACACACAGGCACGCAGACACGTCTGCGATACTGCTCCGAACGTGCGGCCAGTCCTATTATCATGCCGTTTGTTTCTAACGTGCACACAAATCAATCACGTTTGTCGTATTCCCATTAACTTTTATAACTTCCTTTAAATCCAAACGGTTCCTCATAAGTACCTGAAAGCACATTGTCTTTAAACGAAGGCCATTTCTTAGTCTGATTGGGATGCTAGCTAGATATTTTTTTGGGAGGTAGATTGTAAAACTGATTAAAACAGCATTGCAGCATAAGTAAATATAATGCTACCAGGCCATGAGGACTGTGGTGTATCTTTTTTTAGTAACTGTATTTTGTAACTAGGCTACCTCAAATGGAGATGATATACTGCAATCTGCAAAGGTGCCTTATGAAACAGATGTAACGTTTTTCAGAGTTTGTCGCATGTATAGACGATGCCTCCTGGCTGAACTTTCACAGGGCGGGATGCCAGCAGAACATATCTTTATTTACTTGCTGCTTACTTACACAGCCGCTCCCGGACCATAGCGTACCGCAGTGATTATGACGTGGTTGAGTTTTGCAACAGCAGAGTTTTTTTTTTTTTATGCCACTGAACTAGTATTGCTTGTCCCTCACTCAGTCTTTGGAGGGATGTGACTCGAGCTGCCAGGCCGAACTGGATCTTCATTCTTTAGTTATGATCAAATGTAGGGTGTGAAAAGGAATATCATCCGCCACAGATTTTAAGGCTCTTCACAGCTTCTCCTCAGACTGGAGGTAGCAGAGGAAAGATAACCACCACCACTAATTTGCTTTTTTTTCCATTTAGCTTGCTAGTCATCAATTATTTATTTATTAGCTTGGTTTTCAAGAAAAGCAAATGTGGGCAAACAGCATGATAACTAAATCAAGTGATTGAATTCACAGCCTGCATATATGTTACCATTGCAACACAGCTGCCTAAACTTCTTTTATCTTAAAGATGGTGATTGCTGATAGGTGATGCTGCAGTGGGCAGTTATTATTTAGCACCCAGGGGGCAGTGTGTAGGGGTGGTACCTTGCTCAAGGTACCTCAGTGGTATCTTGCTGGTCATGGACTTGAATTTGCAACCTTTCAATCAGAAGCACACTTCCCTAATTAGGCCACCACTGCCCCTAGTTTGTTGCTGTAGGTCTCTTGGAAATTATGTCAATTTATAATGGAGGGAAGTATTGCTATCTTTAAAATAATTAATTCTCATTTAACAAATTTAAATGTTTTATGAGAAAAAGCTAAATCAGAAGCTAGAAGTCATTGTTAGCATTAATGCATTAATGAAGTGTTTTCTTCCCATAAGAATTTACAGAGAAGAAAGTGAATTGTTTCTGCGCTGCATGACATCTTTGAACTGCCATCAAAGCAATTTCAAAGTCATCTTGAATCTTTGGAAAGGCACTGTTTGCACAGGGGGACTGGAAGTGTGTTATGTGTGCCCCTCCTGAAATCGTCTTGCAGTTGAGGCCCCATCCCCTTTTGAGACTTTCTATTAAACAGACAAAATCAGTACAAAAACAACAGGATGCGCTACACCAACTCCATGTTAGGACCGGAAACTGAGCCGCAGACCGTAGTGATGGGCAGAGATGCCAGCAGAGATTGGCGAGCCTTTTCCATAGAATTACCCCTGGCGCTCGGTGTGCCACCATGCAATCGGGGCTCCTCCGCATGCACTGACATGTCGCCAGGCCATGAGGTTCAGTGCAGCAAAGCTGTGAGAACCTGCAGGTTGCCATTCTGGGCAAATGGGCCGGCCCCACCCAAACCTCCAGCACGTCCACCCTCGGGCCAAGCCAGGATCCTGCTGCTCTGAGCTCAGCTGTTGGCCTTTGAAGTCAGGAAAGCCTGAGCTTGGATAAGCCTCCCCAATGCACACTCCAAACAACTTTATTAAATCAAATCTGCAATCCCAGCTGCCCCCGCAATTCAGTGGTTTACCTCTGTTCAGCCAATGATGGTAATTACAGCAGTAATCACTGTATAAATCCTGATTAAATTGGTTTTTTGGATGGCTTTGCTCCTTTTGGCCGCCCATGTATGTTTCCCTGGTCTGTCAACACTCAAAGCGGTGTTGTTAGAAGATGCGAAGGGCATTCTTGCAATGGGAGTGATGATGAAGCTTCCATCTGCAGGTTTTTAAATGAGGCATGCTTAAGATCAGAGTTGACGGTGAATTCAATATCAAGGGGGAGACTCCAGCCAAGCCTAGCAGAAGAGATAAAACGTGGTCCCTGAAACAAAGGCACCCACAAGTGGGAAGAGGTCCTCACTGGGTCCTACCATGTGAGTATTAGCATAATGCCGCTGTGACAGCAGAGCTCGCTGCCCCCCCCCCCCCCCCCCCCCTACCTGCCCCCATGGGGGGGGGTGGGGAACGGCAGGTATTGTTGAAAACGGCCCTTGACCGGTGGGCAGGAAAAAAAGGGGAACTAAAGTGTA
>JAAGVU020000002.1:23103622-23125628 GCA_011763525.2 Mormyrus iriodes
CCAAAAAAAACCGCCCCCAAACGGGTGGGGGTCCCCCCCGGGCCCCCCCCTTGAGGGTTTTGCACACACCCCCTTGTACACCAAGGGCGCCCGCCCCCCCCCCCCCCCCCCCACTCTGCTGCCCCACTGGAGGTCGTTGGGTAACGGCAGGCATTGATGAGAGCAGCCCTTGACCGGTGGCACGTGAATAATGGGGACTGACAGTTCAGAGGACTCACAGAAAAACAATACATTATTAATTAGTCCCATTTACAGGAGAAGCTCGTTTTGCGGGGGGGGGCAGGGTTTCGGCAGCATGCCAGTTCTTCATTAGCACGCTGGTGAAAGATCATGATGCACTTTATTTCAGTTTTACAGTTGCATGCTGCTAGATGCGACATTTGTATACTTTTTTTTATTTGAAAAATTTTCCTTAAACTGAACTAAACCGTAAACACATCTTTGAGCAGATTAGCATGGCTGACAGGAAGAATATGCCTATTAGACAGAATGTGAGCACACTCTTTTGTGACGGCCTGATTTGGATATTAGCAACTGTAATAACTGCATTGTTACAGGCAGAGAGCAATCAGTTGAACAGCCCATCATGGTTATTTATTTTACACTCTTGTGTTGGTTTCAGAATTAATAGACAAGTACTGCTGGACTGTAGCCCTGGGAGAAATAAATAAAATTTGAATAATTGGGGTTATATTTCTGGTGGTTATCATACCAGCAGCATTGGCCAGGCTATAAAAGCAGTTATAGACTGTCAAACGCTTTCATTCAAAAGTATCATTTGTTTATCAGCTCGACGGACATGAGCTAATAAGCGACGGACTGAACTGTAGCTGACGTTGGTAGCTATAGCTATCAGTGGAGAGCTCTGGTAATCTTTGGCATTCTGCTCCTCTCACATGTCAGTGACCCACATGACAATATCAGGCCGCAAACTCTAGGAGATGAACTGATCTTGAGCCAGTACATTTCAAAAGGAATTCCAGTGCAAAGGACTCTGCTCTTAAAAATAAGAAGGTATGTACCTTATTCCTTGGGCCTGGGCAGCTACAGAAGGATTACACAATTGTGCCTTTGAAAAATGGAACATCAGGTACATTATTTAGCTGTATGAAAGGTGGCAACATCTAATTAATGATGCATTGTTTTTCATAAATGTCTGTTTGGCTTTTCAGTGTCTACTGTCAGTCAAATGTCAAAAGCTTTGTCACAAGGCCAATAGCAGAAGCAATGCTTCACCTTTGCTGTGAGTGAAGCCTATGTCCTGCTGGGTTGAGATAAGTGTGGGATTTTGGATCCTGCCTTCCCTGCTGATTAGTTCCATTGGGTGCTTACTTCTGGTTACCTTTGAGAGGCCTCTGTTCAGAATGGGCTTGGTAAATGCGATGTGAGTGGGCACTGGGAAACAACAATGTATGGCACTGACCCTTGTGACCTTTTGTTCTGGAGCGTTGCTCTGCTCTGCAAAGGCTCTTGCTCATCAGCCATTAAGCACTTCTTCCTTGGGGTGGTAGACTGCACGATTTTATGCTTTTCAGGTTGCATTGGATGAATGGTCTGTAGAACAATGTTGAGAGATTTACTCAGGGAGCCCAGTGAATTTTTTTGTGGCTGGTTTACCAGAATATTCATATATATCCATGGAAACTGCAAACCCATTTCAGTCCCACTGTTTTTGTACTGCTGTTTTTTTTGTGGTAATTATTTGTGCAGCAGAGAGCTTTTGTGGGCTGTTGCCAACTACCCTGCGACGCAGATTCCGTTTCATGTCCCCACGAAATCACAGTTTAATCGATGTGCCAGAGCTCCCACTGTGCTTATAATGGTGTGTTTTGCCACATCACTGCTGAGATGCTCTTCCGAGGGGGCTTGGTAAAGATTACGTAAGCTTGCAGAATGAAGTCAGCCCTCGACTGGAGCAGTCGGACCAAAGACACCGTATTTCCACTTGGATTGCAGGGCGGTTTGGGGTGGATGTAGGCACAGCGAAGGAGGCTTTCGTTCCCTCTACAATTATCCAAAGAGAAGCCATGAAGGTGGAGCAGTGAACTTTGCGAAAATTTTCATACATCTTCGAGTTTAGTTAGCATTAGCGGGTCACTCACTCATTGCAGTCACCACAATGCAAATATGGAGGTTCCCATCCACCAAATAAAATCCTATAAGCCAATATTTCTCCTAGTGCATTGCATGACCTTTGCTCAGTCTAATATATGTAGCATAATGCACCTGATATTTCATTTATCAAACTGCACAAGAGAGGTGGTATTACCCTAATTACCCTTGGTTTCAGTAAAGATATAAAAAAAAAATAGAAATCAAACCAATTGATATCTGCACTTACACTGGTAGAAAAAAAATGCTTATTAAGGAGCACACATATTGTTTACTGTTAACAGAAACATGCGGTGATCCGAGGCATTCCTCCCTGCCTTCAAAGCTCCTTGATCAGGAATGGTGGCATACCTCACAGGCTAGAGCAATAATACAGCATCTACGACCATGTCACAAATTTACTGCAATTTATTTTTGAGAAAAATTGTAGGATAGAGACCCACTCAAACCTTTGCCAAATTGGCAGCCTGGTTGGACTTAAGGAAGGCTTGAGGGTCAGTAATAGCTTTAGCTATTTGTATGGTGATGAAGAGGTTAGCATGGGGCAGAACGACAACAAAGCGATAAAATTAGCCTGTGTCAAGGTTCTCGCTGTTTTGACAATATAAAGGAGCCCCGTACAGTGGGATGGAGATGTTTCTTAGAAATACAGGATGTGTTGAGCAAACAGGCCAAAGACAGGGGTCAGCATCTCAACGACATGCAAGATCCTGGAACTGACATGACTTTAAGGCAGCATGAATGTCCTGAAAAGCCCTTTGGGTTTAAGCAAGAAAAGCCATTGAAGGTCCTGATTTTGTCACAAGCACGTTTAGTTTGTGTGTAGATTTTTGCTCAATTAATCAGATTGACTTTTGACATCATTTTGACATGACACATAATAAATGGAGCGTCGACTCTGGCACTGTTAACAGGCGGGAAGCCGCCATTCAGGATGTATTATAAACCAGGCCCAGGTGAGGGCACACTCCATAATGGGTGGAGGCCTGGAAATATCGTGCTGACAAGGTGTGGGCGCTTGTTTGCACAGGTAGGCATGTGCTGCGGTTTTCTAGGTATTAAAATAGGACCTTATGTAATCGTCTTTTCGTCTCAGACAGCTGGAACATCACTGTCTGGACATTCACAGCAGGAGTGTTTTGCTGATAAGATAATTGCACAGGCACAGATGCCTGTTCACAAGGACGTGTGTATTATACGGGTACACCTAATAACAAGCTTAGGATCTTGTAGCGGAACAAACATGTACCTTTTAAAAGGATATTAAATTACAACATTAATACATTTTTAAATAGCTTGCCTATATATTTTACAGGGCTTAGTAGCTGTCCTCTCATTTTATGGCCAACTCATCCGAGGTTTCGCGCTCTGCTGATTCATACCTCTGAAACTGGAGAGCGCGTGTCACGCCAAGCAGGTACAGCTGATTTGAGGATCCTCTGGTCTTCTTCAGTAGGCTGATATGTCCTTGGGAGGTACAGGAGGAGCTGTCAGCCCTAGACACCCTGGCCAAATTAAAATACTCCCTCCTTGCTTGAATGATGCTGGTTTTGTGACAGAACTCCCCACTAACAGCCCACACATTGACATAAATAGCTCTGCTGTAAAGTTGATTGATACTGGAGGCTCACATAAAAATAGAGTCTTCACATTGGACAAATTCTTTTGCCGGGTAACACTTTGGAAGTTATAATAATGAAGTGCACTAAACCAATCAATAACCCACATCTTCAAGTGCTTGCAATCTTAATGGAGCCTGGACGTGTTGCTGCAGGTTATGAACTTGGCTAGTTTTCACATACACCATCTTGTTCTCCATGAGCAACACACGTGTAAACAGATGGGAACAAGCCGTGGAGAAAAAGAACATCTTGCTTAAGGGTCATGCTTAAGGGCCCAATCGTGATATGATTACTCTGTTGGCCACAAGTGCCCATAAGCCTTTGAACAAAGACACAGATCCCTAATTCACTGCTCTGCACACCACCCCACAGAACTGAATATGATTTGTTACTACCTCATAAAACTCCTTTTCATACATTGGGAAGCTATAATCTGTCAATTGATGACTTCATTATTGCAAATTTTGGTTAGCAATCACCTTCTAATTGTCTCTGTTCAATGTACTTGAACAGAAAAAAAGCTTTATTGTATTATTGGACAGGTGTGGTTGTCAATGTCAGGGATAGTCAGAAAACTTATTGAGTGCAGCCTTGACTGTATTAGTAATTAGTAAAAATGACACTCTGGTATAATACTTGATTTTCTTTGTACTCATGCTGTTCCCAGTGGTACAAAGCCTTGTAGGGAGGGTGTGAATGTCCCACAGAGACACAAAGACAGGTAATGAGTGCACGCATTCAGCTCCTCTCCTCCTTGTTCCCAGTCATTATAAAAAAGTCAGTATTCCATTATAAATTATTTTCTTTTGAAAACCCACCCAGACTCAGATTTCGCCCTTTTTTATTATACGTATTCCCATCCCTATCCTGAATGAAGTTAATGGTCCTCCTCCCAATCCCATGTCACAAGGTCCTACTCACTGTACCCCTTACAATGATTCTGACTAGCCTGCTTTTCCTACCTTGTACTGTCCAATCGGATGCAATACTTAAGTCTGACATGAATAAATGAGAAATCTCAATCAAAATTACTATGTACACACGTACCAAGTCTCTACGTACTGTATACTGACAACCAGCCACTGCTTTGCTGCTGAATAAACGTAATATCATAACCAGCACCCATCATATTTTAGCAAACAAAATTCAATAATGCTGTCCATTAACTGCATTTTCATAATGTCTTTGTAATGTATTCGTAGAACATTCAGTGCACCTTCATAATGTACTGAATATGATATACGATTCTAATGTTTGTTATTATCATATAATGTTTGTTATTAATGTATATTAAAACTGTTAAGGAATGTTAGGATGTTATGGTATACTTATATGCTGCTTATGAATGTTCTGAGAATGCATTATGAAGGTGCACTAAAAAGCCATTATCCAGGTGTATTGTAAAGGGTTACCCAAAATTCATTGGTTTCAGAAGTGTTTATGTGGAACTGCATATTTTTTAGTCTGTAGCTTGGAGATGCTTTCAAAATAGTTTCAACATAGTGATTTGGCACAATTGTATTAAATAGAGACCTGTTGAATATTCAATGGATCTGTGTGCAGATTTCCACTGACGAAACAAAAAATTAAAACAAATTCATTATTAAATGCATGGTGCAAATGTGAGGAACAGTGAGGCTGCATATGCATATCTGTAACGCACACCTGTAACGCACACCTGTAATTCACACCTGGTTCTTATTTGCATTTGCACGGACCTTATTATTTGAGTTTGAACATTTTAGCTCATGATATCATATGTATATAGTATCAGGGGAGTTTCCTGCGGCATTAAGAACTGCCCTACTTCTCTATAAGATTATTATAGTTGTCGACAATTCAGTTACTTATAAGAACTCCATTATATGTGCACATAAGACTCTTGTGTCACAAGATGACCGTATCTCTATGGTGATTTCAGGCCGTTGTTCCACAAGGTGTCAGTAAGTAGATGATGCCCAGTCAAATATCTCTCTATGCTTTCAGAGCGAAATGAGAAAAGAAAAAAAACACTTGGTAGTGAAAGCAACCTTGTGTCTCCCTCCTCCTCCCCTTTGCATGGGGGCCTCCCCTTAACCTCTCCACTCTGCCCAGCTGGCTGGGGACCCTTCTGTCCAGCTAGTCGTCCTCCCTCCAGCATCTGATGCACTGAACGCAGAGTCAGCTATGAGCTACCAGCCTCCCTACTCCCCTAGTCTTTTCAAAAGGAGGGATCGGTAAGTTCTTGCAGGCACCAGGGCAGATGGGACACATTTTGCTGGCAGGAGTTCACTGATTATTGCAGATCACTCATTATTGCGAATGTGGCAATGGTGTGGTTGGGTCTGAATGGTGGTCAGGTTGTGATTACATGTTGCGCAGTAGCGATAAGCTGTTCTGCTCCTCAAAGATATAGCTGCATTTATTTGACAAGTTCTTCAGTATGATGTTGGATTATTATGGTGAGACAAAGTTAAAAGAAGGACAAGTGGACAAGTGTTGACTGTCATTTTTGGATGACATTAAGCAGCAATCTGTATTACAATGAAATCTGTCAGCAAACTGGAATCTTATTGAATTTCTGATGTACTTATATGTTGTTTTAAGTTAGCGTTCAGGATCGTCAGATTGCTTTAGGTCTGCCATGTGCTCCAATGTATCACATTTTAATATTACCACGACAGAATATGATGAATTTCAGATTTCATTATTTATTCCAATTATAGGCCATTTCTCTGGGTAAGGAATAAGTGCATAAAAGCTTATTCTTTTTTATTTCATAATAGGTTTCTAACCAGTACTTTCTCACAGATCTGCTTATATTAATTTTTTATTCACAAAAGCATAAAGGAAGATGTGGATAAGAGATGGGGTTCGTGTCAGGGCACATCCTGGGCTGCTGCAAATCTATAGTCTTAAACTCTATCACTGTGGCAAGCCCTTAGTGTTATGTAAGATAAAAATGTCTGACATGCCTAAATTATCAGTCAAGGATTTTTTTCTAGCTCTATCTAACAAGCAATATATTGCTGAGGCATTTCATATACATTTTAATTAGCTATGAGGGGAGAAACAGGTAAACCACTAGATATTTTAATTATTAAATAAAAACATAGACATTGCTAATCTATTGCGTTATTACAGCAAACCTGTTTTATTTATTATACCTTTCATTTCTCAGCACTCTGTCAAAATGCGCTGTCCTGTCGAGATGGGGTATTTCTTTTGTTACATTTATGTCGAACTTTATGGCTAGTATGTACTGCAGAATGTTTTATTGCAGTAATAATCTCATCTCACATGATAATACTTTCATTACAGTCTTTGAACAGAATGTTGTGGGATTTTTTTTTGTAGGAGTGGTCTGTATACAGAGGGCCATGTGTTAGAAGCTGTTTCCACCAGTCTTTGTGTAGGACAGTAGCACATAACATCAGTATTCCACTGCTCCCTCTGTCTGGAGCTTGTACCTTTGTTATGTTCAGTTGTCATGCGATCTCACTGCAAGTAGATTGTAATCCAGCGGGTTGCATTTAGGGCTGTGCCCAACCCTGCCCAGGCCACCCGCGATGCACATATCTCTGAAAAACAAACACAGTTTATCTAATGAATACTAAAATATTTTTCTTTCTGGACTTTTCTTTCTGCCGGAATTCTTCCACATCGGAACCTTGCGGAACTGAGTGTCCCGACTGCCAAGAACTGTGAACAATAGTTGTTTTCTAGAACTGACTGAAGGAGATGTCAGGAGGTGACATAACTGTGACTGGACCAAGGAGGATTGTAGGAAGTCTGAGAACACCTGAGGATAACAGATGGGTACCAAGCACGTTGGGGGCGGGGGCGATTAGGGTCGAAGACAATGACACTTTTCATAATGGACCAGGGCCCTGCAACAGTGAATCCTTTTGTATGATTTTGTGTCCTGCCTGTTCCCTGGACAGAGCATCCTCTGTCAGGACAGGATCATGGGATAGTGATGGATAGAAAATGATTTGGAAACGAGTTCATGAAGTTTCAGTGTTTGTCCGATTTGCAGTTGTCTGTTCACTTACGGATATTTGAATTTATGATCCCTCAATAAAAATTTACAGGATGTAAACATACAGTTACAAACATAGTTTTGTATTAAACTGTATTACAGCAAAACATGAACTGAATGCCAGTCAGTAATGCATTTGTAATAACTGGAAATTAACATATAGCAATAATACTGGCTATTACCTGCTTTTCTATTTTGGTAAAATCAAACAAACAAAAATTGTTTGCATGTGTAATCAAGGTCATCTTTTAAATCAGCTAGCCACAGAAAATGCCGGTCCAAACTAACACAAAAGGAGCCGTTTCATA
This sequence comes from Mormyrus iriodes, assembly GCA_011763525.2. Lineage (NCBI taxonomy): Eukaryota > Metazoa > Chordata > Actinopteri > Osteoglossiformes > Mormyridae > Mormyrus > Mormyrus iriodes. The sequence continues at coordinate 23,111,686 of JAAGVU020000002.1, forward strand.
TACCATCCTCTTTTGTCAGCACAGACAATGATTTTGGTCATTGGGTTTCATGATTTCCTGTGGGTAAATCAGGGAATGGCACTAGGGTGTGTTAGGGCATTTAGAAGACCCGCAATACTGGAAAACAATGTAGTTACTGTGTCAGCAATCAGAACTTTTGTATGTTACTGGGTACTGATTATGATTTCGACCGCAGATATGTTCACAGTAATGTTTTTTGTAAGTGTACAGTTGGAACAAGATTGTTTTCAAATTGTTCCACCACCCGAGCCCGATGCAGTGAGACCGCAGTTATGTGAACAAGTCGAGGCAAAGTACATGTCGCGTGTTAGCTTGAACAGGTGTAAGAACATGATGTATAGTTTTCCACTTTGAACATCTGTCTGCTGCATCATATTGAGAAGTAATAATGTTTTCGGTGCAGCCCCTTTAATAACAGGAAGCTTTATAATAATAATAATAATAATAATAATAATAATATGCCTGAAGGGATGGATAATTCAGCATAGTAAGAGACATCTCTGTTTTGTCAGGAATGTACCAAATAAAATCACCACCTGCTGGAACACAAAAAAAAACAGATTTTCTGCCATTTAAGGTCGATTTAAGTCAAATGAGGTTTAAATGGGCCCAGTCATTGATATTTTGCATCAACGGGTTTTAGAGTCAGATCTGGAGGATTTAGCACACAAAACCACGTCTGTTTCTCCCTGGTGGGAATGTGCGATGGCTGCTCCAGCTACTTCGGCATTAAATTTTATGGGCTCAGCTTGTCAGAGTATTCCATCAACTTTATGCCCTGAAGGCTTCACAAACTGCTCTCGGCACACAAATCTCACCACCTCCTTCCGTGCTCTGCGATTTTCATGTTTGGTAGCTGCTCGCGTTAACGAGACTGACACCGTTCCTGAGCATCATAAAAATTAACACCATGGGTAGAGGTGCCGACCTAGGTCATGGTTACGCAGGCCCGTGTCGTTAACCAGTGTGTAACCAGCTCCCCATTCTACCTCATGGCATTGCCTCATTTCCATAACTTTTACCCTTAGCCAACACTACTATATAACAGCAAAAATTTACTGTCTACCTCAAAATTCTAATGACATTCTAATGAGATTTATGTATGTCACCTGTGTGACCAGTGGAAATTAGATTTGCTATTCACAGAGTCAAATACCTTTACTTAGTCAATGCTAATCTGAAACATTTGAAAAGTTTGGTTTTTCTGCCCCTTTATGATAAAGAACTGTTTGTCTTATGTTCAATAATGATGATGTTCATTCTGGAAATAATGTTATATGTGCTCAGGTCAGCGGCTGAGACCTGCCCCAAATAACATTCCTGAAATAAGGACTTTGGTTTAAGGTGGTTTTAACCAGTTCCAAAGCTGTGCTGTGTCACCTCAATGACACGCAGGAGCTGCTATGAAACATCTGAAATACCTCGCTAAAATCACAGGAGATCTTTTCTTTGTGAATTATTGTATTTTTTTAGGAGCAGTGTGAAGCTCACGCATTAGGGTTCTAGAAGGTTGTAGGTTCAAAGCCTGTAGCCTGTGATTATATCACCATTGGGCCCTTGAGTAAAGCACCTGAATATATATGGCTTGCTCCTATTAGAATATATATTCATGTCTGTGTTCCCTAGCAGGACGGAATTTGTGGAAAGTACCCAATTTCCCCACTGAAATGAAAAAAAGTGCAGCTAATCTATTATCTTGGGATGGGTTGACACATGACTTAGTTTCACCTTTACTTTAATGAGAAAGTCTTATACAACAATGCCTTAAATACAGTGGGGTACTTATTTTCTTTGTTGCACTGGTTGATTATTTATTTTGCAAATGAAGTTGTACTACTTGAATACAAAATGAATATCTGCAGCAAGGCCGGTTCTAGGCAGGGGCACGGGGGGGCAATGCCCCACCAAATGCTCCGCATGCCCCACTAAAGCCAAAGATGAGAACCACTAACATCTCTTATTGCCCCCCCATTTGATACAGTCTAGAACCGGGCCTGATCTGCAGTACTGAATTTGACCGCTAGAGGGAAAAAATTATCCCTACAGGGCAAGAGGGGAAAATACCGTACTGAAAAATGGAAAATCCCAGTTTACTTACATTTTACAAAACAACAATACGCCTTTGGTCATTTATTATCTCCAATGACATGTATGATTTCTGCAGAAAAAAAAATGCCATATAAATTTCTAATTTTTATTACGATCAAATCAACGATCAAACAAGATAAATGAACAATATAAATATATCACACCTTTCAGATTTAGAATAAAATATACATTTTGAAATGCCTCTCCAAGTCGTATACAACATTGTCTTGAATATATGTAACACGTGTATGCACCAGCGTGGCACCAAGAGTTTGCAAACCCCTGCTTGCAAAACCAACAAAATGCAACTACCGAACTATGGTGGTGTTTAACGATTAAAAAGATGAAGCGATTGGAAAACAGATGAATGGAAAACTTAAGTACAAACTCAAGTTGAAAACGGGTTGGCAGTATTCATGGATAAAGAAACTTCTAGGGTACGTGTTCATCGGTGCGGTGAAATGCTGCAGGAAGTAAAAGTCCAAATAGTACATCCTGTACCCTCCGAGACAATACTAACATTATCTATATTCTTATAAGCTAATACGTATGCATCTTTATTACTGTTGTTTTTTTTTATTTGTTACGTGCGTTACATCCATCCCTTCAACTTCTCAACGCTTATTTTGATCAGGATGGCATTACTTTTTCAACTACACCCTTAGGTAATACTGATGAATAATACTAATACATGCACACGTACGACTTCTGCACGCAAATTAATGGCATTTCTGAAGCGGGCAGACGCTCGATCACTGCATAGATATTCTCACAATTGGGTCGACGGGTCAATAAGATGTTTACTGTTCTCCCGTGGAGTTCAGAGAGGGGGCAGGTCGGGACTCTGCCTTGGCCTAATTTGAATAATTTATGCAGGCGTCCGCAGTGCGTGATGTGACGTCAGACATGGGGTATATAAGCCGATCTCTCAGAAATAGAAGCAGTCGACGCAAGTTCAGTCTAAGCACAAGTAGTTCGTCCGGGTACAGACGTAGAGCCGCCCTAAAGACTCTCAACAAAACAAAGCAAAACAACAACCCGACATCTACTGTAGTAAGGTGGCGATCGCAAACGTGGCGAGGAGCATTATTCAGACGGGTCTTATCCTGAACATGAGCACAGAGATGTTCAAAACACCAATGGAAGTAGCTGTGTATCAGCTGCATAACTATTCCATCTCTTTCTTTTCCTCGTTGCTTGGAGGGGATGTAGTATCAGTAAAACTGGACAACAGGTAAATGTGAATTATGTATTTATTTTCAATACATAGGTTTAGATGTTGATGTTAATAATTGATGCAAGGTGGTCACTGCTTAGAAATGGTGGAATTTAAAATTGTCTAGAATTTTTTAATTATTAATGGCAATTGTATAGCTAGAACATTTTGATTTTAACGTGTATTTCCATTATCCGAATCGTGTGTATGCTTGCAGGTAAAATTTTGTATGGATTAAAATTGCAACAATGCTTTCGCATATAATAGTTATTTGTCATTTTTACGTTTCAAATAGTAATAGGCTATCGGAACTTGGCTATTATTGTGCGGAGGCCGATGCGCTTTTTTTTTTTTTTTCTTTTTTGAAGGACTGGATGAGACCGGATCAGCATTGCGCGGGTTTTGTCAGTTTTTGAGAATAATTCTATATCTGGTATAATTGATCGGTGTTTTTTAGAAGCTTTTTCATGCTTTCGCATCTGCAGATGTGCTGATGTAATCCCCATATACTAGTTGCAACAGCAGTATGCACATTAGCAGTCTACCTTTTAACAGCCTACAGTAGATAGCGCTGTTACGGATATCTTAACGTTCTTGTTTTGTGTATTTTACTGCATCATGGCTGTGAAATGCTTGAATATTATTTTCAATTTTGATTTTTTTTTCCCTCTTACAGTGCCTCTGGTGCTAGCGTTGTTGCGATTGACAACAAGATCGAACAAGCAATGGTAAGTGAGAGCTATGGGAATAATGTAGTAAGACACAAAGACACAATAAATTAGTCTGGTACACGCACGATATTTTATGACGTGCTGAGAAGCTGGTCATTTTGCGGCTGTGGGGGAGCATGCAGTTTCCTGGATACGGCCCACGTCCCATTGTTTCGTTGGCAGCGGTCATTGGTTACAGCAGTGCTGCAGTGCTGCTGCATTGTTAGGAGCGCGTGGGGATGAGGCAGGGGTGTACAGATGTCATACTTATGCAGCTGCTGCAGTGCAGATACCAGAGAAAGGCACAGCAATAGCCAAAATGTGTGCAAGGACAGCAGTCTTAAGATACCTGAAACAAAGAACAAATTCAGTCTGCAAGACTTCAGTGAGTTTTTTGTTGGAATAGATCATTCAGATCTAGTAGGTTTTACTGCAGACTATTGAGGAACCCTGACCATACTTGATGCAAATTAAACATGCAAGCAGACATTGTTGCATTATATGGTGTGTTTATTCTGTTTTTGTCCCAGAGCAATTTTTTGATGTATCCATATGTTCTGGCTTGACTATTATGCAATTAATTACTGGAGTTAAGGCATAACTGTACCCACTCTGTCTGTTCAGGATCTTGTGAAGAACCACCTGATGTATGCGGTCAGAGAAGAGGTGGAGATCCTTAAGGAGCAGATCAAGGAGCTGGCAGAAAAGAACAACCAGCTGGAGCGTGAAAATAGCCTCCTAAAGAACCTGGCAAGCCCGGAGCAGCTGGAGAAGTTTCAGTCCCGGCTGCCCTCAGACGAGAGCCTGTCAGCGGAGAACCCGCTGGCGGACCAGGCCGACCAGCCATCGCCGCACAGCGCGGGCTCTGCTGTGTAAGTGGCTCTGCCTTGGGGCGGGCAGAGCCACTGCTCTCAAGCCGAACTAGACCTCCAGTTACATCGTCGCGCAACTTCAATGAAGCTGGCCGTGCTGATGAAAAACAAAATAACAATGGACATTCCAATGGCAGAGCCTGTTTTCTGTTTAACGAAAGTCTTTCAAGACCAGAGTGTTAAAGAGAGTGCAGGCAGCGAGAGGTTACATTGGGATAGGGAGGAGTGCCTTTTCCAGGAGTAGGAGGCATACTCTCCTCCCCCCCCCCTCCCCCCCAAGCCTGATGAGGGGGAGAGGGAAAATGTGATGGGGCTGGTCCAGAGACTTGACCTGGAGTGCCCAGGGCGGCGCGTCTTCCAACTCACAGAACCGTGCCACTGAAAAGGAGATCTCCAGAGTGGACCTCCATCTTTTTGCTTGAAAACGAGCCCCCCCCATGGCTTTTTTCTTCCTGGAGCAGGCTGTCAGGCCCTTACTGAACCGTTCCCTCCTCATCAAACTTCTCTTGTCCTTAGTTGTTTTCTTTGCAAAATCAAGGAAAGTGGGGGAGAAAAAACACCTGGATCTAAGGACCCAGGAGTGGGACTTGAGCAAGACTGATCCATTCAGCCTCACTTTTGATTACTGTGTGATTCCTTATAAAACACGTTGCTTTTCTTGCTCTGCAGCGGGGGTCTTGCTGCTTGTGGGGGATATTAAGTCTTTGGCTTTTTTGATGTTTTATGGAACAGCAAAGCTGATTCGTCAATAGGAACTGTCACTGTCATGAGATGAGCTGTTTTTAATGTGGAAGAAATTGATACAAATTTGCATAGCTTTTGTAAATTTGTACATAGTGTAAAGTGAAGTACTCAGAATCACGGAGATGGAGATAATGGAGTTTTTTTTTCTTTCTTTTGCGTCAAGTGCACTCCCAATATAAGACTGATTTTTATGTTCAGTAGAGCTGATGACACCAACTTGAAACTGAGGTAAAAGACGGGTGTCAGACTGTTATTTGAGAATAGGGATACATTTTCAGCCCAAGAGACGTTTTCTAGCTACCAAAGACGCTCAGTGTATACTCACAAGCCAAGTAGGACCATGTGTTATACTCACAGGGAGAAGTCTTGTTAGCAGTTGGAGTTACAAAATAAGGGGTATTGTTGCTGTATTGTGTCCATAAGACGTACTGCAGGTATTCACAATGATGTATGGATACAAAATGCACATTGCAATAAACAATATGTTTACACAAAATCAATGGCTTTCTTGATTCTTGTCTAAATGTTTGCTAAATGTTTGACATCTAAAGAAGTCATACTGTAAGCCTTCTTTTGCTTCGGCAAATATTATATACATGTAGGCATTGCTATTGTTACTGAAAGAATTACAGAGAAGTTCACATGTGGAATCCAGTTTTACAGAACATACAATTATGCCTGAAATGACCACATGAAACATTTACAGAAGCAGTATATTTGTACAGAAATAAATTCCACTGTTTGGCACTAAAAACAACTGATTTTTTTTTTTTTATCTGACATTGGTACATCTTCCCAACCTTTGAACAGTACAAGGTAACGTTTCTCAGTGAGATCTGATATCTGAAATAGTTTTTAAAAATGAGGATACAGTCAAAAACCAAAAATATGAAATCTTACTGGATGTACATGCAAGAATACACCAATAAGAAGAATGTGGGAATTTTACCAGTCTCAAGAATGAGAAGGCGTCATTTTCTGGCAACGAATATGACCTGAAAAGGGTGATTTTGTTTCATTTGAGAATCTATGTTCATTTAATGGACCTCTGCTGAAAAAATAAATGTTCTGTGTGCAAATGTATTTAAAGTCTATATATATGCAATGCAGAAACCTTGGTGGAAAAAACTCTTGAAGCCTGGGATGACTTAAAGAGCTAAATAAATATGTCAAGGAAAACCTGCTTGGTCAGTGAAAATTGGGTATTTTCCTTCTCCGGAATCTGAAGTCTGAAACCACAGCCAGATCCCACCCGCCCCTTCAGTCAGTCAGCAAGTGAAAAACAAGACACTCTGTGTAGGGTTGGAGCTACACTAGACTACAGTGTTGGACCCTCCCAGTTAGGATAGGGAGAGAGCACACGCCTTGGCTGCTGGAGACCATATTTGGTAACGTGGATAAACAAAGCCATCTCTCTGCGTCTCTTACTTTGCCGTCAGTTCTCTCAACACTTTTTCCTGTCCCAGAATAACGAACTTCCTCTCCCTGGCTGGTTCCCCTCGGCACCGCAACAAAGGTTTAATGCCGAAATTATTATTATTTTTTTTTTTTTTTTGAGTGAAATAATATAGTTGAGCCAGGTCTTCTGGACCACTGATTCCAGTCAAAATAAGTAATCATTTCCCTTGGCTTGAAAAGTAATTATTCTCAGTTTGAGCATCAGGGTTTTTCCTTTGCATTGGGCTGCTGTGATGAAAGTGGGACGTTAGAGAGAACTGGAGTGACCTAATGTTCTCCGAGCAAAGGATACGACCACTCGGCCAAAATAGCTGCTGTGTTGGAGCCTTGCAGCGTTAAGAAAGTCCATCTTGTCTGCCGGCTAATGTTCAACATGTCTCTGCTTTTTCCCGAGGGCCCGGTATAATTTGTCTAAATATGCACCCAAGTGCATTTTGGGAAATGACACACATAGCTATGCACAATGCCAGTATCCCTAGCAAGGGCAGACAAAATATTAAAAGTGTAAGAATCTACATTACTGGGATACTTGTGAAGATCATAATTTGATATCTGTATGACAATGAAACATGCTTTACCTTTCAGAGTTACTGGAGGGTCCTGGATTGTTCGTTATACTTGCCATTCCCATTAATATCCCAAATTTACTCCCTATGATCTTCATACCTACATTACATCTGCTTCAATTTCTTACTGAAGGCCATTCCTTTATTAAACGTATTTCATTATTACACGCACAGCAGTTGTTCTTCATTGTTTTCCTGTTTTTCTCATAAGTGAATCCTGTTACTGTTGCTATGGCAATGTATATCTGTTATTAGAAGCTCCATTAAACTGTAGTGTGTGAATGTCCCCTTCAGTCGGAAGACATTACTCACAGTTTCCTCGATGACAAGCAGACACTGAAGGTATCATATGAGAGTCTTTATTAATCAGCTTTTCCTTGTACTGCTGTGTATGGGACATGATCTTCATATAACTATTTATTCTCAGATAACTGGATAATAATTCTCAAAAGAAGGAAGAACAGCAGGGTTGACAGAGATCAAGTTAAATGCATGTAATTAAAACCTGGGTTAAAACTATGAAAGAGGTGTTAGCATTTTAATATTCACATGACACCTGATTAATTTTTGACTTATTGGTGATAATCACAGCAATCCAGGCTGATTTAGACGCTTCCCTGATTTTTTAACAGGCTCAGAAGATGGTCATTTCCATCCAAGGAGTTTGGATATAATGCCATGCGCCATAAACCTTCTGATAACATTACCTATGGTGGAAACAGAAACAGCAAGGTCTCTGGAGTAGGACCTCTCTGGAGAAAATCATTGAGATTGTCCGTTCTTGGCTACATGCTTACCTCTGACATCCTCAGATTATTCTTTGTTTTTTCCCTTCTTTTCTTTATGCAGTTTGTTGTACACACAGTGCCAAAAAACAGAATGAATCCTTTTCCCCTATTCAGGGTGGTTGAATGAGTGAAATTTATACAGCAGACACCTCCAACTTACCACGGGTGAGTTCTGTACTTAGGTAAAGTAGAATCACCTGCCTGAAATCGGAGTACTTCTAGAAGGTGCCAATGATATTATTCGGGTTATTTTAAGATACAATGAGGTACAATTGTAAATTTTATAGCATTTTTGGTTTGTTTCACTGTAATATATGGATACCATTTTTAAATTATAACTGTTTTTTGGAATAAAGACTGAATTATTTGAATAAAGTGCATGGGTACTAACATTTTGACATTCATCGTAATCATAACTCATAAATCATTAAGTTATCTAGAGCAAATGTTCTGCACTTCAGCTGAGGGTTCTGTAGCACACGTGCCATGCTTACTATAAAGCATACAATGGCAACCATAAGGACAAATATATTTCTGCCGATGGTGATACAGCAAGAGAAAAGAAATGGAAGGATGGGAGGGACCGTGCTGCCGATTGGCGTTCCTGAATGATTTCCTCCATGGGTACATATGACCCACGGCCTCTCGTAGGCTGCCAGGAAAGACAGCTGCTGGCTAGTCTCACTGTTATGTAACAAGAAAACATCTGTTCCCAGTAAAAAACGGTGTGGTGTGTTTGCATAGGCAGTCCAGCCTCTGTAATTCTCTCGAGTAAGGATGCATGCAAGGAAATCATTTCTCTTAACGGTGTCAAAAGGGGAGAGGGAGAGAGATAGAGAGAGAAAAGGAGAATGAGAGAGAGAGAATTCTCACACAGTATGAACCTCTCAATCATTGTGACCTTATCTGGCATCAGAAGGCTTGAATAAAAAAAAAAGACTACTTTATTATAAGTAAAATTTAATACAAAACTTTTGCCATAACTATATATCGATTTGATAAATGCAGTCACATAAAGCAGGACCTGGGGGCACTAATTTGCTAATTCGACCTTTCTTAGGATTCGCTATATATATATATATATATATGTGCGTGTAAATGCATGTATAAAATCCAGTGTGTGTGTGTGTATATATATGTATATATATAATTTCTATAATTAAATAAGAAAATAAGGCAGGAGTGCATGATTCATTTTATATAAAGGCAAGTATATTGTGTTGACGTTGGTTTTCTGAACCGCAAAAGTTCCAGGCAACCTGCGTCAGGAGGACTCGTTCTGTCCAAAACCCATAAACAACTAAATAGCTCTGGAGCTAAATATTTACAGAGCCAGCGGTGAGTAGATCAAATTAAGGGTAAGGGAAGTAAAAAGTCATGCACAGACTTCACAATGTCTGCACATGCCTTTACATTTCGTCATTCCTCTTAACATACAATCAGATGATAGTGTTTACAGCTATTTTTAACCTGCAACTTATGGCAACACTTATGTATTTTAACACATTTCCACAAAAGGATATTTTTCCCAGTGTGATCAAGTTTAAGGATCTTGTTTAATGCTATGGCAGCACATTGTATCTGAGATTTGAATTATGAACTGCCATTAACCAGCTGTCTGCTACTGAATAACACACAGAATTTTTGCAAATGTATATGCTTTAAGTTATATTTCTCTGGCCCGAAAACCTAGAAATTAGACACACCCCTAAGCTGCATTGTTTTACTTTGAAGCCAAAGCCAGCTATTTATATGGCGTCATTCCTGTAGCTAAGAACTCCAGCTGAACTACCTACATTGATATACACAGCAAAATCATTAATGCTTTTTACACCAATGACTTATACCAGGAGTTCTGAGTCTGTCATTGGCCTGGCAAACGTATATAGGTATTTTAGCGGCAGTAACAGAGTTGTACAAAGCAGCTGCGCAAACAACGTGTTGTCTTTAACATCACAACATGGTTACTTGTTGCCTTGGGGAAGGTCAAAGGTCAGGCTGGCTGTACAGGTTTATTTTTCTTTATATGAATGGATCTACACAGAAAAGTATTTGCGAAGCAGTGGTTGGCCAGGTGGCGCAGATTTCACAGAAATGGGTAATGATCAATCCCTTGGTACAAAGTGCATAAATGTATGAGTCGTTTTCATGTAGGTCTCCCCAGACAATGTGCAACTCCCAGGCAAATGTAGAGGGATGAAGTCTAGGGCATGCTTATAAGCTGTGTCCCAGTTCAGGGGCTGCGTGCTTTGAAGGGCACAATCTACATAGCATTTGTAGGCTGCATCCTTCAGAGATCTGCGGAATGAATTGTGGGATGGATCCTTCACGGCCTGGGAAAAGAAGGACGCATTTGAAGGAGCCTTTGAAATGAGGCAGCCTTGTTGCGCAGCTGTGATGCATTCCGTCTTTGAATACAGCCTTAAAAAGCTGCAGCCACTGAATTGGGACATAGCCATAGTGTGCATGACATTCTGTCCTGTTTTCACTATGCAGCCTGTTGTAACAGTCTACCCATCTACCCAGCAATCTAGCATAGTCTGAAGAGAGTGCTGTCAACCACACTTAAACACTAAGCCCATAGGGACCCGGCCAACTCCATGCATCGCTGCAAACTTGTTTTGTTTAGTCCCACCCTTTCGTTTTTTGCAAATTTTGTTTCCAGGATGGCGTCTCTGGAGGAGACACTATAACAAAGACTCCACCTTCACGTATACACAAGCAGTTTGTTTACTTGGTCTGCAGTCACCTGTTACCCTCTCATTGCAGTAAACACAATCTTAAAAGGAAGAAGGGGCCGTGATCTAACAGCATTAAATTTAATAATTTTAATGGTGCCATACAATGCATATTTATTGAACAATTTAGAGCAACCTTTCCTCATTAGCCCATCACTTTAGTCTATTACAGTTGTTAAGCTAAATCTTTCTGATGTTACAAGAGGATTTTAGGAGGCACCGGGAAGCTTCATTAAAGCTCTCAGCTTCTGTGATGATGTATGATGCTATGGGTAGACCAAAATTGTCACTTCTTCTACAACAGAGTTACTTCAATGTTACTGAAACTGCAAAACACAACCAGATGAGACATCATAATGCATTTTACACTCTTTGCCCTGTGTGGAATAGCAGAACCTATTACATGAATTATGTGACGTGTATCATACGCTACAAGACACTGCACCTAAAAGTAAAATACCTTTGTTGTTTTGTTCAAGGTAGACAAATTCAAAGACAACCAAAATCTCAACATTAGCGAATTTTCTGGGAATGTTAATGGACTACTAAGAAAGGCTCCAGGCCCCCCATGATTCTGACCAGATAACCGGTTAAAAGATGGATTAGTTTGTATTTTTATGGTGCTTTTGATTGAACCAGCATAAAATTTTATTGAATAAAAATGTGGTCGAATAGAAGTAAAATGAAGTAAAAAAAAATGAACACACAATAAAAGAACATCAGGAAATTGTTTAACCTCCAGGTTTCAGCTGAAATAACACAGTGCAACTTCTGCAATTCAATGTTACGTACAGCAAAGAAATGATGAAGAAACACTTGTGGAAAATGGATTTCAAAATGGCATTTTTCTTCTAAATTACACAGTCCTTAATAGACATTTCTACATACTTTTTCTTCTGTGAGAAAATGAGTATTGAAATCATTTGTGACCTTGTATGCTCACCTCAAAGGGTGTGCTGGTTTCTACAGTGGCTTAGCTTGAGATTTGCATATTTCCAGAGTGCAGACTAAATAAAACTGGAAGCCTTTTTGTTAAGGGGAACGCAATGTTTATCCAATTCTGATTAAATTAAATTTTAATTTGGAAATGACCTTTTTACTTTCTTATTGTCAATTTACCCATTTATCCCTAACCCAGCTAACAAGGAACAAGGAACAAGGTTAATATCATTTAACTAACCATGTTCTCACTATAATGTTAATGGAATGTTATTTCCACGTTTTACATTCTAACAAGGGTTCTGCCAATGTAAGCAGAGTCACATTATTTCCTAAACATCTTTGTAACATAATTAATGTTGAAAAATATTGTTTTATAATAAAACTGGTATTTTGTAAAAGTGCAATATGCATATCCATTTCGCCTTGAACACATGACCTTAGAGATATAAAGTGACCCACTTCTCTACCACAGCCTTTATTTGTTTCTGTATTATTACTTTTAGTTGTTGTAGCAGTGGGATGACATTCTGGGAACATCAGGAAAACTAGACACATTGAATGTTTCCATACCTTTATTTTAACACTCAGTAAACATTATCAGAATGAAAAATTAGCTGTGAAAGTACATAATGTAATTGTAGGGAAGAAACTTTTGTATCATGCAGCTTTACACATGTTGTACTTAATATTCAGTTCATGCATCTAGCTTATGGGTATAAGAATATGAGTCATTTTGAGTTTTATTTTTTTGCCAGTCGAAAATGGATGAATCATGGACTTGTATTCTGCCCGATCTTTTGCACGTCACTCTACTCTGCTTTGGGATATTGGATAATTGCCCATGCTATTTACTGTAAGTGGGATGTATTCCTTTTCCGGTGTATTCTGAGTTATCTTCCTGCAGTACTGTATAAACTTGTCAGGTTGTATGTTCAAGGTCCAGTATTTCATAATGACTTTTGTCTTTTTCAGAGCGTGTTAAGGAACAGACTGATTTTCAATGGCCTTGTTGAACACTTTGATGTATAGTTGGGTCCCTAGTTCCAGTGAAATGTTTTGCTGGGCAATGGGAAAGTAAAATTGCTTTTCCTTTTTCCCCCTTCCCTTCTTTTGAGCCCTTTCTTTAGCTTTCTCTTCTGAGCACAAGCTCTGTGCCAGGGCATCCTGGGGGACTTTGCTCGACAGGACAGGAAACACCTGTACCGGACGGCTGGTTTTGCAGACAGGGGTCTGCATTTACTCTTTGCCCCGTGGTTCAATTAATGCACACAGAGGACGAGGTCAGCCAGGGGCACCACAGACAGGGTGGGACATTTGGAAAATGCATCTTAACACTAAGAAAGTGTGGATTGTCAGTTCCTGAGTGCTCTTCCTCCTTGATGCACATTTTGCATCAGTGGCAACTGGGAAATTTTGGAGACAATGTTACATTATTATTCTCAGATCAGGCTGGACAACTTTGTGATGACTTTAGTGACGTATATGGGCAAACCCATCTTGACTCAAACACACGCAACACTTGCAAACCTTTCCTATGTGCGTGTTTAAGCTTTGTACCTTTTTTAGGGATGAAATGAAGTAAGTGTCCCCATCAAGACAGCATCTGCTATAAACAAACATTGTCTACATTTGACATTGTGTGGACATGAAAGTGTTTTGTTCTGTTTGATGTGTAGTTAGCAACAAATATTGGAAAATTCAATTGGAATAGCTTGTATTTTCCCCCTCTCCTGGAGCCGACACCTTATCGTGGTGGAGGGGTTTGCGTGTTCCAATGATCCCAGGAGCTAAGTTGCCTGG
>JAAGVU020000002.1:23125728-23140908 GCA_011763525.2 Mormyrus iriodes
GGGTTTCCCTGCTGAGGCAGCTGCCCCTGCGACCCGACCTCGGATAAAGCGGTAGATGATGGATGGATGGATGGATGTATTTTCCCTTAACACACACATACATGCAATTAGGACAAATCAGAGAGACCAATTCACTTTAACCAGATGTCTTTGCACTATTTGAGAAAACTGGTGTACCTGGAGGAAAATGTATTTCCCATTTTGTTGATGTGACTGTAATTATTTACAGATCTCAGCTGAGAGTTAATACAGCTTGAAGAAGGAAATGTTGAGTGCATTGTAAGAGGCTTTTGATAAAAGCAAGTCGTCGATAAATAAGAATAAAGTTCTTCTTATCTGCCCTTCAAGTGATTAAAATAATTGTGACAATATATTTTATATTATATATTACATTTATTTTAGTATTATATTATAAATATATTGTGAATAATTGTCCAGTGTTGCTCTCTTTGTAGGTCAGAGACAGCAGAGAATACAGCTATGAGATGTAGCCTTCAGCTAATACTGCAGAATCTGCTACAATTTCAGAGCATCCAGCTAAGCAAAGTGCTGGGTTAAGAAAGGCTGCAGTCGCCTGTAATTCCTCAAACCATCCCCGTAGGAATGTCCAATCGCTCAGCACGTTATTAGGGGAGATTTTCTGGGAACTATGAGCAAGATGGCTTTGCCAACATGAAATCATTACTCAATCTGGCCGGGAACGTTTGCTTCTGCGAAAATGCCGGCACCACTTCAAGACTTCACCCCTGTCTGGGAGTTTGTCCAAGACCGTTAATCCCGCGTCAGACAAAATTAACATGGGCATCCTGAACTGCTGCTGAGTGGTGCTTTGTCAGCCTTTTATTTTCTACTGGAGGTTTCACCCAGAGAGGCCTTGGAACCAGGAGAGGTCTGTACCCACGTTTTATTTCTTAATGAGAGTTTTATCCCATTTAAAAGGAAATAGGCTCTCACTGCTGAAATGCTTAGAGAAGGGAAACATTTTTAGGCAGCATAAATGAGAATAATGGTATATTGAATAGAACTATTCCTTTTTCACTGACTTAGCACACCATCCTGCTTGACTAGCCTTCACATATAAGATTTCCATAAGCAAAAGCAGCCTGCATGCTATAATACTGATTATTAAACATACAATGGAATATGATACTGGTATACCCAGATCACACTATTAGGTTAAAGATAATTCTGTTTGCACCCTGCCTCTGTAAATACAGAACCGTTAACTTTAAATTACGTCTATTCAGTAGTGAATATTGAGAAAGACTATTCACCTTCACACCAAATAACAGATAGACCTGGAAAAATGTGCAGGAGCATTGACGTATTCACTTTCCAATGTTTATGTTTAGTTGTCCAATGACATCTCAGGGCCCATCTCTCTTTCCTGAAAGCTGCAGGCATGAATAGGCCTCCCACCCTGTGTTTTTATCATTAATCACATATTGAACAGTTCTTGGTTCCACCATTTGGACATAATTAGTGGTTCAACACTACAGTTGTAACAGTAAATTTGCTCCATGGAAAGAAAGAGGGAATATACAGAGCTTTCAGAGTAACAGATGAATGTGGGCATACACCTTATTGCTTTCACGGTAAATCCTTAAATGTGCTTGGTTTTTGAAGTAATATAATAAATTAACATAGTCAAGAGTAGACCAATGTTGGCCATTCATCAAATAAAGAGCTTTGCAGTTGAACAGAAGTATCAGTCAAGGAGTTTAATAATCCAAAATATCCTGGATTTCTACATACATCTTTGAAAGTTATGTTATTTAGTAAGTGGAAAATGTTAAAAAATCAATAAAATAACATAAATACAAAGAATATATTTAGGAAGAGAGGGGTTGGGGGTTACTGTGTTGAGGTATAATGAGAAAAACAGAAGCCAAAGGCATAAAATAGTAAAACACATGCACACATATACCCTTGATCCTGGCACATCTCTCTTCTAGTGCCGTCAGTTTTAGTGGATATGGTGCGCATGAAGTTCATCTTGTGTAACACCCATGGAAACGATGGGAATTCAAAGCGTAGAGTGCCTCCATTATTGTTTACTTCCATGTGAGCGTCAGTGTGGCGTTAAACAAATGAGTCACCAGGACCAGATGAAAAACAGGATGTAATGAAAGCAGAACTATTAAAAGTAGTTGCAGCGCAGATTTCAGGTAGGCAGTGTTTCTGTTCCATGGGGCCGTACAATGCCGTAAAGCATGCACATGGCAAGGAACAGATACATGATGTGCATTTTCATATCAGTATCAGTGAAAGTCTTCTGCATATATAACAGGCTCATTAGAAGGAACGTGCTCTTCTACTTTTTATCAAGGTGATGAAAATGAAAAGTAATTTGCATTTTACAAATGCATATCTGACGTACATACCCAAATGGGTAAAAATGTAAGTGATATCATTTATCAAAATTTATGCCAAGTAAATATAAGTAAAGACCATGTAAAATGTAAGAATGAGCAGCTCACGGCCATACTTACTAAGCTGTTAACTTGGCTTAGTCAGGATAAAACAGACTCTGTTTACAGACGCAATCGTCAATAATTAATCATCTGGCTCTTGAGCTCATCACGGACTTTAAGATCACCTCTCTTGAAAGTAGCAGTCCATTGATCAAAAGCCTTGTGGTTCATATTACTTTCATCTAATGTCATTAGTTTGGGTCTACTTTGATCATGACTGTTGATAGTCAAGTGTCAGCTAATACCAACTATGATTAAATCAGAGGAAAATGATGTCTGGGCTTCTACAAGATTCCATAACTTAAAAAATACTCTCACCTACTTTTTTGGACTGTTGAAGAGGTATTTCGATATTCACAATTATGCACACAATTACACTCAATTAAACACATATATATGCATATAAATCTATTTCATGTGTGCTTATAAATTATTATAGTATTTACTATATAAAACAATGACCAACAACACAATAAATACAACAGGAAAAATACTCAGTTTTTGTTTCTTATAATCACAATTATGACGATCCAACAAATTGAAATCCTTCTCCTCTGGCCCTAAATGACCAGGTTGTCTCTGATATCTGAGGTACAGGAAGCCTCTGTTTGAAAGTAGGAAGTGAAGTACTGTGCACATTAATGGCCTTTCGAAGGAGTGTAGTCCTCAGGGAAGCAGCTGCCTGTGTTGTTTGTTTTGCCAGATCATGGTTAAGAAGACAAGGAGGGGTATCTCTATGGTGTTCATGAACATTCCTCATTGCAACCAAAAGCATCTGAAAGAGGCGTGAAAACCTTATAAGTCTATGAGATAAAAAGCACTATAATCAAGGATAACACTGATACAAAGATTGATGCAAACATTACAAAGCATCAGTGTTATTAGAACTAAAAACAAACCATTTCCTGTGATGTTTAGTCTCTCTGTGTGCCTTCTCTGTGCTGAGTGCTTTTCTTTTTCACATGTATAGCTTGATATTTATGACCCTTTCATCCCAGGAGCAGTTTACCTCCAAGGGAAATAAGCCACTCCCTTAACCACTCTACCACCATCTAAGCCTCAGTGTTTCATAAGTAACAGAGGCGAGGATAGGCGCATGGGGAACTCCAGTCTTCGTAGCCAGCCTGTTTTGGATTCTTTTCATTCTGTTACTTAATTGCTTTATGTAATGTGAGGATTTCAGATGCCGACATGCACGGTGTTTACATATACGTGCAGACAATGAGGCAGTGTACATAAACGCTTTTGGGGCGCAGTGATTTCCCAGGGACCACCTAAACTCCTGAAGAGCTTTCTTCAGCAGCCTGAGATTGAGAGAAGACGCCTTATACACACACACACAAACCGGGGGAGGCCCAGCTTTCTGGGAGTGCACTGTTTCCATTCGGCCTGGTAAAAATGTTTTCAGTAAGGTGTTTGGGAATGGGCTGTTTACATTCTTGTTGCTGGGTGTGGACGTCGGCAAGAGTTTTAAATGCTCATTTTCCTAAAAAAATTGTGGTTGGGGCAACCCTGGAGCTCATTTTATAAACTAGGCTACCCTGTCAGAAAAGATTTTATTTTTGAATTGGAATGAAATATTTCAGAACGATATTAGAAATACAGTCCATCAAGATATTATTTCAGAAGCCCTGTGAACCCATTTCACTTCAAGCCATGATATATTAACATAAGGAAGCAAAAGTTAAAAACTTTTATGGAAATAAAATCTTTGGCCAATTTTCATCACAAAAAGAAGCAAACCTGCCTTACTATTAGAGTATTACACTGATACAGTTTGCACTTACCATAAAAGTCAGTGAAAACCTACAAGACTCAGAGCCAAAAATATTATTTATTCATTATTTTTTGACATGCCATTTTAAACATGTAATTATACAGATGTGTGTACATACTTTTACATATTTTCAATCGTATATTTCCTTTGCATGGGAAACACCTGTCTTTGTGTCAAACCTGTTCTAAGGGAGGGGGATATCAGATTAAATATCTAATGAAAGTAATGCATTTTTTAATTATTATTTAAGAAGTATTTATAGAATTACATTTCTACAAGAGACTACTTCTATAGGTTTACTATTGTTTGACATATACTGTAAATCAAGTGAAACAGTATACAGAACAATCATTTGAGGCTGAAGATTCATGATTCTTGTATTTAGTATATAGCAGTTTTTCCCAACCCGGTCCTCGGGGAGACCCACAGATGGCTGATGTTTTTGCTCCTTCCCAGCTACCTGCCAGACAGTCTACATTTTTGTGGGAGCTGGGAGGGAGCAAAAACATAGACTGTCTGTGGGTCCTTGAGGACCAGGTTGGGAAACACTGTTATATAGAGTTAAACAATTTCAAGATTAGGCCCTCACTTTTTTGCAACCATTATGTTCTATGTCTTTTACCTGAGAAAGAGGTGCAGCTCAGTATTATGGGGAAGGTGATTTATCATTGAACAGCATACTTCAGGTCAATGGAATTCTTTCATAATCCTATTCTAAAATAAAAAAATGAATATCTTCTTCATTTTTTTTTTCAGCATTACGTGCTCTGAGGGTGTATTACAAAAGAATTTTCACAAAACCATTGCTCTTGGACCACTCTTGGTTCCTATTATATTGAATGAAATTTAACAATTGAGATATTTATATGAAAAATGTATTACTATTATGTGCAAATACATCTGCGTTGCTAATTTACACCACGGCTCCGTTCAAGGTACCTCACACATTTCATAAATGTTTAACCAGCATAAACAAAACACTACATGAAGGACGCAGACTGAATTAGAAGTATATTTCAGAGATCAAGAATGCTTGTGTTCTTACATTCTCAAGTTGAACTAACAGGAATGTTCATGTTGAAGACAAACAAAAAGCTCTTATTTGCAAGTGCTTAACAATGTGGTGTATTGAAATGTTGAATTGGCATTTTCACTGATTATTCAAAAACTGCTAGTGATTCTATGTGTACATAGATTTATAATAAATGACAGATTTTGATGGCCATTCCAGCTATGACCTTCCAACTCATGTATTGTAATGTTAAAAAATGCAAAAACTTGTTCAAAGGAAATTCTTTCGGAATGAACCATAAATGTGTCCAAGCTGGTTCAAGCCAGTGATTATTTGCACATGCAGGCTTTTTTCAGGTATTATGTTACCTTTCATGCTGACTGAGGTTTTGATGTGTGTTTGGAGCTTATAAGCAATACATGACTTTGCTTGTTTATAAATGGTGGAACTGGGATGAAACTTGTCTGATGTGTGTCAGTTACAGGATTCTGAAGGTCCAATGATTCATTAACCTTCTCCACCCTAGTGCTAAATACTCCCAATGAAAACTTGCTTGTTTCACTGTCTACCTGTTGACTGACATTACGAATAATCTGGGCTGTCTGCTTGTCAAGATGGCTGGCTTGACATCACATCACCCACAAGCGTAATCCTAGCCATGGTTATGTATCGGCCACAACCAAACATGACATTAAATAAATTAACTGAGAATCGTTGAGAGTGGCATGTTTTTGGACAGACGCATGTTACCCGACATGAATAATCCCACTTATTTTGTAACGCAGTGACTGCTCACAGGGGTGTAGCTAGAAATTCTGGGCCCCCTGACAAAATGACACCTTGTGACCCTCTCTTCTTTAAGAATAATTTTATTCACAGGTCCCTGTCAAGTGCTTTGCCTCCTGAATCTGTCAGGGTATCCATGCCCCTCCGATACCCCTGGCAGCCCATACTAAAATAAGACACATTCCCTTCCTAAACACACCAGGCACATTAAAAACGGACCTATTGATAATAATTACTGATCTAATGATCAAAATGGGTTTCCAAGAAGAACGTTACACAGAAATGATGAACTTAATTATTCATGTCAGGTTCACTAGCTGGGTCACATCAGCTCTGTAATGTGCAGCCCAAGCAGACTCCCTCTTGACCAGCAAACCTGCAGTTGGATTGCCAAGAATATTTCTATTCTTGTCTCGTAAGCTAAGAGCTGTCTGTCACCGTGGGTCATTTATTGGTTTCCAGGTGTGAGCAAAGGTGAACTGCTACATGAGAAGGTCACTGTTCTAACTTGAGGAAAGGATGCAATACAGCAATATTCCAACCAGTGTTCAATAATCTTTTATTGAGGTTTTTGTTATACCCTTTTATTCAAATAATTCCTTTCTACTCATTTACACAGATGGTTATTTTATTGGGCCCATATAACAACTGGTGACTCAATGGGTAGGTTTGTAACCTTGCACCTCAAAGATCTGGGTTTCAAATAACACCTCCTCATGTTTGCATAGGTGTCCTCAATGTAGCCGAGTTTTCTCCTTCTGTCCAGAAACACAACCACAGTTTGTGAGAGTGTACACCCTGCAATGAGCTCGTTTACCATCTTGGTTGCTTACCTTGCCTGTACTCCCTGGGATAATACACAGGATCATCGTGACCCTACACTGAATAAGCAGTATAAAAGAACAATGGATGAATGACGAATTTACTGACCAATTGCTTTTAATACAGGGCCCCTCTGAACTAGCAATTTAGTTACAAGTCTAGTCTTTACTGCTATGTCACCTACAACCTACAGGGTAGCAGGTACAATAATAAAAATAATGCCACTATAATTTATACAAAAACAATGTTCATAGTTCAAATGCATTCAACTTTTATAGTGAAACACTATGTACTAGTAACATGCAACATACCTCCTACTGTAGTGTAATTATAACCTTTGCCAAGGACATGGTAATTTTAATAGAATGACTGGTATGACGGAAGACTCATCATTTAAGTGATGGTTGAGGATAACGATGTAGTCAATTCAGTGGCCCTGCATGCCATTTCATACGAGTCTGTAAACTGGGGCCATTTTAAGATGAGTTTAAAGTCAGGACGGAATGTTCATTCAATGTTCAAGGAGACTTTACAGCTTGCCAGGCAGACAGTGCAGTGGTCAGCCCCGAGGGCCTGAAGAGACAGTTTTGTAAACTCTGTGCCCTGTAGCACTGCCAGGTAGACCCCAATGTCCTGACTGCCCTTTAGGTCTCAAGCGGATTGTACGAGTGTGTTTGTAGCGCAGACATGATTTGCTCACCAAACCTCTCAGTGCCCCCCCTAATGATCTCCATGCACGCAAAGCTATTCTACCGCCCTCTAGCAATGTGTTGCCAAAATTATAAGCTGCTGCTGTTTGTTTACTCTATGTTATGCAACTCTGAAATTTTGCCCTTTTGGAGCTGACTGACAGCAGATGGAGGGAAATAAGCTGGTCTCCAGCTCAAGGAGGCAAACAACATTCATTGCGAAGGACTTGGTTGAGTTTGTGGAGGAGCACCAGCACCAATTTTGATCTCTTTGATGCCTGCAATTATAAGTGAAGACTGCAAGGAAACTCATTCTCTAGCCTGCTGGAATTGTACATGGTGGGATAAAGTGCAATTCACAACGTAATACTTAAAAATGGCATCATAAAGCTGATTTAGCAAAATACTGAAAGTTTTGTGGGTATGTTGAACAGGTTGTCTGAGCATATTTTACAACCAGCAATAGCTGTGCAATCCAGAAACTTCTGATTTGTAAACTCCTTAATACGGTGTGAACAATACTTTACCTGGTCAAGTATGACTAGTTTGCAGTTGCTAGCTGTCCAACGGAAATAGATAAGGGTCCTGGAGACAATTATTCTTGAACTTAATTATATAAACAGCATAGGAGCGAGATGAAGGCTAATTCTTAGTTTTATTATGTTTGTCTCCTGCATGCCAGTTGCTTCTAATCTGAGCAAATACCTTGTCGGCATCTGAGACTGCCACAAACTTATTGACCCTATAGATCTTTTGAAAAAAAAATGCTGCCAAAATGTTTCTGCAGCAGCGCATGGGAAATATGCCAAACAAAATAAACACTTTTGATTCACTTAGACAGCTTGAGACAAAACTGTTATCCCCTGTAAAGACATTTTATGACTATGGGCAGGCCAAGAAACAAAAATCTCACCTGGTTCTTATGACTTGTTAGACTATTTGGTAATGTAATTCCAAATAATTAGAAGAAACCTGTCTTTTTAATTTGTGTCAGCACCTCTAGCTAAAAAGCAGTTTAGTATTAACTACTGCAACGCGATCCCACAGACAAAGTCATCTTTTAAAGGTGTGGTCCGGACTGAAAGTCTGACGTTCATTCCTGGAAAAAAAACACAACACACAATTCCACGAAATAATCACTCTGAATACTGCTGCAGGGCAGCTGTCGTAATAATTAAAAGTCTTGCTGTCTTTAGAAAATGCGTCGAAACAATGTGTGCAGTAGTCCATAGTGCAAAAACAGAAAGAAGAACATAAGGAAAGACTGTAGACTAGGCTAAGCCTCTGTGCCTGTAATCGGAAGGTTGCTGGCTCAAGCCCGGCCTCGGCACACCAGCGGATCCTTGAGCAAGGCCCTTAACCCCCAGCTCCATGGGCGCTACTATGGGTGGCTGCCCCTTGTGGCCAGCTTGCACTCACCTAGAGAGAGTAAGCTCGGTGAGGCATAAAGAGAATTTCCCGACAGGGATCAATAAAGTATCGATTATCATTAATGGAATTGCATGTAAGTGATGTGAATGAACTTTACATGTTTGAGCTTTTACCCTTCCCATGTTAAATGCAATTTTAGTACTTTTTCATTATATGAAATTTGGTATTGTTTTGATTGTACGATGCACATGCAGAGATCACCATTTCATATACAACACTATTAAACTGAGAGATCTAAAGAGCAGTATATCTATAATGTTGATATAGTCATGTTCCGCATTCCCGAGGTTAGTAGGTAAAAAAAATAATTGCAATAACTAGCTATTATAAAAGTATAATTAGCAATACTTATAGGCAGTTAAGTAAAATCTGCACTCTTATCAAACGTAGATACTGCAGCAATCTATCCCACGTAGTAAGTTCAGGTTCCCGACTGTGGGATCAAATGGTTACAATCACACCCTTTTCACTTTGGACCCAAGGGTCAAAGCATTATCATGTGTTGCACGTATCCTGTGAAGCTTTCTTTCTGTTTGAGCTTCCCGATTGCACCAATCGCAAAAATCCATTCCTTACATAGATTATAAAAAAAAATGAATGAATCGAGGTGCATGCGGTTGGTTTAAAATAGAAAGAATGCAGGTGGAACATCTAGAGGTTTATTATCATGTCCCAATTTCCTCATTAGCAACCTAGACAAACTCTACACTGGGCTCGCTATCAGCTTGCTCAGGCTAACTGAACTTTAGGTGCAGATATTAGTATGATTGGGGGGCAGAGAGTAGAGGAATAACATGTACGTGGTTATTTTGTTCCACACTGAAAACATTTAGTCAGAATTAAATTATTCAAACTAATTTGATGACCCAGTACCCTACACTGTAGGAATTAAATATTTATACTACAAGGAAATTTACATCACCATCTCTCTATTTATTTGTATCCATTGCCATGTTAACTACTAGCATTACTCTGTGCTGTGTGTGCTCCCAGATGCCACACAAACAACTGAACTAGCCAGTTTCAGTACGTGGCATAATGGTTTGTTTCTGTCCAAATAGGCGTTCTCACATAGACTTGTTCGTAATGGAACTTGGCTAGTGGTACACATGCAAATCGGTTGTGTGCAGGCCAAGGATACTGAAAGGAAGCTGACCGACAGCAGTATGTCCACGGCTTTTGGCACAACATGGGGACACTAGAACTCATTTCTCACTGATCATATATAGTGATGGTATTACATATATAGTGATGGTATTATTAGGTGGAAGCAACATCAAAGTTGTTAAAATATGGATACAGCATTTGCAGCAGAACAGCGTTACTGGGTAGCAGGCCGAGTGGTCATCCGTTAACAGAAGTCATGTTGGGTTAGACATTTTAGCAAGAGTATAGGATCTGAACGGCCAAATACACTGAATCGAGCCCTGGAGTGGATGCTGGCTTGCTAGTGTTCTTAACTGCAGTAGCCTAAGCTGCAGTTATAGGTCCACATGGGCATCCACCTGGTAACTCTTGAATGTTTTATAAATGCACTGAAATAAATATTTGGAAGTCTAAGAGGGGGGAATGTGCCACACAGCACAGAACTCATTAGAAAGACAAAGTGGAAAACAATAGCAGAAAATATTATAGGGTATGGAAAATAAATGGCGACACAAGGTAGATGAGTGCCAATACATAAGCTCGCATTCATATATACTGAATATCACCCTATACATGTTGTGGACTGCCTGTGTCAAAGGTTATTCACCTTAGGATAAAAAATGAGTTGGTGCTGTTGAACATTGCTATGATCAAATTCCAGACATCACTTCTGGGTGTTCTTATCTTAGGAATGTTCTGAGAAATTACTGAGAGAGTAATAATGCAACAATAATTAACTCATCTGCTTGTGTGGACACTCCCTGACTGTCGCAGGCTAAGTTTTTCTCTGCCTCATTGTACATTTAAAAAAGAGGAAAATATGCAAGCATTGAGCCATTAGAGTTGTTACCATGCATTAATGGAGGCTAATCAAATAAATTGTTTTGATGTTTTATAAGGTTAATAGCTAAAGACTTACAAATATAAACAATAGTGGATCATTCTAATTATTGCGGAAAATGATAAACAACATCATTCCTCAAATGTCTTTTTTGTACATGCCCAGTTTTGTTTACTCACAAGCTCCTCCCATACCTGTCTGCTGTCTAAGATCATCAAGCTCGCACTGCTACTGAGAGAAACAGCGAGACTGTTAGGTGCAACTGGAGAAACTTACGTAATCATCAAGGGAGTTGAGCAGACGGCTTGTTCCCATAGCAACAACCAGTCACGCAGCTCAGAACTGCGAGGTGGGCGCATGGGTTAGTCTGGCAGTAGCCTGCAGCAACTGTATTCCTAGGAATTAGATCTTTATACTGCAATGCAGGTGATTTAAAGTGCACATTTTTACCTGACTGCCAGGGAAGTACCTGCTAATGAATACAAGTGCTCAGCCACAACAGTGGGATCTCAATCACAGGATTATGCAATGCAAGGCATGAGAAACACTTTGTTTGTCTATATCAGAGAGTAAATACCTGAAGGCTGTACATAGCCTTTCGAAGAAATGCTCTATCACTGCTCAAAATGACAACAATCCCCAAAACACATGAGACTTGACAGCTTTTGAAAGTCTTAAATATCGTTACTGCAGAGTTCTCCAAATTGCAACAAAAATGTCTGAAAGTCATTTGGTATTTAGAGACTGCAATTGCATTTTACACTGTAATAACCTGAGTACAGTCTGCCAGTACAGTTTGCATTATACCATAAAACATGTTCCAGTCTAATAAGAAGGGAAAACAATGGACTGTTTTGGAGCCCTAGTAAGACGTTTCCTCCCAAAGAGCAATGGCTTCTTTTAAATCACTGTCACTGTATATCGGATATCTTTGATCTCATCCAGGATCCTATGACCTTTCAAGATCTTCTTTCCCCAGTAACTTCTAACCGCAAAACAAGGGAAACCCAGGGATGCACTATATTCTAAGTTACATGCATTCCTGCAAACACATTCACACAGAAACCACACCATTAAACCAGTCATTTCAGATACTATTCTGCACAGCACACTACAACCCTGGTGTTTAAAGAAAACAATGTGTGCCTGGAAGTAGAATCAGTAGTTTAGTGGATGGGTTTTGGCAATTCTGTCAGTTAAAGATCACTGCCACACACACACACAGATTAGGTATCTACTGTTGTGGGGACTCATTTTTATGGCCATATCCCTAATCCCAGCTATGACACCTGTAACCCCTAACCCAGCCCTAAGCTTAACCATAAGCAAGCTAAACAAAATATACAAGTTTTGCCATTTTTAGTTTTTTGACTGTATTCAGAGATTTTTATAAGATTTGGTTCCCACAATGAAATATATACATGACCGACAACACACACACACACACACACACACACATGGATTAAAGAGCAATCTGTGGATTGAGCTGCAACTGCCATCTGGTGTGAGTGAGTGCATGTGGAGGATGCTAGGGCCGTACATACTGTCCCCAGTAGACAGATGCCTCCTCAGTGAGCCTGCACATTCCTTCTGTTCACTCTGAAAGCTAGAGCACTCAGCTCCTTAGCGTGCTGATTTCTCACTGGGGAGCACACATGTCCAGTTATCTCAAGATAACTGGTATGCAAGTCAGGCCATCAACATTCGGTTTCCTCTTTTGTGGACAATACATGTGTTTTGTGGATAATCCACGCATGGCGTAATAAATAATTACTCATTTTCAAAGATACTGGAAGCCAATCCTAGGAAATTAGTATTGGGGTAATGTGATTCCCTCCTTCTGCATCCGATAGGCACGATTGCAGCTGAACCTTGTACCAAAAACAGGATAAAGTTAGATGAAGAATATAAGTATATAAATAATTACGATAATCTGTCCCGGAGCATGAAGGCGTATATTGTCTTGAAAATGGTTTGCACTGAACTGTCCTGTTGACATTTTTGACATCATCTCTGTCACAACCTTCTCAGTATTTAGCAGAAGCTGAGGTATGTAGTCCTTAACATATTTGTGAGAGTCCATCTGAGCAGCTGGCTTATTCAGTCAACTAGGTTTTAACAGGCCGTATAAGTGGTTCTCCTCATTATGGAAACAAAAGTCAATAGGATGAAGCAAAAGAGGTGGAAGAGGTGTTGATGTGGCCATGGGCATAAATTACAGGGGGGGATGGCGGGGCTATAACCCACCCAATAAATCAAAAGCAAATACAATCCCCCCAATTATCATGTTTCCTCCTAAATGGATGGAGACCACAACCCCCCCACCACCAGTGTTCAAATCAAAGTTATGCCCTTGGGTGTGGCCAATAGGGGAATCCATCTTGTGGTCGTGTGATCAGTCTGTATTCAGAAGTGCAGTGACAGATGTACTGTGCTGTAAAAATGGTGCCGTCCTTTGGATGAGATGTTAAACCCAGGTCCTGACTCTCTGAGGTCATACAAGACCCCTGGGAATCTTTTGAAAGAGTAGGGGATAGTACCTTAATGTCATGGCTAAAAATTGTCCACTGTGGCCCTTTCAAATCTGGCCTCCTAAACATCTCCTACATCTAAATGATGAATTCTCTCCTGCCCCTTCACCACCTCAGTGTGTACTGTGTGTTGAGCGTACCGGCCCAGAATGGCTGCCGTCACATCACCCAGGTCCATGTTACGCAGTGGCGATGGTAGAAGTGGCTTCCCCATTGGTTCGGTAAAACATTTTGGGAGTCTTGAAAATCGCTATATAAATGTAACATTAATCAATCAATTCATTCATTCATTCATTCATATATTTCAGAGTAACAGTCCCAAAAATGACTGATGTGGGCCTCTACGGCTGGTAATCATTGAAGAGGATGCTGAAGAAGAGAAATTGAGGGTCATTTGTCAAAACACAGTATGCCAACTTGTGTGGTACCAGGAATACATACCCACACCAAGTCAGAAGTACTATTCACAAGCACTGTCCATTTTCCAGATTCAGAGTCATTTGTCACATTAAGAAGACATTAGCCAGAAGACCCGACAGAACTTTCAAACAGGTTATCGATCATCATAAATGATGACGGCTGTTTGGCAGCCACTTACACGCCTTAGATAGAAATGGCATCTTTGAAATCTTTGAAGTCTATAATAATTTCAGACAGTGGGATCTAAATTTAGTTGCACTGGGTGGGGCATTGTTAAAATGTATTGGAACAGTGCCGACAGCTTAGAAATGGATAATTAAGGCAGTGTTAATACAAACTGTACCCTGAACCTTCCTAAAGCGGTAACCAGGGCAAACCGAGGAATTCATGTTAAATTTTCCACTTGCGACCCAAAGCTACAGTTAACACAATCAATGGAATGCCAAGATTTAGGCTAACAGGACGACAGCTACAGAAGGAGCTTCAGGCTAGTCAATAGTTAAATGATTCAGTCATGCACTGTCAGTGGATTGTTCCGTCCTGGGGCTCAGCATCTACGATATGCAGCGTCTACCACACAAAATAAACAGTGCTGCTATCGCCAGTGTAAATCCACTGTAAACACAAATGTTCTGAGCATAATCTCTCAGGTGGTGCCTTTCTAAATATTGATTGTGTGTTTTGAGCTGTTTTTGGTATTGCAATGGTGCTAATCGGGGAAAGGTGCAAAATCCACAGTTTTATTTGGACTGGCTTATATGCCGGGGAAAGCTGGAGGAATGCTGAGTATCACATGGGTGTAAAATGCGGAACAATCATTGCATGCTGGTATGCAGGCTAAGCGTGCATGCGAATTTGGTGTGTCTGTGAATTGGGGGAGCGGGTGAGGTAGATGACTTTACAGTCTTCAGTTGTACATGGAAGACCGGACGATTTGAGAGACCCTTGAGAGAATGGCTCCACTTTCCAGCTGCTGAAGCATGGGGACCTGACATCAGCGCATTGACAATAATGAACAGCACAGAGTCCATGTTAGAAAGATGTAGTGCTGACCTTATGACATTCATTAAATATGCATGAAGACTCCAAGCGATGTGTAACATTAGCCTTAGGGTGCAGGAAAAGAAGAGGCCATGGAGGTAGCTGACAAAGAGTGCTGCAATGCAATGGTGACAAACTAAATTATGGGCTGTTAAGACAATGGATTTCATTTACAGTTTAATTTGCAGATACTTGGACTGGCTGTGAAAT
>JAAGVU020000002.1:23150149-23174321 GCA_011763525.2 Mormyrus iriodes
GATTTTATTACTGCACTTGTGTTTTAGGTTAGTTTCATGGAGAAACATGGATAATAGAAAGGTAAGACAAGCAAATAATTAGCATAGTCATATATAAAGAAAGATTTTTTTCTAAATGACAGATTCCCCTTTACAAAGGTGCTTCAAAGTCCCTTAAAATGCAAGGCTTGAATTTCTCCTAAAATGTTATAAAAAGCCGCACATTTCTTCTTCACATTTAAGATAAAAGGACAGTAATTCTTCAGTAATTAGAAACCACAGATGGACAATAATAATGGGATCCACTCTTATCTTCACAAGCAATCCTAATTATCTTGTTTGTGTTCTATTTTTGGGTCAAATGACAGTGTGCCACAGAATGAGGATTTTTCCCTTCTCTCCTTAACATGTTAAATCTTGTAAGGAATATTTCTACACCGCCTAGAAAGCACAACCAGCCCAACCCAAAGCATTTTACCTGCATAAATAAATAAATGATGTGCCGTCACCAGTACACATGGCCATGGAACTATATAGCTGACAGAAGCTAATGCATATTAACTAGTCAGAATGCTGTCTGCAATTGTACAGACAGGCAGTTTTCAGGATGCGATACCATCTTGACACACAAGGCACAACTTAAATTTCCCATCTGGCCCAGGTACCTACTGAGGATACCATTTTAAACACAGAAAGGTCATAAATTGCCCTCCAGCAAACGTCGGGGTGTTGCATGCATGAGGTTCCTGGAAGTAACACAGGGCAAGAGAAGTCAGAATGGTCTAGCCTGTTAGATTAAATAAGTGTTTTGGAAGGCAGTCATTTCAAGGTCATGGTGCAGGAAAGAGTCAAGCAGGACCAGAACATTAGTGACACATGCATGTTTATAGAACAGTCTGTCCCCAACTTACGACCAGGGCTTGGTATTGTTTTGGTTTCCAAATCTGGATCTAATTCTGCTTATCGATTCTCAGTTCATTTTCTAGTGCAGTAAAAAAATGGTCACCATGTTTCAATAATAGGGGTGGCATGGTGATGCAGTGAGGGCACCACGAAGCCACACACCACTGGGACCAGGGTTCAAGTTTCTGCCATGTGTGGAGTTCATATGTTCTTGCCATGTCAAAGCGGGGTTTCCTCTGGGTACTCTGGTATTTCCCCCCACAGTCCAAAAACAAGCTGAGGTTGATTGAAGTTATCAAATTGTCTGTAGGTGTGAGAGTTACCTTACAATGGGTTGATGCCCCATCCTGAGTTGTTCCCTGCCTTGCGCTCATATCCTCTGGGATAAGTTCTAGACCCTCTGTAACCCTAAATAGGACAAGTGGTTACAGAAAATGGATGGATGTTTCAATATAAGAAAATCCGCCTTTATTCAACTTCAGCTTAAAATGTTACTTGAAGAGGTTTTGTCATTTCCGAATTTTATTAAAACAAAAACAGAGTGCTTCAAGATAAAATAAATAAGGTTAATAACCACACTCCGAATCTTGGCTGTAAGTTCGTCACTGATGTCACTGAGTAGACACTTTGTGCCCCACGATTAAGTGTGCGGGCAAAGCAGCCTAGTTTTAAGAACTGTAGTCGTTTATATTGCCACATCTACATTAGCAGCATTATTTTCACTGAGGGCATATATTCCATTGAAGATGCCAAATTCCTGCAGAATATTACAAATTTCTTCAGCCACAAGTTCCTGCTTGTGCTTTAAGATCCGCTCTTGTTTTAAGTATTTTCTATCTCATTTTGTCCTCATTGATGTAATGTGCTGTCATTGTGATATAATGAGCTTGGGAAATGCTAGTCCAGCTGTTTCTGGTTAAGGCTACTTCTTTAACCCCTACATTGTTGATCGAAAATGTGCATGTAGGACTCAATAAGTGGAACCGTAATTCAAAAGTCTTAATGAATTCCTGGTTCTGGGAAATTTAGAACTGGATCTAATTTGGAATTGGTTCTTAATACCCGACCCTATGTATGACTGGGTTCCGTTGCAACAGAGAGGTCATACATCAAAATGGACCTATGTCAGAACAGAATAGTCACACTGACTTTTGTCAGGGGCATGAGAATGAGATGCATGTGAGGCTGGGATGGTTGCGTCGCTATATAGTACGATACTTACCTGTAGCAACTATCACACGACCTACAATATGCACAAATGATACATTTACTTAATTATTAAAAAAAAAAGCTTGGGTTGTATGTGCAAATTGTCGTAAGTTGCATAGGTCGAAAGTCGGGGACAGTGGTTATCAGTACACAATATGCATGAATAAATTCTACATTTATTACATAATGTCACTGTATAAAAAGCATGCTTCTTCTGCTGGAACCCACGAGTCATTTATGTGGAATTCTGTCATTAAAAATACTTCACAAAGAAGTCATTTTGCCAGTGAAATAGCCCATAATTGCTGTATGTTTGTGCATAGCAGCTGATTTCCAGCATGTCAGTAATGCAAATAGCTTCTGACAACACAGCCTAGCAGGCAATGTAAAAAAAGGAACTTTCAGATTACAGGATCATTGTAGATGTCATGGGCCAATTCGAAAGCTACTGGTTGGCTAAGGGGAATCCCAGAGCGCATTTCCTGCTTTTGTAAATTGCTGACTTAAAAGAAATCATCACTCACTCAATCAGTCACGTGCTTTGCATTTTGAAACCAGCTGTTGCAGCATTGTATTCTGTTACTGACTTTAATCCCAGCACTGAGCATTTTTCTGGAAACCATTGGGAGAGGGTTTTTAAAACTGAAACAAAAGCATAAAAAAATGATTACACAAAATAACTGCAATCTAATTGTGTTCCTTTATTGATATAAGCAGAGCAAAGGCATTGAGCCACATTCAAATATTATGTTGTTTCTGTGAATACAAGTGCTTATATAATTACTATTTTAATTTCTTTGAAAACTGGCAAATCATCCATTACATGATAAGGAATCTGAGTTTAGGTCTGTACACAATGGCTCTCCTTGTTTAATTTACAACAGCACTAGAAATGCTGAGAACAATGAAACTCTTGATCGTGACCTTTGAGTGCAATCTCACAGCAAAATACTGCCAATTACTGAATAATAAACACTTCTTATTGGCACCATTAAAAATATGCCTCCGGTAAACTGGAAAATGTTAGCGCAATCCCCGAACTGGACCGTCACTTCCCGAAAAAACCCTTTTGACTAACCATCAATTGCGGGAAGGAGGCAATCAATCTACCGTATTCTCACTGTACATGTAGATGCACATGTCTGCAACCAGTCTTATATTGCTCTATACGTGTATAAAGTCACCACACAAACAGAAGAAAAATGTTTACATGACAAACAAATACATTCATTGATCTTCCAGCCCACCTATCCACTACAGTGTCTCAGCATAAAAGATTAGGAATATTTTGTTTTATATAAATACATTTTATTTATTTACCTGTATCTAACCATCGAGATCGTTGTAGATCAAGACCTCTTTTACAAAAAGACCCTGGCCAAAATGACAGCATGACAGCAGACACAAAATTATAAATACATACAACAAGAAAATACAAGTGTTGCATAGTGCTATGTTTTGAAAACTTTTTATTTTATGAATCTAGGTTAAAACTATCCACACTCCACTCCACACTGCAGTCAAATTATATATAAATGAGACAAATTCTTTTTCATCTAGTAATATTGCATTTACCATGTTTTTATTTAAATGACCATCTCATCCATTCATGCTTACATCTTTTATTAATGGCATATTCACCACCAGGTTCCTGTGAGCCTGAAGCCTATTCAGGAAAGCACCTGGCAGAAGACTGGGGACACCCTGGATGGAATGCCATGCCTTCACACGGCACATGCACGCACGCATAGATGTAATCCTACACTATGGCCAACTATGAGATAACAGGAAACATGATAGCTCAGCATTAAAAAGTCACTAGCAGAACGTAAGCAGTTGGCAACTGAAATATTTCCAAAGTGGGGAAAACTGGGCAGTAGAAATGCAAAGCAAAGCAAATGTGAACAAACAGCACAGGCTTCTATGACATTGCTTCGCAACCCGGTCCTTGGGGACCCCAGACAGTCTATGTTTTTGCCTTCCCAGCTGCGGGTAGGGTGCAAAAATGTGGACTGTCTGGCAGAGAGCTGGGACAGAGTAAAAACATGGACTATTTGGGCGTCCCGGGGACCAGGCTGGGAAATCTGTCCTATGAAACCTTGTTGTTTATTCCGGTCCTTTGCCAGTGGTGAGTGGGTGTGGAATGAGTTACCACCCTTCCCCCCTCCCAGTCCCATTTAAAGGTTTGCACTGTTCCACGTCAGTTGGTATACTAACTCATACTCCAGCACCTTAAACACTAATTTAGCTGCCACACCTCCTTCATGGGCCGGAAAATTCCATATATGGAGATTTCCCAGTTGAGCAGCATGAGACATGACATTGGGCTTGATTTTAGTGCAGTACCGGTCTCATTTACACTCACATATTACACTTATTCAGTATTTTAAAGTATTAAAAGGTGATGGGATATATCAGCAATTTGATTAAAATAAAAAATAATTTTAAAAAATTAATTATTCCTGTCAGCTGCGGTAATACTGAAAGAAAAGCTTCTCAGATTCATTCATCATGCTATACAATCTATGGGAGTTAAAAAAACATATCAAGGTTATTTAAAGATGATTATACATTTTGTTGGAGTAGATGGTGAATTGGTCCTTTCAACTTCCAGTGGCAGTCAGACTGGAATTCAAATGTCAATGTCTTTTACCCAGTCAAAATCTATTTGAGGTAAAGAAAAAATAGTGCTACCTTTGTTTTCCTCCAGGAACCCCTCTAGAAAAAAATTTATGTTTTCTGCTTACACTTCTTGAGCTAAAATGAGATATTTCTTTCAAAGCATTTTTTTTCTTATTTTATTTGGGTTGGAAGGTTGAGCTGGGGGAGTGGAAATTGCCTTCATGGCTGTGTACCTTCTCACAAACAACTTCCTGCTTTAATCCACTCCCATGCAACTAAGA
Source organism: Mormyrus iriodes (assembly GCA_011763525.2). NCBI lineage: Eukaryota > Metazoa > Chordata > Actinopteri > Osteoglossiformes > Mormyridae > Mormyrus > Mormyrus iriodes. The sequence continues at coordinate 23,155,144 of JAAGVU020000002.1, forward strand.
CGTCATGTCGAGCGATGCAACACCCACCTAGCAGATGTAGGTGAAGCCCAACTACTGAAGTAAGAGTTTTTCCATGGCAACACTGTGCTAAAAATGACCACTTACACGGTGCAAACTGCACAACCCATCCAGAATGAGTTCTGCATGATGTAATTCTGTGGCAAGGTTTGTGTTGTATGTTTATTTCAAATATGTTGTTTACAACAGTGACGGTGAATGGTCTAATTATACCAGGGGTTAATAATAGAACATTTCTCCCTGCTGTTTTCCAGTCCAAGGTGACTCACTGATTCCAGAAAACAATAGGATTTGTACCAGGATGCTGATGGCTTAGGAGTAGAGGAAGACAAACTGTGCTAAAATAAGTACTCTCGCATGTGCTGCATTCTTTATGCAAATAATCTTCAGCTGGAAGCCATTTTGCATTTGTCCAATCAAGTTGACGCAAACTTCCACTCAAAACATTTTTTAAATATATGATTTCTGTAGCCTTTCCACTACACTAGACAGTTAATTCTATTTACCACACAGTTAAAAAGCCTTATAAATAACAACTACCTGCTAATGAGTCTAGCAGCCCCCTGAGATGTTGGATAGGCTCCATGCTGAAGGTCAGCACGATCAGCTGCTAGCCTGTTTGTGTGCATCTATTAAAGTCATCCACGTTCCACCATTGCAGAAGGTCAACACATTTATTTTGCTTTATTTGTTTACTCGTCTACTAGTCAACTTCTTCATTACTTTGCTTGTGCCAGTCTGCCCACTTAACTAAAAGCCACATTGGAAATCAAGCAAATTGTTAAAATTTTTTTGCACACTATACTTATATGTCTGTGCGTGCATCAAGATGATGAATTTTTAGGAGACTTATATCACACTGGTGAAGCAATGCCTTACTGTTTTACCCTTGACCTAAGTGTCCGTATCTGTTGGGTGAAACACAACTTTGGATAAAGGTTTGGATAAAAAAACAATGCAATATAGTTTATACACAAAACGTAAGCCTCGTTGCTTCTTAAGTCTTATATTTTTCATTAGAAATGGTGTAGTCTGACCACCTGGCATACCAGTAGGCCAATGGGTATGTGTGCTGGAAATAGTAATTGTGGGAGATGCCCCCCATCGCTGAAATGTATCACTCGGCAAAAGTTATGACAGGGAATCCCCTCTGTTCCACAAAATTTATCCTAGGGGATGCCTTCCCCTGCTCCCCCTTCCCCTGTGTAGAACCCTGAAGTCCAGGGCCGATTTTAATCCTAGTCCAGCCCTGGGTGTAGACGGTTTTCATAGCAATATTTGAATAACAAATAAACATTAAGCCTACAGTTTTAACTCCAGGTATACTCATTGTCTTAGTGATAGTGCTGATAAAGAGCAATGTAGATTGTAACTTCAGTCTTTTAGACATCGCATGCATATTTGTAGGTCTGCCCAGTGCAATTGAAGCTCCACTCTGTAGCCGCTCTCTGTAAGGACACATTGCTTTCACAATTATTCATGCTTTCTCCTGTCTCTCCCAGTCTGGATGCACCTGGCCCTATGTGTGTGTTGCTTCCAGTAAGAAGCGGTTTTGGGCGGTTTGATCAGAAAAGAGCTTGTTTTTGTGCATACTCGGTACCCTGCCGGAATGTCAGTAGGGCTAGGTTAAAGGTTAACAATATAACGAACTGGGTCTAACAAGTAAAAAGCCTTATCTTTATTTTACAAGCTGCCATTCTTTGGGAATAAGTGAAAAACCACACATTTTCAACTCACTGAAAATAATATCTGATTAAAGTCCTAGGGCATGCACATTATGAGTTGTAGGAAATGGCTTTTTGCCAAAAAAAAGATACTGATTCTGTCTGTATTATTGTTTGGGGTGCAAACATAAACACTAACAACAAGTAAACAACAAGTAATATATCCCCTTGCATGAAAAGAAGTTCAACGTCTTGGGTTTGAATACATCCAAGCTTCTTCCAGTAGACAGCAACCTGTAGTAAGCTGTGGTTTTTGCTCCAAGGAATAAAAGCCTTATACATACTTATATTTGTGTTGTTTTTTCATAGCAAGATAAGTGTTGTTTTACCACAATCTTTTACGGGTTAAGAGATTATGGAAGATAGATGGGTGAATATATTTTGTGTACTTTCATGCAACAAAAACATGATCCTTATCATTAATTTTAAAGTCCTAGGGCATGTACATGTTTGGTGATCATACTGTGGAGTGCTTGAGCTGTCATTTGTCAGTATAGTTATTTCATGGTTTGTCAGCTCAGTGGTTAGGACATCAGCTGAAATAATGCGTTATCAGATCCTATGCTGATTATACACCAGAACATGTTTATATGAAAACAACACAGCCTCTAAACTTAAAACCCTATGCTAGTATCAGTCTACATTTACACTTCCCCATTGAAAGTTTTACTAGTTGCTATAATTCTGTCAAGAGAGTAATAGTAGCTGATAATAATGGATGTGTAGTGTATCAAAAATATGTTTCAATAAAGAGAGCGACTATAAGCTTGAGTCGGGGGGGGGGGGGTCACAATACACAATACGATGTTCTTTTTACTTGGGGGTGAATTATGCAGAGTTAAATATTTGGGTGTACATGTCTCTCCCATCCTACCCAGTTCTTATACCCACATTGCACCCCTCCACTGGATCTGCAGTTCCAGAAGAGGGATCCTTTTTAGCCTATCTAAGCAATCATTCCCGCGTTCAAATCCCCCTCTGCCTGACAATTTTCAGCAGGAACAAAATGACATGACAACTCACCCCAGCCCTATTCGTTCACACTCAGCACTGGGTAACCGCTGTTTTGGTACAAAAGGGCAGTCTGGAGTCCTAAAGGTTCCTGTTTCAGATGACAACATGGCACTAGCAAACACCCCCCCTGGCACGCCACAGTTGCCATTGCATAGGAGTCCTTGCCTGCCCTCATTAAAAGCTGTCCACAGACTGAGAGTGGGAAGTACAGTGTCTGGGATAACAAAGCCTGAGGCCACACTGGGAAAACAGACTTAACAGGTTCCTGGGGGACACTTAAAGGAAAACAGAAGGGGCGATTCCCAGTTTTAGTGAGGCTGCCCGAATGGCTCTGGTTTCTAAGAGACGCTGTGAGTACAGCAGCGCAGGAACAAGGCCAACGCGACAGAGAATTTCCCTCTGATCAGCGACTGCGGTTAAGAAATGTTCTCTCTTTCTGAGTGGTGATTGTGTCTCCATAGCAACGGGTGTGTGTCTATGTCAACAGTGAGAGCTCAGTACAGACCATAAATAAAAGCACGCAAGTCGTTAGTGTGCTCACCAGTCTGCCCTGCCCCCCGTCTGTCTTGCCCTTTGTGTCTGGCCGAAATGACTCTTAGTACCAGTCTGAGTACATATTAGTTTACATAAATAATTCTGTATTAATTTCCATAGATTTCACCCCATCCCAGGTCTATGGCTTTTGAATATTAATATGATCAAATATATAATAGTTTGCATTAACATCATTCAATTTGTTTTTCAAACTTTAGAAGCATTTATTTGCACTTCATGAGGGTTTAGATCTTCTGCATAACTTCATTAAGCATGCTTTTGATCATTTGAATAGATTTATAATACATTAAGCTGAGGGTAAAATCTGGATTTGTTTTTGTAGTTAGCGTGTTTTCACTTCTTTGTTGAGGTCCCTGCGAGATAGCTGCTGCCGCTTCCTAAGCTGTGCGGCTTCAGCCATGGAGTACAGCATGTTCTTTCTCTCTTCTCTCTGTGGCTTCCGTTTCTTTAGCCACACCTGCAGATTGTGGCCTCTTGGGTGCCGTCATCATACGCTGACATCCCTGGTCCAATCAGCTTGGACTCAGCTTACATAGGAGGCCCGAAAAGGCAAACGCACAGCCCACGCATTTACGTTTGCACCCTAGAGTGAGCTCATCACATCAGCCGTTGCCATATTAAGTGCATGAGTCAGACCTGCACCTAAACAAGTTTCTATATTTCTAAATATTTCTAACTAGCGACTTCTACTTCATTATCCAATATTATTTTTTGGATGGGAACTGTTGATAGAGGCTGTGGTCTACATTTGGGCTACAAGTAGCAAGGGAAGTTCTATATTGGTAACAGTTGTTTCAACCATTTTAACTTGATGAGTCACAAATAAGTCTTCCCTCCTACTAGAAAAAATCTCATTTTAGAACACCAACCTACCTGAGTATAATGTAGTGTGCAGCACTTATAGGATAGAGTGAGTAAGCGCACCAGCCCCTCTTCCCATCATACTGTGCAGCCAATTGCCCATGTAAAAATGCTCCCACCATGAGCTGGACTGAAATCATACTGAAAGGAGTGAGACACTCAATCTGTTAGAAAGCTACGGTACAGGACAGAGGTGTGAAATCTCTGTTCTCTTTTACATTAAAACACATTAAAAGTCCTTCTGCACACCATGCCTGTCTCTCAATTTATTTTACCACCCGAAGGAAATCTCAGGGATGAAGAAAGGCCAGCATGAAGAAGAAGCTAGCAGAAGTGTGGCCAGTAGCATGTAAAGGTGGAGTTCAAACTAGGAAGAGACTAGAAGGATTTAACTTAGCAGGGCAGTTACTGCAACAACTGGAGAAGACCAAGCCAGTAGTCCAGTGCCTGTGGTTGGAAAAAAATATGGTTTTACACCTGGCCTTAGCCTTGAAGGGAAGTGCAATCCTAGCCCTTCCTGAAGTGTGACCAGAAGACTGCTGCCAACTGCTGGCCAGGTGGCAAGCTCTCAAGCTGTTGTTTGGGCTGCACTGTGTCTGACAGCTGTGCCAGCTCCTGGTGAACAGATGATGGGAGAAAGAAAGAAAGTTGAAGCCTTGCCCATTGACCTACACACCCTTATTCATCAGGACTACCCAAATGACCTGGAGTGGGTACAGGACAATCTGCCGCTATAGGCCTTCTTGGGGGCCCTTTCCTCAGAGACTCTAAAGCACCATTTCTACAACACAGATTGACAGTGCTATCAGAGAGCCAGGTGGTCGAGGATAAGAACTGAGAGATGGCAGCATTACGAATCACACAGCTGTTGGAAAGCCCATCACTCACTTCTGCTGTCTTGGTACAGACAGTAGAAGGATGGTAACTGTCAATTCTTTGCAGATTATTGTCACTTATAGGCTAGCACTCAAGCAGACTCATACGCCTTTCTGTGGATCAACAATGCCCTCGATTCCCTGGCTGGCTCCAGCTGGTTTTGCTTGCTGGATCTCTGCAGCAGGTACTGGAAGGTGGCACTGACACCTGACTTGAAGAAGAAGATAGCGGTCACCTTAGCTTTGAGGTTGTAGGAGTTCACTGTGATACCCATTGGATTGTGTAATGTCCCATCAACATTTGAGCGCTTTATGAAACAGGTTCTGCCAGTGTATTATCCATCTAGATGCTAGTGCATCCTCTGGGATTTGATCAGATGCTGGAGGACTGGCAGAAAGTTTTTATAGCAATACTGCAGGCCAGCCCTCATGCTGACCCACTCCAAGTGCTATCTGGTCCAGTGACTCTGAAACAATGAATGTATTGGGGACATGCCATTGATGACAGCGGTGTGATGCATACCAGGTGAAGGAGGCTACGGTTCAGGACTGGCTAACCCTTCAGTCAGCCAATGAGTCGAGGAGCCTCCTGGGATGAGCTTTTTATTAATAGTGGTTTCTCCAAGATTTCCTGACATCGCCGGTCCCTGCATCAGCCGACCACCAAAGAGACTGGGTGCTTTTGATTAATAGACTTTCATTTTGCCTGAAGGCTGCATTTACCTCCATTTCTGTTGGACACTGATGCCAGCAACACTGGGATTAGAGCACTATTCTCCCAAGTACAAGGAGGAGTGGCGTGACTGGATACATTCTTCAGTCATCAGCTGGAAAAAGCTGAGAGGAACTACTGAGTCATCTGCAGAGACCTCCTGGTGGTAGCATGGTTGATTGTCTATGTAAGAATGATCCCACCATGAACAGGACTGATGTTGCTTAAGGGTATGAAAGGCACAGATTATGAAGGAGCCAGGTTGAAATGCAGTGGCCTGAAATTTCATTTGAAGAAAAAATTTATAAAACTCACTCAGTCCACGGGATATGTTTTAGAGGAAGTATCTGACAACTTAGTGAGCTTTGGAAATTTACCAAAAGTTGTGTTACATGAAATGGTGTTTTAGTGTGCCTAGAGATGGGTTAGTACTCTATCTTGGATTGTTCCCTGCCTTGCATCCGTAACCTCTGGGATAGACTCTGGACCCCCTGAATGACAAGTGGTTACAGAAAACAGATGGATTATATGAGTTTTGGTTCCTAGTACTGTACCATGTGATGAGGAAGCCTGATTTTATGTCACTGGCGGTCTCATCTCAAAAACAACAACAGTAACAACAACGAGTTTTAGAAATGCGATTTTCAATTGGCTTTTTAAAGACATTTAAAGTACAGTTTCTCCCTCCACACACCATGCCTCCATATATTTTTCTGCCTGTCTGTTCTACCCACCTGTGATGCAACAATAGTATCATGCACTATTATTGTTCAATTACACATCTTCTGTCACTTAAAATGATTACGTCTGTACAATAACATGATCTTTGATATTAACCTGATCTGCTACTTTTTTTTTACAGAATACTTAGTCATTTAATTAGGCATTTTAGTGATGATCAAATGTCATTATTTCAAGCTTTCATTGAGTCGGGTTTTATGCTTTCTCTTTGTGTGACAAAGGCACATTTGCACAGGCAAACTTATTATGCTTTATCCTTATAAGTTTCCTGTGAAAGGCCTTCCTTACTTCAGTGGAAAAACCACATCATTTGTTTACATTCTGGTAGTAACAATGAATTTTGCAGGACGGCTCAGGCTCAGCCTTGCTCTTTCCCAAACTGTCTTAGAGCCCCACCTGCCCTACCCACTTCTAGAACATACAGCCAGTATAAAAGAGGCATTGCTTTGCCAAACCTTGTGAAAATAAAGCCTAAAGACAGCCTCATCTTATTCCATGTTAAGCACAATATAAACATTGTATAAGAATAATGTAATCCAAGAATTATCTGATTATTCCGTGATAGATCCATAAAAAAGGCTTATTTGGTCAGTGCGTGGCCAAGCAGATTAGAACGTTTTGTTAATGATTGAAAGTTCACCCTTGGGCCCTTGTACGAGTCCCTTGTTCACCAGGGACTGAATGACATTGCTTTCTCAAGAATATGTATCGCTTTGGGTTAAAGTGCCTCTACACTGGCTGTATGCTATATTTTTGAGAAAAGCCCACAATATGGTTGTGAAGTACCAGGGAAAGGATCCTGTAGCAAATTACTGTGCATCTGGGCACACCGTCTGTGAGAGGTGGTACTAAATCAGTCGCAGAGAAATGGAAGAGCGAGGGTGTCTGTAGTCTGTGTTTCCGCTCCAGTATTTGTGGAAAGGCGGAGGTCAGCTGTGGTTTCTGTAGCACAGGGGATAGCATGATGTGCATGGCATGCTAATTGGGTAGGCTGAAAATAGAGGTCATAGGATCTGGGACTAGATGAACCTCACCAATCATGAGATCACAATTATATTCTCCATGGGTACCCTGGGAACAACTAAAGTCACAATGCATGTGAGTATGAGCTTACAAGATCAGCATAACAGACACTGTGGAATAAATGGGGATTTTGGAAAAAAGACGGGGCGGGGGGATGTATTTGTGCTGGGAGGGTGATTCAGGTAATTTTTATTTTCCCTGTTTATATACACATCTTTCTTTTTCCCTACTTTAAGGGAGAAGGTGAAGGTTGGCTGTCTTTTTCCAGTGTGCTACAGGCTGCCTGTCTTCAAATTTCTTACTCAACCTTCAACAGAATCTTTTTGTTCATCTGCAGTCATTCTTTCACTTTCTTTGGTTTTTGGGCATGTAGTCCCCTCCATGCCCACAAAAAAGACAAAAGTCAATAATAATGTCTGCACCCGCTTTCTCAAATTCCCCAGTTCTGTTCTTAAGCTGAGCTGGCTTATCTACATTAGCCACTATTGGGAAACATTCTGTGAATTTTAATACTTCAGTAAAATAAGCAAAAGGCAGCGTGGTTTGGCAAGGCATATGACAATGTACTAATAAGGACTTTGGAACATTTCAAAGAACATTTAAGATGCTGACAAAGTAAAATAGCCAAGTGAGAATATTGTTACGTAGATCTTAGCCTTAGCTACAGACAGTTTAAAAATATTCAGTCTGTCCCTGTATTATAATTTTTTTGCATTATTTTGCTCTTAAGTCATTGAGGACACTGACTGGATCTAAATCCATTTGTTCAATTAAAAAAAGAAACACAATTGCACACCTGTAATAATAAAGAAAAGCTGTATTTATACACTAATCCTTAGTGGGTGACATTACCTCACCCTTCCGGGCTGTGGGATCGAATCCTGCCTCTGCTCCACGAGTGGAGTTTCCATGCTATCTTTGTGTAATGAAGGATTCTTCCCATTGTCCAAAGACATGCAGCTAGGCTAACTGGCGTCTCTATATCGCACTCAATGAAGGATTGTGTGCCCTGTCTGGCACACTGCCCAAGGTGTACCCCTGCCTTTTGTTCTGTGCTCCCTGTGGCACCACCCCCTACCCCAGACACAGAAGGAATATGTGTGTCACTTTACGGTGGAATATAATATAACATAATTCCTCTAATTATCATATTGCCTGGTCTCTCGCACATATAAGTTTATCATGCATTAGCCTACCAGTCGCATGGCATATTACATTTTAATTAATGTTTTATTGTAGCAAAAAATTTATAAATAAAAATTAAATTGTAAAAATTAATCACTTGTTCATGGGAGACAAAGGAGGTCCATCTCAGACATGAATCTCTTTTTGCTTAATTTCTTAAACTTTTAGCTACATATCACTCTGTAAGGTATTTTCTCCCACTGTTTGTTAATTCATTTATTTTGAGGTGTCATCGATATCCTCTCACTTCCTTGGCGCTGTCTACTTCTGACGTTAACATTACTCTTATGGAAACTAAGCACTGTTGCATGTTAAGTGCTTTCCTCTGTCAAATGTCTGTCCTCCATTATCCATGATTTATCACCACTGTATTTTAGTATAGCCATTGTGAAATATGTGGCTGACAGCAGACATGGTATCTGTCTGTTGTAATTAAATGCTGTACTTTCATTTGTCAGTTCAACAATAGGCATGGAGGTAGGGAACAGTCTGCCCTATTATCTTCTCAAATTGCTTATCAAGTTTGGAAGTTACGTGGATAAGCAAATGAAATGTGGTTATACCTGAATGGATGCTGCTGTTGGTGTCCCAAAGAATGTTAGTGTTTCTCACAGTTCTTGGAAACATTGAGAGCGGAGTGTAAAGTGACTCTAGGATTTTTTTGTACTTTGTTTTGTCTGTGTAACTTATACAATAACAGAAAGGGTCTTGTTTGAAATTAACTGTAACAAAGTCGGGAATTTGAGTGATTCACAGAAGGTCTTGCATGCCACACACACAATACTCACTTCTGTTGGGGTGGAAAATAGAACCATGTGACACAATAACGACATGCAAAAATGGGGTGGGCAGAAAGAGGGGCCCTAAAGCCAAACAATGAGCAAAAATGTAGAAAGAAGAAATGATGCATTATTTACCATTTGCACAAATTTTGTCCAAATTTTCATCACATGTGATGTTATCACATAATCCGTTGTCACACACAGTGTAACTGCATTATGTGATAAACTCGACAAAATGTTAAAAATTTTTTTTACTACATTATAATTTAATATTGTAACATCACCCTATTATTATTATAATTATCATAATTGTTATTGCCGTTATTATCATCATTCAGTTTGTTACATTCTGTCGAGTTGTTACATAATGTGGCATTATTACATAACATGTTGTTATACACCTGTCTCCAAAATGGAGGAATAAGGCCCAAAAAGGAGGACACCTATGAAAAGTTGTTGTGTGTGTGTTTGTGTGTTTGGGGGGGGGGGGGGGGTTATATCATACATATACTATGGTAACTGAGAATGGTATATCTATCATGATAATTATCTCATTATCTAGAGAGTTTAAAAAAATGATTGCAAGCATGCCCGTCTTCAACTTCTGTAGAATGTGTGTGTGGGTGTTTCACATTTTTTGTGTGACTGAAGGATGGAGACAGTAACACAAGTTGTTGACGGGGAGGTGGGTAGGGGGGAGGGGAAAAGGAGGGCAAGGGGGATAAAAGGAGGACATCAAACAGCAGTCTGGGCGGAGGGCTGGAAAACCAGACTGTTCAGATGAGTGGTCACCCTAGTTGAGAATGTTGCTAAGGATCTGAGTGCAGGGCCAGCCCATATATTTGGAGCATTTCAGGGGGTTAAGGGCTCAAGGGCCCAACAGAGATGTAACTATTCCATCAATGTTCCTGATCACAGTAACAGAGGCCTAACCCATTGTGCCACACAATACCCCCCAACATGTTTGGTCATGGGCAGTGGGGACTTGCAACAGGCACCAGGCTGTGTATGGTTAGACTAGATCTAGCATGATTGAAGAGAAACAGTGCACATAATATACGGTCAGTCATGTACAGACAGGTGGCGTGAGCTTACACGGCCCTTGTTATAGCTCCTCCCTACTTACAGACTTATTTGAAGATCAGTTTAAATGCATCTGTATTAGTTTGGTGCAGTTCTCAGTTTAAGAATATTTGAGGTATGTTGGAATGTCTTCAAGCTTGAAAATTAAATGAATGAAGATTAATATTTGAAGGTCAGAAGACTAAAAAGACAGTTGTGTCAGACTGCTGAGTTGTATGCTTCGCTCAAAAGGGCATAGATCATCAACAAAGGCATTTTTGTGTCCCATTCTTTGGACTGTGGATAAATGTACTCATGGACTGATGTCATTCTGCATAGTGAAATAAGAGATCTCTCACAGAGGCTTGGGATTAAGCAGAACATGCTTATATGAATGTAAAAAAATATGTAAGGTAGATCAGTTAAAGAAAATGCTTGTATATCCACAACATATCTATGTATTTTCAGATGTGTTTATTTTTAGCAGGACTTTCTTAATATTGAAGTTATTGCCAACCAAAGTCACTGGTATTAGATGCCTTAGAAAATCATTTAAACTTCCTCAGGGGATCTTGGGATAAAAAAAAAATCTTCTGTAACTTGTTTATTTGTCAACAGAAAGGTCGGTGGATTTTTGTCGAAAGGCTTGCCAGTCAATCCATGGCTTGATCTGTTTAATTGCAGTCTTGGCTGGAGCGTGGGTGGGAGCAGGGTCATTTTTGGGAAGCTGCAGACATTTAGGCCTGAACGCCATTTACGATAAGCTTGCCTCACATCCAAATGTCCTGAAAGGATCTGCCTTAAAGTAATATTCCCAATGAAAGCCCACATTAATATGACAGGGAGCTTTTCATGCCTCTCAAGAGGCATCACAAAAATCTTGCTGGTACACTTATTATAAATAGCTGTGGTAGATGACAACAAAGAGGTTTGGCAGTACACAATGCTCTGTGTGTCAGTCCTGCTGAACCCTGTGGATGCTGTGTTTCATTACCAAATGCCTTTAATGTTTTAATGCTGACCAACTGATTGGTTTTCTGGCAGCTTCTAAGTCTGACTTGCATTATGTACCCTATTAAGGGAAGGATTATTTGAATCAGACGAGCAAGTTAATTTTCCACCTTAATGCACTTTACATTAGAGTGTAATATGATCAATTATCAAGCCGAATAAATAATAAATATTCTAATACAATCGTCATAGAATAAAAGCGTGAGAAGTTGAAAGCTTACAGGTTGTAAATTTGCTACTTCCAGGCTTATTAAAAGTTTAATAACAGGCTGTAACTGAGCAGGGAAGGTTACAAAGCCTTTCTTTTTACCAAAGTGAACAGCATGTGCAGTATGTCGGTACACTAACTAAATATTAACAGGACATTTATATAAAGTGTGAAATAATGATGATGGATTATTGGGCAGAAAATGGTATGAAGAATCCTAAAGCTTTGGTGCAATTAATCAAAGACCTCTATTCACAGAAAACTGAGCCTACTGCATTCCCGGAAGACAGATATGCCCGTAAAATTTTACATGAACTGTTACTTGTCTATAAGGAGGTCACGATGGATGTGTTCTTTTTTTCTTTTTCTTCCAGTAAGTCAGAATTGAAAATACCCTTATCACTAGGATTAGGTGTTCACAGGCTAGGCTTCCAGGGAAATCATGCTCTACTCCACTGTTTTTGTTTTTGCTTCTGTGAAATTGCAATCATGCAGAGGGCATTTAATTGGAGACAAAGAAAAACCCACCGTGAGTGGTGAAATGCTTTGCAGTTGAACCTGGATGATGTAAGGGAACACGTCACATCGAGATGAGCTAAAATACTTTACACATTGCCTGTACGGTTACGTGTTATTCGTAGCATAATTTCACAACTGAAATACATTCATCAGAACTGAAATGCAGCCTGACAAAAATAGTGAAGTCTTTCCAGCAGGGACATATGTGATTTTTTTGTGTGTATCATGCATTCTTGTTCTTGTGCACAAGTGACTCTATGGGCACTTATGGTGCATTCCATTTGAACTGGGAAGTTCCGTATCAGAAATTTAAATTGGAACACCCTCTGTAGTCGGACTTCCAACTCGGAAAGTCGGAGGAACCTCTACAGCCCTGACCTCAGAATTCAAGGTGGCTGCTCTGTGCATAATCAGTAAAAAGCTGCAGTAATTAACTGTTTATATTGCAATTCTATCCTAACTGTGTTCCATTAAATCGGTCATACATGCAGTACTGTCCAACCTATGTCCGTGGACATGTTGTTACTGTGTTTTTGTACACAAAATACCACGTAATGCACTGTTGTCAACTGGTATTGCGAACAATGACTAACAATGAATCTGGCTAGAACTGGCATTGTTAATGGCTAACCTGGCTAGTTGTACTGGAATGCAGTTAACTCAGGCGTGACGTCAATCTAAGTTAAATGGAATGCAAATTAAGGGGGATTATAACAGGTAAAGCAATGAATCCTCTTACTCTGTTCAAGCTAGAAATATAAAAATAGGAAAAATTGTGCTGGTCTGTTAAACGTAAAAAAATAATAATAAATAACTTCTAAAAAAATTATAGTAACAATATTAGAACTGCTAGATACATTGGTGTATATTGGGATACACAATATTGACACCCTATGTGATTTTTAAAATATTTTTCAATCTAGAAATGTAACAGTTCTAGAAAACAACTGTAATGTTTGCAGTGACCAATGACCCAAAAGAAACATTTTTGGTTAAAGAAAAGAGCATGTTTAATAAGCATCCAATAAGCCTCTGTCTGAACTTGGGTCATTTTACCAATATAGTGTAAGGTGTTGATGCCACTTTGTTTCAGCCACGCATGCATGAATGAGTGATTTGTGAAAGTGTTGTATGTAGTGCGTAGATGGAGTGTTAAGTGTATAATGCCAGTTATACAGGTATCGTACATAAATAGCTAGAAAAAAAAAACAAAAGTATGACCCCTAAACATACAACTGTAAAATACAATGGAGAAGGACTTTGTATAGGACAGTACAACTTGACTGATATATCACCTGTCTGTGGCCTGGTAACGAGAATCATTCTGGAGAAACAACACAGCACAAGTTCAAAATGTAAATATTCCCACCTGTCATTTGCATGTCACCCGAACAAAAACTCAAGGTGTTAAAGGCAGTGTTGAAAGGCCAGGTAGCATTCTTCTATGTAAGCCATGTCTTAACTAAACACAACAAATGATTAATCACTGGTGAGTTGTTTAAAGAAGCAATGATTTGTTACGGCTAGAACTGTGATCAGGCAATGGAAATTAAATTCTGATAAATAAGCTGCTTTCAGCAGTTGAAAGAGTAGCTCAGTTGTTAGTTAAAGAGTCACAATGGTGTATAAAATATAAAATATAAAACGTGTTTTTGCCAACATGGAGTGAATTATACACTGACCTATTTATTTTTCATTTTGAAAAGTGCTCATAAAACCGGTCCAGAAGTGCACCAATTGCTTCCTAGAGCTTTGTTCAACTTTGTTTGACTTGACTACAGATAAGAAAGAATTATCGATAAATTAATGAATCAAGCAGACTGATGTGGTCATGGGTGCCACATAAAGGGGGAAACGTAGGATGATGAGTGACAGGGGCCCTAAAACATCTGGAACATAATTGAATTATTCTGGGTTGGGGGCCCAATATGATATGGTTTCATAGGGCCCACAATCTCTAACAGCACCCCTGGATATGGTTTGCTTCCACTTTTTGTAGGACACTTGCTAGACTAAATATATTTTTCAAATCATGCTGTACATGATGCCGTGGGAAACAGTAGAACTTTTCCATACAAATTAGTACTAATGAAGCACATAAAGTTCAGAGTGATACAAGGTTCCATTTCATTACTCACCTCACCAGTATGCAACTTTTCAAATCATAACGTCAGAAACTGAAAAGCTTACAGACTGATTTTGCTGCAGAATAACAGTCTGGACCCAATTAGCCTTGACCTGCATATGGGAAACAGAATGCTATATTTAGTTCAAAGAAGTATGAAGAAATTACACCCAATGGAAAAAGTAAGCAAATCCATACACATTGAGAAACGAAACAGGAAATACACCTTTCGGCATACTAGGTTCTGTGTTGTCTCTGGTGTTACTCATCAGAGAAGATTATAATAAAGTTATTTCTTAATCGGAAAACATGCAACACAAGACTGAATAGGTTTTACGGAAAATGATTACTGCCTTCTGATCCTAGCTAGATCCTGCTGTTTGAAATATGACATTTCCCGTCTGTGATGTTTTGACGTGCAATACACTTAACACAAAAAACTACTCGGCATAGTTGTGGACGGCCTGGTCTCTCAAATGGGTAGCACTATTGCCTCAAACAACAAGAGCTGAGGATTAAAATCCTGCCTCCGCTTTATGTGTGTGTAGCAGGGTTGGGGCCATTCTGGAATTCGTTCATCAATTCCAGTCCAAATCAAGAAATGGGACTGTGAGATTACTTAGTGACTCTAAATTGCCAGTAGAGTGCAAGTTCATGTGCCCTGTACTGCACTGGCATCCTATCCAGCCTGTACCCCAGCTTTGTGCTCACTGCTTTCCTGGAATATGCTCCTGGCCTGATGTTACCATTGTCAGGATAAGAAATGTAAAGATGGATGGATAGATACCATAAAGTCATCACATTTCTAAGTTTAATCCATAACTATATCTCAGTCTAGCCTCATTTGTCTCACATATGAATGTGCAAATATGTAGTATGGTGTTAAAAAGATAGACATGAGTTCATTTGGTTTCAGGGGTACATTGCTGAAATCACTAAGCAATGTCTTCACATTTTTAGGTGAAACATGAAAATTCATTTTAAAATAACCTTCCACTGATTTTTCATGTGTCTAAACCAAAGCAGTTTCATGTGATTCTGTTTTAATGTATAGTTTTTCAGTTTGTCACACTAAGTAATTTTTCTCCAGGAATATCTCAAAAAATGTCACTAAAAGTAATGCAGAATTGGAAGGTGTCGAAAAACAGATAAGAATAACCCGTGTTCTAATCTTGAAATAAGCATTTAAGCGGACACAGGATTCAGCATATGACATTGCAGAATTCCACAGAGAGGGTACCTGTATTGAGGGTATTATCTCCCACATTACCACTGATTGCTCCAAATTAGTCACCTCAAAACACATCCATCCATCCATCCATCCATCCATCTTCTAACTGCTTATCCTGGCCAGGGTCACAGGGGTGGGGTATGGATTCTATTCTAGGCAGCACACACCTGGGGTGGGGTATACCCTGGACAGGATGCCAGTCCATCACAGGCTGTCCCAAGAATAGGATAAGTATATTATCAAGGGCAGGTCCTGCTCTACAAAGGGTCTTATGACAGTAATTAGTAATTACAGTCCAAATGGTGACCCTGCTGCTTAGGTTCACTGCTAACTTTTTAGTTGTTCAGATTTGAGGCTTCAACTAAAAATAATATAATAAAATACAATAAAATAACTTCTCATATAGTCCATACTGAATGTCAGTTTATCTGTATTCTTGTAAATGCAACTGCGGTGATGATAAATACTTTTCCTA
Source organism: Mormyrus iriodes (assembly GCA_011763525.2). NCBI lineage: Eukaryota > Metazoa > Chordata > Actinopteri > Osteoglossiformes > Mormyridae > Mormyrus > Mormyrus iriodes. The sequence continues at coordinate 23,171,265 of JAAGVU020000002.1, forward strand.
AGCAAGATGCTGGCATCAAACACAAGACCCACTGCAATAAGTCAAGAAAAAGTATAACAGTTCAGCCCCAGATCCTTTATATATTTTATCAGGCTCTTTGCTTAGGCCAAACAACTTTTCTCCCTCTGATGGCAAAAGATTTCCCATTCTTTCCTCAAATGTCTTTGGCAGACGTAATGTGCCTATAAAAACCTACAGATCAATATGCACCATAAAAATAATTCTTAAACACTGCCAAATATGTGAATCTAAACTTACTAGTAAAATCTATGCTAAATGTATAACAACATTGATTCAGATTGTTTTAATTTATTACTGTTCTTACAGTATTACAAAGAAATTCTACTTATGTTTTTATTACCTTTCATATTGTAATTAGCCATTTAAGTATTTTTCAGTTATGAACTGTATTATTACACTATTATAGTATTTTGTGTTTAGATTTTAGTTGAGTTGCTTGCGTGTGTATTTTGCATTTTCTCTCCATGTTCATATAGGCTCCCTCTGGGGACTCCCATTTCCTGGTAAAGTGAAAAACATCCATTTAGGTTAACTGGTTACCCAGAGTAATTGATTGTGCATTTAAGTATGTACCCTTGATGGAACACTATTTCATCCTGAGCGTCTGCTGCCGTGTGCGCTTTGCTTGTTTTTCTTACAACAAATTTGCAAATGTAAAAATACTAACAGAATATATGATCCTGCTTTTGAGACCATTGAGTAACCAATAAAATTTTGCTCATGTGCTCTTTCCATCCCATTCAACATATAAAAAAAACAAGTACAGCATGAAAATCAAACAAATGGTCCAAAGTGATCAAATTCACCAGTTCTGCAGTGCTGGTTGCCATATACAGCTAACTGGACCATATACAGTTCCTTGGAGGTACTTGGAGTATGCCAAGAAGAAGGAGTGAAAGGTATATTTACATTTTTAAATAGGCATTCGTGTTTTTAATTGGAAAATAGATGGGTTAGCTCCAGAAACTGTGAGTCGGGGCGGCGGGGGCATTTAAGGGCACTGGGTTACCTGTCTGTCTGCAGGTTGTGTTAGAATGTGGGGGGCAAAGCTACATGGCTCTTGTGCCCTGGCAGAGGGGGCAGTCACCCACGGTTCCTTGGCTGTGTGTGATAGGTATCGGCAGGACACAGCGAGGCCGTTTGGCAGCTGGCTGAAGCGATGCTGCTAGGCCTGCTGGAGGGTAAGAGGCAGGGAGACAGAGAAGCTCTTCCAGTTATCTTTGGCTGGACTCTTGCTCCAGATGTAAGGTCAGAGTACGGTCACTGGCACAGGCCCAGTCTGAAGCCTGTGAAAGCTACAAAAAAGAGAAGTTGGTGTGCGTGTTGACAGAACGGATTTGGACAACTCTGGGAGGGACCTTAACAGGCCATGTTTGCTTTTACGCAGCCATTTGTTCGAGTTCACGTGGGGTCCAGATGGTTTTTTGACTTGGTAATCTGGTATTAGTTAAGATGCTGAAGAATGGCTTATGACAAAGCTATTATTCTCATGATAAATATAATTAAATTTGACTTTTCACTTACTCAAAATGTAAAAAAAAAACTACGTTAAGGTTTAAATGACTTTAAGTATTTATCATTAATTAAATTAAGAAGAACGATACATGATGATATAATGATATATTTATGTATTTGAATGCCAAATTTCCAAATTATATATATACACTACCAGTCAAAAGTTTGGACACACACCCTCATTTAATGATTTTTCTTGATTTTCATGACTATTTACATTGTAGATTCTCACTGAAGGCATCAAAACTATGAATGAACACATACGGAATTATGTAGTGAACAAAAAATTGTTAAATAACTCTAAATATGTTTTATATTTTAGTTTTGTCAAAATAGCCACCCTTTGCTTTGATTACTGCTTTGCACACTCTTGGCATTCTCTCGATGAGGTTCATGAGGTAGTCACCTGATATGGTTTTCCAACAGTCTTGAAGGAGTTCCCAGAGATGCTGAGCACTTGTTGGCCCTTTTGCCTTCACCCTGCGGTCCATCTCATCCCAAACCATATCGATTGGGTTTAGGTCAGGTGACTGCGGAGGCCAGGTCATGTGGTGCAGCACTCCATCACTCTCCTTCTTGGCCAAATAGCCCTTGCACAGCCTGGCGGTGTGTTTGGGGTCATTGTCCTGTTGAAAAATAAATGATGGTCCAACCAAACACAAACCGGATGGGATGGCATGTCGCTGCAGGATGCTGTGGTAGTCATGCTGGTTCAGTGTGCCTTCAATTTTGAATAAACCCCCAACAGTGTCATCAGCAAAGCACCCCCACACCATCACACATCCTCTCCATGCTTCATGGTGGGAACCATGCATGTAGAGACCATCCGTTCAGCTTTTCTGTGTCACAAAAGACATGGCGGGTGGAATCAAAGATCTCAAATTTGGACTCATCAGACCAAAGCACAGATTTCCACTGGTCTAATGTCTATTCCTTGTGTTTCTTGGCCCAAACAAATCTCTTCTGCTTGTTGCTTTTCCTTAGTAGTGGTTTCTTAGCAGCTATTTGACCATAAAGGCCTGATTCGCACAGTCTCCTCTGAACAGTTGATGTAGAGATGTGTCTGCTACTAGAACTCTGTATGGCATTTATCTGGGCTCTAATCTGAGGTGCTGTTAACTTGCGATTTTTGAGGCTGGTGACTTGGATGAACTTATCCTCAGCAACAGAGGTGACTCGATCTTCCTTTCCTGGGGCAGTCCTCATGTGAACCAGTTTCGTCATGGCGCTTGATGGTTTTTGCGACTGCACTTGAGGACACATTCAAAGTTTTTGCAGTTTTTCAGACTGACTGACCTTCCGTTCTTAAAGTAATGATTGACTGTCGTTTCTCTTTACTTCGCTGATTGGTTCTTGCCATAATATGAATTCTAACAGTTGTCAAATAGGGCTGTCAGCTGTGTACCAACCTGAATTCTGCACAACACAACTGATGATCCCAACTCCATTAAGAAGGCAAGAAATTCCACAAATCAACCCTGACTAGGCACACCTGTGAAGTGAAAACCATTTCAGGTGACT
>JAAGVU020000002.1:23191137-23203640 GCA_011763525.2 Mormyrus iriodes
CCGGAGTACCCGGAGGAAACCCCACGACGACACGGGGAGAACATGCAAACTCCACACACATGGAACCCGGGTGGAGAAGTCAACCCAGTTACAGCAAAATCTGAAAATGTAATTGTATGTTAACATGGAAGTATCTACATTTTGTCAGAAGATAGAAGTTGCAGGTTTATATAGTTATATATTTCAACTCAATACAAATGCAGAACAATGTGCAATCTGCAAACAGTGTTCAGTGTAAAAGTAATGCAGTTCCGTGGTTAGCTATGAACAGGTCAGCATACTAAGACACTGCAGTCTTTCATCAATAGCATGAAAGACAAGTGAACCCAGCAGAAATTCTGATATGACAGCTGATAGCCTCCATAAAATCGTCATAGACCTTATCTCATGTGGACTCCAGTTATGCAAATGAAAGGGTGCGATGCAACCACGTTTTCAGACGTGAGAAACAAAAAGAACAACAGAAATATAATACTAGTAATGATAACAACAACAACAGCAATAATAATAATAATAATAATAATGGTGATGATGATGAGGATGAGGATGATGACGATTAAGATAGAGATGCATCCAGAATGGTCTTAACTTGAATATAGGTGACTTTGGAGCTAATCATAAGCCAATCTCTTTATATTAAAAAAAATATTTTTACTGGAAAAATCCAAGACCTTGACAGGTTTTAATGGGGCACTGAAAGTTATTCAGTCTGAAAATTGATGTTTTAGATAATGTTAGGCTAAAGGCTCTATTATTTAGGATTTGGCTTTTTAAAATGATGACTGATTTGATTTAAATGCTTCTTCGGTGTGATAATATCAGCTGGGTGAATGGTCTTTGCCAGACTATTAGGCCTTATTACGGTAAGACCATGCGATTCATTACATTGTACAAACAGTTGTCCCCAACCTGCAACCTATGCAATTTATGACGCCTCACATATATGATCGAAGATTATACATTTTTTTATTAAATATATGTAACAATAAAAAATGAATTTCAGGTGGCTGCATGCCTGGCAGTGCCCTGCTAATTGGCATGTACTGTGCACTGTGCGATAGTTGCTGCAGGTAAGTACTGTACTCTATGGCAGCATGACCATCCCACTCTCACATGCATCTCTTAGTCTCATTCACACAAATAAAAGTCAATTGTTATCCTATTCTGAAATACGTCCATGTCGACGTATGACCTGTCTGTCGGAACAGAACCCAGTCGTAAGTGGGGGGCAGTATGTAGAATGAAACTGGATCTTTGAGTTGGCCAAAACCTAGTTGTTATAGCAGATGGTTATGATCATCCATCCATCCATCCATCATAGGGCTTTCGTGAGCAGGAGTCTATCCCAGAATGTATAGAGCATGAGGACACCCTGGACGGGATGCTCACACACAGAGCCAGGAACAGAAGTGGGAGGTGTGCCAGTGCTGCCCACAGAGCTGCCATGCCAACCTGTATGTGATTAGAACTGCAGAAATCTCAGGTCAGCCAAATAAAATGATCTTTAAATGATCTTCGTATTGCTGCAAAACTATAATATTTAATACATAATATTTAATAATATATATAATCATTTTTGCACTTATTACCCAATAAACAAATGTATTTTTTGACTGCTTATGTTTGGCTAATGAATATCTCATTGAATTATTTAACTAGTTTAATCAATCAATCGATGAATCAATCAATTGAACTGGTGGTGAAATATCATACATACATGGAACGGCTGAGATGCCCCTTAGGAGAGATTTGGGAACTGAAGCAATGTTCTTCTAGCCAGTCAACTAGATAACTTTTTGGAGAATACCAGACATTTTTGTCTCACCAGAAAGACTTGCTGTTCTAGACACAGATGCGCCAGAAAGACATGCACCAACAAACTGTCCTCTTTTTAACTTTGATATCTCCCATTATGTGGTGTGGATTGCAGTATTTTATGTACAGCTGTGCTATTGCTCTGCTAATTCAACCTTCACAATCTTACTAATCTAATCAGTGTCCAATCAGTGACAACTGGCTACCAGGCTGTACAACTATAGGCATGCAACCTTAAACACTACACTGGCTAGTGTTTCAGTTTCATTGTCCGACTCCTGTACTGTATATTGTATTGTATATTGTTAGGTACTGTGTGATTCTTCTCATTAGCGCTAATCCATAAATTGTGTGCTGTTGCATACAAATCGTATTCAATTACATCACCCTGTAAGCAAGATACATAAGCTACAACAGCAAGCAGCTTACAAAAATGGGTAAAAAAGCAATCCTGAAAACAGTAAATAAATTTTAGGGGGATTCTCAGTTACATAATTTACCCAGTGTTAACATGCCATTTGAGAGGAAATTCCAATACTTTTCAAAACCTTGCTTTATTATGTTATTGCGAAATGGTTTTGTTGAGAAACAGAACCCAAAATAATAAATGATTAATTTCCTATCCTATCTGTGCCCTTTTCATATGATCTGATGGATGGTGGGGTTGGTAAAGACCATTCTCACGTGACTGCCCTCTGAAGTATACTGTTCACCATCAAAACATAGTCACCAGCATTCTTATGGGTCCTAAAAGCAAAGACCCAATCCTGAAACCTTTATAACCATTTATAATCATAGCAGATTTACCTTTGTAGAAAGATTTATGATGCCATTTATTTGCATATTATGGATGGGACTGCCTCAGGCAGATGTTACAGGCAGTCCCTGGGTTAAGAACATCTGACTTAAACACAACTCATACTTACAAACAGACTGCCATAAAGCCTATTACAGTGATCCCTCGCTATATCGTGCTTCGACATTCACTCTATCGCGGATTTTATATGTATGCATATCTAAATATATATCGCAGATTTTATGCTGGTTCGCGGATTTCTGCGGACGATGGGTCTGTTTATTTCTGGTACACGCTTCCTCAGTTGGTTTGCCCTGCTGATTTCATACACGGGACGCTATTGGCGGATGGCTGAGAAGCTACCCAATCAGAGCACCAGAATGCAAATGGCGCATGACTGCAGTGTTCGTATGTTAGAAATATGATACTAATATTAAAGGAATAATCATAAGATATCTAATATAATTGGGTAAGTAAGTAAAATGAGTGCGTTACTGTATATTATAGTAAATTTAAAAATATTTTTGTTAAAACATTGCACGGCTTCAGTGTTTTGTCAGCTTGAGGTACAGTACAGCACCATATGTAGTTATTTTATTATTGTTATTATTATTATTATTATTATTATTATTATTATTATTATTATGACATGCCTACAAATTCAAGTTAAAAACAGACATAGAGAACGGATCTCGTTCGTAACCTGGGGACTACCTGTACTTATGTATAGCTGTGGCTATTTAATAAACACTGCAAAAATATACATGCATTTATGTTTATGTTGTGGTTATGTTTTAATAACTAGCTAATTATTTGCGGACTGTGATTCCAAAAGTGTACTGATATGGTGACCTGCCAAACAGAACGCCACATGGAAGGTCGAGAAGACAATGTAATTCATCCCAACACACACTGAACACCATCCTCAGTTTAACTGCTTTAAAATTTACTCGAGCAAAGTTTAATTTAGCATTTCAGGCCGATTTCAAATGCTATCATTCACTTAGATTGGAATAACCCATGAATTACCACAAGAATAATGCTTACAAACACCACCTGTACAGTATACATCATTTCCCCAATTCTGCAACACTTACTGGATGCAATCCAAAAAAGCCCATGACCTCTGAGTCTTTACTTGTTTTTCTAACATGCATAAGTTGATCAGATATCAAAGGCTGAATATCAAAGAAGAAAACGCGGAATCAGCTTGTTTCAAAAGTCAGCCATTCTTCGATAAAAAGCAAACATTTTTCGTAGATATTGCATTTATTTATCAGATGCTTTCATCAAAAGTGACATACTATGGAGAAAGCAACATTTATCCAGTCCCTGGAGGAATTAGCGTTAAGGACCTAACCTGCAGAGTCACATTTATCAAGATCTGTTTGACACCGAATAAAAATTTATCAAAACTATACATGGATGCTACGGTGACTCAGTGGATAGCACTTTTACCTTATACCTCCAGGGTTGTGGATTCAAATCGTACCTCTGCTCTGTGGGTGTTGTGTTTGTATGTTCTTCTTGTTTTGCATGGATTTGTTTTATGTATGCTGGTTTCCTCACACAGTCCAAAGACATTACAGTTAGGATAACCTTCAGTTGTGTGTGCTTGCATATGACTGGCATCTAAACACCAGCCTTGAGCCCTGTGCTGCCTGGGATAGGCTCCAGGTCTTTCATGGTCAGGATTAGTGGTTTGAAGATGGATGGATCATAATCAATGCTGTTTTCCCCCACTATAAAAGGTTGTAATATGGTGCAGACTACCTTGTTGCTTACAAGGTAGAATGTGTTTCTCTTTGGCAGCACAGTGGGGCAGTGGTCAGTACTGCTGCTTAACACCTTTGCGACCGGGGTTTGAGTCTTTGCCATGGCTCCATGTGCATGGAGTTTGCATGTTACCATCGTGGGGTTTCCCCTGGGTACTCTGATTTTTTCACCCTCCAACACAGTCCAAAAACATGCTGAGGTTAATTAGAATTACTAAATTGCCCATGTATAAGTGTGCCCTGTGGTGGGCTGGCACTGCCATCTTTGGTTGTTCCCTGCCCTGGGATAGGCTCTGGACCCCCTGTGACCCTGAATAGGATAAGCAGTTACAAAATGTGGATGGATGAATGTGCTTCCATTACTGATTAGGGCAGAATCAGGAAAAACTAAATAGTGATAGTAGTATGCAAAGTGGAAAGATCTGAATGTTCAATCCCTCAGCAGTCCTATCTGACATCACTTTTCCAAAGATCATTGAACAGTAATTTCTCTTTTTGCAATATTTGACAGTTTTGAGGTAGCTAACACATATTATTGTATGACTTAAATAGAATTTTAGTTTTATTTGTCCAGAAGCATGGTTAGGTCCTGTCGGTTTTGTCCTGGGGTAGGGTGTGCTTCAGTGGGCTGAGCCTCTGTGCCTGTGATCAGAAGGTCAGAGGCTTGAGCTTGGCCTCTGCAAATCTGTGGGTCCTTACCCCTTCACCCTTAACCCCCAGCTCCCTGGGCGCTGCTATGGGTGGATGCCCTTCATGGCCCGTTTGCTCTCATTTATAGAGAGCAAGTTGGCGAAGTTGTAAGGAAAATTTCAGTAAATCAGTAAAGTATCAATAAGAATGAAATAGCAAAAATGCATTACTGTAAAGATATAAAAAATGCATATTCTTCCTTACAAAATTAATTTTAGAAATGGTTCATCATAATGTAACTGAAATAAGATTGTTTATAACACTTTCATTATAAAATAAGTAAACCATTTACAAAATGTGTCGTACATAGTCAGGAAAAACTGTACTCAGTTACCTCATCACAAAAGACTATTTACAAATAAGCAGGTCACTATGGAACTGTTTTTTATATGTCTTTAATGGTGCTTTACTGGACTACATTCCATTTATCCCTTAAAGTTAAATACCAATTAATATTGCATACAGCTGTTTGTCAAGACTGGGGTTGAGAAGGTCCTTATATAAACGATTCACCCACTTAGCAGAGGAGTTTGTTTGCACAATGAGTTATCATGCATCAAAATGACTTCCAAGCTGTTTGAATCTGAACTAAGGATCGTGTAAGTGAACAACTGGTGTCAGAATTATCCAAACAAAACTCAGAGGGAACATCGAACACTGAACAGGCTGCTCAGCTATGAATTCAGATTAATTTTGGATCCAGTTCAATTTATACAAAAATTTCAAACAAACACTCAAAAACATACATTGTGTGCACTTGACAAAGAATGTGCAACACATTGTTATTATTACTGCAGAAATACAGTACATATGTTACTGTTTAGCTGTTTTATGATAGACATGAACTTTTTAAATGTTCTTTATGTCAATCACAAAGCACTGTTCTTTTTGTCTATGTCCTCCAACATTGACAAACTTAGCACTGGGAATACAAAGAGCTGATTCAAATGGCAGACCAGAGCAGTGTTACATTACATGATATAGCTGTTGTACAATGCAGCCTTCATCAGGACTTTTGTTAAATGACATGGTGTGTTTGTATTAATTCCAAAATTATTTTCTAAATTCAAAATGAATATCCATCCATCCATCCATCCATCCATCCATCCATCCATCCATCCATCTTCCAACCACCGATTCTGGGCAGGATATAAGGGGTGGCCATGCCCCCCCCCCCCCCAGTAAATAAGTGGCCTCCCCATTTGCCACCCCTCACCAAAAATATAAATGAAAAATGGAGCATTTATTCTGTAAAGTAGAACTGCCCAACCCATCGATCGGCTGATCATGGTGTGTGTCCAACTCGATCACGAGATGGATAATGGATAATGCTTGCAGTCGGAAAAATGTACCCTTCCCCACTCCCCCGTTTGGCGAAATATACCAGGGGCACCCCAATGCTGGTTAGAAAAATATTACCGCATTTCCACCCAAGTAAAATTATTGGATCTAGTCTTGTCACCACATTGTACAAGGTCTGGCTCTGCCCCTGATCCTGAAGCGCAGTACATTAAAAAATGGAAGTTCATCAATGTCAGACATAGTGCATCTCAAATGAAACCTGTTCAAAACGACTCCTCAGTCAGACTAAGGTGAATGATACTTGATACCCTATGGGAATCCACTGTTCTGTTCCCAATAACTTTATGATGCTGGGTCTTTGAGTCCACTTGTGCTTGTTTTTCAAGTCCTGACAGTTCATAGCAGAAGTTCTTTAAACTGCCACTGTGAGAGCAGCATGTCATTACACGCTACATGTGAAATTTGCAGCACATTTGCTCATGCTGTTTGTCAGATTAATCTTGGTAAATGCATGAACGGTTGTTAAAAAAAACAAAGAAACAAACAAGGAAACGGGACACAGAGAGAGGGAACACAAATTTTGTTATCAGCATTGTGAACTCACATGGAACTAGTGCGTCATAAAAGTACCTTTTTCATGGTTCCGTGCCTGTATCTTACCTCAAATCACCTATCTTTTCACTGAAAAATAAACTGTTTGCATTCCGAGTTCACTTTCCCTTCATCTTTTTACATCAGATGATCCTGTTGTGCTTGGGCAAGGTATAACGTGCGCATTAGGAGCACTGCACCAAACATGATACTTTGCCTGTCTGTGGTACGGGCACAATGTAAATATGCCACAACAGAACTGTTTGCTGAGTCTTTTAACATATTGAAATTGACAAGAAAAAATTGTTCAAAAAATAACCGTATTGTTAGCTACAGCACTAGTCAAAAAATTTGGATACACTTGCTTTTAATGCATTTGTCTCTTTTTTTAGCTATGTTTTTCACCTTGCTTCGATGACATCATTGCAGACTCCTGGCATTCATTCAACCAGCTTCCAGATATAGCCATCTGGAATGCTTCTCCCACAGCCCTAAAGGAGTTTCCACAATTTCTGGGCCCAAGTTGGCCACCTTGCTCTGACTCTTTGATCCAACTCCTCCCATATATATATATGGGAGTATATAATATATAATAATATATATAATATAAGATTATACATTATATTTAATATATAACCTTGAGGTGTGCTTAGGGTTGCTATCTTGTTGAAAACAAATGATTTTTCAGTAGGTTTGTCCAGAGTTTTAACTGGAACAGTATACTCAAGTAATTATTTTAACAAATCATACCTGCCACTGAGAAAAACAGGATAAAGACACTTCCAATGCTGTACTCTGTCTCCCCCTACTGGAAATATAGACAACGCATGTGCTTATATAAGATACCTTTGTCATTTGTACGTGTGAATACAGGTACACAGGAATTCTTTTTTGCATGTATTTGGGGTTGAGGGTCTCGCTCATGGGCCCAAAAGTAATTACTTATTTACTTATGATCCTCTACTGGGTCAGAGTATTCAAACCTGAGGCCTTCCAGACACTGGCCGAGATTTCTAACCCACTTAGCCACACACTGCCCCCACTACTATTAATTTCTTTCTGTATTCATTCTTTCATTATTTTTTTTCAGATTTGTTTAATTACTTCTGCATTTTATCACTTTACTGTTTAATTAACATTAATCTGACAAACATATGATAAGTTGATGATATTAATCCAATGCATCTATCTATCCATCCATCCATCCAATTTCCAACTACTTATTCAGCATAGGAATAAGGCTGCCTAGACCCTATAACTAGTATCATAGGGCCCAAGGCCATACACAGTGGATGTAATGGACTGGTATCCATCACAGGAAACTCATGCACATACTCGCACACATCGGGAAACTGACAACTATTAATTCACCGAATTCACCTACATATAGTCTTTGGGGCAATGTAAGATGTAACTGACAAAATTTTTGTGTCATGGGGAGGACATGCAAATTAGACCCACCCACATACCAAATGGAACTTTTATATGTTTGTACTAAGCATAGCCAAAAATAGATGCTCAGGTTTTACAGGCTGTGTCTGTGCTAAGATAATAAATATATACCTGTAAGAATGTCAGTGGAAATGTTTGGACTTATCTGGGGGGGTTAAGGGCCTATGCAATTATCCTGCTGACCATGGGATTTGTGATTATGAAACTTTCCTCTATGTTGACGTTAAAAAAAAAAAACTGTCATTTTCATTTCATCAGTGTTATCAAGAAATCTCCAAATCAAGGAAATGTATTCAACCTTGCATATCCTGATTTTCCTGAAATCAAAGCATCCCTGGATCAATAAGACAGTGGCTTGCATTTTACTTCTTTCACCAATCATAGTCTTCATTGTATGATATCACCACATTAGTCTGTTTCTCTCATTCTCAACCTCAAGGCTTCCCCAAGACTTGAGGTAGTGTGTGGCTCAGTAGGCTAAGTCTCTGTGCTTGTTATCAGAAGATCACCACCCAGTACATTAAATATCCCGGCATGCTCATGAGTGGTTGTAAATAGCCCTTGTATGTTTTGTACATAGTCCTATTTGTTAGTGTGAATACTTGCCTGCCATGTTTGTCTCCGTCTTGTTATTGCTTGAGTGCGGTCCTTTTAAGGGCTCGTATTAAAAGCAGCTTCGTGTCAGTTTACACCTCATCGTATTTATTCGCCACCGTCAGCGCGATGCCTTGGTCTGCCTGACGCCAGACTGGTGTCAGAAATGGGATGCCAGAAGCGGTCCCACTGACGGCGGTTCTAGCAAGACAGCTGTGCGGGACATGAAGTTCGGAACGGCGGAGTGGGGAAGGTGCTACCCTGTCTATCTGGGGAGTGTCAATCCTGTGTTGCGCTCCCAGAAGGCCACCGGATCCCTGTCCCGGTCACTTGCGCCCTGCAGCTGCCTATACCAGCCAGTCGACTTACCCTCGGAGACGATGTTGGCGACCAGTGTGGGTGGAAGCTCCCAGAGACTCTGCCTACTCGCCAGTCAGCAAGGCTCCCTGCTTGTCAGCCATAAGGAGCAATGGAGCAACCCTAGCTGCGAGCGTGCCCAAGGGAGACAGGCTGAGGATACTCCCCTCAGTCATGAAGAGGCGTGCCACACACTGGAGGCCCGTCTGGCACAGTCAGCAGGACCAGGAGCAGCTGCTTGAGGAACAGGCCAGTGGGAGTGCGAGCATGACCGCCAGGCAGCGCTGCTTGGCCGGGAAGAGGCGTGTCGTGCCCTGGAGACCCAGCTGGCTTAGGAGCACAGCGAGCTGGAGAGGCAGCGGACGCAATCCATGCAGGACATGGAGGAGGGGCAGTGGAGGATCAACAAGCTGCATGAACAGATGGCCCGTGTGCACAACCTCCAGAAGTCATAGGCAGAGGCCATGCTTCGTGACCTCTTGGAGGCCGTGCTCATGCAGGAGTGCATGAAGCTGGAGGAGCGTGAGCATGCTATGGAGACTCAATTGGCAGAGACATCCTGTGGGCTGTTGGAGGAGACGGCCTGAATGAGGTTACCCAATCCGGTAAAGCCGCGTAAAGCAAAGGTTCGGTGGCCAGGGGGAACCTGCGTCCGCTAGTCTCGCCTATACTCACAAGCAGACGCCACCCCCCCCCCCCACCCCCGCTTTTTTGGAGATGACGCACCAGTGGCCGCCATCAGACTCAAGGGACTTGTTCCAGTGTTGAGGTGGGGATTGGGGCTGATGGTCGCTAGCACAGCTGACCTTTTGACCTTTGAGGGAAGGGCAGTGTAGCGCCCGCACATTGAATATCCCGGAATGCTCATGAGCAGTTGTAAATAGCCCCTGTATGTCTTGTACGTAGTCCTATTTGTTGGTGTGAATACTTGTGCTCCTGATAATCGTGTGTACCTTTCCCTGTGTTGTATGTGTGTTCCTGATTTGTTCTAATGTTATGTAATGCTCTACCCATCTATTATGTAACATCCTTACAGTCGCCAGCCATGTTTGCCTCCATCTTGTTGTTGGTTGAGTGCAGTGCTTTTAAGGACTCATATTGAAAAGCAACTTTGTGTCAATTCACGCTTCCTCATAATTATTATTCACCGCCACCATCACAATGCCTCGGTCTGCCCTGCCCCACATTATTATTTTCATGAAATAATGACCTGCCGTTACATTTATCCATACAGTCTTTGCAGATAAGTACGATGATATCCCATCTTTAATACATAGGCTTAAATATGGAGTTGGCCCACCCTTTGCAGCTATAACAGCTTCAACTCTTCTGAGAAAGCTTTCCACAAGGTTTAGGAGTATGTCTATGGGAATTTTTGACCATTCTTCCAGGAGAGCATTTATGAGGTCAGGTACTGACGTTGGACGAGAATGCCTGACTTGCAGTCTCCGCTCTAATTCATCCCAAAGGTGTTCTATTGGGTTGAGGTCAGGGCTCTGTCAAGCTACAATCGTTGTTCAATTGGTGTAAGCCAACCAGTGGTAAATATCCCTCAGTCTCATAACCATTTAGCCTGGTCAGGGTCACCTGGACCTAACCTAGGCAGAATAAGGGTGGGGTGCGGTAAAGGGGGGGAGAGGGGCGGACAGTTAGGTCAATTCCAATAGCCCTAAAAGATCTGGAGCATAACTGTATTGAACTAGGGGACCAAAAATTAGACAATAATTCTTTTATTTCCATTTGGTTCTTTTGGTCTACCCTATCCTGCTCTCCATGAGACACATATACAAGTGAGATCTAGCTTGGGGGGTCACAGTATAGGGTTACCTAGCATACAGCACCTTCGGAGCTGCAGGTTAAGGGCTTTGCTCAAGGGCCCATGGACATTTGACTACTTAGCCAAGGGCTCAAACCAGCAACCTTCTGGCCATAATCACATAGGCTAAGCCCACTGAGTCATATGATATGGGGCCAAAAATGTCTAGCAGCACCCCTGGGTTGGGTTTATCCCCCAGGCAAAGTGCCTGCGTTACAGATGGGCATGATGAAGGACAGATGATCCATGTTGATGCTCAGAAAATACGACTTTATTAAAACTCAAAAAGAACACAAGAAACAAACGGACCACAAGGGGGGTCACACAAACAAAGTAGGTAAACAACAAAACTTAGGCAGGGAGCAACACAGACACTACTATAGCAAAACAGCAGCAAACATGTGGCAACAACAGGCCTGGTAGGCTAATCTTAGTCACAAATGTTTGGCAGTGATCACGGGGGACGGTAGGCCAAGGGGTGGGCGCCCAATGGCATGTGGCAGGCCTATGCATAACGTGGGCCCTGGTTTTGACTGGGGTCGTGGACATGGGGTCCCCTTCCCTAACCCCTAACCCCAAACTGTAACCTCAATCCCTGACCCTAAACCCTAACCCTAAACCCCAACCCTAAAACCCTAACACCAAACCCATAATCCTATACTGCCAGTGTCGTCACATGGTGCCCACCAAGGTCTATAAAGGAATAAATAAAAAACTATACTTACCTAAGCGCCTAAGGGGCGACTCCATTGTGAAAGGCACTATATAAAAATAAATTGAATTGAATTGAAATGAAATGGAATAAAATTAACTGAATTGAATTGAATTGAATTGAATGAAAAACAGTTATAAACAAACAATGACCAAACGAGGAACAGGGTGCAACAGCAGGCACATAAATACAATAAAAATTTACCAAACACTAGGGATGGGAAAATCAAGACACAGGTAAGGGTCAATGTCACAAAGAACTCAAACAGTAGGAACGGGAGACCAGTGACACCTGCTGGCCAGGCACGGACTGATCCTGACAGCCTGTCTACCAGTAGGCATACACAATGGGTAAAATTTAGAGAAACCAATTAGTTTAAGTGCACGTCTTTCTAGTGCAGGAGCAAACCAGAGTTACCTGGAGGAAACCTGCAAACTCCACATACAGTTGCGGAAAAAAATATGAAACCACTGCACAAATTTTCGGTTTCACTCATTTCTCAATTTATGGTTGTGCGTCTAATGTGAATAACACAATGTAACACAATTTTTGTTCCTGGCTTCCAAGTGTTATATTTCAACTGCTTATGTCTAAAGCCTATCG
>JAAGVU020000002.1:23203740-23236622 GCA_011763525.2 Mormyrus iriodes
GCATAACGGGTTAGGAAAACACACTTTGTACCCAGGAACAAAATAAAAATAAAAATTTGTTACATAGTGTAATATATAGTTTTTTGTGAACTGCAGCTTGGGTTCTTCTCAGTTTCTCATTGAGCAAAGGCTTCTTGCTTGCTTTATGGGGCTTCAATACTGCTTCTAGAAACCTGATACAAACTGTCCTAGCAGTGTACTTCACACCTGCACTTAATGCTTTCCATTCCTTTTGAAGGTCACTTGATGTCATACTACGATTCATGAGAATCTGTTGGATAAGGTAATGGTCATCTCTGGAATTAGAAAGTCGCTTCCACCCTTTACCTGGCTGGCTTCTGGTCATTCCCAGTGACTCTTGATTCACCTTATTCTTCTGTACTGCTGGCTTAGAAATTTTGAACCTGGAATCAACCTGCTGCTCAGCATAGTCTTCTGCCAGCAGAACCATGATTAAAATCAGGATTTAAAAATGCATATTTGTTTAAAAATAAACAGTGGTCTCTTAATAATTTTTTCTACAGCTGTATATAGAGCAGAGGCAGGGATCAGATCTTCAACCCTGGAAGCGTAAATAAACAACACTTTGCACTGAGCCACCTCCAGTAAGGGATATCACAGCTAAAATTCAAATAATTTTCATTGGCATTAAGTTTATTTGCATATAAATGCGTCTGAATGCTTTGCTGAACAAAGCAAAACAAACACATACAGCTGTTGAAAAAATTAAGAAGCCACTCTATATTTTTAAACAAATCTGCATTTTTAAATTCTGTGTGTTGGTCCTGGGTATGACGTTAAACTGCAGGGAAAAATTTGGGAGCTGGTGGTGGAATTGGCACTCCGGCCACCATAAAAACTTCACACAGCTCTGACAAAGCAGACAGGACTTTCTTCTGCTTTCTGTCAGAGTAGCTCTACTGCACAGGAAAGGTGCAAGCACCATGAAGGGGATGGGGGAAAGCCCTTCGGGAGCCTCATCCCTGGAAGTGTTGAAACCGTGGGAGAGCCAGTGGGGTCTGGCTTGTTGGGTTTCGGAACTGGGGTGATGCTGAGGAGTTGTATGGCAGCACTCAGGTCCTAAGCTGAGGCAGCCCATCCTGGTAGGTGTGTGGCATGTTTTGTCTCTCTGGCATGATGACCATCTTCCCCTTCTGTAAGAAGAGTTTTGTAAGTTCCACATTTCAATGACAGCACTATTTGAGTTACGCTGACTGGGGAGTGGCCAGATCTCTGTTGGTGTGTATACCTATTTTTGGTCTGGTCACTCAGATGGCTGTCGTATTCAAGGAGTAGCTGTTGCTGTGGCAGATCAGCTCCTCCCGATGGTGTCCAATGTCACTCCTTTCAACGGGTGTATTATGAAACTCAGCTCATGGGTAAATGCTGGTGGCTCATAAAGAACTGCAGGGTCTACAGAAGTGCCCAGTTTGTGAATTCTGACTACAGACTTGTTGTTGCAACTCTGAAGATTCAGCTTAGATTCAGTAGACTACCACCTACTAGGAGAATGAGGCTGTCCCTGGACAGACTACAAGATCAGGCTATTTATAATGAGATAGCATGCAGTTTGTATGAGGAACATGCAGATTTGGGTGCAACTTCCAATGCTAATGTAATGTGGGAGACCTTCCATAGCCTTTACATAACTGAAGGTTGTGTTGATGTTGCTGGTGTTCCTGGATATTATTGAAAGGAATTGCACCATATGGTTTGATGGCAACTCCAGTCTGTACCAGGAAATGAGAAGGACAGCTGTGAGGGCTCTGAGAGCAAAAAAGGAGGCGTTTGTTAGAGGAATCTGTGAGCAAGTAACAGCTTCCATAGTCTAGCAAACCATGTCCTGCTTACCTAGGAATCGAAGCATTATGCACATCCAAATCTGTTCCTTGGAATATCGCAGTCAGGGCAAGTGATGGAACAGTCCTTACTGTTGACACTGCGGTTGTGACCCTCTAGGCCAGATACTTTAAGCAGCTGTTTAAAGATGATCCTCTGGCTAGGATGTTGGATATCTTTGGGTCCACAGTTCTTGAGGCTAATCCTCTGATTAGCTGTGAACCACTCAGTCTCACTGAGATTGTACAGGAGATGAACTAACTGGGGGTAGGGAAGACTGTAGGGATCTGTGGTATCTGGGCTGAAATTCTCCAGACTGGTGGTAAGGCTGTCCTCCTAGCATTGTAAGCAATCTTTGCTTCCATTTTGGAGATGGATGCCATCCCAACTGACTGGAAAATGGGACTTCTTGTCTCTATCTGGAAAGGGAAGGGTGATTGTCCAGATTGAGGAAACTACAGGGGGATAACACTGCTCTCATTACCAGGTAAGGTCCTTACTAGGGTGATCCTCAACAGGATCCCTGATCACTTGCTTGCCTACCAGCGACTGGAGCAGTCTTGTTTTATGCCTAATAGGTCTACCATCAACCGTATCCTGGCACTGAGGGTTCTCATTGAGAGCAAACATGAAAATGGGCACAGTTTCTTTGCAGTCTTTGATGATTTTTGTAAAGCAGTTGTCTCAGTTAATCGAGCTGCCCTGTGACTTTGCGGGATTCCCCCAAAGTTGCTGGACATAATGGCCAGCCTGTATACTGGTACTGTGAGTGCTGTGCAGAGGCAGAACCTCTGCATTTTTTCCAGTTGATTCTGGGGTTCATCAGGGGTGTTCTTCATCCTATTGTGTTCAATTCTTGCATAAACTGGGTGCTGGGCAGGATTGTGGGGTCCAGTGGCTGTGGGGAATCTGTTGGTGAAGAAAGATTTATCGATCTTGACTTTGCCGACAATGCTGTGATCTTCAGGGAGTCAACGGAGGCTCTGACAGGGGATCTCGAGAGACTGAGTGAGGAGTTTAAGTGTTTGGGCTTTTTAGTGTCCTGGATTAAAAGCAAAATCCAGGCCTCTACTGACCTCTTGGACACAGCCATCAGCAGTGTATCTGACTGCAGCAGATAGGCAACCATATCCGAAGGGTAAGAATGGACCATGTGTCGGCCTGGAAGGTTGCCAACCAGGATCCCAAGGTGTTTTTTTATTTGGTGGGTACGGCAACTTGCTGACCCAGTGCATACTCTTCAACCTGACCTGACCAGTGTTGGTAGGTATTTTTTATTGGTCCCTAGGGTTACTTTTCTGTAGCTGCTTGTGGACTGCTCAATACATCTGAAATACTAAAAAAAGAAATCGTTTCCAGGATGGTATATTCTACACACTATAAAAATATGCTGAAGAGATAAGTAGGCTGAGTCACATGTCAAATTCACATCAGTGAATGTCTAAGACTGGAATGAATAGTCGAAAATAAGTTATAATAACCTGGGAGTGATGTTTGCGATGAAGTACTGCTTCAATATCTATGTGCGAGTTTATATGTAAAGCACAAAATTTTTCATTAGTATAGAGCAGGGAGAAGGACAAAATTGCCTCCTTTTGATGTTTAAACAGTATCAGTCTGTTGATTAATAAATGAGCGTGGAATGCTGGTTGAAGCTGTTCGTGATATGTGGGTCTTTCAGCTGTGCACTGTTTCTCCCATTTAGTTTATTCAGTTGCTGGATTCAAGGGTACCCGTGGTGTGATTGAAGAGAGATTACATTGAAAATGAGCTCAATGTAGTGTGCTGCACAAACAGAAAATCAGAGTGAGCTCACATTTTCTGAGCATCAACAACAGTCCTTCATTAGATAAGCTTTATTTTGCCGAATGAGCTCTCTTGTACACTGTAATCAATTTATTGATCGTCCCATACATAAAATTCTGAAATACTTCACATGCTGATATGAATCAATACACAATGATGTTACAATATTTTGTTTATGTGTGTACAGAAGAAGATGGAGAGAGGAGAACAAAACTTTAAATAAAAATTTGGACTGCTTGAAGAAAAAGACATCATTATATAATAAACTCTTTGCACAAGCTACTGACACATGAACTCTAATGCTGTTATGGAACAACAGCCTTCAAATATCATGCTCTAAATATATTTTACTCACGTTCAACCTGAGAAACCTCCATCCATCCATTTTCTGTAACGGTTTGTCCTATTCAGAGTCATGGGGGGGTTCAGAGCCAATTGGTGCAAGGAAAGCAAAAACTCGGAATGGGGCACCAACACATTGGAGGGCACACTCACATCTATGGACAATTTGGTAACTCCAATTAACCTGTTCTTGGACATGCAAACTCCACACACAAGAATCCGGTGGTGGAGACTCGAACCCAGATCTCAGAGGTATAAGCACCTATTGCTGTAATACAGCAGCACATGTTTTTAAATTATTATTGTTATCCAATGTGACAGTATACCAGGACATCAGAATATTCACCCCAAAAATTAATGATGTTATTATTTCTATTATATTTATTTTTGCACAACAATGCAGCTTTCATGTTGTATTCATAAGAAAGTTAAACCCTTACTTTTAGTTGCATTATGTATATCACCACATTGACCACTAGATAAACTTGTTTGTTGAGAGTGTAATAGTCACAATTAAAAACAAGGTTGAGATTAATGTTTTTTAGATTAAAGATGACGTAGTTTAAGTTTGTTCTGAATAGCTAAAAAGGTTTTAAAGAAAAAAATACACCTAGGTGTGAAGAAATTAACCTTAAACTGCAGAGTCTCCAAAGAGGTAACATGCATTAAACCAAGATGTACATGGCAGATTAAAATCAATGTAATGATGAGCAACTGAGTCATCCAGCAGAGATATTATGAGGAATGTGTTACGGTAACACATGTGAAACCTTTGTCACCTTGCATTTGTAGTCAATCATCATTGCTAAATGTATTATATGGTTGACTAATTCATCACAGCATACATCAAATCATTTCATGAAAGTGTCTGTCAAAAGGGATACAGGCCAATGAATTCAATTCTGTCTAGTCAACAGTAGCTTTTTGGGCGCTACTTTGTTGATGACCGCATTGCTTTGTATTGAGATCCGATATTTTTTTTTCTGGCAAAAAGCATTCAGTGTCTATTCAAGACCATCTGGACTATGAACAAGTGCTGAGTAATAGGCAATTTATAAATCCGAGCTAAGAGGCGGAGCAAGTAACAGAACTAAACTAAAACAGCAAGTTACTTGGGGCAAATGAAAACTTATAAAATGACACTGTTGAGTAGATGATCTACAAAAATGTTTAATCACATTCTGTGGTACCTGCCACAATGATACGGTTAGGCCCGGGTGGTCCTGGACCCACTCGGAGGGAACTCAGGCCCGCCTATTCAGCGTTCACAGCGAGCGATACAGTACGATAAAACAATTATGTCTGACAGGCATGTGTGTACATGGTTAGATCAATCGGAGGAAAAGTGCTGTTGAGAGGCAAATAGGTTTTTCTTTCTCTTTGTTCATCTGGTCTTAGTAATGCCAGGGGTCATTTAAAAACTGATACAAAAATACATAGTTGATTCTATAGTGTGATTTTGTTGCCAAGTGAATTGTTATGGGACTGGGCCGGTCATGCTATGATTTCTGGTTCTACTATTAACTAAGACAGTGAATTTATAAACCATTCAAGATGCATCGCATAAATATTATATGTTTTTGTGAATCGATATGTAGATTTTAATGTATATGAATATATAAATAAATCTATGTTATTTTCTCCACGTATTTGCGATTTTGTCACTATAGATTTTCAGTGTTAAGGACATTAATTATTACAAAGCTAAATTATATTCAGCTTTGGAAACACGTGACTTAAAATTAAGATATGAGCACATATAGTAATCCTGGCCAATTGAAAAGCACTCTGTTATAACTCAACACAGAACCAGTAACCATTTTCATCTCCAAACATACTTAGGCTTGATGTATGATAGATGCATACCCTCCTGAAGACCAATTTATTTCAGCAGGGGGAACAGAGTGGGAATCAAAGAGCTAAAATCAATAAGTTCTTTATTGATGGTGCTTGCCAAATAAAGTTGGCATTTACCTGTTTAACAGATCTCTCAAAACATCAGAGTGAGTAAACTCCAATTCTGTGGTGTCAGTGTTGCACTTCAGAAAGGTCAAGGGGAATAAAAAGTATGACTATGAAGCTATGAAGCATCTCTAGCCCTTAATCAAATTATTGGCCTCATTTATGTCTTTTTATGTTCATCAGTGGAAGAGCATATCTTTGAAAATGGCGGGAAAGCATACATCAATTTCAGTAGATAATGTCATGCTGATAGCACTGAGAAACCAAATCGCCATGAAAGGTTTTCGTGTAAATGTGCTCATGGACGCTGAAGACTTGATCTTGATTTATAGGAAAGACAGTGGAAAGGATCAGCCTTGATAAAGCTCTTGGAACTTTTGGCTGGTGTCTGCCAACAGACAATTTCCTGTCTGGCAAGGTGATGTTCCTCCAACTCCATGCCCACCCCCCACCCCACAGCATAAACTTTGCTTCAAAGTCTATCTTCTCCATGCTAACATGCTGAGATTTCATCAGACGGCCCAAAGGACGTGTTCCGCGGGGCCGGATCAATAGCTCGGGTTCTGTGTACAAAACCGAGGTGACAGGTGGAGTTGTGAGAAGCGAGAGCATGACCTTTGAAAACACAATTTAAAACATCTCCCACCTGCACTAAGTTAACTTTGACACCATGCTGGGCTTGCGCTCCTGGATCATTTATTTTCCTGGACAGTACCAATTGGGAGAGGGAGTTGATTTTAGTAAACAAACTCAAGACCATCAATTTTCAGAGCTGTTCTTTCGTGTGTCACAGCTTCTGTTTGTTTTCCTTGTGTTCAGATCTTTCTAAGGTTATTTTTTTTGAGGACGGTAGTTGTGTTTTGGGAATATGGAGACAGTGAAGATCACTGAACACTTTTCAGTTACAGCCTAGAGACGCATACACAGTGTGTGGAGGAGATAAGCTGTCTTGGTTGTACAATTACACTGCCGTTCTGACAAGAAATCTTTGTTTTGCAGGTGAAGTCATTTGGTTTCTGCTCTCTTTTGACAGTGTGAAGTTGTTTCTTGGGAAATCAGCTTGTTTTTGTGTTATAAAACTATTTTCCATATAAGCAGGTGATAAACATTTTAAATACAGACTTAGTGAAATTTATTTTACAGAAAAAATATGTACTTTGTTTAACAAAAAGATGGACCTCTGCAAAAAATATCAAGGTTTCATTGCAAAATATTCAAGGTCTTTACAGGTCATCCTAATATGTAATGTATATTATTTATTGTAATCTTAACACTAATAATAAGAGTGGCTAAAAGGTTTACAATAATATATCACAGAATATACGGTTCACTAAATCCTGTTGGAATCTATGAAAAGATTTTGTTCTGCAGAAAGGCAACTGTTTAGCAACTTGAGTATGACCAGATCTGTTAAGAATGAACAAAAGCTTGCTCATACCATGCTAGAATGCAAAATTGGTGTGTTGTCCAGCAGCTTTGATATGTATATTTCTGAGTGGAGACAGAACCATAGGACTGAAACAGCATATGTAAAAGTAGTATTCTGTCAATTCTACTTACAGTTTCCTTTGTCATTTTGGAAGTACACTGAGGATCACGATACTCCTTTGTGCAGAGGAGAAAGTATTCTTAGTTTCAGTGGGGAGGTGCTCTCCTGCTTTCAGTTTTTGTCTATAGAATGTTAACAGCTGCTCAAAGGTATGAAGTGGCAGAATGCTTCTGAATAAAATAGCAAACCTTTGAAAATGGCAAATGGTAAACAGATTTTTCTTTGTGCTCTCTCTTCTGCCTCTTGCTTGGAGGCATTTGGCACTGTGCTTACACATCACTGACAGTAAAAAGGCATGCAGCCCATGATACTTTCCCAAAAAAAAAGAGAAAGAAATCCATGAATCAGCATACCTCACATTCTGGTTACGATCCAGTTCTGTACTCCCACTCATATTACTGACATAACAAAGAGGTTTTACTCTATATTGTACAGTTGAATTCATTATCTTTGGTCTTTACATTTACATGTACTTTTAGATTATTTTGTCTCCAGTTCCTTACCATTACCTTGACCAAGATAAGCTCTTATGAGATAAATGGATGGATGGATTCTATAGATTATGTCAATGGCTTTTAAAGACTTCTATATTATATCCATTAGGGGGCACTGTGTACCATAAAATGTCTTATAACAACTGCGTGTCCTCCGATTGATGTGGATCTTTCTTTCCAAGGACAAAAAAAAAAGAAAAAATGCTGCATTGAATTTAGGACAAACAGAACTAGTCACTAGAAAAAAAGATTCATGAATCTACAACCCCCCAGCCAGCTATAAAGGTAGAGATATTTATTAAAGATAGTTTAAGAAATCTCTCTTGTCATTTGGTATCCTCAATTATGTGCTGATTTGATAAATAGTTTCTGCAGGCAAAGCACACATTCTATTCGTCATTTTTAAAATTTGCAAGTGATGCATTTGCTTTCAGTATTAGTTTATAAAGAAGCACTTTCCTAGAGGGTTTTCAAATTATTCATCTGATCTGCATTCATATTTTTATACCTGCTCTTGAGAGGAGTCCATGTAATTAGAATTATAGAAACATATATTTTATTCTGAATTTTATGAACCTATACACTAGTTATTTACAGTGACAGCTAATACAATCAACCCATGAATGAAGAACTTAACATTTGTCTCGTGAGCTATTTATATTTTTGGTTTTCAGAAAAATCTTGGTATCCAAGGTGCATATCCATGGAGATTTATTATAGTGCAATTTCTGTGCTTATTATTTAACTGTTCATATTACATCTTAGAACTTGACTTCTTTATTCCGAAGAAATTGAATCAGATAAATTGAACCAAACACTCTTGATAAGCCATTTAATGTCTAAAAACATATACATATTGATAATCGAGTCAAGTGGGGCTTTATTGTCACACCAATCAGCCTATGGTGACGTGGAATAACGTTTCTCGGATTATTATGCTACACCTATAATTAAAGTACACAGATAGATCGAAAAAGTGTAGGGAGAAGCAGAAAAAAAAATGCTAACAAATGACATGTAATGTAAAGGTAAACAATAATGGAATGTTTAGAATGGGCAATGCACATAAGTGATAATATATGAAATTACAGCTGATTATATCAGTTGGTGGAGAGACATTTACCAATATAATACCAATATAAATGTCTGTGGGCACAAAAAAACTAATGAGGAAAAGAATATACAATTCTTTTTGTAGCCACAAAACCTGTTCTTGCAATATTATTTTTGTTAAAATGTCATGTTTTGACCTTAAACATGAAATTCACTTTAAATACTGAATGAGCACTACAAAATTGAATTTTTTTCTTTACTGTATCTTTGTCGACATGGCTAAAAATTTATTCAGGTCTAACTCAATATCTCAGAGAAGACCTTTAGTCTCTTCTTTGCGTGCAATAGGGAGGGTCAAGCTGACCGTGAAACACCTCTTAGATGAGGTGAAATCCATGGCTGCTTTGTGTAGGAGCGCTTGCCTGCTACCGCCTACTCAACACAACAGTAACACAAAAATACACCCACGTCTATGGGCATGTGAAGATTGCACTCATTTCTTAAACTGTTCATTAGCCACCTCCCAAAGGAAAAAGCAAGTCATCCTTGGATTTCACAAGAAAATTAAACTTGTACTTAAGGCACCTTAAGGAACTCAAAGGCATATTCCCCCACCTTTTTTGGTCCAACACTGGCCCAGCTGAATTAACATCTGATAAAACTGGTCAATTGCAACTCCCAGGAGTTATCTGAGCTTAGACGGTGACCTTTCGTGCTCACATAACTGCATAACTTTTCCATTCAAACCTTAAAACACTTTTGCACCTACCCTTAACTCATTACAAAGTGCTGGATTTTGTTCTCCCATGGGAGGAATTTGTACATTATTATTTTAGTTGTCTCATTTAAATTCTTCATAATAGTACAAATAGGGCTGTGTTTAAACAATATTTTTTGCACTCCATACTAACTTTTATTTCACATAAGTTGCTATATTAAGCTTCCTCTAGTGAACTCTCCCTACAAAAATGGCTGTGCATTGGGAAAGTCATTACAGTGATTGATCTCCATAGCCAGCCTGCTATGTATCATCCCCCACTGAAGCTATTTGATTTCATTTAAGCGTATTGTAGAAGTGCTGCAGCTTAGCAACTGTGTGTAATAGTGAATAATTATTGGCCTGAGCTGGAAGGTGCATGGTTGGAGTTCACTTTAAAAGAGTTACACCGCTCTCCCATCGATATGAGGTCAATGTGCAGACTCATGAAACCCTGCAGTACCAACCATTTCCTCAATATAGCAGGTTTGAATATCAGTTTTAACACCAGGGTACTACTGTTTCCAAATTGCCAATGAAGCACTTAAAAAGAAACACTAGGGTTAATAATAATTATTATTACTATTGCTGTTGTTGTTATTGCCAAGGTGATGTCACAATGATGTGCATTCTGGTAACCATATAGGCTGTATTCCTCCAGAATGTTCTTTTTACTAAAACGCCTCTTTTAAATACTATTATTAGCAACAGAGAGAACAATTTCCTAAATATACAACTAGAAGTGGATAATTCAGATCCAGTAAGAAAAAATCCAGACCAATATTTTGTTTCAACCAACCATTTGAGAACTCTGTGACTGTGACTTTTTGTTTACTAGGCTGGTTTGTTAAAACAACATCTGGTTATGGATTTTTACTTTCTGGATGTGAACTATCCACCCCTGCATACAACATAGTTCTTGCATGAGCTGAATAAGGGTGAAATAAATTGTTTTATTCCATAGGAAAGTATTGAATGTGTGATATAAGATAAGGTCAGTTGGTAGTTATGTACTGTTGCTGGACCCATAACTACAAAAATATCATAGTGGGTGTAAGCGACAGGCTACAAGCAGAGTTGTCAACTCACACGCATCTGGCGTTGCACTCGTGTTTTCAGACTCTCATACTTGCACAAGAAATCTTAGTTAATCTATATTATACTGTTATAAACCTAAAATTTAAGTGTTGAGGTAGTTTGCAAACGTACAGACTATTTACATAGTAATAAAACTCGTGCATACATGTAAATACGTGTGCATGTGTGTGCACACTTGTCTTGAATTGAAAATATCACTCAGCCAGCTGACCAAAGTTGGCAACCCTATACTTGTGTTTCTTAAAATAAACATTGTTGCTTATACACTTGGCTTGGGGGCGGTATGGTGGTGCAGTGGTTAGCACTGTTGCCTCACACCTCTGTGACCAGGGTATCCATCTCTGCCATGGCTCCGTATGTGTAGTTTGCATGTTTTCCCCGTGTCATCGTGGGGTTTCCTCTGGGTACTCCGGTTTCCAACCACAGTCCAAAATTGGAGTTACCAAATTGCCTGTAAGTGTGCCTGTGTGAGTGAATGTTATGTGAGTGTGTCCTGTGATGGGTTGCCACCCTATCCTGGATTGGTCCCAACCTTGTGCCCGTAGGCTCCAGGATAAGCTCTGGACCCCCTTTGACTCTGAATAGGATAAGCGGTTACAAAAAATGGATGGATAGATACACTTGGTTTACTGATGGCATTAATAATGCTGAACAGCAAAGAAAGCAAACATATCAGAAGAATTAATTCTTCTTTGACATTTTACCCATGGTAAACTGACAACCAAGACAATACTGAGCAGAGAAGTGTCCACATGCCAGACATGCGCTTTTTCTTTCAGTCCCAAAATGCACATTCGGGGAGACTGATGAGCACACATTACAAGCACAATCTTATTCATCAGCATGCCGAGATCTGGACATTTGCATTGTGGTAAATGATGGGATAATGATGGTAAACGAGGCAGTTTGTTAAAGCGATGGGATTTTGAAAGATCCGCAAGAGCGGCCACTGGGGAAAAAATAAATTCTACCTAAGCAAGACAGAATGTGTTGTTTCAGCTAAATGGTATTGAAAGAATTCAATGTCTATCTAAACATCAAAATGAGAAGCTTTTTGTATGGTGAATTCAGAAATTGCTGGACTCTTCCTGTCCTGCTGGCACTCTCTGCCACCTTATGTGCTAGAAGAAGAAATCTGATGGGAATAGCATGATTGAAAGATGGAGGATAAGTTGATGTGGTACTTTGAAGCAGGTTTATACAGACAGTGATGCCATGTCATTTTCTTTTCATTTAAAATCAAGCCCTTAAAGGCCTTCAAGCGACTGTTAGCGGACATTGCTTTTTTGTCAGGGTGCTAGAAAAAAAGTATAGAGAAGAAGGGAGGCAATCTATCCTTAAGGATGATGCGTCACGATCAATCTCTCACCAATGAGAATCATCTCTGGAGGCTGGCAGGCAGGTGTGCGCTGGTCCGTTCATCTGTAACAACAAGGAACACAAACATAAAAAAAGAAAAAAAAACAGGCACGACATACGAAAAAAAAAAAACATATAGCACATGAAATGAAGAATGAGAGACAAGTCATGAGACACAAAAGGGAGTTTTCTTACTGCTAAATTTGCCTTTAGCATCATTTCTTAGAGTTACTCTCAGATCCTTTATAAATACCCACCCAGCTCTGAGTAGGACCTAGTTTCAATTTGCTGCCCTGTGTTCTTGAATCAGTATTTTTATTGAAGCTGCCCTTAGGTTTGACCTCATTTATGGCTCTTGGGCATTCTGTACATTAGGATCATGTTCACACTCAGTCACGTTTGCCTGAGTCTAAAGACTTTTAGTGCTTTTGACCTATCTTTGTATGACAACCCTTTAAGATCAGCAAAATCACTTGTCACTCTTCGCTGAACTTGCTTCAATGCAGCATTATCCGTTTCTAAAGTAAGGTGACCAAAGTTGTATATAGGAACCTGGAGGGAAATCTTGCAGTCCTCTCTTGATTCTCCTGATCTTAAACTGTAGAGACTTAAAATGTATTCTGGTAGTTTCTTGACTACTACACTGGATATGGGATGGGCTGTATCATTCTAAATAAAATGTATTGTAAAACTGTCAAAATTGTTACAGAAAAGATAATACATATTCCTAGCTTCTAACTTAGATTAACTCAAGCCATTATGCTGCTATCATCTTTAACAGTGAACACCAGCCGATGGTTTAGTGATTGTATGTTCATTTTAGTGATTTATTAATCATTAATGCATTTATAATAAATATGAAGAAATGGTGTGGTATAATGAAAAAGTATTAAATAGAATAAATTAACAAAGTATTTTGGAGTTCCTCCAATACATAAACCCTAGTTGCTGAGCATGAGTTCCCAACTTTCAACAAAAATTAAGTAAGCCTAATATCCTCAATCCCTTTTGATGCTATGAGAGCCCATGTGAAATTTTACAGTGTTATTATAGTAATCTAGTTGTATAAACCACAATTTTTTTTTCTGTTGGAAGCAGGACAACTCTACTGATGTTTTATATCGAAACTGTTACGTATCATAGTTATTTCTCGTAAGGAATTTGTAGGGCAGACTTCTATGACTACTAAATGAATTATTTCGCATTGAATTTTGTCTGCTAGTCCAGTGCTTCCCAATTCAGTCTATGTTTTTACTCCCTCCCAGCTCCCGAGCAAAAATGTGGACTATCTGGCATGGAGCTGGGAGGGAACAAAGACATGGACCAACTGTGGTTCCCCATAGTCCGGATTGGGAAACACTGTCCTAGTCCATAATCATACCTCGGTCTCATGGTAAGCCTTTTGCTGCTATCTAACTTGCTCTCCACATTTCACGAGTTTATGAGGTATGCAGGAATCAATGACTTTTATGAAGAACACTCTCTGCTTCACAGTATGCCAGTCAAGATCGGTTGCTGCTCCCAGGGAAATCGGAGGAATGGGGTAAATTATACCCCATATCAATTTATGTGGATGAGGCGGTTGTGACGCTATGGTTCCCTGGGCCACCCCCGGCCACTGGCCAGCACTGGTAGCATCAGCCAGCTGCGGTTCCTCCCCTCTGATTTTGCGAGCTTTGCTGAGGCCAATTAGGGGCGTGCTCCTGGAAGAGCCTCAATTAATCTTCCTCACGACACGTGCGACTTTGCCCCATTATTATGTTCTTAGTGTCCCTCTGTGAGGCCCAGGGGTACCGTCATGCACACATCCCTTCAGCCTCGCTGAGCCGCCTGTCTGGGAATCCCTGTGTGAGAATTATGTGGAGGCAGGTTGGAGAAGAGCTGGACATGGGTAATAAAAGTATATAATGAGGGCAAGGCCAGATGAATCAAATGAGGTTTATTGGTTTGTGATAACATTTTCTAATCTCGTACCCTCAGCTATGGAACCTGGCCTACTCAATTAAAAAGAGCAGCGTAATTGCGGGTAGATGTCTACTGAACCTCATTGTAAGGTAACAATGAAAGCTTGTAATTCCCATTTGGAATGATGTATTACTTATGTCTTTCTCTCTTGATATATTACTGTCTGATCTAAGAGATGAAACTCTCTTTCATATCATGTGGTTGCATATTAAAGGGTTCTGACTGCAGTGCCCTCTTATGAACATAAGATCCAAGGTCCTATTGAACACTTCTCAAAACATGGTTTTAGCAGGAACCAAAATGTGAACCTGTTTAAATGAGAGCTTAAACCTCCGACTCTCTAAGATCAGCTGTGGTGATGTTAACAGTAATAGACAATGGATGTTTCAGGCTCACAGCTGCACAGGTGCCATAGCTGCCAGCTTCCCAGAGCCTGAATCCTTTTCGTACATTTACGTTATTGAAAAGTCTGCTCCCATGCATTTATATGAACTGACGAGTACAACATTTTAATACAATCGTCATTTTGACAGTGCCATTCATAGTCAAAAAAAGACAAACCCTACACAAACTTAAAGTTATAATTTGATACCACAGAATGATTTCCTAATATCTGAGATTTTTTTATATTTATTTGAAGACCTCCCCTTCAAATTTTCACCAAGACTTATCGACTCTTAACAAAATTAACAAAGTGTAAAGTAAGAATAGGCACATCCTGTCAGCCGGGAATGATTGGAATGTCTCAGTTGGTCTGAAGCCTTTGTCAAAGGCCAAGAATCATTCTTTTTATGTCATACCTATTTAAATTATTCTCCATTTTTATCTCATTCCATGGCATCAAATAACTAGGCAGTTATATGGTTCATTTCTCTCATCATGGCTTCAGTGTTTTGGTCTATTTTTGCCTACACCCACATTTTATGTAAGTTTTAGCTACATAGCAGCAAACTCAAAGAAAACTGCTGGTCTCTCTTCCCTAGCAGTAACTTGGCTACTCAGTCTCCCACCTTCTGACCTGTTGATTACAGCTTTCTGCTCATAGCCGTTTTATCCTGCATTTGAAATTTCTTTCTGCTCCTCCTGACCCTAAGATAAGAATTAAAAGAATTGTGCAAACATCAGTGTCCCAAACATCACTATGCTTCCATATGCAATAGATGTGGCAATGCATATAGCCTCCGGAGTGCTATATATGAAATAATGTTGTTTTTAATCCCAAGCTGGTATACAGCTCTGTCACTGGAACTCATCCTCCTGTTCTTCTAACTTGTTGAGACACCGCATTTATTTGACAGTGTTACAACTTTTGGTGATTATTCTTTTCTTTTTTTGGGGGGGGCAAAACCCAGTGGAATTTATCCTCTTAAAGTCTAGCCGTCAATGTACTGCATATTCTCCAAACCTGCGTCTGCCTGATCCATGGGCAGCTGAAATAATTGTTTACTACTCACACTAATTTGGTGCTACTGGCTCTGAAGCGCTAAGGCTGGGGCTTCACTGACAGACGCAGGTGGCAGTTGTCCGCAGGACCACAAGACAGATAGCTTCCAAGACCCAGATAAGAAAACTGAGCCAAAATAAGGTATAACCACCTTGAAGGTATAAGCGGGGAGGCAGCAAGCACCCTGTCACACCTCAACTGAAATAAATTGATACTTGCCCTGTCCACTGGGGCCACTAATTGCATTTTCTTTTACTGGGTCGTTTTTTTTCAGGCTCCATCAGTCTTACATGACATCCCTAAAATGACAGCAGTGCTTGTTGCCACCCCAGCATGCAGTTGGATCAACGCCTCTTTCCGCTTGTGTTGGCAGTCCCGTTCAAAGAAAAGTGACGCTTCATTAAGTTTTAAATGGAGGGGGGTAAAGCAAGTTTCTCTGTTGTTTTTTTTAACGTGGTCGTAAACTATTGGGATTTTTGTCTGGAGGGAGAGGATGTCCCTGGATGCAATCGTTGCCAGCTATATGTGGATAGGTCTGTTACTATTAAATCGAACATGACTGCTCTAGAGGACGCAAACATGATGTTAAACAGATGATACATGCCAGCATTCTGAAGTGTGCTACATAAAACCAGATTTGTATACAGATATGGAGAGGTAGGACTCCTGATACCATCTATTTTATTTTATTTTATTTTATTTTATTTTATTTTATTTATTTGTTGTATTTAGCAGGGATGATGGACAGTTAGTAACTGTTCCAGAGTTAGCTAAAAGCTAAATTTCATCTGCAGTCCCTGCACAGGTAATTCTAACGCAGGAAAATCTTACAATGTAATGACATGCCTCTGAGTGTGTTCTTTCAGTGCTGCCTGCGGTGTTTTCTATGTCTAAATAAAGTCAACAGAGAATAATCAAGAATGTGAAAGATTGCATTTCTTTCCCTGACAGTTGAAGTTAACTGTCTGATGCTGTCGTTAGCGGTCTGGAAGCCATGAAAAATTGACAAAACATTAGATGACATAGCAAGAGAAAATGAACATGGTCCAAAAAAATGATCATGTGAAGCACGGTTTACTCAGGATCCATTAACATCTCACACACAGAACAATGTGACTGCTTATTTTTGGAAGCAGGGCAGCAGAGTATTAGATTATTAACAAAACCTTCCCACTTATATGTTGCGATGGAGATTCAGATATAATTATAGTTGTATTCAACTATATCTAGCCTGTCACGTTCTATTATCGATTCAGGGGGCAGCGGCACAATTGTCACTTTTCAAAACGGGCATAAGTGACATTTTATGTCACCCCAAATCACTTCCCCTCACATCGTCAGATTTTAAATGTCAAAGCAGAGCTGGGTAAATAAGAATGCTCAAATTCTGCGACCGCTAATGGGATGTGAGGACATTTTATGTCCTGACATTTTAGGTTAGTGCTAATACAATATTTCTAAATGTTTTCTGGCTAAGTTATATAATTGAAGATAATGCACGAGAACTATGCAGTTTGGAGTATTGCTCAATCGCACAGACTCAGAGAGGGAGAGAGAGGTGGGGGGGGGGGTGAGAGAGAGAGAGCAGGAAGGAAAATGAGAGATAGAGTCGTATACAGGAAGAAAAATTACCATCGTCGCACAGAGGGACAGTGGTAAATGGTGCGTCATTTTGCTGTAATTTTCAAATCGTCAAGTGGAAACAAAATTAGATTAAGAGCACACTTTAAAAAAGACCCACTAAACATCACTATTAATTACCCAACTGTCAAGAACACACACACACACAAAAAGATTATTTATTTTTGCTGCAAAGGATGAAATAATGGCCGGTGGATTTTATTTCTAGAGTCATTTTTCATGGGTGGACTTAAAAAAAAAATGAGGGTAAAACATGGGTTTTTGTTCAAAGGACACTAATGTCTACATTATTATCAAGGCAATAAATGACTGGACATGAGTTATGGGGAACAGAGTGCGGAACATATTACAGGGCATTGCCATTTATTGTCGACTTTAATAGACGGGGATCAGATTGCTGTACAATGAAACATCGGCCTTTCTGAAACCGCATTCAGCTATTAAGCAATGCATTCTTTTTTGTGTCAAAAGCATGGGCGATGTGTCAGATCCATTACTATTAGGCATCTCTGAAATTCTGTAACAATTTGTAATAATAACAATAGCAACAACAATAACCATGCCAATTGCAGTACCATTGTTAATGTGAAAATGAGGTGTATGATGACGAAGGGGATGCAGAGCGGTGTGCCGGATAGCCCTATTACCATATACCCGCAGGTTCTCTTGCAAATTTTTAATTATTGAGTTTGCTTTGCCTACTCTGGGTTCCTCCCACAGCTCCAACACAGAGGTGTCACTAAATTTCCCCTGTTGTTGTATGCCCCTAGGTGAGTGAATGTCTACATGGTGATACCCTGTGATGGACCTGCACCCTGTCCTGGAGACACCTTTCAAAATTCCCCAGTGATCCTTCACTGCATCGCTGAGAGCATCTTTATGTATGTTTGTCTGGAAATGCATCCTAGCACCTCACAGTTATTAAGGTTGTTATTAAATTTGTCCACTCAGTGATCTTTGCATAGATGTCAATAAACGGACGATAAATTTGAAATAACTGAATACAATATGTGTATTTCAATCATTTCAGTTTTAATAACTGCTGACTAACATATTTTAGCCATAACATACTCAAGTGGGAAAGTGATACATCTTTATTGTTCCTTACTGAGCACATATGCAGCTATAAAGCAGAATCCAAAGAATTGGTGAAACAATCTGGGGAATCTCCGAAATGAATGAAAATCTCCCACTAGCTTCTTTGTCAGCTTGAAAGTCTCCCTTTCAGTGAGAGCAAAGCTTATTGGCTAGGACCTTGTGCTGCTATACAGGGGACATGTCCCACCTGCTGGCATTCAGAGAGGCTGCTGACTGATGGAAGGTATGGTGCCATGGAGGTTAGGCTCTCTGAAGTTGAGGCACATTGGAGAGAGTTGGGGGAGTAGTGGGGCGGGGGGAGGGCAGCACTGTTACCTCTCAGACGGCTCACTGTCTCTTACTGGCAGCTTGTCATTTATCACAGCTGAGCAGAGCCATCAGGTGGGAACGT
The DNA here is from genome assembly GCA_011763525.2 of Mormyrus iriodes. Lineage (NCBI taxonomy): Eukaryota > Metazoa > Chordata > Actinopteri > Osteoglossiformes > Mormyridae > Mormyrus > Mormyrus iriodes. The sequence goes on from JAAGVU020000002.1 coordinate 23,222,539, forward strand.
GATTAATTCGACTTTACCATTTTCAGAAATAAGCCCTATAAATCACTGCAGGACTCATCGTATGAGTTCGGGTTTCAGGCCATGTGACAAATCTTTGGCACATCCCGAGTCGCTTCACCGGGTGAAAACAGGTCCCACTAAATACATCGGTGGAAAGCCGAGGATGACCGCGCAAGTGACATTCAATAAACGGCCCGAGGATTAATAACCTGCAACATTTGATGGCCGGAATATTCTGAAAAGGAAAAAAAAAAACAGCGACAACCTTGCTTGTGTATGAGAGCTGATAAACAGAAATACCCCTCTTCCAATCTTACTTTGATGTGCTGGCCTGCTTCATGAGGAATCAAATTTAACATGCCAATGATTTGGGGACTTATCTGTGTAAAGCCACTGTGCTGTTTATTTATTCTGAGAGGGAGAGGCCGGAGTCCATGAGCGTACAGTGACTGCAGGCAACACATGACCAAACCTTTTGCATTCCGTATAATTTACTTGTTAGCCGTTTGAGAAATAGCATGATATGACAAATTGGGGGACCTGAATGTTAATTTACTCACCAATGGGGCATTTTTAGATTTTTTGTAAACATAAAAATAAAAATTAGTACTGCTTTTAACAAGAATTTAAGTGATATTGTAGTGGGGTAAGACAGGGTATGAATTAAGTTTCCAAGTGTTTTTCTAATAAAGTCATTTGGGAGAATACAAAAATACACATCTAAAGGCAGAAATATGCACAAAAATGCTTGTTTCTTAGCAACTGAAGGATCTGCAAATCCATTTTCCCTCCATGTACAGGTAGATGTGGCCTTAGCCACGGAGCAAACGCCACCCACTCCAGCCTCTTGACCCATTCAGCTAAGTCCACATCAATGTACAAAGTGAAGCCAATCGATTATTAGCCTGTCGCTCAGAGTTACCTTTGACTGAAATCCACCAGTCTGCCTCCGAAGGTCTCTGCTTAAAGGGGAACTTGAAATCACATTAGCCGCATGCAAAGAAACGAGGTGGAAGGGACATACAACAGACGATCCCATAAAATATTCACAGTTCGGTGTGTCTGCTGAATTACTACCACGTTCATACACGAAAAAGGACTTCAGTCATTTTTTACACTTTTAAGAATGCTTGTTTTGTAAGGTGAGAAATGGATGCATTACAACAAACACAACTTAAATTTTCTCCAACTCGATATTGATCTTAGGATAATACAATTTGTTTTAAAATGTATGTATTGTTCTGTGGGAGCAGCTCATAAGATAAATCTATCAAGATCACATCTAAAGGGGAAGTTTAGTTTTGACAATGTGTCTGTTTATAATTTGTGCATAAATAGTTTGACTGTATTGCAGGTAAGAGGAAAAACGCAAAAGGGATGTAATAGGAAGAAAAAAAAAAACATGTGCAGAGTTCATCCCTGTGGTTGTTAGCGGTGAGTAATTATTGAGATATGACAAGTGAAACCCATACCAACTTAAAGGAATCTTTGTCTCAGGAGCCAGTGTTACCAGTCTGGCAATAAATTAATTTCTTCTGCATTTGGAGCATCCACACTCTGAGACTTTTTTTTCTGTCACCTACTTGGAAAGATATCAAAATGTGACAATCATTTTATAATTGAAGGGTGCCCTAGATAAACAGAATAACCCACATTTTCATTTATTTTTTGTCAACCCCATTTTGACATCACAGGACACAGGACAATCATCTTGAGACAGTTCCAGTTTCATTACTGATTTGAAGAACTAAGTATTAAAAATGAACTGACCCACATCTTTCATGGGCTTCAATTAGACTGACATGCTGAAAATCAGCATTGCAGGGCTATTGTGTGTTCTGGAGGTATCATTCAAATTTCTTTTGAGAAACACAATAGGGATGGAGTCAACAGTCAGCCCCAGATGATATTACTTACGGGATTCTAGGCTTTGATGTTTCTGCGGCCACTTGCTGTGACCCAATGTTCTCGTTTTGTTTTCAACTCATTTTGAATGCTGAGATACAAACACTGTCAAGAGCTGTTTCATATACGCTGAATATGGAGTATATCTGCTCTCTGCTTAGCCCATGGGAGCATGCAGCAGCAGAAGCTTACTGCATAGCAGTCACATTTTCTGGTAGGAAGCAGGCAAAGCCTTCCTATGAAAATGCATATCCAATGCCGGGCCTACACAGGCTCTTTATTCGGGGCCCATGGAAGGCCACCCACAAATATCCGGTGAAAGACAGGACACATATACAGGAGGATGCTGGAGCTGACAAGCAGTGGGATGTGAGTGAAAGAAGGAAAAAAAAAAACAGGCATGTGAGCGATCGCCCATCCCTCGTGGTTCTCACCAACGAGCTATCTGTAAGCTTCTGTCTACTTGTTAATTCAGTGTCATTTGTCGTTTCTCCAGGGGAGCGATCAATGGCAGCATGGCGGCAGGACACTGGTGAACTCATAAAACCTATTAAAGGAAGCCGTTTGCCTGTGCTGTCACTAGGTCCTGATTAATACCGCTGACTGCTGTAAACTGCCATGACGGTCTGCACTCGCTAAGCACTTTATTGTTTACTCCTGTCTGATGCCAGAACTGCAGAAAACCATGTGAGGATTGAATATCATGCCCACAGAATCCAGCCTTATTTTTCAGAAGATGTGTCCACATCTTTTCTCTTTATAGAAGCCTTACTTTCCTGTTTAAAAAATAATGGGCCGATGAAATTAATCTACAGAGAGCAAAAATGGGTATCATAAGATTCTGCTAATAATACTTTGTTTACCATTATTGACCATTCAGAAATGTAAACACTGGAGTGTCTTCAAATATTCTGATCACGTGAATAAATATACTGATCCTTTGTCTAACTTCCATGTTTTTGATTGCACATACCCAAGCAAATGTTAGAATAGGATAATATTAAGAATAAAAATATCTTCAATCTAAAATAAACTCAAATCAAAAACATAAAGGCAAAATGACAGAGGAACTAACAAGTAGCAGACCATTCTGTACAATATTAGAAAAAAATGAACTCTTGATTTAAAAGTATATTTTTTATTTTATGTTACAAAACATAGCACATTGCCTTTATGCCTTTAATCTATTTTGCCTTTTTATCCTGAAGGTTCCCAAATCAAACTGTTTTTCTGCTTATTTTCAGGATTTAGATTTTACAAACATCAGAGAAAAAAGTCAACACAGAGACAGGAGTCTCAGACAAGACAAACATACATTTCACAATGGAACATATTATAAGTAAAGGCAGCTCTACCAGAACTGTGGGGACACAAATTAACCAAATCCTATTAATCTTTTGTGAGAAAGAAGCTGACATTTTGTTCTCTCGTTAAACAAGCCACCAAATGAAATGCTGGATTGCTGCAGTAATTAACAATTATCTAGGGGTGGTGTGACAGAGGCACAGATGTAATTGCATTATTGCCTTTATGCTTAGCTATGGTAATTTAGAGACACTAAATCTAAGAATAGCGTAAATCTCTTTCATTTGCCGATGTGAGCATTATGGGTTTTCGACTTTCTCTGAACTTCAGCTGTTCAGATGGTTCAAAATGGCACTGCATGCTGAGATTTAAACAGGATTAGCATATCCATTTAAATGATCTGTCTGTGTAATTATGAGTCACTTCCCAATGTTACGTTAAGCCCTACAGTACGTGTTAATTACATCACTCTGACCCCCTCTGTCATTATTTACTTTTAAAACAATGCCATTTCCCCTGAAAAATCTAAATGTAGTGTTGATTTTCATTTTGGAGAATATTAATTATAGGCCTTTCCTATGCTAATTTGCAAAGAACACAGCTTAAGAGCCATCTGAGTAATTTCTATCACTTGTGCCGAAGCTCAATTTAACCCTTACGTTTTCTCTCATACATTACAGAGTAACCATATCTAGAGGTGCCTATAACATTACGTTTGAGGTCCTGGTCAACGAACAGCCCGATTTTTTCAAAGGTACAATGACAACACACCTCCCTTTTGTGGTGAAATAAAAAAATTCCCATTTAGCTTTTGTCACCTTCCATGCCTGTGACAGACAATAATCAGATTGCTGGGACAGTGCAGAGGCACAATCCTCCTGAAAACGCTGTTTCACAGTTGATCTTATATGCTTGTGAAAGGACCTTTTGTCAGCGATGTACTCAAAGTGAATCAGTCCCACAGTGTATGAAAGACATATTCTGTACTAATGCAACCTAAAAGTGCTACAGACTTTAAATATATAAAGGAGTTTCTTTTTCCTGAAGCAAGATGTGCAAATATATAAATAAAAAAGCATAAAGCATTCCAAATAGCAGGTCTCTCAGAGGAGAAAAAGGTGCTTTTAGGTAGTTCATCTGCCCAACAGATGGCAGTATTGTCATCTTTTCTGATGTAACTTCTTGCCGCTGCAGTGAAAGATGCTTCTTGAAAAACAGATGCTGTATAAAGCAGAGATTTTTTTTTTATTTTACATTGGCCACTGACTTGACTACTGTCTCCTGTCCTCACCATTTTCTCAGCTAGCACATTGCGTTCTTTCAGCATTTATATTTGTACAGGCATTGTAATAGTATTATAGAACATGTACAAGAAAATGAAAAGGATGTCTTTGTTGTCTTGGGAACAAGAAAGACATATCTTGTTCATTGCATTTGAACATATCTGAGCATGAAGAAAACAAGTTTTTTTATAAAAGCAAAGGAAAAGGGAAAATAAAAGATGAAAATGTTAAGGAATTGTAAAATTTATTACACTGAAATTGAAATTGAGATTTAGGTTTAAATGATTAATTGAATGTACAATTTATATCAATAATAGCTTGTAAATATATAAAGAATATAAGAATATAAGATACTATAAATCTATAGAACCTAAACACAAACTAAGGCTACTTTAAGTCAAATGCAGCATTAGATACTAGAGTTTGGCACAAGCAAGTGAAAATTATAGGCATCCTATTTCCAAGATATGGGCCATGTTTCCAAGACAGCTCCACACTGCCAGTTTGGGTTCTACAACAGAGACTGCGGATGAGTGCAAAGGCCTTTCCACTGTGTGGCATATAATGCTAGCACCAGTAGTGCCATTGTGACTTCACTACCTACGCCTCCACAATAACAATTCAAAAGAAATGTATAATTAAGCTCCCACCTCTAGGACTGAGGTACTTGGGCACTCCAAATAGAATGTATGAAAACAAAGTGGAGGAGACTGGGACTGGTGAGTCATGCATTTATCTTTCAACCACTTATCCTGGACAGGGTCACAGTGGACCAGGCCCTACGCCAAAAGTACAGAGCACAAGGGGGAGGTGCACCCTGGGTAGTATGCCATTTGATTGCAGGTCTTAGACATGATGGCACATTATGGATGATTTCGAGATGGATTTTTGGACTGCAAGCGGAAACCAGACTACCTAGAGAGAATATACAAAATCCAGACAGAATGGAGGAGTGTTTTGAATGGCCAACACTGGAGGTGTCAGGAGAAAGTGCTACGCATTGAGCCACCATGTCACCTGACAACAAACTCTTTGAGTCCACGGTATTTTGCTTGTAGCTGCAGCCGGTAAGTCAAGTCAAGCAAAGGTCATCTGTACAGAAGCCTACAATCAGAGCTAAGTGTCTCAAAATGCTCAGGGAATTTTGAAACATAGTGGGAAGATGATGGTAGGGTATTAGTAGCAAACATGGTACTTAAAAACAGTTCACAAGGTGAAATTTGAGTCTGGTGATATGAAGCAGTATAGCTTTAGTCAGCTACATTTTTTGTGTTTGTTACACAGGCAATTTTGTGACATAGCTGCGGAAAGTAGCACATCCCAATAAACAGATAAATGGATTACGTCGCAATCTAGACTTAAATTCTGGCCATTGGTAGTTGTATACTATGCACAATACCATCTGTTCCAACTGAAAATGCTATTGCCAGCAAGCTAGCTATATTGATAATAGTGGATCTTCTTAGTTTCAATCTGCAAGAACACCTGCCAGCCCCTGTTTTACACATAAATCTTTGTCAGACAAGTGTCCCAGTTTTTCCCCAAAAATGCAGGGTAAAGTTGGGTAGTGGTGGCTTACAAGGAGAAGAAGCATACATTCCATGCGGTAAAAGAATTGTTAACATAATTTTTGGAAAACCTGATAAAAAAAAGAGAGCATACTAAATTGAACAGCATCCCTTCATTTTTAATTTTGACTGCACATTCCAAGGAGATCATTTTCTACTTGCATCACAATGCAAACTTTTTTGGACATCGTTTTGAACAGGCTGTACACTTTCTCCAGATAGGTATTGTTAATGAAAACATTTCAGTTTAAATTCTGTACTCAAGAGGACAACAACTGGAGCACTTCTGGGACTGTTTGAGCACAAGTCCAGTTCCTTAATCACCAGGCTACCTGCTGACCTGACCCATCCTTATTCTTGATTTAAAATCCTCCACTGATTCACTGTCCTATTAGCCTTAATAATCAAGCTTCAGCAAATTATCTACCATTCTGTTCTCGTTAATTCATGCAGATTTTTTTTTTCTTCTGTAGAGAGTCTCTTCACCCACTTAAAAGCACTGCGGTCCCTGAAAGTCGTGCAGAGTATACAGCAAGTGTGGTCTTGTGTGGCTGTCTTGCCGTATGTCTCCTACAGTGAGAAGAGTTCTAGGCCAGATGGGAGCAAAAGCGTTGCTCGGCTGTAATAACACAGCCTCAGAGGGTGTCCAGGGCCCACTGCTCGCCTACTTGGACCTCATGCTGCCAGAGCTAGGAGGGGGTGGACAGGGAGGGGCTGGGTAAGGGGCAGCTCTACTTGGCTCAGTTAATTGCCTCAGTGACTCTTCCTGCACACACCAGGGCAGGCCGAACTCCTCTTGTGGTCTGGGTGCTCTGCTGAATTGGATGGTGAAGAGGGAATCAGCCAGGACCACTTTAGAGAAATGTTGTTATTAAGAAGGCTTTTAGTGGGTGTCAGGTTTCTCGCATGCGGTGATTGAGCCTCTCCAGAAGTCACCCCGACGGCAGTGATCTCTGGTCATCTGAGCTGTACAAGATGCATACAACCCTTGGAGAGCAAAAGGAATGGACCTCTTGTCTGGCCTTCTCTGTAATGCACTAGCATTTACATTGCATCACTGCAACAGCGATCTCACAGTTATCTTAAAAAAAAAAAAATAGTGGCGGGGGACGTCAGGTGAGATGAGACCGCTGCAATGGAGCAATGGAGCAAGAGAGTTCAGATGTTCAAATTAGAAGGCACACTTTAAATGTCGCAGAAGCCAGCACTTGGTCTGGACTGGCAGCCTGGATGCAGCAGATGGCTGGGAAGTCACCCATCTCAGAGGGCATGTCACCTGGCTACGGGTCATGGAGGCAGATCAGAATATAATTGTCAGCTCCCCAGCAAATGAAACAAAAGACTAGAAATGGGAGGGGTGGGGTGTAATGCTAATTGACAACTGCAGATAACAAATAAAGCCAATAGCCCTTGTGGCCAGACCACACACACCTATTAATTAGCTGTCTGAAATGCAGTGCTTGAAAAATAACAAATGACAGGATTCTGCAGGAGTGAGAGAAACACATCAAGGGGCAGATTGTGAATATCAGCTGTTTCATCTCTCTGGCTGTGAAATAAACGGCAATGGGGCTTGAAGTAACATGGCGTGACACGGCGCACAGGGTAATGGGACGAGCAGCCTTCGTCAGTGAGGGTGAAATGGAGTGCGTCGTTATTACTCACCGCGGCACTGAGCTACTGTCACAGTGTCATGCCAAACCATTTTCAGGGGCCACCATCTGATGTCACCTATTTGTCTGAGGCTCAGTGAGGACAGAACCCGGATCACTTCTGTCACCAAAGTAGGGGAATGCTTCCAGATTAGTTTGAGAACTTTGAAGGCTTAGTATGAGAATCCCATCAGTTGGAATGGCACATAGAATTGTGTGACACAGGGATTAGAGACAGAATTGTTCGATATTAAGGTACGGAAAAAAATGAGTAAGAATGGAATACCACTCTAAAGGCAAATGCAAAAATTCTGGCAAACAGGATAACAAGCGGTAAGAACAAACGGTAACAAATTACTTGAAGCGGTCATCTATATCGTATCATCGTTACCTTCATAATGCATCACAATGGTCGATATAAGAATGAAGCATTACAACATCTTCTGTTGACTGTCATAAGGCATTAAAGTGTTGATTATAATATTTAATAAGCTCCAATTAAGCTCTCATCTATAATGCATTATAGATACCTTCAAAATGAATTATCCCTTGTGTATTTCACTTCTTCCATTCTAAATTATAGAATTTAACCTCATTTGGAAAATAGACTGGGGTAACTTCAACCCCAAAAATAAAAGAGGGTTATAATGGTCAGTATAAGAATTAAGGACGCTTTTGAAGGTATCTATAGTATATTATATAGTGAAAGAATTAAGGATGCTTTTGATGCATTATGAAGGTATCTGTAGTATATTATAGATGAGAGCCTCATAAATCATTCATAATGCATAATAGGCATGGCTATCATGTGTTATACATTTAAATAAATATTTATAGACATGTTTATGATGCTTTATAAATGCTTTATAATGTGTTATGAATGTGTTCATAGAGTCTTATAGACGTGGCATTCATAGAAAGTGTTACCAAACAAGCTTTATCAAATGTGGATACTGGAGTTGGAATAACATATACTTTAAAACCAGGACACTCTAATAATGTAAAAATACTGTTTTGCAATAATATGTTATTTTTGTTTGTGAAATGATTAGCATTATTACGTTACGATATATTTTTTTTAATCTTAAACATGTTGAGTTGGTGCCCACAGACAATTTTCTGAAAAAAGTCCAAGAAGAGGTTCAAACATATTGTCAGTACTCAATTAAAAGATATGAGAATGCAAAAGGTCAACTGTCACATATGACCATAATAAAGACTGACAGTGACTTTAAGAAGGAATCAGACTTCACCAAAGGTCAGACTTTAACGTCAGGTACCCAGGTACTATTTCTTATTACTGCATTTTATTGCTTTCAGTGGATCAAAGGCATGCTTTTTTAAGAAAGCAAAAACAGAGTTTTTCCTGTGTGTGTGAAATGAGAAACTCCACACATTGAATTATTTAAATAGTAACCAAGTAACCATTCAAAGGCCAGCTGGTGTTAGTATGATTACTATTACGGTCAAATAGACATTTTCAGTTGCAACAAAAGAATGTGACAAGCAAGTAAACACTAAAAGGTAAAAATTCTTTTTAATACATGAATATGAATATTTTCAACGTAAAAGAATAGCTCTGGGAATGCAAAGCTTCGTCGCCTTCTATTCCTTCTCTTTGTATCCCCAGAGGAGTGGAGGAGTCAGATGCAATCTCTGTCTTACTGGAAAATATAAAATGTAGAAGGACATCTTTTCTTTCCTGTAAAAAAATTCTTAATTAGCTCAAGCAGAGACACAGCAGCTTCCTCTTTTGAGTGCTTCTGCCCTACAACAGGCCAACCATCAAAGCAGTAATTTCCCCGAGTAACTTACGAAGGAGCACTCGGCTGAGAATTTTTCCTGCTTTATCTTAGATAAATCCGTTCAATATGCAAACCCTCACCTATTTTCTGAACCACACTTCTTCCCATTGAAACCAACCTTGAATCTCACGGATCTATGCTCATAAAAACTTTATTCACAAGCCTGTGATTAAACACCAGTCTCTACTACTTACACAGTGTGAAAAAAAACAGAAGTCTTCTCTAATCCAGCAGGAACATGTGGTCTTTATTCACATTTACTTTGTTCTACAACGACAAAAAGCAGTTCAAGGTGGACAGCCTGGTGAAATTTCCATAAGGTAGTTTGGACTTAAAACATACAAGCAAGAAGTAATAGAGGTGGAGACAGAAAGAGAGGAGTTTCTGTGATAACATCAGGAACAGGTTAGAAGATCAAAGTCTTTTTGACAGTTTTACAATGCTCTGCACTGTGACTGATCAACCGTGACATTGGTCCACTTACATGTAAAACTAAGCTATGGGGTGGGAAGGCCCAAAGTAAGAAGGTGCTTCTTTCCATTAATGTTCTTCGCCATGTTTGCATTCGACCTTGGACAGTGGGTAGCATCAGGCCACAGGTAATCTGAGGCGGAACGGGAAGTAAAAAATTCGAACATGGCTGTTGCCACTGCGTCTGATGTTCCATGCTTATCCGATCAATGGCGTATGCATTTAGAGGTCCCTGAGGTGCTACTGATGACAAGGAGCACAGATGCCCCTTACGGGCTGGTTCAGTAGCCCTCAGCTTGGCAGGGCTCTCCCATTGGACTACAGATGCTGGGCCAAGGGGTGAGAATCCCCCCACCTTAATCTCTGGCTCCCTATATTTCAGACTACTTTGGGAAAACTGTATTCAGAACATGAGGATGAGTGTGTGTTTTTCTTACACTTTGTATATTTACATACCTGTACACAGTAGTGTCCCCAGATCCAGGGGTGATACATTCCAAAACCCACTGTGGATAACCGAAACTGCAGATAAGAGTGAACCATCTGCAGACCCCCAAAATAATGTGATTTTCATATACTTACATCTAGTAAAGTTTAATTGATAAATTCTGCACAGTAAGACATTGCCAGAATTAAATACAGCGATAATACATTGTACATTATTAGTCAGTACTGTACAGTATTGTACTCTCTTGAATGAAATGACGTTTCAGCTTAATTGTTAAAAGCCCATATAACAATGGAAGAATAACAAGCATCACAGGGTGACAGCACAATTAAAATTATGCTTTTGTATAGACCTCAAAGGAGGAAGGAACAAGGAAAAAGTACAGACAATTCATTTTGCAATGAAAAACATTGTATCATGTGCCTGTAAATACACTCTAATGAGAAAAATGTATTTATTAAGCAATATTTTAGCCTGTTGTGGATACTCACCAGCTGGCAGCCTGTACTTGCTTGGCGCTGGTTTGAAACTTATGAACTGTTTCTTGAAATTTTGAACTTTATTTTTTGAACTGTGGTAAACCGTTTCCCACTGTAAGTCTATTTCATACAGTCTAAAACCTCCAGAGATTAATATCCTTTTTCTCACATCCACTTAACATATAAAATCTATGGCTACAATAGTTGCCTTAGAAGCAAAATTTTCAAATGCGCTTTATAATTAGAGATAACCTTATATCACCTCTGAAAAACCATAATGGATCAAATTCCAGGGACGGCATAAGAGGGAACCTGCAAAAGTTTTGTGTACAAAATTGGAAAATAAGATAATTACTTTCAAAAGAAATGAAAGCACAGATGCCAAAGATGTCACCTATTTGCATTGGCCTTCATTGAGATAGATTGCTTGCTGCTGGCTGCTATTAAATGTTCACCGTGCTTTTATCCACCATTGAACAAACCATACCTCACAGAGAAATCAAAATAAACCTTAGGATAATTGCAGCAGAAGCATATGAGGTGAGGTGTCTGAATGTCTGAGTGAGTGAGTGAGTGAGTGAGTTTGTGTGAATGTGTGTCTCTGTCTAATATGTGCATTCATTAATCTGTACGTCAGGCCCCCAAACATCTTTTCAACCCTTTATATATAATTCTATCCCCACTTATATGCTGAACATATTTTGTGGTCTTTGCTAGTAACAAAAAAAGTTAAAAATCTCCAGCAGAACCACAAGCCAAACACACATCAACTAATGCATGGACATATTTTGCTAGATTTATAAAAATGCAGATTCCCGTATCCTGTTTATAAATTAAATATAGGCTGGGGGGGGAATGTAGGCTAACTTTGCAAGCACACATTTCTCAACTGTCAAGGGGCTACAGATAAAGGAATACATTAAAAGCATTTTCTTCTGTCTGTGGTGCTAGTAATTGTTTTTTTTTGGAAACAACATCAACGTATAGTTACCCAGTGTGATATGATATATATTAATTTACAGTTTATTAACTGGAGAAAAGATTAAGAAAAAAATCTGTGTCATATTTAATCTTAAAAAAGCTAATTTAAATTGTCAATTTTGTCAGATTGCCAGTCCAGTCCTTATATAAATATGTCTTTCACAAAAAAGAACCTTGATGCAATTAAATAGGATTAATGTAGGAATGCAAGTGTTAATCTAGATTTAAACTCAGTTCTATCAATTAGAAAACCAAGTTATTAAATCACCCCCAGTATTTTAAATTTCTAAATACCACTTCATCACCCACTACTATTGCTGTGAAGACAAGAAGACACTTTTATAAAACGGTCATTAGTCTGTGATAACTGTATAAGGGTTTCAATGCACACGGCAACCTTTAGAACAATGCTGCTAGGGCACATTCCAATTGATATCGGGCAACAAATTTCTATTTGAAAAACTTTGCTCGGCAGCGGGCAACTTTTTGCTATCATCCAGATGAGCCGTCCTTTGTCTCACTTAGTTGGTAATTGCCCGGCAACATTGATCACAAAGTTGTCCTTTGTATCATCAGCTTCTGCCTGGGAAATAGGCAGGAAAATAATGACTGTAAGCCATTAATAATGTAAGTCATTTAGAGGTAAGTGACAAACCTCTAGAAAATTATACTTAATAAAAGTGTAAGTTAAACAAAAAATGAGCTTTACAGCTGCATTTGCCATTGCTGTGCTGAAGCAGAACTACTAAGCTTCACAACTTTAAAAAAAAAACACATAAAATACATACAAAAGATATACCCATTATAATACATTATCATTAATTAAATAAATCCATTTAACCCACACCAAGAGCTGTTCACTGGTGAATGCATGAAAGATTTAAGCCACAATATCGGATAGCAGCAACAGTGGTGAGTAAAGAATAAATTGGATAAAATCAGGGACAGACTGCTCAGGCAGTGTAAGCTCACGCTATGTCAAATGTGATAGTTTTCTTGGCCAAAACCATTATCCTTGTTATTACCCGAACAGGCCTGTCTGTAGAGAAATGTAAATAAAAATGTGAAGAAATGTGAACATAGAGTCATTATTTAGAGATGTATGTATTTCAGCCATTTGCAAATGGATTTTAAATAGCCCTTCTAACCACAAACTTCAAACCAGGAGGCAATTCATATATACAGGTTTCTGTTCTGTGCAGAAGGGGTTGCTCTTTGGATGAGTATAGGCCAATTTAGGATTAAATTTTATATTTAACAAGGCAGCACAGAGGCAGATTGTGCATTCAGGGGTAACTTCCCCTTGATTATGCATGCCTGTCAATTTTATTTTTCCAGGGCATTTGAGTCCCACAAAAGTTAGTTTAAGCCTTTATCAAGCTTGTATTTCATGGCATACAGACACTATTGTTTATTAACCCAAAACCAAGACCCCAGAGTGTGTCTTGGATGTGATAAGACTTAGCTGGTAGGCGACAAATTCTGTTTAAACTGTTAATGCATGCAAGATGGTCAAAACCTATTTGAATTTCATTATCCCTCCTTCATGACTGACATTTCCAAGTAAAGGTTTTTGAAACATTTGCAATTATGATGTTTCATCCTGGATTCCTCAGTGCAATCAGATTCTTGAAGTGCCACAAAAAAAGGCGACACCATGTTTAAGGCTCTCATTTCACTGGCAGGCCTCCTAAATCTTATCAGGAAATATTGATATATGACACTGCCTTGGAGTTCTCATATTCAAGCTAATGGTTCTAGGCTTTGTTTCAAAACAAGTGGAACGATACAAGGGCACTCAACATGGACAAACCGAACTACATCGATCAGCAGAAACTGGCAACACATAACTGGCATTGAATGGATTTAATGAATGAGGAGCTGATACACCATTATTTGTCTCATTTATTAGTCTTATTAATAGACTTAGCAAACAGACAGATAGACAGACAGACAGACAGATAGATAGATAGATAGATAGATAGATAGATAGATAGATAGATAGACAGATGGATCAGGTGCCACTTTAGTAAATTATAAATAAGCATATATATATATATATACACTCACCTAAAGGATTATTAGGAACACCATACTAATACGGTGTTTAACCCCCTTTCGCCTTCAGAACTGCCTTAATTCTACGTGGCATTGATTCAACAAGGTGCTGAAAGCATTCTTTAGAAA
>JAAGVU020000002.1:23248760-23265042 GCA_011763525.2 Mormyrus iriodes
GCAGTTCTGAAGGCGAAAGGGGGTCAAACACCGTATTAGTATGGTGTTCCTAATAATCCTTTAGGTGAGTGTAAATGTACTGACCAGTCCACAACTTCATACTTCAAAGTAAAAAAGAAAAAAAGGCTTTCAGCCCTGGGTCAATATTGACAATAATATATTACATTGCAATGAGCATGCAGGCATTAAATGCAGGAGCTGCTAAATTGTGGAGTGTTTTAGTTGCACTCTATTGTGTCAGTCACAGAGTATCTTGAACCCTGCACTCATGTTAATTGTTATTAGCATGCTTGTCATTATATTCTTAATATTAATATGCATCAATGTTTTCCTCTTTTTCAATGACCGCTAATAGAAACACCATCTCCATGGTGCATTAAACAACTGTCAGCTTTTCTGGTTTGAAGGCTGGATCATTAAAGAACTGAACAGCTTCACCGGCAGCACAGTTTCAGGTTTCTCTCCATTCACAGAGCTGAGGGAATCTTACCTTCCCTTTACTGTCATATTGGAGTTTGATCCTAAATCCCTGCCATGTACCAAAAGACCTAGAAACCTCACATTTTGCACCACATTGCCTAAGACATCTAAATCTTTTTTTTTTTTCTTTTTCCGCACCATCCTGGCTACTTCCTCATTATTAGTAGATTAAACTGCACGGTGATTCACACATGCAAATGAATTATGCTTAATAGTATCTTAAGGCTAAAGACTACTTAGACTGAGCTAAGAAGACCATTGTGGGTCATGTTTATTATGTCCAATAGCATGAGAAGAAGGGTCACTTAAATATTTTCATCTCCAGATGTCCAGCATTTTAGAAATAGGACTTTATTTAATATTCTTTCTCATTGTTGTTCAGCTACATTTTGCAGAGGTTGTAGGCAGCTGATTTTAATCATTTCATATTCAGGCATTTAATTTAATAATAGACTGAACCAGAATTAGATTTAATCAAGATTTATTTTTATCCCTGTACTTGTAAATTGCTATATAACATGCCAGTTTAGACAGTTTAGGGCTCTGTACCTATGTCTGGAAGGTCATGAGTTCCCATTCTGTGGCTGGCAGAGTAAATACATTACCGTTGGACCCTTGAGCAAGGCCCTTAACCCCAACTGCACCAGGGATGCTGTTTGACCCTGCTCTCTGAGCCTCACCTGTTACTTTGAACAAATGTGTCTGTTAAATGAATGTATCAATCATATGGTCATAATGTTGGCAGCATGTTATGGGGAGGGGGGGGGGTCCATGATACTCCATTTACCGGGAATGTTTCACAGTTTAGGGACTACAAATGGGGTTGGAAACTTGGCAGGAAGTTTTCAGGTGTTTAGGGTGGTTTTTTTGCATGCATATACCCATGTGTGTGAGGCTTGGTCTGTAGACAAAACTGTCGTCCGTTGGCCCATTAATCCAGTTAATTTATATTTAAGTGGCATTTCTTTTATTTAAGAGACTTCTCAGATGTTACAATATCTTGAACTTTAGCTTAATTGACTATGTGAAATAGTACTAATGTAGCTAGCATCCTTGACTAACTCCAGATCAAAGACAGCACTTAATTGGGGATTTGACCAGCGGTAGTTGTGTATGAGGGAATGTAAGTTGGAAAAGAATGTCATACATCAATACCCTTTCTTCTTATTTTTATTGTTATTTCTGTTGATAATTTCAAAAGAAATTTGTGTAAATTTATCTGACTCTATATATTGTACTCATTCAAAACTTTGTTGATAGCCAGATATCTAAATATTACATTTCTGATGTGTAGAACCATAGGTCTTGGAAATTGCCTTAGGAAACAACTGCTCTTTTAGGGCTCCATGGTGAGAAAATGGCACAATAATAATATATAGACTTTGCTTTCATCACAGTCAGAACCAGACAGATTTGCAGAATACACCATTTATGGCTGATGGATGCATGCATCTTTCCCCCAAACTTTCTATACTTAGTGCTGTTCAGCATGCTGCCAGCGCATTTATCGAACCAGGATTGTAGATTATAGAAACACATTCCAAAGTAAGAAGCATCAGTGCTATGAAATGCCACAGAAATATAGGCCAGTGTGGTACAACACAGCCATGAATGTTTCTTTCCTTCTTTCTGTAAATCTATCATTCATGACGATTTATAAGCCAAATTGCATTATACATTTTAAATTCAATAATTCATTTGGCCATTAAATATTTAGGTGACTCGAACGGCATAGCATTGAACCTTTTCCTAAATCGATAGAATAAATCAATACTTCCTCTGTTGACCGTGTTAAGAGCTACTGATTTGTAGTCATGCTCAGACCACGCACTCTGGCTGAGGCTGAGCTTCTCCCCTGCTATCCCACCTTCCCGTGAATTATGACCTCCCCCCTCCGGCTCAGTGGCTTGTAGAAAGCATAGTGGTTCACCTCCTTCTTGGTTCACTACTGGCCATAAGTAGGAGAGGGAGGTGGGGTGGGTATTGCTCTGGCTAATGGGACTGTATTGTTCTGGTGGAAATATAACGGCCTGAATTTAATAAGCTAGTTCTCTGTAAGAGAATAATGCAGGTAGACTTGGAATTGGAGTGTACAGGCTTGCTCCTGCCTTTGTGACATTGTAAAGATCACGGTGCAAAGAATATACGGTCTGCACACGCAGAACACTGAACCAAAGGAAAAAACGAACTATGGGTTTGTTAAAGAATACATCTGACCTTGAGTGAGTGCAAAGCTGTTTCAGTCGCAACGTTTTTGACTTTTTATTAATCATACAATAGCAGATGTGGATATACTAATACAAAGTGTACATTTTTTACTTTAGATTTTTTTCTTTTTTTCTGGAGGTAATTTACTATGGGGGTTGGGTTATAACCGAAGGCTTTATTATTGAGTCTCCCTAGGAACCAATGCTTACAAAGTCAGGTAATTATCTTGAAATGTTACATTTGCATTTTTTCCCCGGACAAGATAAGAAAGGTTTTTCAAAACAAGAATAAAGGCAAACAAACACATATTCACACAAACGCTAGGCAGACTGTGAACTGATGACTGTGCTTGAAAGACAAACATTTAAGCATGTGCAAGTGTATACATTCCATTGATCACATTCAGACGACAAAATAATGAGAACAACAAGCGGTGTCAACTGTGGCTTCAAACAATCACTTAAACAACTGGCTTAAAAAAAATAAAACTTTCAAAGACAACCAGAGTTATTTCTTGTCAGCTTGAATCGGTTCTAATCATCGTCGCTGTTGCAATTATAATAATCTGATTCTTCATATCCTAAGTTCAGTGATGTGAGGTTGTGGATGTTACTCCTTTATGTAGAATACTACTAATTAAAAAAAGTCTTTCAGTCACTACTCTATTTCGATAAAATGTCTAGACAACATATTGTCAGAAAATAAGTATTTTGTCCTCGTATTTCATCTTTAAAAAGTAATAATATGTTCATTAAGATGTTCTGAGAATACTTTTTTACATGGTACGCCACAGCTGTAAAAAAGGTGCAAGTAATGATCAGTCGCCCCCGTTTCTGCAATATCTCGATGTAAAATAGCTTAGAAACCTCTAAAACAGTTAGCAAAAAGCTCATTTTAATAGCACCTCCTAAGTGATTAGGTACGGATATCACATGCTTATACGCATATTAAGAGTGTACTAAAGTGTATTAATGTAAATATTTTTCAGAGACTGCTCAAATAAATATAATCTAAAAGAACCTTATAATTAACAAATTTAAAGGTAGGCTGTTGAACTCCAAGTCCTGTCTCCAGGTCACACTATTGCCTAAAACATTGCTGTTGGTCCAAAAAAGACAGTTCAATAATAAATGACATTCAGGGCCACAGTGGTACCACCATAATTAGTGGGGTAATTGCTGATAACATACAGCTTAATTCCTGTGTCCCGTACTAATGGGTTTAACAATATAAATGAGTGTGAATATAACTGCATTACTTATTGGGCAAAGTTGTTCCATAACTGGTATTAGATCTCATATGCTGATAGATTTGATAGCATTTATAAGCAAGCCTTTATAATAGGAAAACTGAAAGAAAAAAATGTAGGAATAGGTTTTATACCTATGCCAGTAAACACAAGAGAGAAAAGAAGCACTTGCTATCTTCTTATAAATAATCAGCTGTGTAAAATTCACAGAGTGCGTCTTCCATCTTCACCCAGTGACAATCCTAGAGATTGCTAACTGCAAGAACCCATGAGTAACTTGATTAAAATCTAATTATTTTCTCTCATTAACGTGGAAAAAAAGGTTGCACGTGCAACGTAGTGTAATGGCACGAATGTGTTCAATCTGATATTTGCATTAGTATTAAACAATTAGGATTGGAGGAATTGACCATCATGAATACTATTACGGTTAAATTAATTTCTTACCTGCCATCTGATTTGATTAATTTCGTGCCAGCGCAAGCTTTTCCTCTGCTTTGCCCTAAGCCTGCATGAATGTAAATACACGCCTAATTTTCAGCTGGAATTAAATTAAAAAGAATGGAGAAATAAAAGAAGCAGTTGGCTAATTTGAGAAAACTTATGCATCATTTTCTTTTACAGAATAAGGGACCTGGCCATTATAGATGTACCTGAATTGAGTTCTTTAAAAGAAACGTCTCCCTGGAATTGAACGAGGAACACCCAACATCTGTTTCAATCTCTGTTTTCTGAGCAAGGGTGTGTGCTGAAAGAAAGAGCTTTGATTACAGAAACATTGCTCCTCCCCTTTTTTCCCTGGGGAAAATGTTTCAGTCTATTGCCAACAAGAAGTTAGCCACCCAAGGGGACATAATGGGTCATGTCTCAGGGGGAGTCCCACAATTTCATCCTGAGCCTTGACAGCAAAGCAGCGAGTTCTGTGTCAAGCTAATGCATGGCTGGGCCTGTGCCTGGTGACCACAGAGAGGCCCTGCGGTCTACAGGGAGCTGCGTTCTCCGGGGGTATTTCTAAAACCTACAGTACTGTGCAAAAATCTTAGTCAAATTAAACGTTTAATGTACATGTTTTCTTATGTGAAACTGTGTTTTTTGTTCTGGGCAAGTATATATTTACTACCAAGATAAATAGCTTTAAGAGTAACACAATAAAAACTAAACAGTAATTTCTTATTTTCTTCAAAAAGTTACCGATACCTTTCTGGCTGGCTGGAAGGACACCACTTCAGTTCTCAAACCTCTCCTCAGGGGCACCCCAGCCATTCCATGTATTTGATCAGTTTTATCACAAGCTCACTTAATCAATTAATTTAAATAGTTTAAAAACTCAATGAGATGTACTGTAGATTAGCCATACAAGGTGTGCTAGTGGTCAAGTCAAAAATATACATGGGTGTATTGGTTGGTTGCTGCAAATACTGGGGTGACTTTAGGGGAGGTTTTGAAATGGCTAAGCTGATACACTTTGACAGACTTAAGACTTTTGCACAGTACTGTACATAACACTGATAATAAAACCACAAATAACTGACTAATAAATGTTAAATGAAATGTGCAGAACAGTCATTTTTGTGTGATAACACTGAAATACATATCTATGATTGCAAGAATATTTATCTAATATTGTAATATGCTAAAGTTTTTAATTTCTTGTAAGAGTAATTAAGAGGTTTTAGATGGAAAAAATACATTTTATTTCATTATTCTGCAACTGGTCCCTGTACATATTTTACTTTTCCATTGCTGCCGACAAAAAAAGAAATAAGGGGAAGAAAATGGCTATATAATTTGAAATCTAGTTTTTGAAATCCAGGATGACTAAGGGAGGTAAAAAAAAAAAAAAAAAAATGTGCGTCACTTTAGTTAGCAATCTAGCCATTTTCAATCCTTTCAGTTCTTAAGATTTATACAAATCCACTGAAGAGTATCTGTCAATTCATATGGTAGAATTTGTAAATGGCCGACTATTCCTCATGGAGTAATTAAGGATAACAACTCATCCAAATCCAAGTAATTAAGCAACATTTCACAATAGGGCTCTCTGTAACGAGGACTGCTGAATGAAAAATACACAATGAGCACCGAAAACGATCATACCATCAGTACCAGATGTTCGAAGGCTGTATTCACATTTCAGATACATTTATTCAGGAAGGTAATATTAGCTTAGAGTGATTCAGTTATAAAAGCCTTTGAAAATAAGACTTTTCTTTTGATAAAGATGAAGTCAAGCTTTAGAGACATTTCAGTTAAATCTGATAGATAAATTTTCACAAGATGTTCAAAAGTGTTTCAAAAATGTTTTGTCTCTTAAATGTGACTTTACATGAGAGAAGTGTGAATAACAGGTGTATAAATGTATTGAAGTGATTGCAGTCCTAGTAAGAGTCATTAAATTTATAAAGAAAGCAAAAATAATTACCTAGCTCAGGCAGAATGTGCAAAATGGAGACAGGGTATTTTTTTCCCTTTTTGTACTGTGTTTACTTTTTCATTCTAAGAACATTTTGGAGAATGAGTGTCAGTTTAGTAGAAGTGATCAGAGAGGTTGAGTGTTAGAAATGTGTGTATAATAACGCCCATTGTCAAGAACTTAATGTGCTCATTACAGAAATCTCTATGTACATGTGTATGAATACAGACACATATTTTTAAAAATATATATTTTATAGTCCTTCCTTTGGATTGTCCATCTGTACTTTTTTACATCTACACGGCAAAGAGGTTACATAGGGCATAATTTTGTTGTTTGGCATTATAGTGGCTTAAAAGAGAATATTACATAGACCATAAAAAAATGTATTTTTCTTTTTTCTCGTAAATAAATTCTTCAAACTGGTGCCCTTAAAATGGGGGCAGTGAATATGGGGTCATTAGTTATTTAACATCTATATGTTGCCTATCCCGATATTATATTTTTATATGATTCAAAATATTTGAGGCTGAAAAAAGATATATTTATAATTCTGATTGTAATGTTTAAGCTTTCATTATTGCTTGTATGTAAATTCGGGAATGAGCAATACATTTTTATAAATTTTTTCCTGTGTTGTATTAATTCTATAAGGGTATTTATTGGAATTCCAATTATGAAGAGCATGTAAAAGCATGTAAGTATCATTGAAACCTTTTTTTATTCAATTTTTACCAGAATATGTTCATTGACACTTCATGATGTAGACCTGAAATAATTCACAGGTCATCTGAAATTCCTATGACAGATGACACTAAAAAGCAAATTTTTGGTTTATATTTCGTAAAGCACTGCTGCATTGTAAATGATCAACTGCTTTCATCCCATTCAAGGTCACAGTTCCACATGTGGCAAAAAAGTCCTCTTCTGACTGAAAATCAATATTGTTACTGCTCAACACTGTTCAAGCCTGTGCCTTAGGAGGTGGATAACATTGAAATCAGAAAAAAAGGTTACCATCTTAGCAATATTACTAGAAAAGAAAGCATTTTCAAGTGGATGAGCTATACGACAGGTGCAAACATGTAATTGCCTTTAAATAGGAACAGCGAAGAAACCTATTGTTCTAATTAAAATAAACATTTAAATCTTAAACTAAATAAGGTGAAGAAGGAAAATTTATTTCCCAGAAGTTATTTAGAAAAAAACAGTAGTGCCCACTCTATAAATATCCATTTGTCAACTCATTAAATTAAATGGCAAATTTAACTCCTTGATAGCAAAAAACTCCTTGAAACAAAAAAAGTCAGGATTGACAGGGTCATCCATTCAACTCTCACACCCATATCTTATGAGCTGCCTCCAACTTAACATGCATTGAATCTTAAACTTCCCCAAAACACTCTCAAACATTAAGCTTCCTATTAAAAACTTTAATTGGAATAGACTCCAATTACAATAAAAGTTGCCCCTCTGCTCCAACCCACGGGAAAGGCCATAATAAAACGTGGTATTCTTCATCATGTAAAATATCACAGATCAAAGACATCAAAGACAAGTGATAAAATTCAGCTTTGACAGTCAAGTTTATTTGCAGATACTTTTGAAATGATCACTTCTTATGTAACGTGCGCAACATTAATGTCATCATCAACTGCAAGAGAAGCTTTAATCTATAAACGTGTCAAGCAATTCATTCTGGATACATAACATTATTAAATGACCACTTGTATCCCATGCAAATGAGATGAAATAACACTGCAATCTCCATACTAAATAACAATAATTTCACAATGTATGTCACAGTACAGATTTATGGTTTTCCAGTCATGTCTAAACTTTATTCAGTGAAGGCTTTGAAGACGAACTAAGAATTCGTATTTAAGAGGTCAGGATTTGTTTGAATAAAGTTGCAATGAACTTGAATTCACTTGCAAACTGTTGAATTATATTCATTTGTAGTTAGTAATTATTATCTCATGGAATATCTATTTTATTGTTTCTTCAGTTATATTTTCCAATTATGGTTGTGTTAATGAATCGAGGTGCACGGTTGGCGCAGAACAAAACGGCCCTATGTTCAGATGGACCAGTGTCATGTCCAAAACAAATAATCTCAATTAATAAAAGGCTGCTACAGCTACAGCACCAGGTATACACGACTGACATATGAATGTAGTGTTTGTTGTGTTGCGATGGAGTAGAGTTAGAGTTCACTACCACAGAAAAGTGTACTGAGGATCATGGATAATTTCGCTATTTTTGTAAAGGTTTTGCTGCCAAGCTCAAAATAAAGAGCAAAATATAACATACAGTCAAAAATATGTAAACCCCAGCTTGACCAATATTTCTTTCTAAAACCAAGGGTAGTATCTAAAACTGGCCCTCCCTCCTTTACTATAATAGCCTGTACTGTTCTGGGAAGGCTTTCCATGAGATGTTTGAGCATTGCTGGTGGAATCTACTGCCATTCAGGTTGGGTAGTGATATTGGGTGATTAGGTCCCTTTCCACACAACTGAAGTTGATCCCAGATGTTTCTGCTACATATTGTCTTCATTGCTCTTCATATGTGATCATGCGTGTATGAGTGTGTGTCTTGAGATGGACTAGCATCCTGTCCAGGGTGTCCGCTTGACGCTCGCTTTTGCTTCCCGGGTTAGGCTTCAAAGCTCTCCACTGGGTAAGTAGTTAAGAACAATGGATGGATGGTAATAATTATCAGTAAAATTTTCTCAATTATTAGCTTTAAATTGCTAATATTGTTAATAATATTAGTGCCCTACAAAATTATTATTAATCTTGTTAATTTCTTGTTGCAGAGAAAATTAATTTCCCAGTATTGAATCCATCTAAATGCATTATATAATGGTTATAAAATTTAATTTATGATTAAGAAGCAGGAACAGAAATATAAATATATGCTAAGTACCTCACGACTGCTTTTAATTATGGCCTGTTTTATGAGGTATATCCTATTTTATTTTTTTTAAGAAAGTACAACTGCTACACATTTTGTAATAATGCATGTTTAATTGAAATTCAAGCTTTTGAAGACTGCCCGAAGTAAGGGGAAAAATACTTTAATTTTTTAATCCGTATCAATTGCACCATGTGGAAAGAGTAACGGGTGGATTATTGAGAAGAAAAAAAAACATGCACTTATAAATAAATGCTGCAGGATAATCTAAATCCATTTGTTCCAGTTAAAATGAAATTTTCTAAAGCTTAATTTTTTTCAGATAATTCCTCACAAGCTCACCATCACAGAAATTAACTGCAAGGTGAGATCACAGACAATTCTTGGGAACCTTGTCGACATTCTCAACAAGAACCACACCATTGTCAATATGTAACAATATTAACTTGGTCCTGCACTGTATAACATGTACTATAAAGCTGTCAACCAAGCTGCTGCTTTACTACACCAGACCTTTCCAGCTCGTTCTGAATGCTGGTGTATGAACTGTTAAACCTTCCCAAACTTTCACATCTTTCCTCTCCTGGTCACCAACACTGGCTACGAGATGGAGCTAGTTCACGACCTTTGCACTGGAGTACATGAGTGTCTAGGGAAGAATATGATCATATCTACAAGAGATGTCAAACCCCTTAACAATGTTACCTTATGTTCACATAAAATCCTTTTTATTTCTGACCTTTGCCCCCATACAGTGGAATGAGATTTTGAACTGCATAATTCTATAGCACAGAACACCAGTTGAGGAAATTAACATTAACAGTTCATGAAATTCTGGGCTGATCATGAAGCAACTTTAAAATTATACTTAATGGATTTTGCATCTTTGTAAATTACCGAGATATTAATTGGAGTTATTCTTCATTCATCATTTCTATCCTTCTCTTACTTTTGACTAAACTTTAATTCCGGACATGGCTAATAGACATGATTTGTTTTTGGCTGATTAAGCGATATCCACAGACGCAGTACGAAATCAGTCTGATTGAATTTCAGGGACTGCAGAGCAGCTACAGACTGGCACAATCGTAGCATGTTTGGTCAGTTCAGCTCAGGGACTGACACCCGCTTGCTGTATCTGATTGATTCAACTCAGAGGCTGCAGGGTACTTGTCAGTGTGTTTGATCAAGTCAGCTCAGGGACTGACGTTACTCGATGTGTCTGGCTGATTCAACTCAGAGGCTGCAAGGGGACTTGTCAGCATGTTTGATCAATTCAGCTCATGGCCTCACATAGTTCAGAATTCCTGATAGACTCAACTTAGAGGCTGTAAGGCAGTATATATTATGTAAAAGCTCACCGCCACTTTAACTGACCTACATGACTAGCCAGCAAGCTAGAATCATTATCTCATAATGCCCTATGCTGTTATGCTAATATTCTAGTGTGTACTAATCCAGGGCAGGAATTGTAGTGACATCCCTGCTTAGGAATCTACTAGAGACTGTAGATTTCTTAATCAAAACATTTTGTTTGCTGGGCGGAAATATCACATCAATTAGTATTCAATTAATAGTCATATAGAGACAGATCTATCTAAAGTGGCCAATAACTACCTAATGTAGATATACCAAGTTTTCAGAACAATAGAAAAAGTCAGGGTAATACATATGCTGTAGTACACACAGAGTAAATGGAGAGAAATCTGCCTGAAGAATGCTAAACACTCAATACCATGCAGGAGCTCTACCAGCAGAGTAGCTCCAGTGGACCCCCTTAAATAACAGATCAAGTGATCAAATATCAGGTGTAGAAAAAAGAAAGGTTAAGAATGGGACTATAAACATCCAGCCAGCTATCTTTGCATCATTTATCGCTTATGATGGAGGCAGAATGGGACGGAATTCAGAATGTCAGTGCAAGTGGCCTTGTGAGCCATTGCTCATATGCAGAGTAATTTTGTGAGCCTAGGCTCGTCACAGTCAATTTAGCAATTCTCCTTGAGGTGAAATATGATGCAGATGCAAAGAATTCCAGGGTCATAGGCTCCTGTCAGAGCCAACTTGGCAATTCCCCATAGGGTGAGACAAGATGCAGGCCCAAAGGAATCCAGGGTCACATGTTCCTTTCGGAGCTAGGTGCATAATACAGTGATAGTCGTCGTCTGTAGAACACATGCTGAGAGGGGGATTTTTTTGGTGTTTTGTCATTAGGACATATAGCAAGGACACAGGGCACATACACTGATGAGCCAAAACATTATGACCACCCTCATGTGAAATGAATGAAGTTGACTACCTCGTAAAAACTGTGCGTGTGTGTCTAGGTCTGGGATATATTAGACGGTTAGCTAACACTCACTACTCGTAGTTGAAACGTTGAATGCAAAAGAAATGGGCAGGGACAAAGATCTGATTGACTTTGACAAGGGCCTAATCATTAAGGTCAGACAACTGGGCCACAGAATTTCCGAAACGGCAAGGCTTGTGGGGTGCTCAAGGTCAGCCTTTGAGGGTGGCTTGAGGAGGGAAAAACCACGAGCCGCTGGCATGGTGTTGGGCAGCCAAGTCTCATCTATGTGGGATGTGAATGAAGGCTATCCTGTGTAGCACAAACCAATAGAAGGGCAACTGTGGTACAAATGGCAGACAATTCTGATGATGATCAATATATAGCCATCGATCAGACTTGTTGGCCCAACACATCCCAGAATACTCAACACGTACCCAGCCGTCCACATAAAGCAACAGAAAATGGGATTCATTGGACTAGGTGAACTTACATTGTACCAAGGTCCAGTTCCAACAATTGCGTGACTATGTAGTTATGTATCCCCATACGCAACAGGGTCTGATGCCCTGTGTGTTGTGTTACTTTACTCCTGTGATCATCATCAAAATTAAAATAGCCATTTGTGACAGAGACGCCCTTCTGTTAGATGCCTTCATTCACATCTTGCATGGATGAGTTCTGGCCGCCCAACACCACCCTCATGGATTTTCCCACCTCAGACTACTAGGTGACCATGAGCATCCCACAACCCTTGCCATTTTAGAGATGCTATGACCGAGCCCGTTAAGCTAATTCTCATAGTTATTCTAGTGTTTTAATCTGTACATCACTGCCCTATGATTTATCCAGGATTATCTACCTTCATTTTAAACTTCTACTTTTACCACGCCCATATCCATGGGGAAGCTTTGTTGTGTTTTGCATACTTGTTAATTGCCTCTTTTGAAGTGACTGGTCTGTCCAGGATGACAGGGTTATTAATGATTTTGTTCTATGCTTGGTACCCTTTGTCTCCCAACTTCCTGCTGTGTGGGAAAGGGGATCATTCCCTGCTCTCAAGGTGGGAAAGCTTTTTGAAATTACTTAGAATGTATTGTGGTGATCACTACATTATCAGGTTATTATTTCAATTCTGACTTCCAAACTTATTTGATCTTTTCGTCCATATTGTGAGTTAAGGTTTTGCGGTGAGTGCTACTTTGCAGTATATTTAGAAATCAATTGAAGTGTGCCCAGCCTACTTGGGAATGCTTTCTCAGACATCTGCATAATTTTTTTTACGCTAGTGTGTACAGTTTAGTAACTGCTGTTAAATAAATGTAATATCTCCCCTCAAATGCAGCTTGGCGTGGAATACTATTTTAAACCTAGATTTAATTCTATTTATTGGACAGGCACTTTTGTCTAAAGTGATATAAAGCAGATAATACATAACAATCATACAGCTGTCAAGGACCCTGCACTGATACAAGTGCTTCCGATCAGTGAAAGCATACATAGCAACTGATTCTGACCTGGATCAGCCTGCATCTCCTTAAATCCGGGCACCAGTGACATCTGGGCAGGGGAGTCTGCAGCAGAATCTGTCCAGAGTTCTAAATGATTACAGCTGGCCTGTATGCGCTTTGAAGATCCAGCACGCATTCACCTAACCATATATGTATG
This sequence comes from Mormyrus iriodes, assembly GCA_011763525.2. Lineage (NCBI taxonomy): Eukaryota > Metazoa > Chordata > Actinopteri > Osteoglossiformes > Mormyridae > Mormyrus > Mormyrus iriodes. The sequence goes on from JAAGVU020000002.1 coordinate 23,261,988, forward strand.
ATCAATCATTTACCAGATGCGCAGCTGATGCACAAAGAATCTAAGGGGCAATCGACCCACACAGCAAGATGAGTCTGAACCAGATCTGGGACGAATGTTGTTCAGAAATCATTGGAGATCTGTAAACTGGATCTGGCTCTGTGTCTTCATGCACAACTGACCAATACTGGCTTGAATCTACTTTCTGGATTTAAAACAGATAAGTGCCATATCTAGGCCAACGTTATATTGAATGTTATCAAATCTAGCCCATATTTGCAAAATAGTTAAAAGTTAAATTCAGATCTGGTCTGAATGCGACATTTTTTCCAGACTGACTGCCGACCAGGTCAGCTCCAGAATCCAAACTTAAGATGTATGGGTGGTGAGTGGCTCATCAGGCTAAGTTTCTGTGCTCATGATCAGAAGGTTATTGGTTTGAGCCCCAGCTTCAGTGGAACAGTGACATGCTCCAGGGGTGCTGCATGTTGCTTGACCCTGCGCTGAAAAGGGGTAGGTACACCTTCCAATGTACCTGTACTTCAGACAAAACCTAAATTAAACTTTTAACTCTCGTGCAAAAACAGGCCAGATCTGGTAATATTTAATGTATCTGGTTCAGACTCATCTCGCCATGTGGGCAGTAACAAGTGCAAGGTAGTTTTGGGAACAAGAGTAATACAAACATTGCTTAGAACCAAATGAAAATGTAGAAATAACTAAGTCTATGTGCAAAACGCAAGAACAGAGAATGTCAAGTAAAACCATTTAAATGGAATAGCCACTGAAGACCTATGACCCTGGTGAGGGTCAGTGATAGAATGAGGTTAGTTGAGGTTTTCCTAGAATAGATGGGTCTTAAGGCATTTTTGTGGTGGCGGACTCTGCAGCTCACATGTAGTCGGGTATCTTGAGGAACCATGCAGGGAAAACTTCTAGCATGAGATTTTTCTTTTTCCTTCATGCAGTGGAGGATTCACCAGGCAATATTTTCTGATAACCGTAGAGAGTGGGATGAAACATAGGTATGTAGGTAGCTGCCATTACATTACAACAGCTCTGACAGCAAGCAACAAAGACCTGAACTTGATGCAAACACCTATAGAGAGCCAGTGGAGGGAAACAAGGACAAGTAGAACATGAATATATTTGGCTGATTGCATAGCAGTCACCCTGCCACTTGTAGAATTATCTGCAGTGGTTCCACAGGATTTTCCGAAAGCCATGCTGCTACAAAAGCCAGTTTCTATCTACCTACTAAAACATGCATGCCATACTATATTGTATATAAACACAAATCCTATTAGAACAAAGAACTGAATGAATCAGATATACTTTATACCCGTTAATTGCTTTAACAATATCTTTTTTATATACCCATTTTTGTATTTTCTCTTTTTATTCTTAATATATCTTCTGATTTACATTTAAAGCCAATTCCTCAAAATGATTAATCCTGAACAAGTTAATACATTTGAATAAAAGCTAGCAATTATCATTTCATTAATCACTTAATAATTAGGGTCTATGACTTAATTGTGACATTAAGCTTCAATATTCTGAGGGAGTTCAGGAAAGAGGGAAATCATTAGTCATATTAAGTTAACACCAAATGTACAGCTTTCCTAATAATAGATCTAATTATCTGAGGATGTAGTAGAGGTACGATGAACTTGATAGAGGAAGGTCTTCAGAGGGGTGTTATGGAGCCACTTCCACCGTCTCATAAGTATGGCTGGAGATAAACAGATACTCACCGGGGAATGAGTAGGTCTGACATTCTAGAAAATATACCTTTAAATTCATTAAACAGTGCAAAACGCCAGGATTTAGGAAAGTTCTTGTACATAGTGCAGTTAAAAAAATAATAACACAATAGGTATAGGCATAGTCAGATATAAATTTTTAAACAAGATAATACATTAGGACAGAATCTGAAATCTACATTTGAAAAGAGTAATGTCAAACCGTAGTCACGTTCCATAAGTTATCGAGAGGTGCCCAAAGCAGACATACTGAATGTTAGCCGACACATTTTACCACATGGGTGGCATGTGGCAAGAACCAAAACAAAAACCGGTTGTGCAGCCACTAAAAAGGGGTTAGTTAAATGTGTGGAATATTGTTTCTTATTTTATACAGTATATTTGACCATTCCCTATAATGATTGCGATACATTAAGATTAACTAACGTCCTCACTTCTGGGATGAAACCTGGACGCTTCCAGCAGAAAAATACCATCTAATTTATTCAGTGAGGCATTAAATAACATTTACACCTCTAACCTCACCCTTGGAGTCTAGAGATGTCATGTTGGGCTTTATTCAAAGAAATCCATTCATCTTCCTACCACTTACCCTGGTCAGGGTTACAGGGGTCGTGGAGCCTATTCTGGGGAGCATAGGGCACAAGGCTGGGCTAGATGCCAGTTTGCGTTACATCTATGGACTGTGGGAGGAAACTCATGCATCATAAGAAGAACACACAAACCAAAACATGAAGCCCCTAAAGCTGAGGATGTGAGGCTTCAGCACAAGCCACTGTGCACCCCTCCACGGCAAATTAAGATCTTATTTATTTTTGAGGTTTTACAGGTGAAATTAGACATTAAAAACTAATAGGGTCACCATAGCAAGTGATATGGAAAATGGAGGGATGGAAAGATTAAAAACAAAAATTCAAAACGTGAAAGTGGTATAGAACTGTAATAAGTATATATATATTTAAATTTACAGCATTTTTCAGATGCTTTTATCCAGAGCGATGTACAACAGTGCTCAGTAGTCCTTGACTATTCTTCAATCTTGTAAAGCTAGACTTGGATAACAAGTGCCAGCCAACTAAGTTGCTGCCAGCTTGCTCACACACCTAAAAACCCTGTTGAAAAGAGAACATTAGTGTAGAGAAGAGAATGTGTTAGTAGTTTTTTTTATATATATGATATAAACATAACTTTTATATATAAGATGGTTAGCATCCAAGGTGTTCCTTGAAGAGCTGGGTCTTCAGACGGCATTTGAAGACAGGAAGGGACTCTGCCATTCTGATGGCAAGAGGAAGTTCATTCCACCACTG
>JAAGVU020000002.1:23277191-23287367 GCA_011763525.2 Mormyrus iriodes
TATACTTTTACAACATAAGCAATTAAGAAATAACATGTATTGTCCAGGAACAAAATTTGTGTTACATAGTGTAATTGATTACAAGTCCCCTGACCTCACCGTGCCACTGTAACATCCATACATTTCCCTCAGTTCTTACATTCTAATAAATCTTTTACACCCAACCATCAATACATTCATCCAGCCATCTTTCAACCACTCATTCTGAACTGGGTCATGAAGTGGCTATCCCAAACAGCAAAGGTACATTCAGGATGGGATGCCTAATGTAGTTTCATTTCATAAACCAAAATGTAATTTGTTAATCATTATTGAAAATGATTTAATTCATTTATTGCGTACTTCTGATAGTTGCATTTATATTGTGTAGACCTCGCACCTTTTGTTTTACTTTGCATTTTACGGCAGGTCATTTTGTAAGGAAAGTAAGTAAATTGTATCGTAAGAGGCTAGGAATTTAATGCATTATTAGTAAACAACAAAAGGACCACTAGGTGTCAAAACAATGGTGAGTAGAGGAACACAAAGACATTAGGCGACCATGCAGGAGACAATGCACAGCACACAATGCTTTACACTAACAGGGACCGACAAGGGGCTAGGTACTTATATACACAGATAATGAGGTTTTAACAAGAAACAGGTTTGAGTCGTCAACACATTAGGACTCAACACGGAGGAAAGCAAGAAGGCCAATGACATCTGCTGCCCAAAAGCCTACATGATAGACACAATAGGGACAAGCCCTGACTGCATCATCCTTTTCCAGAACACCACTTCTGTTTCTTGAGTTTCCTTCAAATACAAATTTATTTGTTTGTTTTTATCAAACAATATTTTTGAACTTTAAGGTAAATCCACCCATCCATCCATCCATCCATCCATCCATCCATCCATCTACTATCTGCTTATTAGGGTCACTGAGGGAAAAATAAATGAAAAAAAAGACTGTTTTGGATGTCTAAGTACATTCTGTGTGTGTATATGTATGTGTGTGTGTGTGTGTATATCTATATATAATTTTATTTTATTCAGTACTTCCTTTTATAATTCTCTGACGCCGCAAGGACTGCACCTAATTTCGTAGTACCTGTTACAATGACAATAAATATATTCTGATTCTGATTAGCATCACCGTCAATGTAATACTAATAATATACTAGTTGTAGAAACTGAGTTACTTTTAAAATAGAAGTTCTTATGACCACTAAGTGACAGAGAAATAGAATATGTGCAAGAAGACAAGGCAAGATAATCTCTAGGCTTTGTGTATTTCAGGCACAGCAGGCAGTAGATGACAGATCAAGCTAAGATGTTAACAAATAATATTCAAAAGTATTTGGAAAGAATGTGAAATTACGATGGGTAACTCTAGTAAATGACAGTCTAGACAATGGCTGTAAATCAGCAATCCTTGTTATACCACAGATATGAAAGCAACATATCAAATTTGCCTATGGCAAACTGCTGACTTTGAATGGTCCTTTATGTTTGACAATAGAATTATATGCGCTATTGGATTTGCAGTGTTTGCAATAGAGATGTGCCGTTTTTCTCCTAAATGTGTCATTTATAACAATACAAGCTCACAAAGAACCAGCTCCTGACTCCAATTGTTTAAAAATAAATGACTTTATATAACATTTGCCTGTTACTGGGAGAGACATATTAAAATCAAACAAAACAAAAATGTGAATTGCACTGTTTCGGCATTTTAAGGCATCAACTCTTGCTTTAGTCACTTTATGTTCAAAAAAGGACAATTTCAGGTTAGAGTTTAACCTTCTGTATTGAAATAGTGAACCATGTAAAGTATCTAAACCAAATATGAGTTAAAGAAAAAATAGTAGCCAAGTGTCAAAAGGATGATTTAATTATGAGATTACTTCCTCAATTAGGACTGGGTGATATCACATTGATATATCACGCATGCGCATTACTCACCAGGGCGGCCCATCAGATGATGGGCATAACATTCAGGGGGACGTCAGCCTTTTATTTACACCCACAATTTGTTAAGCAGATTAGTATAACGGCTAAAATATTAATGACATGGATTTTGTGACACCAAAATGTCATCTGTATAAACTTGGCGTATATTTATGTTTATTAAGCTTGGGTAGCGGCACACACCACATAATACTCTTTTGGTATACTATGGTTTGGTATACTTCAGTGTGATATGCATTGAAGTGGTGGTGAAGAAACGAACAGCTCAGCAGGGGGGGGTTACTCCGGTAAAACAACTCTGGCCTGGGATAGCCTCTCTTCTGCCTGCTCCATGCCTTGCTGTCAGCCCTGAAGTCATGACCTGACCTCACCACAACTGACATCCAGACTCTCAGCCCACTTTGTTGCTGGGAATCCTCGCCCCCCCCACTGCTGATCCAGCAGCACTGGGATCCAGGCCCCAGTCCAGGATGCCGATGTCTGTCTGGCCAAGACCCTAGCCCCTGGCTTTGAAGTCCATCCCTGGGCTGGATGCCCCATGAGCATCTGGGGAATCCTTGGACTGGGACCTGCACTGCATGTAAGGATTCCTGAGACCCAGAGGATGTCATTCCCCGGATCCCAAAGGGGCTGAGGGAGAGTGTCTCTGGTGGTCCCTGAGCCACTTTGGTGGACTCCATGGCTCCCTCCTTCACTGCCTGGGGTGGATGATGGCTGGGCCCGGGACTTCCTTCAGCTTCTGGGAATAGACTGATACCCTAGAGTTTGGCCTGGAGGGGGAGTGGAATGGGAAGTTCTCCATGTCCCCTGCAGAGGCTATGTGGGGGCTTCCTTCCAGGTGTAGGAAGAAGGTGAAGAAGCTATCTGCTTCTGGGGCCCCTGTCCCTTCTGTGCCTTGCCCAGGGGAACTGATCACCACCGCTGAGGCCCCAGGGCCTGTCCTGGCCCCCGCTGAGCCGATCCTGCTGCCTGAGGGTCCCACTGAGCCGTGCTTGTACCCTGGAGATCTTGCTGAGCTGCCCCGACTAGCCTGCCTGAGGCTGTCATCCTGATGGCTCCTGCCTGCCCCTCTGTCCATTTGCCTGTGGCTGTTGCCTCCCAGACAGCTCCTGCTCACCTGCCTGTAGCTGCTGACTCAGCAGTTCCCGCCCACAATCGTCACCTAGCTGGCTCCTGCCTGCTCACCCACGGGCATCATCCCTTCAGCACCTGCCAGAACCCTGTCCAGGGGAACCCGCCGCAGGCTCTGGAGCCCGTCTGGGCCCCTGCTGAGTCCCCGACGCTCTCCGGGCTCCCCAGCTTCACTCCTGCCTGGGGGGAATGGGCCTGGTTGGTAGCCCTCCAGAGGAGTTGGTGTGGGACCCCTGGGACCTGAGTCCCATGTTTTTGGCTCACGCAGCCCCCTGGGGTTACAATCGGTGATGCCCTGTTTGGTCCGGCCGAGCACAAGGCAGGGTTTCTGTCCCCTGAAGGGGATGGTGGGGGCACGCCTGGCGTGATGCTTGCCCGGGCCCAGCTCCCTCGTTGCCCCCTAGCTCCAGTCCCTGGCCTCCTCGTCAGGCCCCCGTGCTGTTCCTACCCGGACTATTCCTCCTTGCTACCTGTGCCAGTGTCTTGCCCCTAGGTTTGTCCCCCAGGTTCCTCATATCCCTGCCTTTGTCCCTCAGGTCCCACCTCATGTCCCTGCCTCTTTTCTGCCCACTCCATGCCTCGCCGTCGGCCCCGAAGTCATAGCATCTTCTCAAAGATCTGGATAAACAAGGTAAAAAGATGTTTGGTGTGGTGTTTTTTTGCAGATTAGTCAGACACGTTTAAACATGAGATGCCAAATGTATACTGATTACTAACTTTTGGGTGTCAAAAGGTCTCTATTTTGGTCACACTACTAATCTGCTTACAAATTGTGGGTATAAATGTCAGCTGAAAAGCTGGCAGCTGGCCAAATGCTTCGCCCATCATCTGTAGCCCTGGTGATGATTGCACATGCGCGATGTAATAGACATGATATTGCCCTGCCCTACTCTCAATGTAAGAATAATTACAAAGAATGTATTACCTGTAATATAGTCTTAACGCTCACAATGGTTATGAGTTGTTCCAATTATCTTTCTAAAATTAATTTATAATTGCTGAATCCCCACAAATCATACAATAACTGACAATTACTGTCTATCAAACAAGCGAAATTCACTACAGAGCCTTGTTAAACAGTTTTAGAACACTGCAGCTGAATATTTCACATTTAAGTGTGAAAGCAAGGAATGACCAGAAAGCTTTGGACTACACCTGCTGTAGCTGCCACAGTTATTAGTAACATGAAGAAAAAGACAATGACAACAAAAGGTCTCTGAAATACTACCAAATATTTTGTTTGCTGAATTGCCATTGTGTTTTCTGATTCATTAGGCATTTCAGGGCTTACCTGGGTGTGCAAAGTCAGTATAAACTACATACTGTCAGTTGATGAGGTAGCACATAGATCTGCATTGCACAACTAAGACATTGTAAATGCAATAAAGTGGATACCACCCTAAATAAAATGGATACTTGAATTTCATGGATGTAAAAACCTCAGCCATGCCTGTAGGGAAAATACAGCACCATTTATTGTAGGTCCAAGATTGCTGACCACTGATGCTTCCATGTAGCAAAATCATTTAAGATATACTTGTTGCTCCATCATTAAAAATTCAACAACCCAAATCGGCTTTGTGAAATTAAAGTGGTATACAGTTTTCATTGATTATAGCAATATATACGAAGCACTATGATAATATGAAATATATTTACAAAATATTAGTCATCAGAATAAGTTTTTAAGAGTGCCATAATGCACAGGGCTTACCTGAAAGAGGGCCCCCCACATCTCTTACATCAGAACACCCCTCCAGTAGACGTCTACCATTTCAACCCTAACTCCCTGCCCCTGCCTTTACAGTTAATGACTTAAATATGTTAATTAATAAAGTCATACTACTAGAAAGACAGTGAGGGATGCAAGGAACTGCATGGACCACTACAAGTGGTCTAGTAAAAGTTCCTCTTACATGCAGTAAAAGAATCTACCCACAACACACTGGGCTTAACCCGGAGTTCACTGGAGTATTCATCTTGGATGCTGGTTGGATTTTATTCATCAACTAATGGAGTAATTAGACACTGGTTCCACATCTACTCAAGAACTCACTATAAAGCAAACATTAAAAAGTCTGAGGTTGAGGGGATAATTTTTGTTTTATGGTCGTATTGTTTCTGTATAGTATTTGCATAAAGGGAGGTTTTAAGGTCATACAATAGAGCTCTTTGTTGTCATGTACATAGTAAAAACACAACGTTCAAACCATGCAATAAAATTCTTACCTTGCCGTTTCCCTATACACAACCATAATAAGTAAGGTAAAAGTAAAGTGCTAGAAACAAATACGCAGGCGCCATATTACAAGTAGTGAGTCTTTTAAACTTTTTTTACTGTACGAACATTAAGTTCATTAGTGGGCTCAGAATGCTAATATAAAATCATACAATTTTACACATTTTTGCATATGATATTTTGCTGCGAATACTCTGCTGTTATTCATTTGTTTCCATCACTACATCATCAAATCTTCAACTAATTATAAATCCGTCATTAAATCTTTACATATCTTCCTGGCCCTTTGAGCTGAAATGCTGGTGTCATCTTTCTAAAAGTCATTTTCTTCACCTTCAATAAACCAACAAATTTAGAAATATTGCTGTATCTATCACTTTCACACTTGAACTGCATGTACCAAAATATATACCTTTTTAACTCAAACAATTTGATGAGACACACAATATCCCTATCTATTCCCAGCACTCAAAGGACTCCTGGAAAGTCTGCTTCTGATAACAGCAATTCTTAAAAGGTCAGAGGCATCAAACAGCATGGAGAAAGACAACAGTCAGAGGTGCTAAAATTTGTATTAATGAGTACCCTTCACTAGCACCAGCCTTAGAGGACAGCCCATCTAAATCACCTAAAATGATACAGATTTATCATGCATGAGGTAAGCTGGCTGCAGCTTTCTCTTATCTTACTCTTTCCTTTCTCAAAAATGACCACTGCTGAGACTTCAGTCGATGAAAGCAATTCCAGTACTCTAGCTAACCTGAAACTTGAAGTGATACATTCCTTATGCTTGTAAATATTTAATGTGATATATTTTGTACTTTTTGGACACTTTTTTTTTAGAAGGTGCCAAGCACATTATTCTGCACTTTGAAGGTTGACGTAGGGGTGCACTTCTCACATGGAAATGAGAAGCATAAAAAGTTAGATAATCTGAATTTCCCTTCTTGATCTTGCAATATTTATGCGTTCTGCTCCTCCGAGGCCTGATGCAATTGGAACTAATTTTGGACTTACCTCAAATGTCAGATGTGAACTCTCTCATGTTAGCCTTGTAATCAGTTTGTTATCACTACAATGGGGAATCTTTAGTGGATTCTCTAATCAAACCCCATGAGTAATATTCACAAGCAGGCTGAATGAAGATGGTAATTACTGAGATAAAGAAAAACAAAAGTGTGTGTTGAAATAAATGCTATATAATGAGGCTTATGTATTCCCTATTGAACAAAAAATTAATTTTGAATGAAGTACAAACATATTATTGCATCATCTATTTATCTATAAGGTCACATGAAGTACATCCCACTCCATCTCAATACCACATCTATTCACCCCACCAGTACTGTAATTATTCCGAATTGTAGTAGTTTACACGCTATAATAATTTCTGATATGATGTCAAATGAATTAAACTATTACAGTTATTATGTTATTACAATGGTGCCAGTTTCTTTACAGTGCTGTCACTATACCTTTTCTTCTATATCTTCCCTTGTAAAAATGATCATATTCAATGGTTACATTCTACACCAGATCTATAAATACACAATAATCTAAAAACAATTATGTTCACCATACTTAGCAATTTGTTTTTTATTGAAAGCAATGCACATGGTGCATATCTATCTGTTGTAATAGTAATATTTTACTGATGAAATTTATATTAGTAATCCACAATGTTTTGTCTTGACCAGCTCTAATTATTCAAAATAACTATGCTATCTGTCTATTCTATCTGCTGAGCTTATCATAAAATGATGATGTATTTGTCTATGGTGCCACAGGAATTTCAATCTTTAAATAGATATTTTTTAATAGGGATTAACAGAATGTTGCAATCCTATTAGCATGAATATTAATAGTAACAAAATAATTAGATTTAATAATGATAGTGATATCCCATCCATGCATTGCTGGGTGGCCTAGAGCCTATCCCACATAACACAGGGCACAAGGCTGGGGCACACCCTGGATAGGATGCCAGATGATAGTGATATTGCTAAATAAAATATTCTCCCTGTAGTTGTGCTAAATAAATTTTATGGAGAGGAACTACAAAAAATTATTGAGCATTTAATTTTATGTCACTAAACTGAAAATTCATGTAATTTGATTTGGATTTCTATGCTGCGTAGAAAACCAACATGATTTCTATCTAACTCATCAAAATGGATGTGTCTTTCTTGCAGTGAACGCGTTATTGGAAAACTCTTGAAGCTGGTTATTGGACTTGCGTGAAATAATACACGCATCTGCCACGGAAATTTAAATTATCTGCCTTTCATCACTATATTTTACTTATTTTTATCTGAGTGAGTAAATGTGATTTTCAGCATAACCTTATTATTTGTAACATTACTAGATTATAAGCAAGTTTACTAGCTCCTGCTATCTGCTGATGAGCTTTGTGTCTCGGGGCTGCAGTTGTTTATGTTTTCTCAAGCTATGTCTTGTCAAATTAGAAAAGGCTAACATTAGCAGCACAACATTTCAACCTCAATGGGGAGAAAGAAAAGGACACACATTATAGTCTAAACATTAGGCCATTTGCAAGGGTAATGCCTTTATGATATCTCACAACCCACTGGATATCAATACATTTCTAAATTTCAAGCTAGGTTATGTATTTGGCTGCAATAAATGATCTGTATTTTGTTTGTCACAGGGCACCCCATGTTGCGAGGAGCAGATGATAAATCCACTGCTGACATGGCAGCTATTAAACTGGAATTGCTGTGTTTCAGAAGGAAGCCATGCTGTGTTGTAGCAAAGGGGAAAAAATTATACCATATATATATATATATATATATATATGTGCGCGCGCACGCACACACACACACACACACACACACATATATATAATACGTTTACAGACTGACAACAGTCTCTAAAAGCAATTTTACCAAAATCTGTTATAGGAGTTTCTTTCTCTGATATACAAAGGGGACAAAGGCCTTCATTATAAAGTAAGAAATTCCAAATATTCAGAACATTGTACACTTTAATTCTAGTCACAAGATTTCTACATGTCCATGATGTAGTTTGTTTGTATAATGGAATGTGTAATGGGACTTTGGGATTTTATCGCCACTATGGCAGGAACCATTTCTTACCAAGAGCACCAAGAATCAACCTTGTGTGGTGGTAAGTACAAGCAGATCAGATCACTGTGCAGAGCTTACCTTCAGGAGTCTTTCTAAACGCAAGAACCGCAACAGCCTACTGGGAAATACATCCGGATTAGAGGGGCTGAAAGATTGAAAAAGTAATTTAAAAAATAATGGGCTTTTTAATGACTAAACCTAGGGGACACCCGGATGTGCTCTCTGTTCATTCTCACTCGTGTAATGTAAAATTCTAATTGCTTAATTACTACAGGATACGCCAAGCAACCATTTTTAAAAATTCAGATGGATTGTATATTGCAATAAATGTATTAATATTGCTTTTAATATCTCTTATGGATGTTTGTTAATATTTCTGCGTATAAATATACAGTATACACTATACACACACTGATCTGCCATAACATTAAAACCGTCTGCCTAATATAGTGTAGGTCCCTCACAAGCTACCAAAAACAACTCTGACCCATTAAGACATGGACTCTACAAAGACATCTGAAGGTGTCCTGTGGTATCTGGCACCAAGACGTTAGCAGCAGATCCTGTAAGTTGCAAGGTGGGGCCTCCATAGATCGGACTATTTTGTCCAGCACATCAAACAGAGTTAACACCTTGATCCCTTTTTCAAGGTCCTTAAACCATTCCTGAACAATTTCTGCAGTGTGGCAGGACAATTTATCCTACTGAAAGAGGCTCTCGCCATCAGGGGATTAGCATTGCCATGAAGGGGTATACTTGATCTACAACAATGTTTAGGTAGGTGCTATGTAGCATAACATTCACATGAATGCCAGGACCAGAGCAGAACATTTCCGAGAGCATCACACTACCTCCGCTAGTTTGCCTTTTTTTCCCGTACTGCATCCTGGTATCATCTCTTCCCCAGGTAAACGACAGTCACACATGTAACAGGAAGTGTGGCTCATCAGACCAGGCCACCTGCTTCCATTGTTCCATGGTCCAGTTCTGATGCACATGCGCCCATTATAGACCTTTTTGGTGGTGGTCAAGGGTCAGCATGGACACTCTAACCAGTATGCACTGTGTATTCTGAAAATTTTCAAATTTCTGAAACTTTTCAGCAATTTGTGCTACAGTAGCTCTCCTTGGGGATCAGACCAGACAGGCTAACCTTTGCTCCCCACGTGCATCAGTGAGCCTTGCACGCCCATGACCCTGTCGCCGGTTAACCAGTTGGCCTATAAATGTATATACATTAAACTTGAGTATTCAGATTCAGTCAGTACTATTGGTTTCTTTATTTTCTTCAGCTATGTTATTGAATAAATCAATCTGCAACCTGATAATTAACAGTCTCTGATAGGTAGATGGTCAGATATATGAATTATATATGTTTTCTGTGTTAACATTAAAGGAACTGACATATTGACACAGACTGACACATTAAACATGCAGTGGCATCAGAAGGACCTTCAGAATACAAAACCAAGCAAGTTTATAGATAATAGATAGTAGCTAACGTATTAAAAATGCGCTCAACAGATATTGTTATTCCTTGAAATAATACAAAGAAGTGCTAGAAGCCTATATATGATAATTATTATTTTGGTTATTATTGCACTATGTATCACAAATTTTGTTCCTGGACAATACATTTTATTTCTTAATTGCTTATGTTGTAAAAGTATAGAAAGGCCATTATTCCCTTTAAACTTTGCTTTTGTGACCTGGATAATGAAATTTAGAAATTAACCTACTTTCCATGTA
>JAAGVU020000002.1:23292839-23309139 GCA_011763525.2 Mormyrus iriodes
TACTTTTACAACATAAGCAATTAAGAAATAACATGTATTGTCCAGGAACAAAATTTGTGTTACATAGTGTAATCAAGGAAAAAACATGGATGCTGGTAAGCCCTGAGATGAATTTTGAGTCATGTTCTTACATAAAATTCCATTTGCAAAATATTCAGTTCAATTTTATTGACCATGTAGGTGCTAATTAATATTAACATTAGTATTTATTTTTCCTAAGTTGGAGCACATAGTTGTAGTGTTGGATAAGTATTCAAATGTATTTAGTCCAGTAAAAAAAAGAGAGAATTTATCTTTTAAGCATTTTTTTTTTTCACATGATGCAATAAGGAGAAAAATAGCTACTATCCCAACAGATTCCATGTCCCCAAACTGAGCTTCACACAAGTGGGGTAAATTAAACATGTTCCACAATATTTTATCTTTGTCACTGCTCTCTGCTCAGAGCTACAGAAGAATAGAAGAAAAAAAAATCAAAGGTGTTAGACTGGCAACTTATTATTGTCCTACCTCAGAGGTACCTGCTCAAACTTAGTTGCACCCCTCAGCATGAATGTGAGTCAAACCCACAGCTGTGCCTTAGAGCCATGAGGAGAATCCATAATTAGCATTGAGTGGCTAAGGGCAACTCTGGGGGGTTGGGGAATGGGGTTTTTCGTGCTCCGTGCCCTGATTAGTGAAGTGTAGTCTTCCTGTGACTGAGAACTCATCAGCTGAGCCGCACCTGTGTTTCTCAATGTATGGAGTATCTAATGTGTCATAAACATGACCAAGAATATTACGTTTCCGTTTTACATTGTATGAAACATATGACGAGAAACCCGTTTGGATATACAGTCTACGCTATATGTTAGGGGAATCAAATTCAGTCACTGAAAGGATCATATTAAAAAGCACCAATAGATTTGTGGGCCAACCAAGGGTTATTTATTATTATGCAGCTATTTTTACAGCATTATTATTTAACACTTTGACCCATACTTTGCAGTTGTTTGTCTGAAATCTTTACTATATGTAAAGAACATTTACAAATGTGAACTTTGCAGTAAACATTATTGTGGAAAATTCTCTTTTCAGATAAAACTGAATAACGATATGCAAGAACCTCTCGTTTAAATCAAATGTGTTCACTAGACTCATTAACTATTATTTATCTGCTTTTACCTGACATTATTCACAGGATCCTTCTTTTAAATGAGAAATATGCTTAGTTTAATCACAAGAAATTTTTTTGACATTTGACATGATGATCTGACTGTGTGTACGACCAGTGTAAAACAGTAACAGCCTCTGAAGGTTAGCCTACCCATGGTCTTTAAGACACCTATGCCAGGAAATTCACCTTTCCTGCCTTAGAAAAATTAGAAGCAGTTAAATAGTTATAAAAATCTTCAGTTATCAGTTCTGCAGCAAAATATTACCACAGACCTTTTTTCTGTTTATTTTGTTAGATTTAAAAAACTGCAAGAAAAAAAGAACCGAGTAGAAAATGAGGAAAAATACATGCATTTTTGAAAGATAACAAAAGAACACAAAAAAATTAGTGAAACATCATTTTTATGTTCCTTTGATCCTCCAAGTCTATGATGACAGACAGATTCATTTTTATATAAGAACTCGCACAAGACTTCAAACTGATTCCATTTTTTGTGGCATAAACTAAAGTATTTAATGGCACAATACAACAAAGCTTCCTATGAAGAACCAGCTACATGCTTTTGGGATCATTAATCACAAGACCTCATTTCTTCTCTGGCATTTCCCTGTTTTAAAATATTAAGCTCTAAAAATACAAACGAAAATACATAATACATGAAGAAACATTTAAAGAAAAATCTTGTATCTTGTTTTTTTTTTAAAAAAAAACAGGCTTTTATATAAACCAGGTCATTAAAATATTACTTCTTAAAAACTTATATTGTAAAACAGTAACTTGTCTGTACCTCTGAGGTGGACACTTGCTTGGATAGGCTGGAGAACTATTTTTATTAATGTAAAATTTTATCCAGCAGCATAATGTAGCTGGGAAAGTTAATGTGCTGTGTATTGCTTATGCTGTCATTGCTAATTAGATGTACTTATTAAGCAGGTGCTTTTGTCCAAAGCGAAGTACAAGTAAGTATCAGAGCAGACAGCATTATTGAAGCAGTTGGGGTTAATGTCCTTGCTCATCGGTCCAGTGGTGACATCACTCTGCCAACAGTGAGAGCCACCACAGAACAGGCAAATGAGAGAAGGCAGATTACTTAACTTCATGTATTTGACCTTCTTTGAAGTAGGAAATGTCCACAGAAAGAAGAACATGAAAACTGCATACACAGACATAAGCTAATAATAATAATAATAATAATAATAATAATAATAATAATAATAATAATAATAATAATAATAATCATCATCTTCATCATAATGTGCTGGTTTTTGGCAGAAAGTAAGAATTCTGTTCCAGTGATTTATTTATTGCAATAAGGAAGAATTTCATTTCCCAGGTTGTGCACACAGATAAGTATGCATGGCACATTCAGTTGAAAAATAGGCAGCGCATGAATAAGAAATAGCTAGCAGTTTGGTAACTCCACATCCTTCATTCAATGCCAGAAGATGTTCTCCTGAAAGCGTACAGGCTATAAGGAAAAGGAATGAAGGTAAGAAGGGTATAATGGGAGCATTTTTCCTTGTCAAACATATAAACTGACATATACTAATTTTTCAGTCTCTGGAGACAAGAGCTTGGAGGAAGTGTAATTTGATGGTTGACACCCTCGAAACTTGGAGTTACCACATATTATATTTCCCTATATGGTGTCGTATGTTTGACCTCCCATCCGCCTGCCTATCTATCTGTCTATCTGTCTGTCTCTCTGTCTAATTTTCTGGCTCTTTTCTATGGTTAAAATGTGTGTTTTAATCAATGCATATTTATAATATATTACACTGGGGAGTAATATAAGACAGGTTTAAAACTTTACTTGTAGAAAGGCATCATCTGTAGATTAATAGCAATCCACACGCGCTGTCAACAAGAATGCAAATTTTCCAATAAACAGTTGTTTCTATACAAGCCCCTCTCAAAGTTTGTGGGATACCCTTATCAAAATCTCTTATAACAGCTACTTTCAAGTTATCAGATGGAAATCTTTGTTAATTATATATGCTGCCACATTGAACGTTTTTTTTTTTTTAAGTATACACGTTGAGACCTATGCTGTGTAAGCAAAATACATGAAAAACAGGCAGGGCAATGCATCGGCTTTTTACTTGTGTATTTACCTCACAGAAAAATCTATAGCAGCTCTCATATTGCTATGATTTTCAAGTAGCTCAGCAGTCTCAGAAGGCTAATGTCATGCGCATCAGTTCCATGCTATTAAATTATATAGATTCTTATAGCTATCCTGCACATCTTGCGCCAACATGACTGCAAATGCTACACATGAGAGACGTTTGATAACAGTTTGATCACAAACGTATGATTTGTTTCCCCAAATTCATTTATTTATTTTAAATATGACAATATTTTAGGGTCAAAGTCTTATCCTTTTAAATGATCCTGCTAGCTTTTTTGTGTATTAATGTGAGTTTTGGTAAAGCACACCATGCTTCGGCGTCTCTAATTCCTGCTGTAATTCCGGCGTTTGTAAAAAGGCAGAGACAGGAAGCTTTTACTGAGGGTTTGGGAACCATTCTGGAGAGAAAGTGGGTAGCATCATATAGAATTAGGCTGATATGGTGGATACATTAAGGGGTACATTAAGGCTGAAAGATACACACCTTTTGAATTGAGCAGTTGTGAATTATGTGATGGGCAGTGCATTAGTCATGCACTTTCATAGTTTTTACGAAACATAATTAAATCAAGCCATTATTACTCAGTTGTTGGATAAGAAACTATCTTCAATAATTGACTGACCACACTGAACCCAAAAAGTTTGTCGATTTCTTTCCAACTTGGCTTGAATGCAGAGCCTGACGGTTTTGGCTGGGGGGATATAACACAAATATAAATGCCTGCACGCAAATAATAGGGGGGGAAAGAGTCTTAATATCATAAAATAACATTAATCTATCTGTAAATGTTCCTTTTTTCATATCTCACATTATATGCTATCAATGTAAAGTGACAAATGTTTTATGACACAGTTACACACTACTGTGAGTTTACAGACACAATTTAAACTTATTGCATGCAGGCGTAAACCTGCATGACACAGAGAGTACATGTGAAATACACACACAGGCCTGAACCCCGGAAGTGTGAGTCTATGGTGTTACCGAGCACGACACATATATACATTTACAGTTAGTCTTTCTTAATGCCACGGCAAATATGAGAAGCATATAACCCCCCAAAAAAAACAAACATTGAGAAAACACAAACATATTAATAATTACCATGCCTTCACAAAACTTTTCGGTGACACTTTACAATACTGGTACACAAATAAGCACATATTAATAGTTAAACTAATGCCTAAGTCATGATGAGTTAATGCATTCACTAATGATTAGAACATCAAGAAATACTGAAGCATATACCTTGATCGCCTAACAAATCATACATAAATTAGCATAAGTATGTGTCATTGTTACCTATTAATATATATTTGTGAGTAACTTTAATAATTGTTTATTAATAGCCTACTATCTACAGGGGCTGTTTTCTGGTCCCTTGCCACCCCCAGAGGTTTCAGAAACTAAATAACTAGTCACTTGCTGTAGTTAAATGTAATCTCAAATAGTTCCATATTACTAACCAAATCACACATCTGACTATTTTGTCCCCAGAATGTCACCAGACATGAGTTTAATGGTGTCTGTGAGGCAATATTAGATTTATCTGGTGTAGGTCTTCACTCCAGAAAATGATATCCTCTGTAGAAGTACGTTGGATGAATCTTTCTGTATTTTCCAAGGACTAAATCTCCTTTTGCACCTTTTCAGTTCTGACAAAGAACAGCTGGCAGAAGATAATCATACTACTGTGATGTTTTATGTACTTGTACTCTTTGGACTGCCTTGCTGCTTCTGATATTTACTTTGTGCAGTCTAAAGTCATGCTTAGTCTGGATTGTAGAGACAGAATATGATGTCTAGGGCACCATTTTCCACAATAATTCTAAACAAATAAAATTCAATTTCCTCCCATTTCAACTCTTTCCTGGCCCTGCCACTGCTGAGTTTTTATTTCCTAATTTTATATGGCAAAATGAAAGAAGTCCTTTGGCTCAGCTGGATGAAACTACTGCAGGGAGTCCTTAGAAATGATACTTTTTTATAGGGATTTCTTCGTGGAAGCACATAATCAGATTTACTCACACAACTGTGGTTGTGGTTAGGGTCATCAGATTTATAGGATAGGATTTGAGGAGGGGGAAAAAAACAAACAAACAAAAAACACAGCATTTGCCATGACTTTACTGACACTCCCTCCTGGGACACAGTTGTCATGACGCCTAGGCATGGCACCGGCGGGAAAGAGGGGAGGTGATCCACTGGTGACTACGGGGTAACAACTGGGGTTTATTGAGGAACCAGGGACACACTGGGAAAACACCAAGACAAAAGGATCACGGGGAATCCAACAGGAACAGAACGATACGTGGGCTAGGGGGGCACAGGGAAGCACTAGGGAATAAAAATAACAAGACAAACTAACTAACCACAAGAAACTACCACAACTCATTGAGCCGATACTTCAGGCATCCACAATCAACTACCTGACCCACTAACACTGTCAATGACTCACCAAAGACCTAAACAAGAACAGACACTTAAATACACACACTGGAGGCTGGGACAAACAAGGAGCAGGTGTTACCAATAAGATGACTACCAATGAACACAGGACAGGGAAAGGCTAACAGGTGAAGACACTTCACTGTCAATGAACAGAACACCAACACTAAGAACCAAGGACATGCAGAAATTACATACTAGGAATGCTGGTACAAAAAGGCTAACAATAGGAGGAGGCATGGAAATAATCATACAACAAAATAAAATCAAAGACCCATAGGAAATACAGAAATTCAAATACAATAGACAAAACTAAAAAACACAAAATAGACAAGACTGGACTCGAACCCATGACCTGAGCCTATAGCCTTTATGCCACCAGCTCAGCCCACTGAGCTACACAGTGGCCAGGTACACAAGGCCAACACAAGGGGTAATCAGGACACCGGGAACTAGGGGAAAGGACACAAAAGGCAGGGTCGGCAGATGTCGACCATGACACACAATGAAAAATCAGTAAATACTGTCACCACCATATCAAACTTCTGTCTTTTGTAAAATGTCAATGAGCTTTTTAATTATTGCCTGCCATTTTACTTAAATCGAGTTTTGATTTCTTCATGTTGATGCTGCAGGACTTTTTATACTCATGTAAAATTTGCCATTCATATTGCATTAAGGTATAAGTTTGTCTCTACTATTAACAATACTCCTTAAATGGAAGTTTAACCACTTTCGGTGGAATATTTTGTTTGCAGACTTCGGTGGAGATCATCAACGCAAACAATTCTTCCGTGCTTCCATACAAAGAATTTGCTCTGAAGAGTTTCTAGAACGTTTCCACGTGATCAAATCAACATGCAGTTTTAAAAATTCAGATCAATATAATTCCTTTTGCTGATCAGCTTATTGCCCAAAGCAAAATAGGTGCCATATCTATAAGGCAATTTGAGCTGCATTTTATATATAAAATGTACTATATAAATAATATTATTATTAAGCCACTGTGCCTCCATTATCCTAATTTTCTGGGTGTTTTTAAAATTTTTTAAGTAGGTTACAGAAGGGCATCCACTTGATGTTCACTGAAATCCCATCCATCCAATTTCTGTAACCACTTATCGCATTCAGGGTCACCCAGAGCCTATCCCAGAGGCTGTGGGCAAAAGGTAGGGAACAACACAGGATGGGGTACCAACCCATCACAAGGAACACTCACACCTATGGGTAATTCAGCAACTCCACTCAGCCTCAGCTTGTTTTGGGACTGTGGTGGGAAACCAGAGTACCTGGAATGTACCCCACAACGATATGGGGAAAACATGCAAACTCCAGCATACACTTGTACCCAGGTCCCAGAGGTATGAGGCAACAGTGCTAACCACTGCACCACTGTGCCAGCCCTCCACTCTAATGTAGTATTTTAAGAACCATAAAATAATGCAATAGTTCTATTGTTATCTTTGCACCACCCTGATGTATTCAAAAATTATTTGTTTGATTGTTTGTTCGTTCTCCTAGTTTGTTCTATGGTTTGTCTTAGCTGTGCCTCATTTTCTTTCATACAGTGCTAATAACAAAAAAACCTACAGATTAGCATAGGATATGGCAAAAAATAAAGCATATTGCTGGAATCAGCAGTGTTTTTAAAATATACTAGCAACTTATACTAGCACTTTAAAGCTGGGTTGTGCTACTGCACTTAAACAATATGCTGTCTGATTCCTAGCTAGTATGCATAAAATGATAAAAGAACAATAACTTTTGTGTCCCTGGATAAAAACTGCTCCTGTATGATCAAGATCTCATTAAATCTAAAAAAATGAGAACAATTGTGTGGATTCTGACGCTCATCGACAAGTGATAATATTCAACAAGTGAAATCGACAAGTGAAACATTTGTTTATCCCAGAACACTGATTTTTACTTGTCCTTGTTGAAACGTGTCTGTGTCCGAATTGTCTTCTTGTCTGATGTACCATTAAGCTCGTAACACCCTGCCGTATCATTGAAGATGATTTAGCAACTCTCGCTTTTGCATTGTAGCTAATGTTTTTTTGGTTGCCCCTGGCTTCCACCCCACCCCATTCGGGATTTTCTGGCGAGATTGGAGAGCAGCAGTATAAAAGGTAAAATCTCCAAGTTGTTTGGAGAAGGAAACAGCCCTTACAGGTCAACTGTAAAAGTCCATCAGGGACCTTACACAGTGCAATTCTGAATCTCCCTATGGCATGCCAAGCAATGTTGAGATTATAGGATAATACACTATACCAGGACCACAGGGAAGCAGTTTGCCTTCATGCACAAAAGATAAAACAATATTCCCTATTTTGATTTGACATGAAGAGATCGCTTTGATTTGAGCAAGCAAGCTATTTTAATGCATATATAACTAGGTCTCTGTCTTTTATAGCATGATACTTATGATAATTATTCAACTGGTCCCTTTAGAAGCCCATTCCCCAAGGGGAGGGCAACCCAGTCTGCAAATGAAATCAAGCAATGTAAATCTATACACTAGGAATAATGTGGGGATATAACAGAACACACACTCACCAGGAGTTGTGACATGACATTAATGATTTCACTGTGCCTTCTTTTTACCTCCAGAAGACTACAAATGGAAAATTTGATAGAAGTGACACATATCACGTTCATCAACCAGTTCATGGTGGAAGTGTTTGTGTAAAATGAAACAGAATAAAGCTGTTATTAGTGATACAGAGGAAGCGTTAAATGCCTCACACCTGCAGAGATGGGGGTTTAAATTCTGCCTCTCCTTTGTATAGGAGTTGGTATGTTCTCTCTGGGGTCTGTGGCTATCTGGGTGGCTATAAGATTAATTGGCATCTCTAAATTGCCCATACTGTATTCATATGAGTGTGTGCGTGTGCATGTGAGTGGGAATGTACATGTCACATTGTGGGGACCAGATGTCCCCATAATGTGTTAATAACCTGTTTTTTTTACCTGGTTGGAATAATGTTTTTTTGGTCCCCACAAAGGGAAACTTAGTTTCATAAAAATTTGTGACTGCAATCAAAAAACTAAAATGGCCAAAAGTTGTGTATTTTGTTTGCTTATTTATGGTTAAGGTTAGAATTGGGTTGGGGTTAAAGTTTTTGTAGATGGGATTAGGGTTATGTTACGACACAGTGATGAGATGGGCAATCCATAAAGAGGCTCTCACAATCAGGGTTTTACTGAAGAAAACAAAACACTAAGGGAGAACTGGAAAACAAAGGGACCACGAAGGGTCAAAACAAGTAGGTAAGAACAAGAACAAAACTATAACAACAAAATAAATTAACACTAAAAATGCATTTAAGAATACACAGGCAATAAGACATGTGAGGACTAAGCAAGGAGCAGAACACTAAAAACAAAAGAACAGTCACAAAGTAAAAACCACCATAACCAAATGCAGAAATAGGGCAAGGACAGGCGCATATATACACATGGATAACGAGGAGTAGCACGAGGGAGGTGTGGTCCATAACAGACTAGGGGCAATGAGGAGCAGGTGGGGTCAGTCAATATTTACAGAGATATTCAAGCACCAAGGACAACTAAAACAAGAAAAATGGAACATACTACAAACAGGGAACAGGGAGAAAAAACAAGGGACTTTAACTTAAATTCAAAAACAAGAAAAAACACAAAATAAATGTTAAATGACAACTAGTTGAAACGGACCTCTGGCTGGCCTTGGACCCACAACAGAAACAGAGTCTGAATGACACAGCTGACCGCAGTGGCCAGGGGAACAGGAAAACACTAGGAGGGCAGGACACGGGATGGCCAGTGACACTTGCAGGGTAAACTGGGAACAGCTGTAAGGAGCAGGACAGGGACTGTTCCTGACAGGTTACGCCCATAGAAATGAATGGAGGTTCCCTGACGAAGATATGGATACCTAGTCTGTGCGTAAGTGTGTGTGTGTGAGTGAGTGAGTGTGTGTGAGAGAGAGAGAGAGCGCCATACATCCTATCCAGGGTGTACCCCAGCTGTGTCGGATATTTGCCAGTAATAGTAATTCAGTTCTTCCTTTCAAATATAGGAAGTGAAGAAATTACAGAATAAATGTCATTTATATTACCTTCTCTATTAGTTCTCATTTAGTTTCATTTTCCGTGTACCTGTTCATGCGGTTTCTATCCCAATCTATTGGTCATTAACTGAGTTTGATAAAATCACTTATTTAACAAATATAAATTGAACTCTTTTTAATATTCATCAATTTCATTTCTGCTTTAGGTTTTATTCCCCAGTAATGTTTAAATTTTGAATTTGATTGGTAATGGGAATGATGGCATGCTGGTGCAGTGGTTAGTCCTATTGTCTCACACTTCTGGAGTCCAAGGTTTGAGCTTGCGTGTTCTCCCCATGTTGTTGTGGGTTCTCCTGCTTCACCCCACAGCCCTCATTAAGGCATAGTAAAGCGAGTTGGAATTTCTTAATTTTCCATACATCTGAATGGCATGTGAGTGTGCCCTGTGATGAGTTGGTTCTCCCATCCTGGGATATTCCCTGTCTTGCCCCCATAGGTTCTGGGATAGGCTCTGGAGCCCGATGGCCCTGCATAATACATGTGGCTATAAAAATGTATATGGATGGTAAATGGATGAAAATAAGATAAATATATGTTTAGGTATTTGGGCTCTGTTTTGATGATCCAACACAAAACATGAAGCACAAGGTGCAACTAACATTTATAGTTGTGTCCAAATCCATTTTGCTAATTTGACGGCAGAAAAACCTGACTTTGCTCCAGTGCAATGCAGAAAAAGGTTGTCCTAACTCTTAACAGGTGTGTCTTGGGTGCAACATGCAACAATCCAATTGGAATGGCACGTCACCTCACTATGTCACCTCACCTTTAACAGGTAGCGAACACATGATCTACGGCAGATTGCTATTTTAATAGCATGTTTACCTGGCAAACCATATCAGTTTTTTCACCTGAGGAAATGGGCTTGCTCGTGCGCAAGGTGAAAGGGCACAAGCATATCATTTACAGGAGCATCACTGTTCCACTTAAGCCTTTTGAGCGGAAGCAGGCATGAGGTGAGGTAGTAGCAAATGTGTCCTCTTTTTCTGGCATCACCAGACCATCCGCGCAGTGCCAAAGTGGTATAATGATGTCAGACAACTGGGAAAACAGAAGCTTGCTGCTGAAGGAGCACAGCAGCTGGGAACGGGGACTTAATTATGCTTGTGTGTTTTTTTATTTTAATTTTGGTCTGCAGTTTGAAAAGTATAAATATAAATATAAGTGCAATCTTTGTTCAAACAAAACACAACCTACAGTTTTTAAATGGTGCTTTAAATGGTTCAAATACAAGGCAGTAGGATTGATATTTTTCTACATCTCACAATATACTGTAGATTCCTTACCCGGCTACAGACAATTCCGCTCTTCTGCCATCTGATCCCTCCTCACCCACGCTGTTGCCGGCGTACACTCCTTTGTTGGCATCTGCACTTGCAGTTCAGCATCACACCTTCTGAAGTCCTCTAATCTGTCCTCATTTATATCAACAGACAACCATCACACATTGCAATGTTACACAACATACAACCACAAAGAATGCTGCAACCTTCTGAGGGCTGTATTGTAATGTTCCACCTAACTTATCTAAATATCTGAGATTCACTTTTGAGGAATCCAAATGTCATTTCAATTACAGTTCTTGCTTAATTCTGATAATGAACTTCATAGATTGTTTAATGATATGGTTTATTCTTTACTTTTTAACTTTAAACAGCATGGATGCGTGAAAGGATCAGATGTGCTCTATATTAAAACGTATATAAATGAAGTAAGAAAAAAGGAAAATCCAATAAACCCTTGAGCCCGTACATGTGTACGTAACAAGCATTGTGCACCTGTATGTTTCTAAAATGCACCACCTAAATACCATTTAATGACGCGCTACTGACTTTAGACAAGGTTTTTGTTAGTCAAAAGTGCAATGTCATTTCACTGCCTTAAAATAGTAACTTGCCAACAATGCACCCAGCCTCATTTAAAAACCACCACTCCTACTAGCGGAAAGCGGGCGCAAATCATTCGCTGTTTTGGCGGCATGCCTGCAGGGGCGTCACATCGGCCTTGCTGCCATCTACCCCTGGTTTTGCTCTGCGTTGTGTGATGTATAAATACAAGTCAGCCTGGAATCTGGTCTGCAACCGTCCTTTTTATTTATCCACTGTGGAAAAATCCCCACAGGCACGTGGGATTAGGAAGCACATTCGCCCCGATACAGGCTGTCCATGAGCATGATTGGGGGGAAAGGGGAGAATTGACGCGCTGGCCCACGCACGACATAAGGCACGGGACAGGTAGAAAATATATGTACATATGTAAAAAAATAAACTACGAATCATACCTGTGGCAAAATGAAACACAGACCTGTGGGACTAGGAAGCACATTCGCCCCGATGCAGTCCTACAATCAGATACATAGCTTTTAACCCCGTGTACTTTCTGCACTGCACATGCGCACACACCTTATTCATTGCATATATGAAAAGTAAATACTTCCAGGACCAAATGTATGTTACGACATAACAGGTTTGATTTAGAGGCAGGGTGCAGATACCGTCCATGATCATGGTTGGGGAAAAGGGATAAAATGGAGATCATTGACTTATAAGCACCCTTGCGCGGTTGCCCCCCAACCCAGAAACCCAGACCCTTCCCATAAATTAGGTTTACTGAAATGTAAGAAAATGTAAAAACTAAGCAAAATATAATTGGGGGGGGGGGGTGAAATCGAGTGAAATATAAAATCACACCTGCTACACGCGCATGGCTTGAAAATGAGCAATTCGCTGGTATGAAACTAGCAAAACCACTTTGAATTGGGCTTTGCACCGGTGGAAAATAGGGCCTCTTTCATGTTTTATACTTGCAAATTAGGATTCAAGGAAATATGAAGAATACACCTGTATTTTACTGTCTCTCTTAGTCTGTAGTTTATCTTTTTTAAATTCATTTTGTGATTTCAGTTCATTTTGTGATTTACAATAGTTTGGCCATCATTGGCAGGTTGCACACAGGGTAAAGGTTTCATTTCTCACCTCTGGAAGATTTTCTCTGGGTTTATCATTTTCCTATCACATTACAACGCTCAGTTGAATTAGTGTCTCTAAATGTCGCTTAGTAATTAATTGTAAATGTCTGCCATGTGATGGACTCATCTCCCTAACCAGAGTATACCTTAACCGTGTACATTGTTTCTTGTGATTAATGAGAAATATTTAAACTAATCCTGAAGGGTTCTGAAAAAGAGTTAACAGATTTTAAGTATCATTGTCTTGCTGGCATGTCATCAGCTCATAGCAATAATAATGCAAACTTACTTTTAAAAATAATGTTGTGTATGAAGTGATGTTTACCCCAAATTCAGTTAGGAATACTTTGACATGATTCCATGATAGGTAAACTGATTTAATTTAATGCAAACTACTAAGCACTGGTATCCAATTTAGGATGACCACTGCCTTATTCTCTGCATTTCCTGGGATATGTACCAGGACCGCCCTTCCCTACAGAAAATGAAGGGGTGACAAAGGACTATGGGCGTGGTTTACTTTACCCTGTCTAAAAGTTTAGCAACTAATTGTCTCAAGGAAAATGGTGTTCGAAATACATCAATCCACTATTCATTAAATCAAGCTCATTTAAGAAATAATTGGTACTTACAGCACTGTGGTGACAGAAAATTGCTTTTAGACAGAATAAGGGCATTGAATTAACATATTAGAAGAACAAAGGGATTAATACAACTAATTCATTAACGCTAAAGCAGATAATGGGAAAGATATTAAAGCTTAAAGTCCAGTGTTCTTTTTTGGATGGCTGGTTTTAAACTTGAAAAATTGTTATGCAAAGTTCAAGAGTGAACAGTACTTAAGTTCTTCTTTATGAATCTTGAATTTTACTTCCATATCATTACTATTGTTATTATTATTATTATTATTAAGAAGAAGAAGAAGAAGAAGAAGAAGAAGAAATGTCATGGCTTCCAGAAAAGTACCTGTCTTAAAAAGTTATCTGCAATTTAGATAAAATTACTTGAATTCAGTATTATGTTTTAGTGTACAGTGTCCAGGTTCTGTAATCTTGCTTTCAATTTTATGGAACTTAAATTAATCATAAATTAATTCCATCTTCTTCCTTTTCCATCTTAAAATATCTCCTTTAGTCTCTCACCTCTCAACGAAAACTGGGAACTGAGCCTTATCAGCTTGGGAATGACAGCCATTAGTATGGAGAGTCAGCATAAAAAAGGGTTTATGGTGGGAAAAAATGTACATGTGTTGCTCTGTGAAAATATCAAAAAAGTTTCCCTTCAAAAGCAATTGATTTTACATGAGCGCCCTTTCAAATCCTCCCTTCTAGTGGCTGACAGGTCCTTTGCCAGATTAGCTGCTGTGCCACGCTGATGATCTGAAAAGTGCCATCCGGGCCATTGAGCGCACGAAAGCTGCAGCATGGATTCACAGATCCACCAGCCCCATTGCGGCACCCTTAGTATGACAGACTTTCTGAAATAACAAAGGAATGTTGCTTTTAAAATTATTCATCAGAGGCTTCCAAATGTAATCAGAATTCAGAATAAGTCATTCACTGATGAATTAACATGCAATACCACTACTACTACTCTACTACTACTACTACTACTACTACTACTAATAATAATAATAATAATAATAATAATAATAATAATAATAATAATAATGTGCTGCAGTTATTGTTCCAGCTTTCAGATTATGCTCCAAAACATCATCAAAAAATAAAAGTTACCCCTTCTCAGCAATGATACTGTTTAGCTAAGACATCATGGTTGGGCTGTTTTTATCAACATCTTTCTTCACCTTGTTATGATAAACTGACTGTCCAGCCCTAAGATCCATTTAGACAAACAGTTGGAATTTACCTGAGAAGAGTAATTAGCATTAACAATAAATTCCCTGGCAATTCAGTTAAGCTGGATCATTTTGCTCTTTTTCTGCTTTAAATTCAACACACTGTCATTTGATTCACAGTCATTCGCAGTCCATGTAAAATTAGGCAGCACAATTATTTGCGGTTAATGACTAGGTAGAATGAAACTGTACCATATCATTAATGTCAGAGATAAGTTCTCCATTCAATCACACATCTCAGTCCCAAAGACATCCCTTGGTCCTCTGCAAAATTTAAGTGCAACAATAGCACCTCTACACAGAATGGTTGTGGGAAGATCTTTTTTTTCAAAATGTGTAATGAAAAGAATGTCCAGTCTGTGAAGGAAAAAAAATATATATACACACACACACACACACACACACACACACACACACACACACACACACACACACTATATTTATCTTCTCTTTCAGGGTGCTTAGGTTAGGGTGAGTGGGGCATGGCATTTTGTTTAATATAGGCTAAAGTCAATAATTTTCATTTTCCAGTATGCTTGTATCATCTGTTGTGGCTCAGTGAGGTACAAAAGAAGTAAACATAATAAAAGAAAAAAATCCTTCAGGAATGTCATTCATTAGTGTAGATTAATGAGACAGATTATTATGATAAAGGGTATGGAAAGAGATGAGGTGCATATTAACTAGTGTGACGTAACCAAGCAGAAATAGGTGGACAATAATGGATAGCATTGGAAGATTAAAACTGTTGAAGCGAGATGGCAATAATGGCACAGATTACTTCAATTAAACTTTCATGCATGATCTTAGAGAGGATTTGAAGTGTTTATCAGTCTTGGTGAATATAAAAGACTTGGCAGTCTCATTATCATTCTCTCTCAGCTATATCAAGTGTTTTTGCATACCATTTTACAATGGCTGTTGACTAGGTAGATATCATTATTCTAATGGAAAGTTTATAAGCGTGTCTTTTTGGTGGCAAATTCCTGACAAAGTAATCTTAGGTGTTGAAGTCTTATTTTGTATGTATATATGTATATACCGATCAGCCATAATATTAAATCATCTACCTATTATTCTATAGGTCTCTCTTCTGCCACCAAAACAGCTCTGACCATTAAGGTGTGGAATCTACAAGAAAACAATAGCAATAGATATTCCAAAGCAGCAGATCCTGGATCACAATGATAATGGTTCACAAGTTGGCCTTCCTTGGATCACTTTTGGTAGGTACAGATCACTGCATACTGGGAACACCCCACAAGACCTGTCATTTTGGAGGTGCTCCGACTCAATCCTGTTCCCATCACAATTTGGCTGTGGTCAAAGTCGCACAATCCTTATGACTGACCATTTTTCCTGCTTCCAGAACAACAGCTTTGAGGACTGAATTTTCCCTGATCTAACATATAATGGAACCCTTGACAGGTGCCATTGTATTGAGATAATCAATGTTATTCACTTCAGTTGTCAGTGGTTTTAATCAAAGGCATAAAACAACGAAGTACAAATACTTTGTTACAGTATTTACAGTATTTAATTAGTTTTTTCTCCCCCAAACTTCCTTTTTATCAGTGAGGACAGAGTACTTAGGAAAGGAGGTGGAGTAGCCACCCTATTTAAAAAT
>JAAGVU020000002.1:23328781-23340409 GCA_011763525.2 Mormyrus iriodes
GGTCATTCTTGAAGAATGGAAAAAGATAGATGTTGCAATATGTCACCAACTTGTTCATTCCATGCCTAGAAGACTTGATGCTGTCCTTAAAAATCATAGAGGTCATACAAAATACTAGATGTAATAGTTTGTGTGAGGTGTATTCATTTTTGCATCACCTGATTTGAGTAAAACTGAAGATTGTGTAATCTAAGTTATATTATTAGCTTTACTTTCATGTTTCATGAGGTAAGCAAATGTTCTATAAAACTCAGTCCTGTCAAAATTTTGGAAATTGTTCTTGTGGTCATTGAGCTATTGATTAGAATCTTACTTTTCAAAGGGGGGTGTATTCATTTATGCCGGACACTGCACTAAGACATATATTGTTTTATTTAGTCATCCATGCAACAGATTGACTTAGCAATTCACAAAAAAAAAGATCTGTACTGAGGAACCACTGTTAAATTGCAGTGACAATATAACCACAGGCAACTACTTATAACAGTGGAGAAAATGTATTATTAATTATGTGAGAACATAGCCAAGTTTACCTGTGAGGGGATATGTGCGGGAGATACATTGCTGCTGTTCCGACAACATCTAGTTTTTTTGTGCAGAATAGAATGATATACAGGCCTACTCATGGATCTGCAACATGTTTAATAAAGATTCATACAATGTTCTCAACAAGTTAATACTTAAATTGTATGTATGTCGACATAAATGCCAAAACCAGGCTCTTTAAAGACTTCAGGTATATGATTGCAAATGTAACATCTCTATTAAAGTGAAGCCATTGGTTTACATGTAAAAAAAATGCAACTTCTGACCAAATTATATAGTAAGCCTTTGTAGGCCGCGTCCATCGAAGGTCAAAAAGTAAGCATTATCAAATGGGACGGTCTGGCCTAAGGATCATTTTCTATTTATGTCACCAGCTGTTCCCGCCCTTACCTTTGAGTCACAGAATGCCTCTCCGATAACCTAGCCGGGACACACCCACCTCTGTGAAATGAATCTTGGGATATGTTGGCCTGCAAAGGATCCATCGGATGCATCATTTGAGAATGGGCAAAAGAAGGAGGCATTTCTAGACTGCATTAGAGGGACCTTTCAAAATGAGACAGCCTTGTTGCACTGCTGTGATGCATTTGTCCTTCGAATGCAGCCTTAGGGCTAGTTTATACTCCACACTTGC
This sequence comes from Mormyrus iriodes, assembly GCA_011763525.2. Taxonomy (NCBI): domain Eukaryota; kingdom Metazoa; phylum Chordata; class Actinopteri; order Osteoglossiformes; family Mormyridae; genus Mormyrus; species Mormyrus iriodes. The sequence goes on from JAAGVU020000002.1 coordinate 23,329,962, forward strand.
AATGCATGCGCGTATGCATGCTGTTACTGCTCAAGCGGTCTTGCTGTTCATACTTTATGTCAATCTGGAGGATTAAAAGCTATTTCCACCAGAAGGCAGTGTGAGAAAACCATCTTGGTCAGTTCCTTTGTTTCTGGTCTTGTTTGTATGAGGTTGTGGTATGAAATGTCATATACTCACTGCCTCCACAGTGAGTTGCCAATTTTGTAATACTGCTGCAGCGTTCTCTATATTCTCCTCACTGCTCCACTTCCTTTTTGTACTTTGCTCTGCCACATATCACTTTACTACCTCATGTTGAATGTTGCATTATATGTTGTTAGATATCTTGTGGAAGTTGGTAATTCATACTTAGTATTATGGCTGCACAATATTGGAAAAAATCCAATTTTTTGGGATAAATATTGCAATTTTTCTGAATCAAAAAAGGAGTTCAGAATAAATCAATTTCAAACAAATGTGTCTATATCTGATTTACCCAGCATGGATAAAAATGATCATGATTGGCTCACAGAGCGCATGCAGAGCTAATGCAAAAGCGATGGCGGTAAACTTTAAACTAATTATAAACATGGACTAGGTAATCTTTAAAAGGAACGATTATAAAACTGCAAAGCTTGTTAAGTTTTGTTTCCTGTAACAGAATGTGAATGTTCTAGAGAAATATAAACGTCCTGCTATTGGTGAATTTTATTACAGAGATTTCTAAATACCAGAACTGCACTGAAAAATAACATTGCGTATCAGAATACCTTGTACCAGGGTATGTCCATACAGTATGAACATATAGAAAAGTCTGATCTCATCCCAACTGCGATATGAGAATTGCGAAATTAATATGACACATCACACCAGCCCTATTTAGTATTTTTTGTACTGTAATATTGTCTTATAAATTGTCTGTAATCTATGGAGAAGGCATTCAAGTTAGAACTTCCCTGTACTTTCTTAGCTCAGATTGAATTAAGAAGTAGAAGACACTTAAACTGTCCTTAAATTTTGCAGATGCTATACACAGAGGCACACGATAGTGTTTGGAATATTTTTTCTCTTGCCTCGGAAAATATTCAGTGCGTGGTTCAGTAGGCAAAACCTTTCTGCCTGTAGTCATAAGGTTGCCAATTCAAGCCCAAGCTCGGTGCATCCTCAGGTTCTTGAGCAAGACCCTTAACCCCGAGCTCCCTGGGCACTGCAACAGGTAGCTGCCCTTCTCGCTGACCTGCAGAAGACAAAATGGGGGAGGTGAAAAGAGAATTTCCCCACGGGCATCAATAACGTATCAATTATTATTATCTTCCTGCTACACATACTGTACTTAAAAAAATCAGATGCTACTTTAACACTAACTGTGCCATATGTAAACCCGTTGTTCCATGGCAAAACGTGACCCTACTGCCCCCAAAATATTTGGTGGAACTGCATCTCAGGTATCTGTAGCGTTGATTGCAAGCGTAGGTGCGCCAACAACGCATGGAATGAACAAAGAATATGCGTGGCAGCCATGATGAGTAAGCGCATACATTGCGAGCGTCGAGTATAAACCAAACCTTAAGGCTGAATTATATCTCTGTGTCAAGCTTACGCAATGATCCACTTCTGTTTCAATTAGCAACATAAGTACACCTGGAATGTACACTTTCTTTGCTCCCATCAAGAAAACGAATGCTGTCAAGTTGACCAATCACAGCTCTTGCCATCTGTGTTGCTGAGATGTGTAGTTCAATTTCTGGGAAATTGTCAGGCTAAAGTGAAGGGTATGACAGCTACACTGTCCTTACAACGTTGATTTGATGTTATAAGTATAAATCAGCCTTTAGAACGATGCAGCCCCTGAATTCAAACACAGCCTAAGAACAGAAGAGCAGAGGATGGAAAAAAATCCCCGGATGTCATTCTTGCCCTGCCTCAAATTTCAAGGATGCATCAGTTGTACCCACGCAAAAAGGAGACCAATCCCATGATTCATTGCAGCCCAAGTACATTCCTAGGAGGCATAAAGAAAGAACACAGTTTTGTTGCACATGGTTTGTCCATTCAATCATCATGAATGAATATGGGGAAAAAAATTTGAACGTTTCCAGACCCAAAAAATAACCAAACAAATCATACCAAATAACACATTTAACCTAAAATAACACTAACATGTAGAAAAAGTAGGAATGATATGATACATACACAGTCTATATGAAGTAGAAACAATGTATCAATGTAGTTTCACTTACCAGAATCAATACAGTCACGTGTCGCTTAATCACAGGGATCCACTTTAATACGACTGGTGGCACGATAGGTTTACACCAGCATCAATACAAACACCTGAGTGATGCATTGCGCTTGTTACGATGGCTACAATCTCACTAGGCCATAGGAATTTTTCAGGTCCATTATAATTTTTATAGTCCATTGTTGACCAAAACATTATGTGGTACATGACTATATATCTTTAGGCACTTTCGCACTAAAGTTCTGCAACTTGGTCCCTGTTCACAAATTCCTGGGCTGTCTCGACCTGGTTAGCACTGTTGCCTCATACCTCTGGGACCTGGGTTCGAGTCTTTGCCTGGGTTCCATGTGTGTGGAGTTTTCATGTTCTCCCCGTGTCGTCATGACGTTTCTACGTCACCAGAAACAAGTGGCAGTGCCACAGATAGGGAAGTCAATTCATACAACACTCACACTCAGGGTTAACATGAACACACGCACACCTCGGTTTAACATTACATTACAACACATACAGCACAAATTTACAACACGTATTATCTACATCATGATTACAAGTTTACACACATTGAATTAAATATTGTTTTGCAGTTACATTTTGGCCATTTATTAAGACAGTTTGTATTACCAGGTCATGCTCTCAGTTGGGGTGTCCTGTTACCAAGGCATGGTGGAATGGATTTTTGTTGTTAGACTTACATACTCACTAAAACATGCTTTATACTTAAGCATCTTCTGTTAGTGATATGCGTATTGTTAGGGAGGCATTTTTATTACTGTGGTATAAATATATTATTGAGATATGCGTTGTTAGTGAGACATGCTTTGTTGCTGAAACATGTTCAACTTATGTTGCTGGCCTCATTGAGTAACAGATCAGGTACCTTTAAAACAGCTGGCTTACTGTGCCTGTTTAATCTCTGCACAGATGTGCTGAATTATAGAACATGCTCATCTAATTAGGCTTGCGTGCCTGGTCTCCTGAAAAAATGGTATGTAGAATCAAAGTTCCATCCTAATTTTAAGTAAAATACAGTGAGTCTTTTTTTTCCCCCAGTGTTCCTTGTTTGGTTAATTTCGAAAGAACATATGACGATTTAGAATGAAATCTTTTGCCCATAAATTCAGAATCAGAATCATTTCATTTGCTGAGTGCATTCAGAGTATTGCATAAGCATCCCCATTGTAAACATTTTGGCAACATTCAACTGTCTTAGATTTCACTGCACATTTAACACCATATTAAACATGGAATATCTCAGTGATTCATTTAAGGTGCTACAGTGAAAGCCATTTCTGTACTCATCATAAAAAGCCAGGCTGTTCCAAGACAGGCTTTGATAAGAAATCTTCAATCTGAAAACTGAAAATGAATATTAATATTTTTTTTCAGTTAGATGTGATAGCAAAAGGTTCACACAACGTTTCCATTTTGAGCCAGTTTTATTTATAGGCAGCATACAAGTTGTAAACTGATTCATTTGACACCAAGGAAGCTTGTATGTGTTTCTTGGTATTGTAGTATGTAATATTTTGTAATTTATAGCCACTAAGGTGTTGTTACCCTGTTGAAAGCTTATTTACTAGAAAGCTGTTGTTTTTCTCCGTCCTTTTTTCAGCTAGACATAAAACAATACATTATAAACACAAAGCAAAGGTGATGTACTAGCTGGGGACGCCATTTGATTTTAATTCTTGTTGAGGATGTCATGATTTAAGCATGTCTTGGGACCAGAGAAATAACAGATGTTCCAACACAGATCTGTGGTGACATTTTTACTGCTCCAGTGCTTTTATGTGAACATATCTGACAGTGGTCCGACTCAGGGGGCAGGATTTTATTGTTGTGATTTAAGATGTCAGTGTGGCCATTTTTATTCCAAATGAAAGAGGTTTGGTAATGGTGCACGAAAGTCCCAGGAGGAGGTATCTGACCATCAACACAGAGCATTTCAATGTATTTTGCTCAGGTGGAAATGGCTGTCATCAGTACAAGAAAGGAGGTGGCTCTGCTTGTTTTTAAACACCTGTTATCAGCAGGCCGTACTCTGGGTCACAAACCTATGATAAACAGGATGAGGGCAACATGCTGTTTGGAGAAATATATATATGCTCTTTTTTACACCAGTAAATGTCCAAAGTGCTGTGCCAAATTACCAAGGGCAGTCAGTTTGCTCCTTGGATTTGTTTTAAGACAAAACAGGCCTGTTGGACAAAGAAGGTCATTTTTTCTTGCACAAGGACTGTAAATTAAAAATATCTCCCAGTGCAGCTCACAAGAACACACCAAACCTATAACAGAATGCCCTTGGTGAAGCTGAAGCCCATATTCATGGGCATTTGAGCATTCAAGGTTAAAAGACTTTCTTTTTTTTTAAACAGTAATTTGTCTCACGTGGGATCATTCTTTTGTGTTTTATACTCTAGACCTATATGGAGGAGTGCTGTTGATCACAGGTTTAATTCTTTATGTTTTCACAGGTGTATGGATTTTGAAATTGTCATCAAGAGGGCATCCAGTGAGTTAAACCATCAGAGTCAATTAGCTTAATGAGCCAAAGATTGCCACTATAATCAGGCATCATCAGAGTTATGAGTTTTTATTCCCAACAGTCTCAAAGTAATAAAGAGGTGCCTCCTGTTTATGGAGCACAAAAGGAGAGAATTTGGCAATCTGTTTGTTAATGGAGCACTGTCACAGGGTCACCGCAATTCCGCGGTCCAGGTCATTCATCATTACTGAGTCCATGACACACAGAAGATAGATCATCCTCCTTCTATCTGACCTTAATGTTATACATTTCAAAGCTAACACTAGATCCAAGTCGAAGTTCAGGGTGCCATGCAGGTGCCCTGCGTGTGTGTGTGTGTGTGTGTGTGTGTGTGTGGTGGGGGGGGAGGGGGTCCCCATATGTTTGTCAGACAGCAGGGTGTGATTTTCTGACACAAGTCAATGTCAGTTTTTCAATGAAGGCACCGTGTTGTTTGTGGTTACTATACTATATAGTAAGCTCTTCACATTCATGAGAGTTACGAGTGGAAGATCCCAGCAAATGTGAAGATTTGCAGATAATACTTTGGCACCCCTAACCTCAACAGTCTGATAGCCAGAACAATAATATAACAAGTCTATTTATTACCAATTTCTAAACAAAGAGTACTGTATGGTACAATTTGCACAACAAACTATCAAATTACTTCATCATTTCTTATCTAGACCTTTTTATATAATGCACAAGACATCAAAGTTACTACTGTCTGCAATGAGAGCACTATGTTCTGGACCCATTATAAAAAATGCTAAATTAACAGCACTGAAAAGTTTAAACGTCACTGTGAGAAAAGTGAGATTATACTGTCACCAAGACAGCTGAGTGATGCTTGTTGCCAAGACAAAGTTGTGTGTTGTAACCAGGCCAAGACTTAATATTAAATATATAGTAAGCACTTACACTAACAAATATTATGTATCACTAATATTTATATATTATATAACTATGTGGTCCAAAAAAATGTTTTTGTCCTGAAAATTGTTTTTGGTTTATGCATCTGTGAATTTCTGTGATCTCTCAGCAAGCTTCAAAAATATTCTGGTCTAATTGTTCATGGCCAACTTGTGAATATTCGAAATTGCAGTTGTCAAATTCACGAATCTGGAGAAGCAACTGTCCTTACGTGTAATCTTAATCAGTTTCTTAATTTCTGCTTCATGTTCTTTGATGCCTGATTAGACACACATTACAAACATCTTTTTTAAAATATAATTTCCCTAAGTCTCATCTTTCTGTATTGTTATGGAGGCTTGCTGGGTTATGCTGCATTGCTGCTGGGTGATAGGGGTAGCATGGAATTTTTTTCATTTTATGAACAAATATACTTTTTCAAATACCCATGCAATAGATGAAACACAGACGCAAAAGGGAGAATCAAGAAAGAAATCTTCATGGTGGATGTTAAAATTCTCTACAAGTCATAGCTGTAAATGTGTAACAGATTTTTGGGGGACAAAAACACAGTGCAGGACTTCATCCAATCCCTTGCTAGGCACCAGAAATCTACTTTTTCTCCACTGAGAGTCAGCTGCCCCAACCAAATGATCGCATCCGTAAACATCTACAGATTGAAAAGAAAAAAATACGAGACATCTATTAGTGCACTGGCTTGCAAATTCAAGCTATGGAACTAGTCATGGTCAACATACATATATGTTTGAGTCACTACTTCAGATATTTATCTCTGCTGAACTAAAAAAAAGTGAATGCTCATAATTTATTCATTACATTTACATAATATTGAAAATTTAGGTAGCACTTTATGTAGATAGTCCGTCTATGCAGTATTTGTAGCATTTCAACAACTTAGTTGAGATACAAGAATTCAGCTGTTTTACAATGTCTGTAGATGTTTAACAAAATGAAAACAGAATATATAATATGTATAGTATATATAACAATTCATGAGCATACCTACATATTCTTAGAATAATTTAATTGAATTTGACTACTAATTAAACTAATGTAATATAAATTGTTTAATCTCAACTAATACGTTTTTGAAATGTTACAAATACCCTATATACCCTCTGTAGGCAGACTGTCCAAATAACGTATTACCAAAATTTGTTGTTAGATAAATATGTCTCTATAGCATGTTGTTAATCATGCATATTTGAAAATGAAATTAAGAATGAGACAACTACAGTTTTATGCAAAAAGAAGTGAAAATGAAATTTTAGTATTATGTGGGAAGCCAGCGATGCTTTATTAAATATCACTTTATATAGGGCTGCTGTACACTAGTCCCACTGCTACACAAGGCTAGTAAAAAATCTAGTAAAAAAAGTCTTGTAATACATGGTATATAATGCAACATTCCCTGTTACTTTGTAGTTAATACAACTAACAGATATTACTGTAGAATGGAATCCTACTATAAGCACTCGCGGTCACAAAGCTGTTTTCCTGTAAAACACTAAACATTCTGCCACTGGTACACACTGTCAGTAATTGTGCTGTATCGGTATTTTGACAAAAAGAACAAAGTACCATTTTATAGACAGCACAAGGCAGGAAAATAAAAATCATTTAGTGAAAGATAGACATTGCTGGTTATGCTGTAATATGCTGCAGTTTGAAAAAAAAGCTCCATGAGCTTTTTGCGGGTATGGCATGTGGGCAGATGTCAGCTGTAGATGGCAGTATGAGATCATGACAGCAGGGCAGGCACCCCCCACACCCACAACTGTTCCCACATTCAGTTTGAAGAAAAAGGGTGGGTTAATATCTGCAGTTCTGTGCATGTTCAGCTCTGCAAAGGTATTCATGCACCGGGCTTGTACTCTCAAACAAGCCCTCCTCCACTTTACTACGACGGGTAGAAGAAAGCCCAGGCCTCTCATGAGAGTCCTGAACGCTCAGAGGACACGGTGAGAAATTGGGCCCCCCAAAGGTTAACTCAAGCTGTGTAATGTTTCATGTTCAGTATCGCATGGTACATTTTATCCAGAGACCCTCCAGGTAAGACTAATCCAAATGCATTTTTAAGGAAAAGCATATAAAAAACCATAAAATGAACACAGAATAACCAGTGGTCGTATATGATATCAACTTATACAGTATAAAATTATCCAATAATAGTATTAATAATAATAATACTTGCGAAAATGTTGCACGGGCAACAATTGAGAGAGAATTTTTCCTACAAATCACTCATGATTTACACTAGTTTAACTCGCTCTTTTCATGATAAGTTCAAAGCTGGCAAAAATATGTTTTTCACATTTTAAGAGAGAAATAAAAAGACAAAGCATATTTCAAAGGTAAAAGGTTATGATCTAGCCACCTCAAAAGCTGATTGAAGCTTCTTGTCGTGCCCTTTTATGTCTGTCCTCATTGTCTGCCATAGAAAATAACCAAAATGTAAAAAGTAGCTTGACAAATTGATTTCTGGCTTCCAATGGACAAAAAAGTCACTTACTCATTTCCCTCCCCTATGCATATTTGTCAGACTACTCTGTTACATAAGACAATACAATGGAAACTGAATCCCGAATGAATGTCATACACATGAACATGATGAATACAGCACTAACACAAGAATACAAGAACACTTTAAATAATACTTTAAATATATACAGGCTGCAGCTGACCTGACATAAAATCATAGTTTTATACCAATATAAAAATAATTAAAATATTATTTCTTTTGGCTGCCTTAGACTTTTGCACAGTATTATGTTATTGATATAACCAATTAAAATGTTCATCACTGCAGTTTTACTGATGGTTGGTGGTATTGCCATGAGCTGAATCTGAATTATTTCCATGTGAAAAAGCATAGCCTAATGAAAGCGACTTTAATTGCTCATTTGAAGCACATTCTGCTTTTCCCTGTAGACATGTCTCCCTTGCATTGTGTATTTTTCCAGCTCTCTCATTGCCATTCTTTTATATCTTTCTTTATTGAGCAAAGACACACACACACACACACACACCTCAAAATTTTCTCAAATGTTAGACTATTAAAAATATTCCCCTTTTACTTCGATGACAACATTGCAGACCCTTGGCATTCTTTCAACCATGTTCTCAAACAATCCTGGAGAAGTGTTCACAAGTTTTGGGCACAAGCTGGCTATCTTGCTCTTACTCTTTGGTCCAACTCATCCCAAAGCAGCTGTATAGGGTTTAGGTGGGGGGATTGTGGGGTCAGGTTATCTGTCACAGCACTCCATCTCTTTCTTTATTCACAAGATAATACAGTAACACTTTACTTAAATTAAAGCTGTCATCTGTAATGCATTATAGATACCTGTATAATGCATTATAATACAAATTAACAAAGCATTACAGCATCTTTTTCTTGACAATCAAGGCATTATTGTGTGAATTATAATAATTCATAACCTCCAAAAAAGTTCTCATCTATTATGCCCTATAGATAACTTCATACTGCAATAATGGTTGGTATAATAATTAATTATGCTTTGAACTGCATTATAAACGTATATATAGCGCATTACAGAGAACCTCATAAAGCATTCATACTGCACAATAAACATGGCTATAATGTTATGCGTTTTTATAGATGTTTATAGCCATGTTTATAGTGCTTTATGAAGACATTATAATGTGTTATGAATGTGTTCATAGCGTCTAATAGACATGGCATTCATAGAAAGTGTTACCTATAATATATAATATAATACTACATAACCTAATAGTGTGCTTAGAGTTGTTACCTTGCTGTGAAGCAAAAGATTTTCATCAGGTGTGTCCAGACTTTTCACTGGTATTGTGTGTGTGTGTGTGTGTGTGTGTGCGTGTGCGTGTGCGTGTGTGCGTGCGTGTGTGTGTGCGTGTGCTTGTGTGTGCGTGTGTGTGTGTGTGCGTAATCAAGTAAATAATTACTGCTATTGTTTAATAAAATACATTTTTGCAATAGCATTTTAGCAATTAGCAATAAACTAAAGACAGCAATAAGTTCAAATACTTCAAGTCAAAATAGAAGCTTATTTGCAGGGGACCAAAATTTTAAATAGGAAAAGTAAAAAAAAGAAACAGAAGACAAACAGAAAAGCTTCTGACTGGGTTACTCATCCCTGGTAATGGTTAGTTAGTCCAACATGGGATAGCATGGGATAAAGACGTATTTGTTTGCATATGGCTGGGAATCCCCAGCTGCACGTTTTTAGGCCTTCTCCTGTCACATTGACATTTTATAAAGGGTTTTTCGGAAGCTCACAGAGGGCAATCACTAACTTTACATATCTTCAATAAGTCTCACCACTTAATGCACCCATTTCAATAATTACCATAGAGGGTAAGACTGCCAAAATCTGACTGGGAAGTCAAAGAATTAAGAGGATTTTGCAGTTTGACATCCAGAGTAAAGACGCGAGGAAAAAATCTTGTGCAACTGCTACACACTAACAAAAGAATTGTAATTAGGTTTCTAGCCAGGGATAGTTTTACATGAGAATACATTCTAACACTAATCATTATTCATACACCAACTTGCTATTGTTTCTGCTACCAATCTGAAAAGGGGAACATTCAGACCCTATTCTCATTTTACACAAAGAGGCAACTATACCCCAAATTTTTGTCCTACCTATGTGTGATGCAGCCTAGATGTTAGATCTATAATCACTAAGCTTAGGCTTTTCTGTAAGGCTTACTGATTTATTTCTTGAAAAGATAACTTAAACGAATTCATCATATTTTGGG
>JAAGVU020000002.1:23387466-23413798 GCA_011763525.2 Mormyrus iriodes
GGGTTCCCCAGTCTACGCTGCCTTGTGAGTCATTCCGCCCGGCACCATGCCTCGCCGCTCCACCCGGCGGCGTGACAACTCCCAGGAAGGCTTGTACCTGATTCTTAGTAGCAGGATGTAAGAAAGTCCAGATGGCTTTAGTCTTTCTCTTTTGGAGTTTGACCAGACCCCATCCGTGAGAAACCCTTGACAGTGAGCCTCAGTAAACCCCAGGTAGCACTTGGGAATGTTGCCCATGAGTCCCACCAGCCAGATTGAATACAGCACCCTGCAGAGGTGAACAAGGTGTTCTGACAAGCTGTCAATGTATATGATAACATAGTCTAGGCAGACTGCTATGCATTCTCAGTGAGGGCAAAGTACAATGTCCATGAGTCCCTGGAAGGTGACAGGGGCTCCATGGACCCAGGCTTGGCAAACAATATAAATGGTTCGCCAGAATCAAAATCCAGGAACTAGAGCAAGAGTGAAACACCGAAACTGGCACATTGCTGGGAAATGTAGTTCCCTAACCCTGGTTTATAACAGTTAGATGCCACTTTCATGTGAAAAAGCACTTCAGAAGGATTGTATGAAAGAAGCCATTAGTTGGCACTACCATTAAATTGATTCACGTAAATTTTGCCAAGTGTCATTCGAACCACAAATGGAATTTTGTGTTTTGGTCAAAAGAGACTGAATTCTGAATGCTTTGGCCATGCAGACAATAGGTATGTTTGGCATCAAAAGAAGACTGAATACAAACAAAAAACACCCATTATCCACAGCAATATATTATAGTTAACCACTGATTCTTTGCGGCTGTTAATTTTACTAATGATCTGGGGCCTTTTGTTAATATCAATAATAATGAATTACAGTACAAAGGTCTACTGGGATATTGAGATTTAGCTGTTGATTTGACCTTTAAACCATATAATGACCCTAATCATATATCAAAATAAACACAGAATTGGTTGCGGCAATATAAAATCAGGGTTTTGCAATGGTCATCTTAGTTGGACATGAATTCCGTTGAAAACCTATGATCTGATTTGAAGTGGCACAGGAAAAAAAAAAAAACATAAGACTATCAAAGAAATCCATGGAGGAGTGGTCCAAAATCCTTAAAAAAGAATGCTCCAACCCTGCCATGGGAAGTGTTTCAGTACTGTTATCCTTTTCGGGGCATGCATCATAAAATGTTAAAGGAAAGGATGCCAATAATTTTGCAGAAAGAAGTATTCCATCTATCATTTCATCCATCCATCCAAACATTCTTTCTTTTAACTTCTTGTTCTTATTATGGTCATAGGGAAAAAAATAAAGTGTTCCCTTTACAAATGCAACATGCTAGTTACAAATAGCATTCAATAATTAAGTTATTATTCTATAGCTGTATTGTCACAATTCTGTTATAAATGAAATACTGTGGACAGTTTGGGGAGATTTCCAAAGCTTTTAAATTGGTTTGAGTAAATACTTAATTTTAATCTGGAGCATGCCTCAGATTAGCTAGTTATTGATTTAAATCAAGGAAGGACATTGATAAGATTTATTCTAGCCTGGGGGGCTAGAATAATAATCTGACATGGACACTGAAAGACAGAATAAGGGTTTATTTTAGGGACAAAACTAGAAACAGGTTTAACAAAATGGCAGAAAGGAATGACAATAAGAAGACAGCCATTAGGGTTGCAGGAAATGGGAACGAGAAGAAAACAAGCATCAGTCTTCCAAATGTTGATTTTGTGACTTGTCAATTATTTCTCAGTTGATATTGGTGTATATTTTCGGATCATTACCTTGCAGGAAGTTTGAATGGCAGGTAAGCTCCATCTTCCTTGTGAGAGGTGGTGTGTGGTTCATTTCGTCAGGTATCTGTGTCTGGAAAGTCACGGGTTTGAATTCCATGGCTGGCAAAGGAAGTGTACCATTGGCCCCTTGTGCAGGCTCCTTAACCCTAACTGCTCTCTGAATGCACAATTTCCAAACTTGTATATTGCTTTGACAAAAAAGTATAAGAAGGACATTCTTAGTTACCTAATCTGTGTTTGTGTATATATAAACTCAATTTTGTCGCGTTACGTTATAGTTCAGGTTCTGATTATAAAACTTATGTAGTTTTGCAAAGTATTCTTTTTGATTGACTATCTCGAACACTCTAAAATATAAGTTAGCTGTTAATATGTAATTCTTGGACACCCATTTGCTTCCTAATCAGTCCATAAGTTGCCCTCTAGCTTTTAAGAAGACGTTTTATCTTCTTCAAATTAATATACTACAACATATAACAGTTTATATATATAATCCAATAAAATGGGTAAAAAAAAAACAAAAAAACAACTAATCTCACTGTGGGACTGTTTTAAGGATGCCAAGCAAAAGAGCATACTAGGCAATGTTTCCATTATCAATTACATATTACGTCTAGATCTCTGATTCCTTGCAAACCCTATAAAAACATTTTAATCACCCCAAGAAAACAGTTTCAGAATAAGACGCAAAAGACATTTGTTACTGATCAAAATATTTAGATTGACATCATTACATTGGACTGCTGACCTTTTTTTCCAGTTAATGTAAAAGCATCAGTTCAATACAGACGTGATATGTGTCAATAGCAATGTTACACATTATCTCAGACAAGAATAAAACTTTTTGTATAACTTGGAAAATGTAGAAGATGTTTCCAAGGTATCTGCCCAAGGCTGCTGAAAGCGTCACAGTCTGTAAAACTATCCATTTATCTAAATACCCACCGTTGTCGCTTGATGCAACTGACACAATTTCATAACCCGCCCAATATCTCCATAGTAAGGACTCTTATCACCAAGTAGTGTGCAAGGAAAGAGTCAGTCTGCTAAATTGACATCAATTGACTATAGAGATCAAAGGTCTGCTACTCTCTTTATACAGAGTATTAGAAATTCTGAATTTTATCCAATAACTTCTTTTTCAGCTATGCTATGTAATCAAGTAAATCTAGTCAATCCAGGTGCTGGAATATCCCAACAGCTCAGTTTTTTCTCCAGCTATGATTCAAATCACAGCCTTTATTCCCATAACATATTGAAATGTGAATTTCAAAATACAGGCCTGCTGAATTTTTATAAACGTATGTGAATATATTATTTGAATACTTGTATATCTAACATTTTGGTAACAAATAATGAAAAAGAATCACATGATCACATTATAAGAAGTGCAACACATTGACAAGTTAACCTTAACACTGAATAATTATTAAAAACGTGTAGTATGAATTAAGTACTGGTAGTAGGCATAATATGACTATATGCAGATCAAAAATAGAATAAATGATAATTAACAGGTCTCCAGTTCAAACATAGAGAGGCATTATTGCTTCTAAGTAATTATAGAATACACAATATTCTCTAGATTTTAATTAACTGTACTTTTAGTTTTTTCTCTAACACATTTAATGTATACCACAGTTTTATTTTTTAGATTCTGGAATACATTAAAAAGTATTAAAAATTAAAAGTGTTAAAAAAAATGGTTTTAATTCTATACCCTATACCATTCTATACCAACTTAAAAGGATGGTTCAGGTTCTCAGTTTTCAGTGATTGGAGTCAGTTATTATCTGTTGTAAAATTTAATTTGAGACAACATGCATTTTATGTGTTAAGACATTGTCATATTGAAGTGTACCTCCCTGGTTTATTTAGTCTCATTCCTTTATCAGAGTTGATGTCCAAAGGTGGTTTGTAAAAGCTTCTGCTTGCAGAAGCACTGGTTCTGGTACAAATCTCTCCATATTTATCGATTTAACTGACCCATTGTAGGGCAGAGAAATTGGTTCATCCTTTCATGCTGATTAACACCAAGGAAATTGAATAATATAGTTAGAGCAGTCAATTTGCCTAAGCACATATATATTTTTTTGACTGTGGGAGGAAACCTACCCAGAGGAATCAAAGAGAGAACATACCCTTTGAGTTGTTTCTTATACTAGCATATTACAAGAATGTTATTGACAACCATCTGAAGAGCGTACGATTCTTCAGATCAAATGTATTTAAAAGCTACATTACAATACTTTTCGTTAGCAGTGGTTTGTTATTCATTGTAGGTAGCGTTCAAGGAACTGATCTGAAAGACAAAATCCATAGGAATTAACAGGGAACTAAAATAAATTGAATCATGAAGTAATATTAACTGATTTGTTCTATTATTAGTATTAGAAAATGGTTTATAATAATTATTCAAAAGGGAACCCATATCTAACTAATTCATGTGAGTATTTCGCCTGTCAAATCAAGAAACCTGTCAAGCCACAAGGCCAATCCAGTGCTCTCCATATACCCATGTCCATGTTTGCCTGTGTTTAATATGTATGCCCAAGATGCATAAACATGCATATCTATGACCTCATCAGGCCATAGTCCATAAGAAAACATATGAAAACACGTGTTTTAGAGTCTTCACAGTACTCTTGCCTTGTTCATCCAGCAGAACTTCAGAAACACCCTCTAAAATTTTATCATTTTACGTCAACAACAAGGTCAAATGAATGACAGACTGGAGGGTGCTTTCTTATTGTGCCTGGCCTTTCATCTGCCTAAATCACTGTCTTAAGGCTACAAATGGGGAAACCAGCCGGGGTCCAGTTTTACAAACCATCTGAGCATAATAAGCCGGAGCCCTCCACCCGCATCCCTGTTTCTATTTTCAGACTGGAAATTCAGTGCTCTTTAGGTGTCACCAAGCCATTATTTTACACCTCTGTCGTTCCTGGGATTGCAAGGTTGCATTTCAAAACACATATGCATTTTTATTATTATCAGTTTAGAGAAAATTAAAATAATAAATGTACAGTAATAAAAATGGATGCATAAAACAATGCTGGGTTCTCAACACAAAGTGAAGTGTTTCATGTATCATCTCATAGTGTATCATGTTATGTATGTGTATGTTTTTTTTACAATATCGCCATGTACATATTTAACATGGTACTGTATAAAAAACCACATAAGGCATCACGGCATTCATGAAAAAGACTCACTGACTGAAGGATATTAGTTAAAATTCGATAATCCCTTGAGCTTGATATTAAACCTTAATTGTTCCAGCAAAATCATAAGCTTTATAATTCAGTAAGAAATTTCTTGGATAATATAATCAGCTAAGCAAGTACATGACATATGGTTGTTTGCTTTGGATGGATCCCGTAGTTATTATGCAGGAGTCATTAGAAAGTGATTTGGATTTTACAATGATTGTTAGATAGTATTGCTAGACCTTAATGTCTAAACCTAAAATATGATGTGTATGTCTGACATGTTTGTGTATATATGTGTGCATGAGATTTAATGCCCCATAGAGCTGAATATCCTTTTTCGAAATCTAAAGATGTGCTCTGCCAAGGCAAAAATTATGGTGTTGTTTGCTATGAAACACTTTTAAAATAGTCATGCCACCTTACTCAAATCTTGGATAATATGTGAGCTATTTAATTTATTCACTGTGAAATGAAAATGAGCTGTTTTCCAATACTGTTGCAAATTTCAAGATTTCAAGCTGTCAGCAGTGTCTCTTTTGGTGCCAAATTCTTGGCATAATTACATATTTTGTCAGAGAATTATGAAAGAAAATAGATATATCTGCAATGCATATCATATCACATTCACTGTTTAACAGCATAATGAATGTGTAGTGATGTCGAGTGAATGATACTATGAGCTGGACCTTTTAGCCATCAGTGAATAAACATTCTGGTGTCAAGAAGCAGAATGCCAAGTTGGCAACCGAGGAAGCATGCCAGCAACATTGGATCAGAAAGGTCAAATTGAATTACAGCAACCACAAGCTGTGAATTTTCAGCTAACACAAACAGCAAGGTCTGTGCTTGCAGTAAAACATATGTATTTCACTTGTTGAATAAAGCGTAAGTGAATGTTTATTTCCCAAAGAAATTGCGAATAAGATTATTTTTGATCCCCAGCCACTTATAATAAAATCAAATTGAATGAACACCACCAGCTGTCACTGTACTTGATAGAAAACTTAAGTAGGGGCTTAAATACCAGAAGGAACAGAATCCTCATGCTTTTGAAGGGAATTGCCAAGTGGGCAACGGGCCTCACCTGGGGTAATGACAAAAGAGCTGCTCAGTACATTAAAGGAAAAAAAAGATGGGCCGGCCTGAAACACACACAAAATTTAGCCTGAGTGGTTGCAACCAAGAAATGAGTAGTGATTTATCCCCCACCTTGAACTGCAAAGCCATTGTGGCACTAAATAGACAGTGGGCTTGTTTATCTTATCATTTTACAAGGTTTTCTTTTATTTATTTATTTATCTTCCCTGGGATTCACTCTAGTGGGTTTTTCATCTTAATGGCAGTCAGGGCCTAAGAGGGCTTAACAGCTCTGCTTTTCACACTGTTTAATCATTAGATATGCATTCTTCTGTAAAACACATGCTTGAAGAAGCGGAATAATTCTGTTCCCCATTCCGCCTTTTCCTTAATTAGTCTGAGAATGTATCACTACAGCAATGAAAGCTTTAGAATTTTTTTTGCTGTCACATTTAAAGTTGCTATAAATTAACTTTTTTTCCTCCTTTAATCACGTAGTCCTCTTTTGGGCTTTACTTGGGGAAAAGATATATACAAAGTGGCTTCAAACCATGTTTTTTTTTTTTTTTTTAAAAAAGTTCCCTTTCCTTCTCTTAAGAGAAGCCCCAAAAGAGGGCCATAAATATATATATATATATATATATATATATATATATATATATGTGTGTGTGTGTGTGTGTGTGTATGTGTGTGTATAAACAAAAAATGACCATGCTATCTTTTTATGAATCAGGAAAAACCTATGGGAGGTTAACAAGTGCTACTGAATGTAACAATTTGTGGCCGCCCGTTGTGGAGAGCAGCTATGACTATTTCACCCCCCTCTAGGCTGTAGATGTACCCCTGAGATGTTGGGTAAAAAAAGTTTAAGCATTTCTCAGCATAATCACAGCCATACCAAAAAGTAATTCAACATTTTTAAAGAAATTTGGAGTTGAATACACAGTGAATGATTTATGTTAGCCATAAAACAATACAATACCCACAAACCACTGCTGCTCTTTCTTCATAGCATGTTATTTTCATCTCCCTTCAGTGCTCCCTTCAAATCATATAACCTTCTTAAGATATAAGGGTCATTTAAGATTTTGTCAGTTTATAATCCCATTTTCCCCTTTTGGGTGCAAACGAACTGCTATTTTTTTCCAGGATACATTGCTAGGACATCTATCACCAAGTAGATATACTGCAGAATAAAAATAAGGGCTCATTATTTTAATTACTTAAATTCAAAAGTATATCGCAATAATGACAAAACATGGGCTTAGAATGCACAGTTAAATTATCCTTTTTGGCTTTCACAAATAGATATCAAGACAGAACATCTGAAACTGGGTTGTCCTTAGGTAATGCCAGATTTTCTCCCTGATGGTCTCTGAAACCATCAGATATTGCACCACTGGAAGCAGCTCAGCAAAGGGACTTGAAGCTGTTGACCGGATGGGCAGCACCAAGGCAAGGTGCATGAAAGGCAGACTCAAGTGTAGAGGACAGAAAACTATAATCGGGAAAAGGGACCAAGGAAACGGGCTGAAAAACAGAATCAGGATAACCTAAACAAACTTAAAAACAAGACACTCGTTCACCAGGGTCTCTGGCTAACAAAGACCGTGAACACAGAAAAAGGTGCCAGCTAACAAGAACGCTGACACTTGAGCCCAGGTGCCTGCCAGACCAGCCCAGAACTGCGAACCTGGAAACAAGACAACCCTAACCGAAACCTGGAAATCAAATACAAACAAACTAAACCCAGGCCCACGAAACCCAGTGCTAGTCTTTGAATCAAAATGAGATCAAATCCTTAAGCTCAAAGAATTTGATGATGACTAAGCCCTAAGAAATGTTCACTGCTTGTTAAAATAGGAGTGAAAGCCAAATACCTCTGGCTCAATGGAACACAACAGAGTGCTTGTTCAATCAACTGGCAAATGCAGTACAGGGGTAACAACTTATGAAATAGAAAAAATAATTAACCATTATAGTATCATCATGTAAAATTCAGCTCAATACAATTTTTATTTAACTGAGAATATTTATTCTTCAGTGGAAGAAGAATTTATAATCTGTCCAGATTGTACTTTTTTATGAAACATTTATTAATATATCATATTTATCAATTAATCACGTTTTCCACAGAAAAAAAAAAAAACAATGATCACATGTATTTAGATCAGTAAACCATTGTTTTCCAACTCTTTCTTTATCAGAGTGCTAAGTCATGCCAATCGAGATGGAAAAGTCAATCTGTTGACTGTAGTTCCAGTCAAAATTTACATGTGGAAAAACACATCAGTAAAATATTCACAATTTCTTAATCTCCTTCAATGGATTCCAGCAATCATTTTCATTTAGTCAAAATGAGATAACCAAACAATCAGCTGTGTCGCAGCTTTTCATTTAATCTTTCCTGCAGCCAATAATCACCCACAGCACTATAAGCCTTCATCACTTGTTCATGTTATACAGAAGACTTTGTGATGTGCATCCTGTATTCTGTATGGGGCTAATCCATTTGTAAATTAGACAAATGACATCTAAATACACTATTGTGGACATCTTAAACTGAATTTAATTCATACAAGTAAAATTAACATAAAGTGCATAATCTGTTATATTAATTGCACTGTAGTGTACATGAAGAATGGGTTTGCCCTGCATCTACATTAAGGTCTAGCAACTGTCTTTCAGGAATTTTGGTGGTGGGGGATGGAAACTTCTAATAACAGCATTACTGGGACAGTATACAGATATTTACCCCGGGCCTTCTATCTATGACGTTCAGGAACAAGCATCTATCACAGAAAAGGGAATCCATTTGGCATGTTTTAATGTCTCTTGGCATCTTGCAAGTGGAAAACATTTGAAATTTAAAGACTGTGTGTGAATAAATGTGTGAATAATGATAATACATACATAAAATAATTACATACAAAAAATAATTTTACATACATAATGTACCAGTTTGCTAATTTTGTGAATAATGTCTATTTATCATCATATGCAGTTCAAGGGGATGGTTTCTACTAGGCAGGACTGCATTGCAAAATAAACCTTTTCAAGGCTAGTTTGCAAGTTGTATAGGGAGGCCTAAACTGAAATGCTTTGTCAAGTGGCTCTGAAGCTCTGATGTTCTGAAGGTTACAATGGTTTCTGAATAGCCACATGATTTAGTTTTGTAAGTTAACGCTAAATCAAAGACCAGCTTCAACTGATATTTTTTATAATGCACTGTAAACCCAAATAACATTCTCTTAAGTAGTGAGATGACACATAGCTTTTCAGAATCTTGCAGAATCTCCACCGTCCTTCCTTCTTGACTGCATTCATGCCAGTTTCCACCTTACAACATACTGGCTTATGGAGCCAATACCCTTTCTGTGTTTCTTGTACACAAAGCAAAACACTCTGCTGCATTCATTCTCTTGTTTAAACAAAGTCACACTAAATGACAAGTCAAATGGCAAGTCTTTCCTTTTCCAAAAAAATACTGGCTTATTGAACTTACTTTTCTACAAGGACGGAAATTTACGACAGAGTATACAGTATATATGCATGAGTGGTGGCACGGTGGGTAGAACTGTAGCCTCATACCTCCATGGCTGGGGTTCAATTCCTGTTGCTCATGTGCGTTAGGGGTGAAGGCCCACCCACGATCTGGAAAAAACACATAAAACGTTTTGATCCCCTTTCTGAGTGAAGCAAGCAGGCATGCAGAGCGAGGCAAAAAGATACAAGAGACATGCAATACAAAGATCACTACAAGATATCACGTCAGAGCCTGCCATAAAGACCAAAACACTGTACATATTTTCTGACCACCCGTGGTCTCTGCCTTCCTTCAGACATATCCAGATGGTGCCTGGGGGGGGGCACCAACTGAGCTGGAATCCTGGTTCAGTCCCATGGAGGGGTAACATCGTGGATACTTGTAGTCTTAAACGGTGTCTGTTCCATCATGAACAATTTCTGTTGACTACTCAGGGATTTGCAGTCATCCGTTTGCATCGTACTTCAGGTTTAGTAGATTATAAGTACAAAAAAAAACTCATCATCATCCAACATTCACTTTTATGATTGTCAGCTTTATGATTGTGATGATAAGCTTGATTTTCCTTAACACTTCCACACACTTTTCAAAGATTCTCTATCCTTACAAATATAGAGTATATCTTGCTTTCAATACCTAATACTTAGATGATAAAGGATCAACACAATGCTTTGCTCCATTTACTTATTCTAGATATTTTAATTGTTCTACATTTGTCTAAAAATGCCCCCTTCTACATAATCAAATTTAACACGAAAAGAATGAATATATGAGACATTTTTGAAGTATGAGGACTCCACAATGTTTAACAGTAATAATTAACATTCTAAACTAATTTAACACGCTTTTATTGAATTCAGTACTCCACACTATATTAGAGCAGCATAAATACAGCACGAATAAAGAAAATTGATGGAATGATGAGCTTTATAATAAATAGAATTTGTTACTTTAGGGTGTCTTTAATATTTCAACACCTACACTCATCAAAAAGAATATAAATGTCCAGCAGGTAATTAGGCATTTAATTAGTTCACATATTACAGGATTAGAAACTAACACAGAAATCGATTAATGGGGTCAAGCAGACAAACGTATTACTTTAATTAACTTTGTGTGTGCTGCACATTTCACTCAGAAATCTGAAATTCTTCTATGCTTGGTATTTGCCATTAGTATGGCATATACATTGAAGGATGTACCGTGACATGTTTAAACAGACGACTCGCAGCAGAGCCTGATTAAAGTTTCTCTTCTAGGGTGATAAGGCTCCCAGTATTCATTACTGGTTGTCAGATAATAAACATTGTTGGACCAAAAGTTATGCAAGCTCACACATTCTTATGCAAGGCTTTCAGCACAGGATTACTTTGATGACTCTGATTAATTTAAACTTCAGTACGTCAGGGCTTTATTACAGTTTTACAGAACTTATGATATATATGTGTGTGTGTGTGTGTGTATATATATATATATATATATAGATAGATAGATAGATAGATAGATAGATAGATAGATAGATATAGATAGATAGATAGATAGATAGATAGATAGACACGCACATATCAATCAATTACCCACTTGCATCCATCACTATAACGGCCATGTAGTCTGAATAATTGGCTGATGTATATTGTCATAGAATGCTTAAAACTCAGCCTTTTTTTTTGGCCAGTCGATCAGTTGACCTGTAATATAGAGTCCAAAACATCACATTTAAATGTTATTGTCATGTTCCATGTGGCAGCCCAGCCTAATTATCACCAATTAGGGCTTATACCTGTCCTGCTCCCTTTAAAACCCAGATCACTCTCGCACTCAGTGTGAGGTATTGATGATTCAGTGCGACCTACTAAGAGGTTCTCTAGTGTCTTGAGTCTCTCCTATTCCTTACCTTCCTTCTCCAGTCCCATCCTTCCTAGTCTCTGCTTCCTTTGGATCTCCATTGCGTGTTCACCTCTTGTTCTTCATGTATTCGTAGGACTGATCCTTCTGGCTACCGAACTCACTGGACCTGTAACCTCAGCTATGAGTATTGCCTGCCGATTCAAGTCCTGTCTGCCTGATCTCTCCAGTAAACTCCCTTTCCCCCATATATTGAGTTTCAGATATTCATGTCGGTATAAAACTACAGTATGAATACATTAAACACACAAACTACAAATTATGACATTATGCCTAAGTGTGTTTACATAGGCATTTTAAAACCTTTCCAAATTATTATAACATTTGCAGTAACTATCCAATATATCCACGTATTTGTTGCTTCGATCACTAAGCATACCATGCTCGACTAATTAACACCTCATCAAATTTTTTAACCAGTATGAGTCATTAATTGAGTTGTGGTGCTCCAGAGATGAGGTTTGGGAACTGAAGTGCTTGTTCTTCTTGCCATCCAACAAGATATCTGTAACTTTTTGGAGAACATTTTTTATTGTGTTTCTGTTCATTTGCATATTTTATAATGTTAAATTGTATGAGCTTTTTGGAGCAAATATACACTCAGATAAATGGCTTCAAACATTTTCTTCAAGACTTTTGCACAATTCTGTCATATATGTCTCAAATTTATTTGTAGATAATGCAGCACACAATCACTGTACGGAGAGTAGGACATAAAAATATCAATACAGGGAAATTAACTGATATTCTGCATCTGTCATGTGCATAGTATTGTGATGGCCAAATTATAAAAATGTCATATGATCTATAACAGTAAACAACTTAATCCAAATTCTCTAACCACAACATTTTTATGTCTACATTTTCATGTGTGAACATTTATATTCCAACAGTATTTCTCCCCAACAGTTTGACACTTAGCACAAAAGATGATATTTAATAATATACTCAACAGAAATACCTACTTCTGTTGAGTACTATGCAATTATCCCTTTAGTGGCGACAGTAGTGCCATTTATATGTATTAACCACATATTTTGTTGAGTCGGCAGAAGTTAGAGATTGGGAACTAATTATCTATTCATTACAAAAAAGCAGTTTCCCAAGGAACAGAGAACCAATTCCTGTCTCTTTGGTTAAACAATCATGTAAAATAACAATCATCAATTCCTACATATCACTCACAAAACAAAGGCACGAACAAACACACACAAACACAGAAAATACAAAGTATTTTGTTCTTTCAGATGTGTCCAGATTCTGTTTAACCACTAAAATGTTTAACCGATGCAGTTTTATTCATTTGAGTATATTGACCCAGTAGCACATAGGCTAATTAGAAATAAAATTCTTGGGAAGCATAATTTGTTCACTCTCATAGTTTAATGGAGGTAGATTTGAAAACCATCTGTTCAGAATTGATTAAAGCATGGACTTCTTTTCAACTCTTTGTACTGTTGCACTACCTATTGTGCTATACTATAGTGATAATGGTGCCTGCATAATCCAGGATCTATCACCATTCTGGCAGCAGATAGCGTTTAACCTCAATTAGCACCACGGACAGCAACCACCTATCAAAATTTCAACGCTTCTGTTGTGGACCAGTTGTTGAAAGTGCCCCACCCCTAGTCCTTCATGCCTGGTTCCCATTTATGGCCCCACCTGGCTCACATTTGGAAAGTCTCCCTCAACAGCTAAAAAGAAGAAGAACTTTGGCAAGTATTTGACTTGAGCCTCCAGCCAGGCTGGAATACTACAATGCCTGCACTGGCATATATGAAGCCATCAGACCATACAGCCCCTTGCCACTTTCTTATTTTCCATCCATAATTATTCTCCCATTTTCTAATAAATACTGACTTCCTACAGCAGAATTCTTAATCCATGCCTGCCTGTGTAACCATATTCGTTGTGATCCACTACAATCCACTACAATCATAATAGAGCTTATACATGCACACACTCTCAGTTACAGTGGTGGATAGCTCAGGTCCAGAAAATTAACAATCCAGACCAAGGTTTTGTTTCAACCCACCAGTGCGGTAAAGGGAGAAGTGTTGCTGGGTGAGTGCTGGCAACTTGCCTTCAGCTGTGGGTCATTGTGGGCGTGGCCCTGTGGTCGAATGCTGGCCAGCTGAAAACACTGAAATTAAAAATTTGACTGCTTTTTTAAACATGAACATATTTTGTTATTAAGAAACTTATGCTTTATATTTTTTCCAACTCAATAAATAATTAAATAGTGAACATCAAAATAGCTATAAACCTTTACAAAAAATGACACTTACTTAGTTATGATACAGTGGCATCGAATCAGGACTACGCTATGATTTTTCTTCCCTGAGAAGCTCTTTCTACGCTTTTTGCGTGTGGTAATGAAATCATCTGTTTTGGTGAGCATCCTCCTTCCACAGTCATCCTGTTTCTTTACTGGCCTTATAGCATATTTCGCTGTCAGTACAGCCGTTTCTCTTCCAGGGGGTCATCCAGCTGGAATGTGTATGTGCAGTGAATTCTCACACACACAGAACAATCTGCAGGCAGGCAAAGAGAGTATTTCCAGTAAACAATGAAACCACAGAACTTTAAGCCAAAAAGAGATTTCAAGAAATCTTCTTGACAACACATTATTAAACAGTATATACTGTCGAAATCAATGCCTATGATTAAAAGTGCTTTGACTTAAACTACAAGATTCATTTTGTTACAGAAAGAGTCAAATTAAGTCTTAATTTACTTTGCACCCTCCCGGAATTAACATTGAGTTTATTTGGCATAGGATATAAAAAAAATATATTAATATACATTTTGTTCTTCTGTCCTGTTTATCCAGCATTGACCTTGACTATTTCAGAAAGCACTGATTTTACCAAACTGTACTGTAGGTTTGGAGAATCAGTCGTCTACACTATTACTGAATGTCAAATAAAAAACCAGCACAGACCTTTGGCCAATGGAATATGTAATAATAACTTTGCAACAAGTTTGAATTTGGTCCTTGTAGTTGTACAATGTATTTATTGCAGCCATCAAGCATACATGCGTAAAATGTATTTCGTATATTCAGCATTCAACTTGATTTTACATGCCTCAATTTTAAAACAGTGCAAAATATATCTTACTACTACAGTGCAAATGAACTTGTTATAAAATTCATATAAAATTTACTTATAATCTATTGATAGAGATGTTTTAGATAACTGTGGAAACTGTGGGCATTACTGTTATCTCACATCTTACAAAGTTGTAGGTTTGAGTTCTGCACAACTTCTTCCTGAGTGGCATTTTTAGCAATTTTTTTGCATGTACTAAGAGCATTTCTACCACACTTCATGAGCATGTTGTTCAGGTAATTTACAGACCTTATATGGGCCTATCTATTATACATGTGACCTGCAGGGCACTGGTTTTCCACCCCATTCTACCTATTTATGAAGGGGTCCCAAAACTCTACAGCTGTATCATTTATTTTTCTCAATTTCCATTTTTATGTAAAAATGTAATTATTTATAAGCAAACATGCTGCTCTGAAACTATCAAAATCTATTTTTCGATTTAAACTTGGGTGAATCGAATAAATAGAAATAGAAATAAATACATAGATATGTACAGACATACCAATAAAATTGGAGCGCTGCGGAAATTGGAGTGAGGATCACGCAGGCCATCATATTCCTCTGAGGCTAGCCCAGGTAGTGAGTGGTAGATAGTCTGTGCATCCACTGTATGATAGTGGGTTAGGATTTTAGCCCAGTTTTGTTGCATCCTTTGTTTCCTTTCAGTGGTCTCTACTTAAAGATGATCAGTTATGCCTCATTGTGGTCCTCAGTGGTAAATATGATGAGGAAATAGTGTATGGAAGGACAGATTCCCTGTTTTCTCGCCAGTCGAGGGACAGGGATAGTCTGCCCTACTGAAAACACCAGCTAAAAACAAGTTGATAGCTGGTTTTAGTTGGTCTGAGATGCTCTTAGATGGTCATGTCTCAGCTCTTTTTGTTCTTTGATGGTTTAGCTGGGAGGGTCACCAGTTGGTCATGCTGGTATGGCCAGTCTATTAAACTGGTCATGCTCATATGACTAGCTAAACCATTAAACCATCACGTGAAAACTAATCATAAGCTGGTCAACTATCATAAATGTGTCAATCAGCTTGACCAGCTTAAACTGGTATGCCCACACCCAGGCCAATGCTGTCCTTGAAAGGCATAGTCCTACAGGGAGAGGAACCAGTGAGTGGCTCAGGTCATCCTTTGGAGTGGTACACAGTCACCAATAAAAATGATTTCCAGGATATACTGGAGTTAATTGATGGGCCACCTGATAGCCAAGGGTCCCTTCTTTATTTCAGCTAAGCTTGGCTGTTACTTTATATCCTGACAGTCTATGCACTGATACAGTCTTAGGGCAGTAACAGTATTAGGACCCTGGTCTGTCACCCACACCACCTTATTCATAATGGAGGCCACAAAACCAAGTACTAACACAAACTGTAGCTGCAGTTTCTTGTCTGCTGTTTGGGACTCTTCATGGGGGAATGAGGCAGTGGTGAGTATGTTACTCTTCAATAGCAAATCCTGAGTGATGAAATAGCATGTAATTATCATATGACTAAATGTTTTGTAGTCAACCGACTACATGTCAGTGTGCCTCAACATCCTTGTCTGCAGTGAGCTTAGTAAACAGTCTATGGGCATTCTGGTGGCCCTCAAGGAAGGTCTGCTCCATTACTCCTTGTTGCTTGTGGATTACCACTTTGGTCTGATTGGCTGTGTGCTGCACTGTGGTGGCTGTCTTTCCAGCCAGGTAGTCGGCCCATTGCTCCATAGCGAGTAACCCTGGGAACAGACAAAGTCTTCACTTACTCAGGATGGGTATATTGGCTATATTCACATCCTCCACTAGTTGTCATGGGACTCAAGCTTAGAAGTATGCAGACAAGAGAAATGTCACAAGTGAACACTCACAGAGGCAAAGTCTATTAAAACCAGCTTCACAACGAATATAAGATAGGTAAAAGTGAAGAATTTGGTGGAAAATAAGAAACAACAACAAAATTGAAAGGAGCTTGGCTAGGAATTCTGGACCCTCTGACAAAATGTCACCTTGCCCCCGCCCCCCCCAATACATTTCATAATATCATATTTTCAAGGGCCCTCTTAAAGTGCTGGGTTCCTTGAATCTGCAATGGTGCCTATGCCTTTGACAAAACAGTGAATGTACCTATTTTAAGCTTGTGGCTACAGCCAAGATCTAAGCAGTGGTGTTCCTTTTTTCCTGTTGTGCTGCCTTTTCATTCTTCACGAAGTATTTGGAAAGTGGAGTTGCCTGGAGCAATTAGTGTTCTCCAGGAGTGTGGCATTAAGGGAGTGGTTTGGTCCAGCAAGGAAAGGTTTAAGCATTGGAATTAGCAAACATTT
Source organism: Mormyrus iriodes (assembly GCA_011763525.2). Classification (NCBI taxonomy): domain Eukaryota; kingdom Metazoa; phylum Chordata; class Actinopteri; order Osteoglossiformes; family Mormyridae; genus Mormyrus; species Mormyrus iriodes. Next base: position 23,404,426 of record JAAGVU020000002.1, read on the forward strand.
TCAAGCGTATACTTGCTGTATGACCAATTGAGATCACCTTCTTATTTTGGGAATTGAGTGATGCTCAGTAGAGAATTTGAATGAGCCCATGAATATGGAAGGGTCTTTTAAAATTTCAGCTCAGTTAGGCAGCCTGTCATTCATGCCATCAGTACCATGTTTAGCCTCCCAGGACACTGCCGGGATACAGAATTCTGGAACACGATGAATACTACAGATACCTTTTGGCAGTGACATTGCTTCAGGCTGCAATGAAAGGTTCTTTTTCAAGTTTTTACTTTGCAGGCAAATAAATAAATAATAAAAACCAGTGACCTTACGGAGAAAACAAGGCACTGTTTATGATATTAGTAAACACTACACCTGCACAGTGACTGTCCGGGGGCCCTGATGTGATTATTATATATAAAGAGGTGAAAAGTCCTCCTTCTCTTGATAACTAAAGAGAGTAAACCATGGTTTAGGTAGAAAAAGAAATTCCTGATACCACTTAAGAAACACTTGAAAAATTGAACGAAAAGGTATGACATAGGCAGATATTAACTGTATTTTAACCTTCCAACATTCGTGTACTGGATACGCAGTTTTCAGACAGATGGTTATATTATTCCCTGTTTTGCTGTCATATCTTTATTCACAATTAAAACTTAAAAATTAAAGGGAAATGAAAATGGTTGCAGAAGATAGAATAAAATTAATTGTTAGCATGCAAAGTATTTGTGAGACGTGATGTAGTTTTCGTTGGATGTTTAATGAAACCAATATTAAAACAAAACTGTAAGTGTTAGAAATTGATTTCAATGTTAACAATTATAAAAAGAGTAGAAAATTTGCTATAAGGTTTGTTCAAAAATGTTTATGGAGGTAGGGAGCAACATTTTTGTGCCATACTAAATTCTTTATAAATATCATGAAAAGTCAGAACCCAGTATATTGAATCACTGTCAGTTGTATTTGTATAAATTATGCATTATATTAAAAATAAACTATAAATGAAAAGTAGCACATTACTGTTGACAATGATCTTCTTTTAATAAAAAAGAAATATTGGAGTGATAATCGCAATGGCCTCATAAAGGCACCACTTTGCCAGGAAAGTAGGGAGTAAGGAAACATTTAGGCATTCATGTGCCATCCAAACTCCCTGTAATTAGAGTCATTCTATTTCCTTGAACTCCTGGTGACCTATTTTGAAAGGGGAGGTAAAACTGCAGGCTCTTCTCAGAATCTTTCCAGCACTGACTAGATGTAGAATGACAGAAACGTAAAAACTTGCAGAACCATACCACAGAGTCTGAACACATAATTAGTTCAATTCCAAGACCCAGAAACTGCTATAGGTTCAGTTATTCCTATGCTGTGTTCACAGCAGTAACTGCCTAACAGAATTACTTCATGGCTTTATTATAATAAACACTTTAAAGCAGTAAATCAAAGCAAGCTGAAGAGCCCGGTTTTCTTTCCATTTCTATCTCTTTCCGACTAGACTAAGAGAGAATGAAAAATAATATGATAGCAGCAGAATGTCACACATCCAGAAGCATTTTCGTGTACTGAAGAAATAAAATGAAAACTTATGTAAGGATGGAAAGCGTGGCAGATTGATTAATTGAGTTAAATTAAATGAATGGCACAGGTCGGATACCAAGTTTACCTCTGAGAAATGGCTCGTTCTAAAAAGCAATCAAATAATAATTGTTCCACTTCTTGAACATGTTAAAAATGCAGATGAGCGTGGCAGCTACAATGATTATGTATTCATTAATTTCTTTGTTAAAACCATCTGTTTAATTAAAAAAAGATGGATTTTTTTATGACAGCCTACCATCCAAATAAATACTTCTCTGGATTGCGGGGCTGTTGGTTGTTAAAGAAAGACTTGGGTTATTTATTTAAATTATTTTCAAATGACTTCACATAAAATTGCTACTTTATTTTTATTATTATCGGTCACTTGTAATATATACTAATTTATTCAATGAGCCAAGTGCAATGATGGCTAAGACTTTGGGAGTCAGTATCCTATCAGGAAATGATGTTATGCCCTTGAGCAAAGTGCTTCACCAAGTTTTCCCTCAGAAAGACTATGAATAATAGAATTAGGCAAAACGCATATCCGTACAGCTGACAGCTTCATTTTACAGTATCTATTTCTCAATTAAAAGCATATGTAAGCCAATTAGAAACAAACTAGATAGATAGATAGATAGATAGATAGATAGATAGATAGATAGATAGATAGATTATATAGAGTGCCCTTCACAATTATTGGCACCCCTTGTAAAGATTTGTAAAAAGGTTAGAAAAAATCCATCGTTTGGTGAAATAGCTTCATCTCACACTGAAAAAATTAGGAAAACCCAACCTTTCATTGACATAAATTTATTCAAAGAAAAATAAATCCTTCATTAAGAAATAATTAATTTTACAAAAACACATGTGCCACAATTATTGGCACCCCTGTAAATTATCGTGAACACAATGTAACGGAAGTCTGTTTCCCATATAAATTGTACATCTTTGAGTTGATTGGAGTGTGTAGGAACCTTCATGCTGTAATCCATGACTTCCTGATTAACCGGGGTACAAATATGAGGTGACACAGAGGCCAAATTCCTTTAGTTATCCATCAACATGGGAGAGAGAAGAGAACACACAAACCAAATGAGGGAGAAATGTGTTGACCTTGAATTACAAGACAAAGTAAAATCTTCAGGTTACCACTTCTCCAAAACCACCATCTGACACCACCTTTGGAAGGTATGCCAGAACAAAAAGCCTTTTCTGTCAGTTAACCACAAACATAAGCACCTAAACTTTGTGAAACGCTGCTACAGCTTTGACTGGAACCATGTTCTATAGTCTGCTGAAACAAAAATGGAACTTTTTGTCAATAAATATTGGTATAAGGTGGGTTTTATATACAAAGAAGGATTGCTATAATGAAAAGACCCTTATCCCAAATGTAAAATATAGTGGAGGTTCTGTGAAGTTGTGGGGCTGTTTTTCCTCTAAAGGCCCTGGAAACCTTGTTAGGGTACATGGCATCATGTACTCCATGAAAGACCAGGACATTTTAAATCAAAATTTGGCTGCCACTGCCAGGAAACTAAAACTGGGCTGTCATTGGATCTTCCAGCAGAGCAATAATCTGAAGAACATGTTCAAATCAACACAAAAATGGTTAGCTGACCACAGAATCAACCTTCTGCCATGGCCCTCTCAGTCCCCTGATCTAAACCCGATTGAAAACCTGTGGGGTGAGCTGATGAGGAGAGTGCACAAGAGAGAACCTAGGACTCTGGATGATCTGGAGAGATTCTGTAAGGAGTAATGGTATCGGATGTCCTGCTCTGTATTCTCCAACCTTACAAAATGTTATAAGAGAAGACTCTGACAAAGGGAGGCTGTACAAAATATTAAATGCTGGGGTGCCAACAATTGTGGCACATGTGTTTTTGTTGAAAAATAATAATTTCTTGACGAGGGATTAGTTTTTCTTTGAATACATTTATTATTTCAATTAAAGGTTGGATTTTGTCCTCATTTTTTCAATGTGAGATGAAGTTACTTCACCAAAAGGTACATTTTTTTCATAACCCTTTTTACAAATCGTTACAAGTGGTGCCAATAATTAGGGAGAGCACTGTAGATAGACTGAATAAATTAAAATAATGAAGATGGCAGTTTTCCTCAAAGTGCACCTATTCCTTACTGTGTGTGTCCTTTACTGCCTGCAGTATAGAATATCACTCTGAGGACAATAGGATAGTGGCCCCAAGATTCCAACTGAGCCAATGAGTTTTTTGAAAATGGTGCTGTATAGCCCCCTGGCACAAATGACTTGCACACGCAACACCCAGGGACTCAAAGGTACTATGATTCAAGAACACGAAGCAGGAGCAATCAATGCAAGGGAGAACTCAAGCTACTGGACCATAAAAAAGGCCTGATGTGCCAGTTAAACACACATACATAATGTACTAGGATTGCCACAGAAGCACAGAGAGCTATCAAGCTACAGACAACTATAGCTGCTTAAGGAAAATAACTTCATGGATGCTTAAACAATGCTGCCAAATGTTGCATACAGAACTGTGACATATCAGGGGCATATTCAGTATGTGCACATGTTGGGCAATGAGTAGCAGCAGTAGCAGGGAAGATATGGGGGCATCCAAGGTTAGGCATGCTCCAGGGAGGGGTTCAATGGAAATGAAGAGCAGTTGCTGAATTGTCTTTATACTCAATGACGCAGAAAAAGGGAGGGCGGGATTATAAGATCATTATTTTACATATTGTTACTCTAGCAGAAGCCATGGTAGCAATTTTGTAATGGAAAATCAAGATTGTTCAGGGTAACTATGAAGAGACCTAAGCAGCCTCCTTATTGCTTCTTGTTGAACAGTATATGCAGTGATTAAAACCTTTGGAGGGTGCATAGCAACATACAGTACGTGCTTTGTGTCCAAGAGGAACAAGGTAGCAATTATAGTATACTGCTTTGGAATTGTTTAATGCCCTCAAGTTCACATGTACAGAAGCTCAATATAAAATTGAGACCGTTAGTTCAAATAGCCAAGGGGTTCATATAACTAATACTGCACGTTGCAATGGAAACTGGACATTTTTGCATGCAAAACACCGCTAACGCAGATCTAATGCTACATTTGCATCAGTGTTACTAGGGCAGAAAATGGGAAGTTCAAGGGCAGCCATCCATCTATTTTCAATAACCGTTATTCAGTCAGGGGTCATGATGCTCTATCCTGGGAAGCATAAGAAAACATGTGGTACACCCCAGATGGGGGCCCAGTGTGGACTGTGGGACGAAAGCCTTTTTAATACATGTAGAACAGCAAAATGATTCGAAGGAATTAAACGTTCACCATTTTCCTGATGTACAGCTGGATGATGTCATAATATATGAATAAAAATAAAAATAATACAATATAATATGTTTTTTTTTACTTTGTTGTATGTTTGTGACCAAAGGGGTGGTAATTATGATGTAACCAAGCAGGCTGTGTGATCTGCAGTCATGAAAGTACCTATTATTGTGGCAGTGACAGTGCTCATCATAGACATCATGAACATATGTCTGAGGTGGGACCAGTCAATGTCAGCACAAATGTGGAAGCTTAATTAAAGATACTATAATTAAGGGCACGGAGGGAGCAAAGCACTACAGGAAGTAAGCTAGACTCAGCACTTTGCACAAGACATGAACGTTGCAGATGAGATGTTCACAAGCAGCCCACCCTTCTCTCCTTTATTAAAGTGCCTTTAGAATTGAAGGAGCTAGGTACTACATCAATTCAATTCAGTTCAATTTAGTTATATAGTGCCTTAAACAACAGAGTCATCCCAAACTTCTTTACATGGGTGTGTTGTAATAAATTCCCACATCATGTATACAGAACAATTTGAAAATGGGGAAAAGAGAAGACAAAGAAATGAAAGGAAGAAAGCCAGATGACAACAATGGTACCACATCTGCTCCCACATTGCTATGTGAAAAAGAAAAGTAACAAGAAAAACAAAATGGGATGGCTGTCATAGTGCACATGCCACCTGAGGGGTAGGTAAAAATTACAGGAAATTGCAGATAATTGTGGTGTGCTAATCACCACAAACTAGATAATAATGAATCTGAGGGAAATAAGCAATGAAAATACACACATCAAAGCTATTGTCCCCAAAAAGTCAGTATACAAAGGAAATTTACCCCCCATATAGGAGAAAATATGCACCCAGGAACAGCTTTCAAATAAAATACAATATGTATATAAAGAAAAAGCTAAACAAACAAACAAACAAACAAACAAAGCAGTCTAAGGTCTGACGCTACGCATTGCTAGCACTGTGGCGATATCCTTCTGTGACAGAACACCACTGAATTTAATTCACTCTAGGAAATGTAGTCATTTTGGAACAACTACATACCTGGGAAAATGTCAGTGTTTGCCTCTGTTCTTTGGCAGCTCAAGCTGTCACTGTGAAGTCTCAGGTTGCGCTTCCTTTGACACTAATTCTAATCTTCTGTGCCAAGCATGCTCAATTCACTGTCCACATCACAGAAAAAAACTTAATAAAATTAACTTTGTGCACAAAGGGAGATAAACCACACTTCCCTTCATCCTGCTCACTGCTTATGTAGGTTTATTTAACATGGCAGCTGAACAACTGTGCCTCTCCATAGGAATGTCACTCTTTTTCCAGCAGTGAGGAAAAGAGAGAAGAAATACTCATGGATGGAGAGTGTACGTTGAAATCTATCTCCAAAGACCTCACCAGACCTGATGAAATGAAAGTATCTGACAGTACAGCTACAGCGTTGATCAAAAGGGAAGGGGGTAATTAACAGTAAAGTAATTGGTACCCACCCTGACTTATCATCAGATAGAAAAATTCCAGAGGTTCTCTGCATCATAAGTGGATGGATTTTTCACCCAAGTTTACCATCAGGGCTGGACAGAAGGACCTTCAGTGATTTCACACTCTAATAGCCATGGTAACTGGAGAGCCAGTTTTTTTTTCCATCATAATATATTATAACATGATTTTCTAATAAAATCTGTTGTGTTTTTTGTTTATGTACATTATGCCACATTTAGATGTTTGAGGTACTACAAGTGCATAATTAAGGAGATTTCCCACCAATAAATATTTTGTGGAACATTGAAAAATCATATCTGTGATGTTGACACCCTGTCCTGGGTTATTCCCTGCCTTGCACCTGTTGTTTCCAGGACAGGCTCTGCACCTCCATTACCCTGCATAGGACAAGCTGGGATGGAAATTGAATGAATTATATGAAATCTTGTAGGGAGGTTGTGATATCAAAGCAATTGCAAATCAGTTTCTATGAATGGCAGCTATTTTTTCTTAAATAGCAAACATCTTTAATTTCATGAATTGTCTGTCTCAGTGAAATCAAAGACATTTCCTTATATGTTGAAGTTCTCAAAATCCACCATTGCAATTTAATTCATGTGGCTTAGTGAGAACATGTCTTAGTTGTGGGATGTGACTGTTTTAATAAAGCAAATTTTTATACTTTTGCATATATAACAGGTAGTTAGATCTTCTTTTTTAAAATCATAATACTGTTGCTATAGAATAAGATGGGTAATGATGTCATTCAATAAATGTGGATCATTATTTTGTAAATAGTCCATTTCCTTATATTTAATCCTCAATGTTCCATACCATGACAGACCGTGCTTAACCCTATTAATACCCTCTTGTTAGCCCATTGTTGATTCAACCAAAGAGGCTGAAATAAAGATGGTCTTTAGGGAAATTCTAACACATATTAAGTGATTATTTCTCATGAGCAAATCAATGATTCAGCACTTATGGGGCCAGTAATAATAATGTCCACTGATTGTTCCAGCATTAATGTTAGCAAATTGTGTTTGTGTCTCCTTCAGAGGCAATTGTTTTTAAGAGTCCTCCATGGGCTGGGAAATAATGAATGAGAAGACTCAGAAAACACACGTCTCTCTCGTTTTGAAATACACAAAACCTCTCCTTTACCCTATTAAGAATGGGATATGACTTCTCCCTAGGTAAATATTCAAAGTTTGCTTTATATTTGGTGATCTGATGCAGTGAAAAGTGAATATAAAAGAGGAGAAGAAAAGCCATTGGATTTGACAAAAGTTGAATCAGTAGTAGCCCCTGACAATGACTTATATAGCTGCAGCTACACGCAAACACTGCATTACATGCTTACAATCCCCACAGGGAGCAGGCAAGTCTATAAATAAAAGGCTTAACAACACACATTCAATTCACAAGAGAGCACAGATGTCTTACATCCTGGTTGATTTGTACCTCATTTCTTGTGTCTTTTGGAGCTGCGTTTTTTATTTATGTATTAATGTATGTAGTCCAGGTCATATTCTCTCCACTCCAAGCAAGATATTTTTGAGTCAAAAACCAAGAGGATCCCACTTTTGTTCTAATGGTAAGAAAGTCATTCTCTAGCCTGCAGGTCTTTAAAGTTGAACATTGATGATTATTTTGCAGTCATGTCATTTATTCAAATGATTTTGTTTTTCTTTCATTTGTAGACCTTTAATTCATTTCTTCTCAGTGCAGAATAGCAATCAGCTCAGGCTTCTTAAAAAATGAAAAATAAATACCTTGTTTCATTGAAGAAAAAGGAATGCATGAACTGCTTACACAGAGTCCTCCATTTTCATATGTCAGATTTTACAGCTCCTGGTCGGGTTTTGTCCTGTGTGTTTTAATTTCAGGACCAAGAATCCAAGAACCTGGCAGAGAAAAGCCTGGTCGACAACCAGCTATTGGTTTTGAGTGAACTAATGCACCCTTCCTTGAATCCACACTCCACACCATCGCTGTACTTTACTTATTGAAGAGGAGGGAAAGTGTATGACAGTGCAGTTGGCCTCACGCTCCTCACACCTGTACTATGTAAGACCACTGGCTATCAAATTGGTCCTACATTTATGCATTTGCAGCACTGGCAAAAGATTTGTAAATATCTACAATAATAGACTAATGCTACGTCCATGCAATGTAACAAATATGTTATATTTTAGGTCTTATCCTTACCTTTTATGAGATGGAGGCAGTAGTTTGATGGTGCGTGGCTCAGCAGGTTAAGACTTTGCATTTGTGATCAGAAGGTCGCACATTGAAATCCCTGGGTCAGCAGAGTGATTTCACCATTGCGATCAGCAGCAAGGTTTTTAACCCCAGTTGCTCCAGGGACTGGCTAACGCTGCTTTCTAAATTGTTTTCTCTAAAGTAACTGCTGAATAAATGAATTTAACAAATGTAAATGTTTGTGAAACAGGAAAGCAGAGTATATGCTAGGAATACGCTTTGCAGTACTGACAACGACATCTGCACAGTGAAAGCCAATTTCTTAGACACTTTTGTCAGCACAAAACTGGACCTATCCCAAAATTTCAATGATGGTAGGACAAAATGTAACAAAGATAATCAGATAAAAAACAAGATAGGATTTACAGGTATCCAAATTCTATTTTCTCTACGCTGACTAAAGTATTATCCTTCCGTAAATTAAAATGGATTCTCTGTCTCGAACTAGATTGCTCAAGGCATGTGCTGAGTGTAAACTTGTGTTATCCAATTACCAGCTAAAAGTACATTTAAAAGCAGATTTGGCATGTTACCTTTAAGTGAAAACACATTAGGGAATTATTCTTTGCAAACAACAACAGCAACAACAAAACGTTTTATTATTATTATTATTATTATTATTATTATTATTATTATTATTATTATTGTTGTTGTTGTTGTTGTTGTTGTACCATTGAGCAAGGTTGTTGTTATTATATCATTGAGCAAGGTTCATGGCTTATTTCATACA
>JAAGVU020000002.1:23413898-23430567 GCA_011763525.2 Mormyrus iriodes
TTGTTGTTGTTGTTGTACCATTGAGCAAGGTTGTTGTTATTATATCATTGAGCAAGGTTCATGGCTTATTTCATACAAAGGTTTTAAGCATTTTTAAAAGCAGAGAGTACTTTCTTCCAATAGAGGGCAATATTCTATTACTTTAGAAAAACACACACAGAGATTCACACCTTATATACACAAGGTGATACAATGCAGAGGAGCATTTTCCTCTGTAAGTTTACTACTATTGGTCATGTCAATAATTCTATTTTCTCCATATATATTTCAAGTCACGTTTAAATGTTGGATGTTCACTGCACCATTTTTTGAATGGCACTTGAACTGCACCCTTTATTTACCAGTAGTATGAATATATTGGATCCCTGTGAAAAAGACACCAGATATTTAGCTGATTACTAGCTAAATAGGCCTCGTTAGGTTTAATATTATACTCCCTAGAAACTTTTATAATTATGAATATATAAATAAACAAATAAGTAAATGTCACGTATTCATAAAGACTTCTAAGCTTTCACTCTTATTTCAATAATCAGGCACACCTTCTTTGAATCAATTTTAAAGTGCATTGATATAAATGGAGTCTGTGAAACATCCGAATTTTGTTACAGTTTGTTGGAATTGAAATCCAAGTCTTTTCTGTGTGGTGTAAAGAGTCCAATATATTCTGTTACAGAACACTCTGCTGGTATCCATACATTTTTCATTCATAAAGTGGGTAAGATGTTTCAGTTATTATGAATTAATGGAAATGGTGATTTCTAAACTGATGGAACAATACTCTTGTGGTCATACGGCTCAAAATCTTCAAATTAACGTAATTTTTAGTCTTAAGCACATTAGATGCAGGAAATGTTGTCATGGCAAAGCAGCAGGTCCAGGACAGAGTCAGGTGCTGAGTTTGACAGAGGAGAGAAGTGTGCCCTTTGAAGGACACTCAGTAATGACCTCTACATGCTGTGCAGCTATAGGCCTCGAGAGGCACCACTGTGGTGTTCACAGATTTGGCCTGAGAGTGAAGTCGGATTGCTGGGGAGACCCCAAGCTCGGGTGTTTAATGTGTCTGGCAGTGACCAAGATATGCTGAGGGATTTTAGACTTCAGTAAAGATCCCAGAGCCCTATATGCTGAGAATGACTCGGAGTGCAGAGCATCCACACCACAGCATGTGTCCTCTGCCTGTGAGCTAGATGCAATGGTAATAGTTTGTGTTCACTCTGTTTGTGAAAAGATGAGGTATTGTCTACAGGTTTATAAATAATATCTTTTATAAAGATCTTCATAAGGAGCAACTATAAAACTATCATAAAATGATAAAGCGTAGAATCCAACAGGAGATGGATGGATTAGAATGTAAAATTTACAGGGTTGCAAATAAGTTTTATGATAATAATTATTTCTTAATAACTATTTGAAATTGTTATTAGGAGTATGTAAAATTCTTTGAAGTGAAGGTTAGTACATTTTCATTATAAAACACAATGGATTAGAATTAAGTATATATGCAGAAAGGCAAGTATTTGTAGCTATGCGGTGCTGTAATCAGAGACACCATGCAATCAATAGAATGTGAAATGAAGAGTCAAAACAGCGACTCGAGGAAGCATTGAACAAGTTCATGAATGTTTGTGACAAGGGAAGCTGAATTTAAAGGAAAATAAAAAGAAGGTTCAGCAGGCCTTTAATATAACTGACTAATGGGAGAATATCCAATGCTTTGAGAAATGTATTTACACACAGTTTCCTGCACGAAATAACGGTAAAAGTTACTGAAGAGGATGACGAAAACAGTTGTCAAGGCCTGGGAGGTGGTGGGGTGGGGGGCGTTGGGTGTTAGAACTGCTGGTTCGTTAAGTCCACGCCCCCCAGGAGACGCTGCCGTGGGCATCTTGCTGTTCCCATGATCTGCCCCTGGCTGTGACTGTATGGCAATACTTCTGTCTGCCATGTGGATAACAACTCATGTCAAACAACTTCACACTTATTTTGTATTTTGCCTTCTTTTTACATTTGGGATTTGAGTTAGAATATTTGAGACTGGACAGCCAAGTAGGTGAAAACTAGCATTGGCCCACTGTGAGCGTTGTAAATTATACGATAGCATACGTCAATATTTTTAGCTAGAGAGTAATCAAACGTGCCTCCCACAGACCCATACTCCTTGGTTTGGGAAGTTGCTTTTTGATATTCACTTTGTGGACATTTTGGTGCTGACAACCAGCTGATGATTTCCTTAAAAGCATTAATACGAAAATTCAGAATGCATAGTAGGCTAATTTGTTGTAATAGTCTGGAAATACCATTCACCATTTCCATACTTTCTTTCCTTTTTTTCCACACTTACGCAGACTTAGAAAACACCAAAATCAAATTTCATATTTTCCACATTGTGTAGTGTGTAGGAACTTGTGTTTAAAAATCATATTTAAAAAGCTTAGTAATGCAAAACAGTACAGTGTGAAAAATGTGGAATTCTGGGTAAATTCTGGGTAAACCGAGACCTGGTAAATCAAGAAGATACTGCTATTTGGAAATAAAAAAATGAGAAAAGCACTGGCCAGTCATTTTTCTTACCTCCCTATTTGCAAAGTGGAAACATTTATACAGCTTGGTTAGTTTATCAGGAGAGAATTAAGCAATGCAAGTGGTTCTTTTGCATGTTTCTTACCGCCATAGCCTCTTACAACATTTAAATAAAATGTTTATTTAGTCATACCTGAAAACAAACAGGTAAAATATTGAACTGTTGAACACATTGTGATTCTACAGGGAAATAAATTTCAGACTGTAGGCCAAACACATGACATCTCTGTGGAAGAGAAGGGTCAGGGAGGTTCCACTGGGTGATTGATTTCATAGTGTTAGAATTGAGCCTTGTGGCCCCTCTGATTCTGTGATCAGCACATTCGATCCTGTTGCTTTTATGCCAGTTTATAAAGAATGCTCTTTCATTCTAGAACTCTTTCACTCACAGAGCATCCAGGGTGAGCACAAAAGCAGACCCCCAGTCTGAAATGCCCCCAAAATGCCCCACTGTCAGAATGCCATATGGCTTTTTGAAGCCAGCCTCGGCACTGGGGAAGATTAAACATACATCGCTGTTGCCTCTTCCAGGCATTCCCTTTGACATGCTGACCGAGACCTGAGTCACTGGCTGCTTATTAGACAATAATGAACATATGGTGGGCTGTGTAGTTGAGCTGTGTATAACAGTAAAGACAACAGTTAATGTTTCAGCGGATATGCATTCATAATGAGTCTTTGGTAAGAGAAGGGAAAGACAAGTACAACTAAAACAGAAACTGGTCTGGGGTCACAGAGATTCATAATTCATTAACCTTTTTTAGTAAAAATGTTTTCAAATGAATGCAACTTTGATCATATTAAAGATCTTGCATAATTACCTGAAAACAAAAAGGTGTAAAGAATTTATCAGTAAACATACTAACTGTAAAATAACTGTGACAGTATGAAATGTTTTTACAAAGCAATTATTCAATAGAAAAATGCATGTATAAGTCATTTAAACTTTTCCTCAACATGTAACCATTTTTTCTACAGTAAACAGCAATGGTTATTTTTTTTTCGTACACATATAAACAATTAATGGAAAATACAATACCATATTTAACAAGAAATCATTCACAATGATGTTTGGCACTTTGGTAGTTTGGAAGTTTGGCGCTTGGATAAATATCAAAAATACATTCAAACTGGTAAACTGTAGAGAAGTTAAGAAAATCTGAATAATAATTTGATGTTCAACTTTATTGACCAGTATCAGAGTTCTGGGGACTAAACACATTGTTGTTAGTTTTATCTGTCATTGTGTGATGTTTTGATACAATTAAACCATGAATCTCACATTTACATTGCAGTAAGGAGTAAATTGTGCTACAACAATGTCTTATACTTAATGTTTACTGAAGAAGAAATGAGAAATAGTACATATTGTTAACAAAAATGAATGTCTTATAGACCTATGTGAATCTCCTTATTGTTAATGTGTGTGCTTGTTCTTTTCTGGAAAATTTGAATAAAAATATTTCAATCAATAATGAATGTCTTGGAAACTGTTGTACTTCCTTGACCATTTAATGCACTTTATGTGTTAGACATTTATCAATTAATTCAGAAACATATTTTTAAATAAGGGTCATATATACCTGCCCTGTCATGTATATGGATATGAATTTACAATGAATACAAGTATATGGTGAGGATAAAGGTTTTAGATTCCATTGGCATGCATCGGCGCAAATTCTGCTTCATCAGAGCTACAGTTTATCACTGGCACAAATCTTTCCTTCTATTTCTTGATCCTTTCACTGATATTCAGAGGAATCCAATCAGCCTACTAACATGAAAGAATTAAAGCTAACCTCTGCTTTTATTCCGGTGATGGTGATGGCACGAACACTCATCACTTGGAAGTATTGAGAGATTGGCTGACTACATGTTAATTCGTTCAGAACAAAAAAAGGTTACCACCTCCACTTTTCCTAAAGCCATTGTGATTGCAATAATTGAGTGGGCTGCAAAGTCTTTGAGGGTAATATGTTCAACCATATAAACCAAACTAAAGTTGTGCTGTACAGAGATAATTTCAGTAAATCCTTGTACAATACTGCATTCGCTCATTGTAGGGAAGCACAAACAACTTTTCAAAGATCAACATTGACATCTATCTAATTTATTGCACCCATTCACAGCTATTGGGAATGTCAGTTTGTTTGTAATTGATTTACTTATTTACAAAATGTTCAGTTCTATGTGAGTTAAATGATTTAAAATAAAATAGCACCAATAACATCAACATCAAAACACTGAAGAAATGACAACCACTGGATGCAACTGGATCAAAAAAAACATCATGGTGATTAAGTAACCTATGTTTTTGCACATTTGATATTAGAAGGAAGGTGATTTTTTAAAGAAAAATAATCTGTTATAACAAGAGAGGATAGAAAATAGTAACAATCTACACGTGACCCAGCATTGTTTGCCAACTGAGAGTAGCTGTTCAACAAACAAGGCAGTGTGTTTTAACTGCATTTGTAAAGAAACTCAGATGAACCAAGAGCCTTGGACTTGAGACAGATGGCACACAACATTGATCACTGGCAGCTAGTTCCCAGCCTTCTATCCTTATACCAAAGATTCACCTTGTTAACTGAGCCTTCTGATAATTTGTTTGAAACACTTTCAGATGTTGCAGTTAATAATCATAACAGCACTGGCCTGTGTCTGCAACTTGACACTTCTTGTCAATGTTTCAGATAGTAGCCCATTAGTAATGTCACAAACATGATTCAAGTAAAAAAAGGTCAAAAAGTTCCACAGACTATACAGAGAAAGAGATGGATTATAAAATCTCATGACAGATGAGTTATATATATATATTCGTAATGACTGACATAACTAATCGCCTAAAAATGTAAAGTATAAAATAAAAAAAAAACATGCAATAAAAAAGTATAAGCTACAGAACTAAACTGTCTAAAAATACTCCTATAAATCTCCCCTTCCAACTACCACAAACAACACAAGGATTAGGTCTAGTGCACCCCCCGCCCCCCAAAAAATGATTTGAATCTACAGAAAAGATGAGACCTGGTTGCTGCCCAGCCAGCTTTCTCCTCATCATCGCTTCATGCTTTTGCTTTATCGAGGTGCTTAGACTTTTCAGTTTTAAGAACCCCCTCCCACGGGAATGACAACGTAGAAGGAAAGCATATGGCTATAAAACAAATATACTCTTGGAACCTCACAATAAAGACAGTAGCAGATGAGGGCTTTGTGCAATAAAGTCAAGGACAGTGGGATAGTACTTCAGAATAGGAATAGGCAGTCAAAATTATAATTACAGTAGCAATAATTTGATATTCTTGGTGAAGTCTGTGTTTGAACTCACTGTAATTATTTAGACATTAGACTAATGACTGGTGTGTGTAAATGTTAAAAAGTTGTAAAGTATTATCTCTCTCTCTCTCTCTCTCTCTCTCTATATATATATATATATATATATATATATATATATATATTACACATATATGTATCTCTTACCTTGAATTACTTCTTCATTTACGTTCGATGTCCAGCGTTAAATAATATTGATTGAGAGACGCCTGAAAACATGAGAACAGACACAGTCGGGCATTAGTTGGTGTATCGCTTAGCGTGACAGGTGCAAGAGAATGGGCAGCACTACCAGCCGAATACTGACCCACTGTCCATATCTAACTTGTAATACAGCAAGCAAACAGCATTGTATATATGATGGACAGCTACAATACCAAGATACACCCAGTGGTCTAATGGTTCCGGTCCCAAATGCAGTATTGTTATTATTAGGAGTATTAAGTTATAAGCATGTCCATCAGTTTTGCAGAAATTTTTGAGGATCAAGAGGTAGTCAAATGCGTCATTGTAATGTTATACTTCATCTGTCTAAAGCATGCTTGGAAATGATTCTCCCTCCCTTGCTATTAACAGTCTTGCAAGCTTGGAGAATATTTAGCTTCCACGCCCTTGCTAGATTTGTTGAGCTGATCCTGTTCCCTCACTATCTGCAGCTGCTTACATAGAACGTATTGCCAGTGCATCATATTATAGTTTTAAGCAGACAGTACATCATGTTCGGTCAAGAGGTCCAGTATAGTATATACTTCCTGCAGTGAAAATCACTGACAGGAACAGAAATCAACAGTACACTTTTTGAATTCTAATTCATAGATTCTTTTTTTTTGTATTGACCTTTTAATTCTCAAGCAATACAAGCCTTACCTAATAGAATGATACTTCATAATACTTTATTTTGCAATTTGTCCAAATAGAATCATAGGTACACAGAAATTCTTCAGTTATGTTAACTCTATTGTTAATCAGTGTCTTATGGTTCATTGCATTAACTCTCTTAGGGTTAACAGAATTGTTCCATTGTATCTCCATTTCAGTAAAGATTTTAATGGGGTACTATCAAGCAATATCTTTAACTTTATAGTGTTGGCTATATAATTTGCTATGCATGGAAATTCCATTTTACTAGTCTTGCATTGTTTGGGATGTCTATGTTTTTCAAAGAAATGCCTACAAAAAATCAATTAAACTCTTCTATAAGGTGGTGATAAAGTAACAGAATGTAAAGAAGCTCCAAGCCAGAAGGCCTTTGAGATATACCAGTTACCCCGAGAGCTGAAATTAATCATGATAGTCTTCTCCAATTTAAATAGGGCTTCTTTGTGTTCTGCTTAACATTAGCAATTTAGTCCTGTTGATAAATTTATAATTCTAACCCTAACAATAATTCAGCCTCTGCTTACATAATTTGTCTTTCAATTATCAAGTGAAAATGTAATCGATGATGAAGTTCATTTTCAGGTTTGTTTTATTTGCAACCATTTGAACTATCCTGCCAAATTATGC
This sequence comes from Mormyrus iriodes, assembly GCA_011763525.2. NCBI lineage: Eukaryota > Metazoa > Chordata > Actinopteri > Osteoglossiformes > Mormyridae > Mormyrus > Mormyrus iriodes. Next base: position 23,421,324 of record JAAGVU020000002.1, read on the forward strand.
TTACCAAAAACAAATGTCAAACATGTACACTTTTCTCATTATTAACATAGATTATTTAGTGATAAGGAATAGCTTTTAAAAAGGCCATTTTGATAGTGTCATTACTTATATACTTTTCCAGCTACTTCAAAAACCCATAATTAGGCACCACTATGTTTTTAAGAATAGCAGATATGCAGAGTTACATCTTTCCTTATCCTGTCCAATTGCCACTAACGTTCATGAAACTCAGTAAGATTCCGACAAGGTATTTTATAGCTAAAATGTGCCAGATAGTATTTGTCATTGCTTGGTATCAAATGTAACTCTGCTGTCAACAGTTAAGATTCCAGTAAAAGCTCAATTAGCAGTGTTCAGTGGAGACTGACAGAGAAATGCCCCTCCAGGTTTCATCCTTTCAGCCCCGCTGAGCACCATTTTGGACTGATCATATTTTTGACATAATTTTCTTGTACCTGTCACGACTCAGTTATCTCTATAACAACACATTTGGAATGAATACGGCAAAATAAAACATAAATCAGCCTGCTCCACGTGTCCTCAGATGTGAAAGATATTAAAAAATAATTCAAGATTTTACAAATTTTTCCCACAAATGAATAACCCCGTGAGCTAGCGTAAAACAAGACCTCTAACCAAAAATATTAGAAATCTTGCAATTTTCCCCCATGAAAAGCATAAGCTTACATAGCTTACCATCGAGTCTGATATTACGCATTCAGCTGGTCCAATGCAGTTTAAAACTCCGTGAATTATTCTTAAGAAAATTACATATCCTAAATAATGTCATTTATTAACGTTTAAAAATTTATACATCTGCCGTTGACATCGCTGGATATTGTATCACAATTTTAGATGCATGGAATGAATGGTAATGGAAAGCAGAAAAGTTATACATTCTGATGGGTTACAGGGAACCCGGGGAAAAGGGTAGGGTGGTGGAACTATTTTAATGCATTAAATTGTACTGAATGAAATTGCATACTTTTGATACTTTTACTTTAAAATGCAATATTAACAACTCTGACATTCACGATCAGGACAATTTATGTGACAATCCCCCTCCAAGTTGTTCTTTTTTCCCATAGCCTTAGACCTTACTTCCCATAAATACAATTTTTTTTATTATAGGCATGCATAACTACCTTAATGCTTTTAGAATGAGAAACTGTCTACCACTCTGTGAGGAAATACTCTAGCAAATGTGTGTGTAATGCTTTAAATTTAATAAATGTTATAACACTTGGAAACATGTTTACAGCAATATTGATTCCCCATCCCGGATGGAATTTAGAACTAAAATTCAATTCTAGATATGAACAACAAAAGCAATAAAGTTTGAGGTGGGTGAGAAAAAGAAGGGCTGAATTAATCTGAAGGTATAGCAGTAAGAAGTTGGGTTTCCACGCATTGCACTAAAATATAAATTTGCTCTCTGTGATAAGCAATGCTTTATTGTGGCTTATCTATTTGTCATTCATTTAACTGTAATGGTTTTAACTGAAAAAGGACAATTTTATTCATTTTAACTTAATAGTACTTATTGGAGTGACACTGAAAACATTGACAGAGACATGAGGTGACACCATAGGCACTGCATGTCTCCATTGTTGTTTTCAAGGAATATATATCTACTGAAAATGGATTAATGCAGTATCGTCCATGATATTGTCTATAGACAACCCAGCATGATATGAAAGATGGCATAGCAGATAACAGAAATACGTACAAGCAAACACTGATGACAGATGGATATCTTATTTTCTCTTTTAACAAAGAAAAACAGAAAAAGAAAATCTTGGCAATGTTTCATGATCTTTATAATACGTTACTTCATTTTCATTACTGTCACTGCTGTCATTGCAAAAAATGATAAGCTGTGCACTTGCAATGCAGGAAGTTACCTTGATCAGCACTCTCACTCCATTGGAGCTTTCTAGGGACCAAACTGACTAGGTGCTATTGCAAGAAATGAACAGTATGGAAAATGGGCATGAAACGATGGATCCAGATTTCATACTTCTAATACATTGTCTAATTTAATGTGGTTTGTGGTATCATTATGACCCACAATATACTGTATGAAATAAAGTATAAGTAGTTCTATATGCAGCGCTTTGGATGAAGAAATGTACAAATAAAAAAATACTCCAGTTAAATAAAAAAAACGATTTCTAAAAATATATATGTATAAATTGGAGATTAATTTGCATTTATTTTATCAAAAATATTTCATAGGCACTAAGAAGCACAAATAAATAAGTATAATGCATAAATGTCTTCTGCAAACAAAAAAGTACATGCTTAAAATAAAAATACTGATACTAGCTCATTGATTTATGTATTTAGTTATGCATTTGTTTGTTTGTTTACCATATGCTGCACAAACACAAAGCCATTTTAAACATGTAGCCTCCTTGTGTCTGAAAATAGGACAAATGTAAAATTATGTTGGATACCTGAAAATGGACCACTCAGCAGCTAGTTAATAAGGCCAGCTCTACTGGTCTTTTCATTATCTTAACCTTGTATATTCACCACTCCCAGAAGGTTAAAACTGGTTTTAAAATATCATTCATTATCAATATGCTTCCAGCATGACTAGCATTAAAAATGGACAAATGAAGCTTCGTAATTTGTAGAGCTTTTCGAGAATTTTTCGTTCAGTATCCTCTGTCTCAAAACAAACACTGGCAAATGACCTATCTGCAGCTTTTGACAGATGAGCATCTAATAAGGGAAATAAGAAGGTGCACTGCAAAACTGAACAGCTGCAACTGTAAATAAGTTTTATGTGACAGATAGAATATAGCTTCTCATCTGTCACCAAGGAAACCACGAGTTGTTGGTCCCTTGGGGAAAGGGATTTCTCATTTCAATGAGGTGCCTTGATACTGTATTCCTTAAAATACACCATGGTGATCAAATTTAATTATAATTGTGTTATAGTCTTTGATCATTTGTCTCTGGTAAATATGTTATGAATAGTTGTACTTTAGATTTTGACAGACATTTACACATTGGTAAAACACAACAGTGGCATGTTACATTTGATTATGATTTTTTATATTTTAGAATATAACTGAGCATTTTAAACATCACTGTTTTGGGAGGCATCTGACTTGATGTCCAGACAAAAAATAAATCTTAGTAGTGTATATAAGGGAATTATCATCTGGGGATATGGGAATAGTGCTTGGACCATACAGTAAACCATTCCAAATGATATGTAATCATGCTGAGCAATAATCAGACCAAATGACCCCAATGTGATGACTGTTCATAACAAGAGATATTTTTGGTCGAGGAATCCTTTGACTTTCTCCAAAAGTGAAACCATCTGAATTTAAGAAAAAGGGTGAAAGATGACTCGTTAGGTCATATTTTTTCCCCTATTGTTCATTGTTCTAGGTTTTGTGTTTCTTATACTAAGTTATGCATTGTTGTAAAATGGCCTTGAATATAATTTTCTGAATGTCAGGCCTGTCATAAATTTCAGCTTTATGAAGCTTACTGCATGTCACACCTGCCCTGTTCTAATAAAGTGATTTGTAATCAGCCTGGTTCATTTGATCTTGCTTTGAGCCTGATTTAGTTGGCTCTGAATGTTATTTAAATCTCATCATTGCTGTATAGGGCTAGGAGCTTTGTTTAATTCTGGGTTGAGTTTGTGCGGCTGGGCCCAGCTTGTTTTGCTCCAGGGTGTTGGGCAGGATAAAGGCCTCTTGTTTCCAGCTCTGGGTGGCCCATGTCTTGTTTTTAGATTTGCTGTGGTTATTCTATTTTTGGGTTTCAGCCCCACTTCCTGGATCCTGTTTCTAGTTTTCCAGTACTCTGCAATTGAGTCTTTCTTTCTGTGCAAAGCTGCCCATCCAGTTAGTAGACTCAAATCTCATTGTTTACCCATTTCCTGCAGTGTGCTGTCTAATGGTCTCAGGAACCAGTAGACAGAAAACCTGGCATTGTGGATGGATGGCCCACTTTGGGCTGCTCTCTTTGGGTTCTGGTTGTGAATGCCAATCAGTGTATTTTTAACCCAAGCACTCTGACTTCTTGTCATGACGAAGACGTTGCATGAAATAGATAACAGAGGAGCTGCTTTGGTGCTGTTAATTTCCCACATATTGTCATGCCCTGCTTACCTACCCCTCCCGGCTCTAACGAGCCACACCTGTTACATGTTTGTCTCTCCTCTCGTTACTGCCCCATTGTTAACTCACTCCAGCTGCCTCCTGTTTATCCCTTTGTTAGCCCAGCACATAAGTGCCTGCCAGGTTTGTCCTCCCCGGTTCTGTCATTGATGTTGCTCCCTGCTGTGGCTTCACCTGAACCTTCTCCCAGTGTTTAGGTTTGTTCCCCTGTGGTCCTTTTTCCTGCCCCTTTTTTGTTGGTTTGATAAAGCCCCTTCACTTGCATTTCATCCTGTTCCTGCGTCTTCCGTATTGCTTCGCATGAGACATATCCCTCTCAGTGAACTTTTACTTTACTTTTTGCCAATCCAGTTTGTCTGTGTCTGACTTGTGCTGTAATAATAATAATAATTAACAAAAGGGTGACTTTTGTTTGCCAGTACGATGTCATATGATGAGGAAGACTGACTTTAGGTCAGCAATGGGCTCATCTCAAAAACAACAAAAAAATGTATTCCGTAACCTTTGGATATTTGCTCTTCGATTAGGCACCAGATATTTGGCCTCTTTGGAGCTCAGTTTTTTGCCACAAGTTGTGTTGAATACATCTCAAACGTGTTGTCAGCTCTGTTAGAGGATGCCATTCAATGAATCATGGCAATTGGTAAAATCCACCTGATTTACTCCAACCTCTAACAAAATGGAACAACTTTAACAAGACCATTCCACCCAAGTCCAGATTTTCTGCCCAAAGGTCCTCGAATCCACTGGACCATACATCACATGAAACTAGTAACTGTTGGGACTTGGGGCTGGTAAAAGGATGAGCATTAAAAGATGGATGCACAAAATATACTGAGAACTAGAGAAACCATAAACAGTAATCAGGGCATGGGGACCAGTAAATGAGGTTGAAACATAAAAAGTGCAAAACAACATCATAAACCTAAAATGGACTCCAGCAGTCCATCATCGTTTGTGCATAAATATGGCTGACCGATACTGTGAATCCATAGACAAGATGCTGACAAAAATCAGACACAGAGATAAATCCCTAAAGGATAAAAACAGCCCTGAAAACCCAGAAATGAGACTCCCCACAGAACTGAGCTGAGCCCTCATTCTTGTAATCAAAGAACTATGGAACTGAGTCCCAAGAAAAGCTTGCTGCCCAGCCTAAACAGAGCTTGGAGCTCACTAGTTCTCAATCCTGTAAATTACCAAAATAGTGGTGAGATGTAACACAGCTGTCAAATACTGCTAGCTTGAATTAAACTAAATAATGACATTTGAAGCTGTATTTGTAATTATGATTTTACTTACTTAAAACTTGAAACATCAGTAACACTTAACAATTAATAAGCTGTCACTAATCATTTGATAATATTATAATAGACAGTAAGATTCATTCCCAAACAAATGTAGAAGTTGATTTTAATCATGGTCTGCTCCTGGTATTTACAATACTGTAACTCGCTTGTAAATATAAAACAATAGGTTAGTAAGCAGACTTAGCAGTATACACATACTCTGAATTATTACTGAGCATTTAGAAGCTCTTTAGTAAATACTTTGTGATACAGGAGTAAGATATGTTTGTTATACATTTCTAAATTTGTAAGTAAATCTTTTTTTTTATTTAATCACGTCAGTTTTCTCTGTGTGGCTGCTTGGGCATCCAGAGGACCAAGTCATCCATAGAGGCAAGGTTGGTTCTACATGTATCCCCCATAAATATGTCTTTCTGCAGGGGAGATCACACGACAAGGACTAGCAACATCTGATCTACATTTCGCTATTATTATAATTTGTTAGCTGTCAATTGTTGTCCATTTCATTATTCCTGTTATTGCTAATTTTCATTTCTGATTGTTGTAATTGTTGACCTCTGTATTAATTTCTGTTATTACTGTTTGTATGGTTCCAGTGTTGAATCATTGTTTCATAGACAATTTGTCACTTTGTTTTTGTCTTCCATCCTAACAATATACACCAGCCCACATAATCAACCAATATACCATCTGCTTAGGATATCGTATTTGTTAGTGTGTTTTGGCCACCATATCGTCACTGATGTACCGCACATCTCCGCAATCCATTTACCGATAAATGTTTGTCTTGTAAAATCAAACACGTCTCCTCTCCTTTTGTGTTATGCTCTGACCCAAAAGCGGCTCGTAACAGGATCAAATCATTATTGAATGATTTGTAAGGTTTCATTAACAGTGAAGGTATACACCTTAAACTAAAGCGGTACTGATTTTTTTTTCTTTCTTCTTCATGTGATGTTTTCATCAGTGTCTCTGCCCTGGACACGGATCATCAGTTCATATAACTTGCTATTATAATTAATACATTAATTTTTAATTATATTAATACAATGGGAGCTTCTTCTATTAAAAAATTATCAAATACATTAGGAGACAAAGATGGGTAATTCTTTGGTGACCCAAATAGACCAAACAACTAACAGTTCAATAGTGTTAACCAGATAATCAAACATTAAATTAGTATTATTTGTGGCTATTTTATGTGCAATTGCTCCATTAATTCCATAGCACAAAATATCCTGAATACACCAGCCCTTTTTTGTAGTACATATTTGTTTTAAAGCTATTTATCTTCATAGAGACATTGTGAATGATTAGCAGCCAGTGTAGGCAGAGCCATATTACTTATTCTGCAACTATACAAGATATACAGGATGTCTGAAACTAAGTGGCTTAGTAATCAGACAAAATCCTTGATGATCCTTTGAATTGATATTTACCCTATAAAAGCATTTGAGAATTATTGAATTTTCTTTTAAAACTCCGATAACAAATTATACACTTGACAGAAACCCAACTAATGGAAAACGTGTTATGTGGAAGCAACAAAAGACAAAATAGACTAAATAAAAGCTTGAAACCAGATTTTCCCATTAAAAAAAATAATAATTTCCCATGGAAATTTCTTCCATTGATCATTGAGAATTCAGCTGAGAACCTGGGATGGCCACATTAATAATAGAATGCAGGAAAATAAATTGTTGTTCTGTATTAAAGTACCTGCATTAAACTGTGATTTGGCCAGGGATAAAGAACACCACTGGATAAATTTGTAAACTCTATCTACCGATTTGTTAAGAGTCCTGTCTCTTAAAGCTAACAACCAGCCATTATAATTAGCCGGCGTATTACTAGAAAATGATGAAAGATAGTAGACATGAAAGTCTGTCATTTGCTTTAAATTGTCACGTCCTACCCGTCCTGTCTGCCACACCTCTCCTGTTTGGTATTACCTCTCGTTCCTGCCCTATTGTTAATCACCCCCAGCTGCCTCATGTTTGTTCCTTTGCATTTAAGTGCTTCATAGTCCTGAGTTTTCCAGTTCTGTCATTGTTGCCTGTTTATGTTCCTGTACCTATTCAGTCCACATACTGAAGTCCTCTGTGAGGGTTTACTTTGCACTGCAGCGGCACCTGGGTCATGCTTCTTTTTATTTTAGCGTGACATATATGTCATATGCAGAGTACTGCACAGCAATTTTTTCCCATATTCATCGCTTTAACAATAATTAACAAAATCTTGATTTGGTTTGTTAAATTATTAATGACATAAACATCTCTCAATTAATCCAGCATAAAACTGTCACACAGAGAGGTTTGAAAAAAATTGCTTTTGGCTCAGAAGGGAAAAAAAAAGTTTGTATGTCTGAACTCCAAATGAACTCCCAGTTTCCCAGTGATGGATAGATGGGATGTATGCATGTGTATACGACATATTAGTAGGTGCTTACATCAACAAATCATCCATCCATCCTCATCCAATTCAGGAATGTAGTTAGCTTTTCTTAGGAAGTAAAAGAGAGGGAAAGTACTCCGAATAGAAAGGCGGCAAATTAATACTTTAAAAACCCTTATCAGGACTAACAGAATGAAAATAGATGTGCAAATCGAGGGGCAGAAAAAGTTTTGCTTTTCAAGGGAGAACTAGTGCCTTAGGGGTGAATGGAAGGAGTACACAGTATGTTCAGTCAACATCCATCCATCCATCCATCCATCCATCTTCTGTAACCGCTTATTCCATTCGCAGTTACGGGGGGTCCAGAGCCTATCACAGAAGCTGCAGGCACGAGGCAGGGAACAACCGAGGATGGGGCGCAAACCCATCGCTGGGCACACTCGCACACCATTCACACACTCATGCACACCTACAGGCAATTTGGCAACTAGTCAACATCTCCATTCAAAAAAAGAAAAAAATCAGTGTACTATCATAAATTTTGGCTCTTCCGCTGGAGGTTTGTAGGTGTTCTCCACATTTAGATAGATAAAAATACTTTGTGGATTCAGAATAATTGTTAGCCTATTGTTCATTTTGAACGTGTCCATTCATAATTTTTAAGTACTGCATGAGAAAGCACTAAAGAATTAGTGACTGGGCTGATACCTTGCAAATGAAATTTAATGTAGACAAATGTAAGGTAATCCATGCAGTGAGCATAAATATAAAGTACAGATATGTATATTTATATTTCTTGGGTTCCACTGAAGTAAAGGAAGCTGATTATGAGACAGGCCTTGATGTCTATGTTGATGCTTCCATGTCTCACTTTTGCCAGTGTGGAGAGGCAATTAAAAAGGCAAGTAGGATGTTGGGTTACATCTCTGGGCGCGAGGAGTTTAAGTCTAGGGAGATGATGGTCACCTTACCTTAAAAAGGACATTGCTGCCTTAGAAAGGTTTCAACGTAGGGCTATTCCTGATCTTAGAGGAATGTCTTATGGGGAGAGGTTAGCTGAGCTGACTCGAGCAAAGGAGACTTTATACTTAATACACTGCCCAAAAAAATTAAAGGAACACTTTAAAAACACATCAGATCTCAATGGGAAAAAAAATCATGCTAGATAGCTGTACTGATATGGACTGGGTAATGTGTCAGGAAGGAAAGGATGTCACATCGTTTGATGGAAATGAAAATGATCAACCTACAGAGGGCTGAATTAAAAGACACCCTGAAAATCAAAGTGAAAAAATGATGCGGCAGGCTAATCCATTTTGTCGAAATTTCATTACAGCAACTCAAAATGGTACTCAGTAGTTTGTATGGCCCCCACGTGCTTGTATGCAT
>JAAGVU020000002.1:23438389-23452522 GCA_011763525.2 Mormyrus iriodes
AAATGTGTTAGGCATCCAAGGAAACAGTTTATGCACATTATTTAAGTTTTAAAACATATACAAATAGAAAGAAAGCAATCAGATTTGGAAATGTTCTAACTGAAAACAAGAATACTATTATGAAATGTGCAACATACTTCCCTTCTATTGAACACATATTTGATATTAAAGCATGGACAATAATCATACAACCCAAAACAACTATGATCTTGGACTAGATAAGTATTTAGCTGAAAAAATAAATGAATGGATGGCATGGAGGATGAAATATGAATGATATACAAATAATGAATGAAATGAATTTTATTATTTTATTTTAGCAAAATAAATTTATTTACTTTATTCCAAAGTTTCATCAAAAAATAATGTATTTTTATTGCAAAGATTCATAGAAAAATAAATGTATTACATTTTTTATTTCAAAGATTTACAGAAAAATATTTTTATTCCAAAGATTTATATTTTGATTGCTTTTTTATTCCAAAGATTTTTTTTTATTCATCTGTATGTAAATGACGTGGGCAGCCCTAACCCTTTTTCTAAAGCATTGTTGGCCAAGGGAACATTGCTGATCTGCACTCCATGACCTTGGCCTTGCTTGGATGAGAAGAAATGCTAGCCGGCACTCATGTTGGTAATGCTAAATTCACACTACACGACTTTCCAAGTCGTCAGATTGTTGTACCATTCATATGTTTGGGGTCACATTTGTACCAAAAATACGTCAACATGCATACGGGTTTCCTATTTGTGCCAAAAATGTGTTAATATGCATACTGTCCACACCGACTGAACATGCAATAAAATATTTGTCTGCCTGTTCAACTTTGAACTGTACTTCAGCTGTGACAATATTATTTTGTCAATGAGATGTCTATGTTGATTTAGCACCTGACAAATCATTTGTCTGTCGGTTCAATTTTAAACTGTACTTCTGTTGTCATAGTACTCCATGTCATTTGACTGTTGTGTTGCATGTCAACCAGATATGTCAATATGTCGTCATGATGTGTCATTCTCCTCACTGTTTGACTGTGTCGTTGTGCATGTCATCCTAATGTCATCTGACTCTGTTTTTGTAATATCTTCTTGTGTCATTCTCCTTGTTGTTTTACTCAGTTGTTATGAATATCGTCCTGAGGTGATGTTTCTTCATGTTGTTTTGCTTATATCTTTCTTTATTATTCTCCCTGTCCCTGAAATTATGCAGGGCTCTCAAGCCTCACACATTGACCTTGAGACATGTGCTTTTCAGCCAGTTCATATGCTCTCATGGCACACCTTGGGCTCTAATCTAACGCAAAGTGCAAGGTGCAACTAACATTTATTAGCGTGTCCAAATCCATTCTGCTATTTTGACAGCAGAAAAATCAGACTACACCAGTGTAAGTCGCAAAAATGTTGTCTTAATTTAATTTAAAAGATGGGGAAAACAGAAGCTCACTGCTGAAGGAGCACAGCGGCTGGAAATGGGGACTTAATTATGCTTGTGTGTTTTTTTTATTTAAATTTTGGGTCTGTAGTTTAAAAATATGAATAAAAGTGCAATCTTTGTTCAAACAAAACACAATCTACGGTTTTAAGGTGTGTTAAAATGTTGAAATGCAATAGGCTATTATATTTATACATCTTACAATTTAGATTCCTTACCCGGCTACGGGCGATTCAGCTCTTCTGCCAGGTTAACCTTGGCAATCTTGCGCAACATAAAACATGCTACAAATAATGCTGCAACCTTCTACTTTGTAATATTCCACCTGACTTGTCTAAATATCTGAAAATGTCCTTTGAATTATAGTACATGCTTGATTCTTAATTTTAATAATAATTCTAATAATGAAAGAATTTTATGGTTTGTTCTTTACTTAATATATATTTTTTCTTTTGGTGATTCATTGCACAGTATGATTACGTGAAAGGAACATATGTACTCTATAATCAAATGTATATAATTGAGATAAAATAACAATTAAATCACTATTGCACCTCCAGCGCATGGTTTTTGTTAGTCAAAAGTGCAATGTTACTTCGCTGCCGCATGCTATGTGACTATCTCAGACTAGAAAAAGTAAAGAAATCCTAACTTGATTTGAATTGAAGTAGACGACATGCAGAACAACACAAGCAACAGAGAGAATTATACAGCAAGACTTGAAGAAAAACAAAACAGACAAACGACACATCAAGACGGCATTCATAACAACAGTCAGACGACACATCAGGACAACATACACAACGACGCAGTCAAATGACAAGTTGGACAACACACCATGTGCTAAGATGACAGAAGTATAGTTTAACGTTGAACTGACAGACAAATGATTTGTCAGGTGAGAAATCAACATAGACAATCTCATTGTCAAAATAGTATTGTCATGGCTGACATACAGTTGAATAGACGCAGACAAAAGGGATACAATGCAATGGAACGTAGTGGACGGGATGCCAGTCTATCACAGGGCACACGCATACACACACTAACACAAAATGGGTACTTCTGATGCCAGTTATACCTTCTGCATGTCTTTGAATTGCAGCCAGAAATCAAAGTACCTGGATTAAACTTGCACGACAAATTCAATATATTTAATTCCTTCCTATGGCTGTGGCACCCCCTCTCACAACCACATGTTGACATATGAAAGATGCTAGCAAAAATGGTGAAAGTGAAGACCTACAGACAAATGACTCAGAAATGGCATTAATGAGCAGAGGGATATGGAGTGGAAAGGCTTTTAATGTCTGCCATTAATTAGCAGCATAATTGCAAAGGGAGCAGTTGTGGTGTGGCATTTTATGACATAAATAGATTAATTTTGCATTTTCATAGACAGGTGCTGGTATAATATTATATTCAATCTCTACATATGGCTGATGTAGACAGCAAGGGCAAAAATAAGACCATTCCAACTTTTCTCAAGGATTAAAGAATGTATATGCTGTGAAAAAATGAAAAAATTCTCACCTGTGTGGTTTTGCAGGTTTGTACTCTTTGATCATGATCAGAAGGTCACCAGTTCAAATCCTGTGGCTGGTAGAATGATTTTACTGTTGGCCCTTAACCTCAGTTGCTCCAGAAACACTGGCTGATGCTGCTCTTTGATTCTCACTTGTGTGTTGCTTTGTAATAGTGTCTGCTAAGTAAATATATAACTGTTATGACATACATTGATCAAACCTAAAGGAAATCTTCAAGAATAAAGCTGAATTAAATAAAATACACAAAAAAGGGACACGCTGGAGAAGTAATAAGAGAATTTGCTTATTAATAATGGAAATATTAACATGATTTAATATTCATTAAACATTTTTCATACAATTTGTATTCTGTCTGCCTGTTCACTTGCTCTTTCAGTGGTCCACTATCTGTTTAAGTTTGCTCCAGATGGTACCCATTATAACCAAGGCAGATGGTGCCCATTATAACCTAATTTAGCGGAACTTGTACATACAATGTGAGCTAATTGTTAATAAATAAGAAGAGATAATACTTTTTTGTCTGTGGGTTTTTGCTACTACATGTGCCATGTTTGATGTTAAGATTTATATTTATCATGAAAATGCTCTTTTGTTAATGTACATTTTAAGATAGAATTGAAACAATCCTGATTTAGTCATTTTCCATTGTGTTTTGTTATCTATGTGAAAAGTAGTTTTGCTCATCTTGGGAGAGAGAGTCAGGTAACTGTCGTTGTTTGCAAAGATTTGCCCCACATGTCTTTGTTTCTTGGTGTCATATACAATTTTAATCTGACCAATTTAATAGACATTTTCTCAGTCCCGGTATAATGAATTCTAAGAAACTCTGAATGTTAAGTTTTAATTCATTGTGGTGGGTAGCACTAAACTCATTATGAGGAAACTATTGTTTTCAAGTAACATTTTATTAATGAAGGCCATTTCATTTCTTAGATTTTTCAGTCATTTATTAAGGTAATTAAATACCTGGTTGGTTTGCTTAGCTGTGTTAACCTTGTGTTAACCGTATGACATTTATTAATGTTACAGAGTGTCACTTTTTCAAAACAACTTGTATAGTCCAGGTAAGGCAGGCTGTTTAGGTTTCAGGCAATGACAGAAATGAAGGCAAGTATATGAATCACGTTTTACCTGAGATTACCTAAGGGCAACAGATTTTAATAATCTGACTGCATAAGATAATTTGTAACTTCCTAATTATCTGAATCATTAAAACAAGGTTTTTCAATAGGTATGAGCCCCCTAAGGGGTGACTATGCAGGAGAGAGTCACATGCTTTCTTTCCAATAGATAGCAAAGTAGTGTATTTTCTTCCAGCTGTATTCAGTGTCCTTTCGTGAAGGATGAGTTGTTGATCAAATATCCTGTGTCATTATGGCAACCCTGGGACCCTCAGACCTAGGCTTCTCCGATCAGCAGACTTCTCTCCACAAAACCTGAATAGCACCTTGGACAGTGGACAGCAGCGGTGATTTCTGGTCTGGGATTGCGGACAACCGGTAATCATGAAGGGCTGGAAAGAATTAATCCCCACAGCTGCCTCTGGCTGCCTGCAGCGAAACTCCCCTTCAAAGAGATAGAGTCAGAGAAGCTATGGGAGTTGAGAAGGACGTTACTGCCTAAAGCTCTGGCCGTAACGACTCGGACAACGGAGCAATCAGAGTGTTCTTCGCCTTTTTGATTTTTCATCATTTTATTATTGCCCCATTTTGTCATTGTTGTTTTTTTTTTCCTTTATCCTACTCTTTGTGTCTTCTGCCCCATTTTCCCCCAGCATTCAGCGAGTTTCCCCCCTGTTTTTCTTTTCTCCCTAATCCAAGAGGTGCTGACTCAGAATGAGGACACCAGCATCCATCATCCAGGGCCCTGAACTTTCTTCAACACTTTACACTGGCTGTATTGTTCTTCTTGTTTTTCTTCTTATTGTAAATTTATTTTATTTTATTTTTTCACTTCATGGCCCTTAAGATAGTGATAGTCTTTACAAAGTAACCGGGTCTACTATACATAAAAAAAAAATAAAATAAAATTCTTAGAATGTGCGCAGTTCCTAAGAGCATGATCTTTTGTAGCTCTTTAGCATCAGGCTTCCCAGGGAGCAGCTCCAGGTTGTTATGGAATCCCTTCCTTAGGGTTCCAAGTGCTCCAGTGACAACTGGCACTATTTTTGTTTTGTGGCCCACAATCCATTTATTTATATCACCGTATCTCTATTTACTAACCTTCTTTGGGTTTTTTTTGTTAGAAGATTAGTGTAATCTGGAATCGCAACATAGATTAGGCAGCATGTTTTCGCCTTCTTATTGTAGACCACTATGTCAAGCTGGTTCACCAACATGACTCTATCGGTATTAATGGCCATGACCCACATAATTGTGACTGAGGTCCTGATGTTTCTGACTGCTTTTCAGCCGTGGTCAAACCAGCACTCAGGCACTTTATGGCTGAGTTCCTTGAAGATCGACCAAGGCAGATAGGCCATTTTGTTGTGCCTATGAAGATATTCGGTGGGTGCTTTTTTATTATTATTGTTATTGTTGTTGTTGTCGTTGTTGTTATTTTCCATTTTCCTTTGAACTTCAATAAAACCCACCTTGCTGCAGCTTGAATCTGGCCACCCATCCTTGCCTGTGTGCCTTGATACCTTGTACAGTATCACTCTGTGGCTCCCTTAAATCGGGTATGCCTCTGAAACAGTTACTTTTACTTCATTTGTGTACTTATCCAGCATTTCATCCAGTTTGCAAAATATAATAGGATTTACTATTCCATTGACTAGAATGCCGAGATTCTGGTTTAACGGTTACCCTGACAACCGAAAACTCCTATTGCACAGTTTGTTCATTCTACAGTGGCAAAAATATGCTGATTAGTAGTGGGGCGATAGAAATGTTTATCCTAATTAAATTTAAAAAATAAATATAAGTGTTTTTGTTTTACTATGCTTATTGGGGTATGGTTCTCACATGTTAAACAATATACACTGATACATAATGAACAAATACCACAACAATACCATTTTGGCCTGAATATTAGAAGACCACAATTATAAGGTATCCTTTTCAGCAACTTTTTTTGGAATACCAAATCTAGACTAATAACTAAGACTAATAATTTTATTTGACAAGAACATATGAAAAGTTAACCATCTCACCATTAAAAAGCAACCACGGCAATCACATTATAATAAATGTATTAAACAGCAAAAATTACAATTAAGAAATATAGTATTGGGAGGGGCTCTTTTAAAATGAAAGTGACTCTCTTTAACAGCCACTATTGATTTAATCATAGCATTGGCACAGAGAGGGAAGCCAACAATTTATATAACACATGCATTCTATGGCAAACATAACATGGTAATGAAATTTACCACTAATATAAATAACATAGATTTGCAAAATTTAAAGATATGCGTGGTGTGGTGCAAAGCATGCCAGTAACTGCATAATTAGTCCTGCTGACTAACCCTGTGGCATCAAATTATGTTAGCCAATCATAGGTGGGATAAAAATAAAGTTTGCCAAAAGAGACACAGGCAGTGCGCTGAAACAGTGATCAGCGCTCATACACTATTTACTGTTGCATGTGTATAATAGCATTTAAATTCAAGTCCTTGAATATAAGAAGACCCCAGTTGACACCTGCATTTCAGAATCTAGCACAGAACCAGTCATATTTCTCTGTGGCTGTGTATTATGACATCTGTCATCTCTTGGCTAACAGTAGACACAGGTGTTAGTTTAAAGGCCCCCTGCTTATGTTTCTCCTGGAGCAGAAAGACCTCCTTAGCCACAGGCATGACAGCAAGGATATATCTTTTTATCCCAGAAGTAGTCAGGTGTAGCTCCAAATGTGATCAATAATGTCTCTGTGGATGGCATGTTATGACAAACTGGCTCAGTGCTTCTCTGATGGAGCTTTGTCATACTTTCTCTTCAGCATTATTTAGAGCTGTTGAATGATAACATATGCCCTTTCTTAGGCACACAATCAACCTCTTTGTCCTTATACTTACTGGGCTAGAACAGACTGCTACTTCAATACATTCCTTTATTTGCTTAGTAAATGTTGTCACCAATAGCAGTTCACACAGCTTATTCCGATTTATTGAACTACATAGCTATCAAATCAATGTATGTCATTCATCTTACCGCAAAGATAAAACTGCAGTTGGTAGTGGTATATGCATATATTTTACTGGCATTTCATATGCCATTAGACCACTTCTCAAAATAGTTATGAAGGACTGTTATTTCTCTACTATTCAACCATACTGATAAAAAAAAAAAAAATCCCTTTAATTATGGTCTGGTTCACCCAATGATAGATTAGCTCAATTACATAAAGAAGGTTATAAGCAATGCAGTGATATCTGGTATCCAAAATAATATGCTATCATAATAATATTGGGGTCCCAGGTATATAGCAAGCATTTCATGTTCCTTACTCACTCTGTGCCATTCATTCACCTTGTTTCTCCAGTGTTTTTGATTGATATTTTGATCCATGTAGAGGAGGGTACAATAATAGTAATAATCTCTAAACTAAATCTGAGTAAACCTTGGAATAAAGTAGGGCATTAGTGAGGTGCCAATCCATTTGTAGTTTAGAGGAATTAAGGAAATGATTGCTCTCTGTTTTATCTGGTGACCCAGCCAGGAAACCCAGAAACAGAGAAGCAGTGCCTTCAGAATATATGTACTCTCACTAATTATTTTACATTTTCCTCTGTAATTAAAATCTTCTTGTGAATAAGTTTATAAGTCTCTATTCTTGCAAAATTAAAGAGGATATATGTCTTCAGTAGTATATTCCAATTAAAAATCTGGACATTTTCATTATTATTATAAATTGTATTTAGTATCATGTGATTAATGTGAAATTAATTGCCCCTTAACTACATACAATTACATACAATTAGCTAAAGAACTCTCAGCACCTCCTTAAATGGAACTGAAACCCGTGACCTTCTGGACACAGGCACACATTTCAAACCCGCTAACAACCACCCAAGATTTGGTGAAGCATTCCTTGGAGAAGATAACCTGAAATACTTCCTGTAAAGTATGACAAAGTTGGCCACGCTTATGGCAAGATCTTGTACCACTCCTCCATGCAGAACATTTCAAGATTCTTAATAGTCTTAGGTTTGCACTTGTGGACTGCCCTCTTCAAATCAGACCACAGGTTATCAATTAGATTAAATTCAGCAGGCTGAGATGGTCATTATAAAACATTGCTTGTGTGTTGCTGCAACCTATTTCTGTTAATCATGGTGTGTGTTTACGGTCAATGTCTTGTTAAAAGATCCATGTACTGTACAGCTAAGTCTAAATTTCCAGGCAGAGGCAACAAGTTTTTAAGTGAAGATAACTCAGGTTCCTGTTATTTCCTACAACAATTCAGTGTTATTATTACAACTGTATAGACACCATCACATGCTAATGCTAAAGCACTGCTTGGTGATCTGATAGCAGCAACACATGAGTGAAACTTAGAAGTTGTTGTTTTTACCATAGCTGGAGACTTCAGTAAGTCCAACCTCAAGTCATCGCTTCAAAAATTGAATCAACATGTAAAAGGTTCAACCACAGACGCAAACTCACGAAAATACATGAATATCAAAGATGGATAAAATAGCCTCAGCCTCACCGTATTTGAGTCAGTCTGCCCCTATATCTTTGTAACTCGAGACCTCTCAAAATCATGATGAGGACAGTAAAGATTTGGCTGGAAGATACCTTCTCAAACCTCAATGACTTCGAATACACAGACTGAGACTTATTTGCACAAGAGGTTACACAGGAAGCAAACATAGACATTAAGGAGTATGCATCCACAGTACTGTTTAACGTAATAAACTGTTGACAAACATTCAGATGTTTCCCAAAAAAAAAAAAACTGGATTGCTAATCATTTCAGGAATCTGCTGAGAGCTTGACTTATAGGCTTCAGGATTAGAAACATTGAAGTATCCAACCTGAAAAGAGGCATCAAATGAACCAAGACTGTTTACAAAAATCAAATTGAAGAATACTTCAAAAATGACAACCCTCTGGAAGTATAGCAAGGTATCCTGTCCATCACTTATTTTAAAGGCAGGAAGGTCCTCCTGCTAAGTAACACATTGTTATAAGAAGAGTTAAATAGTTTCTTTGCTTTCACAAAGGTAACAGTTACCATGAAATGAGAGCCCCAATAAAACCAAACAATCAAGTATTCACATCATTCACACAATGTAAGATCAATGCTACATACTGTGAATGCATGAAAAGCAGCAGGCCCAGGATGGAATACTAAGATGGGTTATAGGGACTAGCTGGCAAAAGTAGTAACCTATATCTTCAACCTGTTTCAGTTTCAATAATAATATAATAATAAATAATTTTCCCAATATGCTTCAAGTAAGCCATCATTGTACCAGTATCAAAACTTACAACTTCCAGTAACCTGAATGATGTTTGTTCGTTGACCTCTCTCATCATAAAATACTTTGAGAAACTGCTCCTAATGGACATCAAAGCCATCATCCCTGGACCAGTACTATTATGCCTGCTGAGTGAACAGAACCACAGAGGATGCCATAACTATTGCAACTCACACTGCTCTAACCCATGTTGAACACCAGGGGACACAGAATATGATGCATGTGAAAATGACGCAACAGTGATTGTGCTGATCTCTAAGATTGAGTCAGATTACAGGTAAGAGGCTCAGAATGTGTCAACATGGTGCTCAGAGAACAACCTAGCACAAAAGTTTGTGAGGTCAGGTACTGATGTTGGACGAGAAGGCCTGGCTCACAGTCTCCACTCTAATTCATTCCAAAGGTGTTCTATTGGGTTGAGGTCAGGGCTCTGTGCAGGCCAGTCAAGTTCCTTAAGAGTTCCTTTCACTGGAACAAGCCCAACCCCTGAAAAACAACCCCACATCATAATTCTCCCTCCACCAAACTTTATACTTGGCATAAGGCAGTCAGGCAAGTATCATTCTCCTCGCAACCGCCAAACCCAGACTCGTCCATCAGATTGCCAGACAGGGAATCTCGATTCATCACTCCAGAGAACATGTCACCACTGCTTTAGAGTCCAGTGGCAGTGTGCTTTACATGACTGCATCCGACGCTTTGCACTACACTTGGTGATGCAAGGCTTGGATGCAGCTGCTCCACCATGGAAACCCATTCCATGAAGCTCTCTATGTACTGTTCTTGAACTAATTTGAAGGCCACAAGAAGTTTGGAGGTCTGCAGCTATTGACTCTGCAGAAAGTTGGTGACTTCTATGCACATTATACTTTACATTTTAGAATAATTATAAAGATATCAAAACTGACCAAAACAAAGTATTAAACAAATAATAATAATAATTAGTTGGGGGGGGGGCAGCTCCGTGGGTTGGGATACAAAGGGTTGCTGGTTCAAATCCCATGGTTGGCAGAGTGATGCCACCACTGGCCCCTTGAGCAAGATCCTTAAACCTACAGTAATTGCTCCAGAGATCTTCTCCTCTGCGCCAGTTTCACGAGGCAGTCTCCTGGGATGCTTTTCCAGCTGTACTGAAGGAGGTTACACATATATACTGAGCACTCACTGGCTGCTTTTTCTTCACTCTCTGGTTAAACTCCTCCAAAACGAGTGTTTAGGTCAGGTGGCCAGGTCATGTGATATGACATTCTATCACTTGGCTTGGCGTGTCCAAACAACTTTTGACTGGTAGTGTATGTATAGTACAGTATATATAACATGCATATTTCATATAATATTTTCATGTAAGCAAGGTTAATTTCTTTCACCTCATAATGAATTCTTTCAAGAATTTGTGGTAAGACATGATCAGTCAAGTTTATCAGTTGTTTTATTGATATCCGCCCCCTATTTCCACCTGAGTAGCATGACCTTTTTCCTCAAAGTAGGCCATACAGGATGATATTAAAAGAGGATTTGATGATCAAAACCTATAGATACATACATACATACATGCATAGACAAATTTAATCAACTCTGGTAAAAGAAAAAAAGTCTGCCTCCAGCTAAAAGGAGCAATGGATTTTAAACATGATTTTTATTCCTCAAAATAGCCATCCATATTGTTACTGGACAATATAAATTTGGGGGTAAGTATGCCCAGAGATACTGTATTTTTTCTGAAACTAATGTGCAGATTAAACACATGGGATTATTGTATTGCTGTGACAAAAACAGCTCCCAAATTAATTTTTTTGAATAGATACAGGAAAAGTGTTGCACAGAATTTGGCAGTAACAGCTTAGAAATAAGTAGTATTGCACAGTGGGTATTGCACAGTGAACAAATAAATTTCTGTACTGTAAATGTGCCTAATGATAGTTTAATGGCTGAAGGTAGGTGACCCTAACTGATTAACTGAGCTGAACTGGTAACCAAATAATTTAGTGATTTTATATGACTGTTTTACATATGATTTCATAAATTAGTGGTATAAGAATTAAAGAAATATTCAAAAAAACAAATGACTAGATGTTAAATACTTAAAATGGAGCTACGTGTACACTGCAGGAAACAACAGTAATGCAATGTAAATTTGCTTACAAAAAAATCTAAATAGTAAATATTCAGGGAGAATGGTTCTGATAATGCTATGAATGATTCATGATTTGATATTACCATATAAAGTAAGTACGTATACTTGTGATGGGCTGTGAGAGTCATAGTTAATAGGCAAATCCATTCTTTAAACATCAAATCATGTGCAAATTAAAAGCCATTTATTAAAGACATATAGACCCCCTGATCCTACTGCATTATACCTTTATTTATGAAGTAATTTGAATGCAATGTATACCCATACCTTACCACAGCGAATGCTAAACCGTGTACAACTAAACTATAAATATTATCGTATATATATATATATAAGAGTAAATGACCATTAAATTATATTTAAATAGAAATGTAGATAGATATTTTATTAATCCTGAAGGAAATTTAACTATCCAGTAGCTGAAAAAAAACCACAATGATAGATACAATAATACACATGGTAATAGAATAAAACACAAGTATTCTAGGTGTAGAGGATGTGTCTATGGACGCAGTACAATGGTCAATTCCTTGAAGGAGCTGTGCAGGTAAAAGTGATAATGATCCATATAATTTATCATAAAATAATATATATAATGGTTGAACCATATATATACACATATGGGATATACATATTATAAAATGTATTTGAAATATATATAAATATATGAAAGTATGAAATAAATGGAATATAATTCTACATTTATAAATATGTACTCTATAAAATACAAATACTCTGTATAATATTTAAACCAAGAGTGGGCAATCTTATCCACAAAGGGCCAGTGTGTATGCAGGTGTTTGGCATAACCTGTAGGTCAGCTGTTCAAACCCAGGTGTGAGGACTCTTCAGCCAACCAGTCCTCTAATAAGTAATCTAATTAGGGAGTAGCAATAAAAACCGGCATACACAACAACCCTTTCTGGATAAGATTGCCCACCCCTGATTTAAAGTATATATAGTAAAAGTAAATTTTAAATATAGAAGTAAGATTGCTATACATGATATGCAAATACACTTTTGTATAAATGCAGAGGAACGTGGAAGCAGCCTCATGCCTAGAAGTCCAATTCACTCTTCTGTCTTTGTGACATCTTGTATAGCTGTATGGCTTGGGGGACAAAAGACTTCACCAGTCTGTCCATCGAGCAGGACAGTGACTGCAGTCTTCCACTAAGCAGACTCCTCTGCTTGGAGACTGTGCTGTGCAGGGGGTGACTGTCATTGTCCATGATGGTCAGAAGTTTGTTAAAGGTCCTTCTCTCTGCCAATGATGTAATGGAGCCCAGCTCTGTGCCAACCACACAGTGGTGAGCTTTCCTCACCAGTTTGTCCAGTCACTTGGCGTCTCTCTTCCTAATACTGTGTCCCCAGCAGACCACAGCATAGAAGAGGACTCTGGCAATGACTGACTGGTTGAAAATCAGCAGTACTTTCCTGCAGATGTTGAATGACCCCAGCCTCCTCAGGAAAAAGAGCAACCCTTGGCCCTTCTTGTAGAGTGCCTCAGGGTTTGCTGATCAGTTCAGCTTGTCATCTAGCTGTAGCCCCACGTACTTGTAAGTCCTGACTACTTCCACTTCGACCCCCTAAATAGAGAATGGTGACAGAGGGTGCTCCTGAAGTCTACCACCATCTTTTTGTTTTGGAGGTGTTCAGCTGCAGATGGTTTCACCTGCACCATTTCACAAAATCCTCCACCAAGCTTCTGTCCTCTCCCTCCAGACCATCCCTAATAGACCCCACAATTGCCATGTCATCTGAGCACTTCTGCATATGTTATGACTCCGAGTTGCTTGTGAAGTCAGTAAAGGTGAACATGACAGGGGAAGGCACAGTCCCCTGGGGTGCGCCCGTGCTATTTATGATGATCCTGCAATAATTCTGAACACTCTCCTAACTTTTGTTTAGTTAGGCATGAATCGATATTTAAAAAAGCAGTTCAATTGCTTAAGTCTTCCCATCAATATGAGTAGATTCTGAATGATCCAGGAGTTCAACCTTTTGAATAGTTTAATGCCAGGCTTAATCAGTGCGTCAATGGACACAAAGTACTGACCAGAAGTTGTCCCTGTTGTATGTGACTGGGTCAATGTCACTCATGAAGCCCTATCTATATATGTTTATTTGTTTATATACATATTCATTCATTTGATTGTTTATTTATTCGAGGGTTATGGCAGGACAAAAACAGCAGAAAAAAATACAACATTAAAATCCGTTTTAACTATCGACAGTGAGTTATAATTTTGAATTTTTCCCTAGAACCATCTATAACCCTGCATGGGCAGCAAAGTGGGGATTGGCCCAGTAGGCTAGGTTCATGGGAGTGATGTGTAATGAGACCAGAGACTAGGGGCTAGTTTCAAATAAGAAATTTGTTTACAGGGATTACAATAAGTATTTAGTAAACAACAAAGAAAATTATTATTATTAAATAATCAGAATACAGTGATCCCTTGTCTATCGCGGGGGTTGCATTTCAGAACCCCCAGCAAAAGGTGAAAATCCGTAAAGTAAAAACCATATGTTTATATGGTTATTTTTGTATATTTTAAGCCCTTATAAACCCTTTATATTCTCTTAGATA
>JAAGVU020000002.1:23453273-23468922 GCA_011763525.2 Mormyrus iriodes
AGGCAGTTCTGAAGGCGAAAGGGGGTCAAACACCGTATTAGTATGGTGTTCCTAATAATCCTTTAGGTGAGTGTAATGTAATATTTATCAGGTGAAGTGAATGTTAAGAATGCCTCATACTTGTCAACACTTGACCTTTTGGCTTACTTGTGTAATTTTCAGGATAGATTTGGAATCCTCTCTAAAATGTCATGGCTAATCAGATATGAATTGATATTGATATGAATTTGCTGAAAATATCATGCCTGAAAGCAATGATGAAGAAAATCTGTGTAAAATATGAGGTGCAAAATCAGAATTGACTATACTGTAGCACTGTTCTGCTAACAGCTATAAAGCAGGGCTTTGATCTCTCACAGACAAAATCTTTATTATTAACATTTATTTAGCAGATGCTGTTATGCAAGGGAATGCGGATTTGAGAGAAAGCAGAGTTAGACAATCCCCGCAGCAATTGGGGGTTAATTATTATTTACAGTCGGCGGATTTCTGCGGACGATGGGTCTGTTTATTTCTGGCACATGTTTCCTCAGTTGGTTTGCCCTGTTGATTTCATACACGGGACGCTATTGGTGGATGGCTGAGAAGCTACCCAATCAGAGCATACGGTTAAGTATCCTAGGTGCTGATTGGCTTAGCGAAGGAGCGCAGCATTTTATACCATTTATCATATTACTCATGATCCCAACAGTGAAATCTGGGATTAGAACCAGCAACCTTCCAATCACTTTTGTCATTCAACATTACTGACATGTATGACAAACAATGAGTAAGGACAGCGATCTAGAATTCAAATGGAAATTTGTTAGGGCGGGGCATGTCAAAAGGAGTGACGATGCATGGAGTTGCTCCAACAAAAGGGGTTTATTAACAAAAATAACACAACAACACAATAACTACAAGGGGTCCAAACAAAAGCAGGCACTAATATACACAACTAAGGAGACATGACGCAAGACAGGTGGGAATCATAACTCAATTAAGCAATCACAAGGACTCAGGGCAACAAGGAACAGGTGGGACATATTACAATTAAAAAGCACTGAAGACTAGGAAACTTTAACAAAGAGTGAGGGCTAACTACAATAGGGACACAACAGAATATAATTAAACAGGGCACGGGCAGGGTATATCAAAAACGTAGCCACAAATCAAAGACATAGAGAGCAATACCAGGTGCTAGGAAAATTA
This sequence comes from Mormyrus iriodes, assembly GCA_011763525.2. Lineage (NCBI taxonomy): Eukaryota > Metazoa > Chordata > Actinopteri > Osteoglossiformes > Mormyridae > Mormyrus > Mormyrus iriodes. The sequence goes on from JAAGVU020000002.1 coordinate 23,454,465, forward strand.
AACCAATAAATTAAACACAAGATGAGGCTGGACTGGAACTCACGATAAAAGACACCAGCTTCCAAGCCGCACTCCACAGAGCCACGCGGTGGCCCAGGATAACAGGGAAAACACACAAGGGCAACACAAAACAGGATGGCCTGCGGGAACTGCTGGCCAAACGAGGAAATGAGACAAGGGACAGGACCAGACGGGCACTGACCCTGACAGATTTTTGGATAAAAGCAAAGTTATGTGCACATAGCATAGTGATGAAGCCTGAACTTGAGATACAAATTGAGTGCGAAGTTCACTTTTACTAGTGATGCTAGCCTGATGCTAAACAAGGTGCACTTGAGGAACACATGTGAAGAGGACCCATTTACAATACAATTTGAGCTAACTTAATGATATTGCTAAATGGATTGCTGTAGACTGTGACAAAATGCTGTAAATCAGCCCTGTGGAAAAAAAAGAGATTTGAGTACAGGTCTGTGTGTGTATGTGTGTGTTTGTGTCTGTGTTAGTGTCTAAATTGTCTGGTGTGTTTGTGTGTGTGCTCTGAAATAGACAATATCTGCAATAGATGGCATTCTTTCTAGGTTGTACATCAGTCTTGTGCCTTGTGCTCTGGTAGATCCAAAATAAAGATAATTCTCCCAACTTTGTTTCTTGTTTCCACATTGGATGAGGTATGTAAAATTAAATGTATAGGTGGTATATCACCATCATTTGATGAATTATGCCTTAAGTCTGTGATCTTGCCTTTGACAAGCAATGAATCAATTTTCCCTTTAAGCCTGCCAACTTTGAGAAGCAATCGAAAGACTGAATTATTTATCATAATTCTCTGCTGCATCAGACTTACGCATTAAGAATGGAAGGTTATTTTTTCATTGCCCTGCTTTCCTCAATAGACTTTATTGAATAAAAGTTGGAGATGAGCAACAATTTTTAAAACTGTCTCATGCGACTGCATATAGATGAAAAGGGTAGTGTTTGAAGTTGAAAAAGGTACATTTAAGTGCAGTAATTCTCTTCACAAGGCTTTATGTTCCATACAAATCAGAAAAATCACAAAAATAAAGGTGATATTAATTAAGAAAAGCAGGCCTTTTCAAGGCTCCGCTGAGAACTGGATGAATCGGGGCGATAAAAAATAAATGAATGAAAATATCAAGAGGTTTGTTTAACTAGGTAAGTAAAATTCTGTGATTGAAATATTGAGGACAAAAAGATACTAAATGGTCAAATAATGGTTGCAGGGTTTTCAGGTACCATCAACTTGTTAACAAGCTGCTATAATATATCCTGGTTATAAACCATTAATCCTTGTCCTGGTGAAACAGATCAATGCAGCTTATTCCTTTACTGTGCTTCTTTAAAATGGAAAAACAAAGGAAGAAAAAAATCCACTTCAGTCATATTTACAGGATAATGACTGAGCTGGGTGGTCAAGCTGGAGCAAGCACGACCTGGAACATGTGGTGGTTGAAAAAGTCACCGTTCAGTGGAGCATCACTCCTCTCACTTGTAGGTATAGGCTGGGATAAGCAGCTATCACGGAAGGTAGGTAGCCTTACAGTCCAGGGCAGAGTCCTGTGGTGACTCTGGACATGCACATGGGCACACTTCCCATAATCTGAACTAGCTCATTTGAAGTCAGTCATGGGTGTAAATTACAGGGCGGATGGGGCGGTTGTAACCCCCCCAGACAATCAAAGCTGGCCAATACAACCCCCCCCAAATAATCACAAAATGGGTTGAGATCTCAGTCCCCCCAATGTTCAACACAAAGTTATGCCCGTGACCTCAGTCATCCCTTTTTATGCACAAACTTTAAATTAAGTAGAATAAATTAAAATGCACAGTGTTGAAGTGATTAGCACTCTTGCCTCACACCAGGGTTCGAATCTCCACCATGGCTCCACGTGTGTGGGACTTGCATACTCTCATTGTGAGTTTTCCTCCAGGTACTCCAGTTTGCTGCCCCCCCCACAGTCCAACAACATACTGGGGTTAACTGAAGTTGCCGAATGCTGTGTGCGTGTGCCCTACCATGGGTTGGCACCTGATCCTGGGTTGTTCCCTGCCTTGTACCTATAGCCCCTGAGCCCCCCTGGGAAATGGATTTCTAGGTTTTATTTGGATATAGGTTATATAATATTAAATGTAATTGGAATTCAACATCATTTTATGAATCAGGTATTAAGTCTGTGTGCTTGCCTTGTACAAGTAGCTAATTAATCTTTCCCTTAAGCCTGCCACCTTTGAGAAGCAATCAAAAGACTGAATGATTTATCACAATTCGCCACTGCATAGAGTTGACACATCGAACATATAAGGCCATTTTTCTCACTGTCTTGCAATTCTCAACAGATTATATTGGGTATGTTGGTGAGTTGTGGTGGTTTACCACATTGTCTTAGATGGCTGAATTATGATGAAAAGAGAAGCATATTTTAACGAGCTGAAAAAAGGAAATTAAAAACCACCCAGAACACTATTTCTTTAGTTGTTTTTGCTATTAATATCATTATTTTAAAGAAATTCGTCATCAAAGAGATACTTCTGTATGATGTTGATATATCACTGTGCCTCTGTTAAGAAAATTACAAACTAATTGGATTATATAACAAAAAAGCACTGTCTTCATGATCATAATTATTCACAAGTTTTATTTGTGGATTGCATGTATTCTTTCTCAAATGGACATGCAAAAAGCAAATATTTTATATTTTCTGTATTGTAAAACCAGAATAAACAACAAGAACTATTGAGGGTGTTTTGTGACCATATTCAACAAAAAATATCTTTCAAATGATTATTTAAATTATAATTTAAATTGTCATTTAAAAATTATTTGAATCATTTAAATGATACAAGCAACCATTAAAATGATCTGTCAAAGTCACCCATCAAACTCCATAGGCAGGCTCTAAACAAAATATAACATGTGATAGGTTACATTGCAAACTAAGTCACAACAGATCAGTCTCACCTGGTCGATTGAATGTTCTGTCCTAAGGTTGTACTGTATATATCCTAACTTCCCAAAAATTGAAATCAACTCTCCTAACTTTAGGATAACAGTTATTGTTCCTATCCTAACTTAAGAGAGGAAATGTGTATTTCACAAGTGTCCTAACTTCCCAAAATCTTAAACTCTTCTAACTTTCAAATAACTACTCTGCATTTAAATAACCTTTATCAATATTCATTTAAATGACACTTTATAATGCAAATAATCATTTAAATGACATATTTATTTATTGAGTATTGTTACAAAATACATGTATTGATAAAGAATAGCAGCAACAACAGTCTTTAATATCTCCTAATGATTTCGAGCAATGGAACCGAAAATTGCATTTTATAATAGATTTTTTTAAAGTCCATTGCTCCTACAAATTAAAGGTATCATTAACCTGAAAATACATTGCCATATGTCAGCTATAAATAATACAAAAGCTTTACCAGCCATCATTGCAGATTTGTAACCATGTTTCGAATATCAGTACTCTGATATTTCTTTGTGCCAGCTCCTGATATCACTGAAGTGCTGATGAAATGAAAAATGTTCAACTTTTAATACCCATTCTGAAATGTCTTTATGTTATGTTTTTGTTTTAGTAGCAGTTTCTTTTTTCTTCCCCACAGATCAGCACTCTTCTTATGTTATTCACAGTCATCTGAACTGGTAAAAAAAAACTCCAAAGTTAAAGTTGACTGCATGATTCATCAGCCTATAACCATATACACTTTAGTTTAACAAGTCAGGCAAGCAAGTAGTTGTGAATTAATGCTCTAGCTCAATTTTTTTGTTAATGACTTCAGTGATTTTGAATAAATGTGTTGAGTTCAAGAAATGAAACATCACAATAAACAGAAATGACTAGAAGTCATTCAGCCCAGCTTGTTCATGTACCATGCATGCGTATCATCTAATCTTTAGTGTATACAGTACATAGTTAATTATTGAACCTTTATTTAATTCGACACAGCTCATTCAAAATGCCGTCACTGGGGACTTTAATCACACCTCTCTCTGCAACACACTGAGTAACTTCACAAAGCAGGCAAAGTGCAATATAGGGATATGCAGAATTTGGTACTTGTTCTCTGTATTGAAACAGTTCTGTTGCCCTCAGGGTCGCAGTATGGGCAAGGGTACCCTAGCAGATTCAGGGGGGCACAGCACTTTTCAGGGCCATTGAATATGTTAAATTATATGTAAAACTGAGCAGGGGGTCCCGAGGTGACATTTTCTCAGAGGATCCTAAATTTCTAAGTGCACCCCTCCTTGCCCTCTTTCCCCTTTCTTGGTTAGGCCATTGAACTTGTAGACTTGGTCACCAAATTCCCTTGTTCAACAGCAGCAGGACTGCTTGGAGGGTGATGAACCGAGATCTGTTTTCATGACTTGGATGGTGAGGACATCGACAGGCTCTCTCACTGCATTACTGACTAGATCAGCTTCTGTGCGGATGCAATAATTCCCCAGAAAACAGTTTTTTGTTTCCCAGACAACAAGCCCTGGATCATAAAAGATATCAAAAAGCTCCAGTGACACAATAATCCACCGGCGGGTGATCACCACACAGTCCAAAAATAACTATTGTTTCCTCATGGCCGGCCACACGAAGTGATAACAGGATGCAGGAGGTGGCTGTTAATTGTCTTCCACAGCTTAGACCTACTAAAACCTGTATGCCTTACATTTACTTGTATTTCTGGACTAAATCTCACCCCTCCAAGTGTATTTCCCTGCATCCTTGTCTTCCATGTCTCCTTGCTCACCACACTCCTCATTAAGAAGAAGAGGGCTTTTCTGATGGATGATTGGAAGGATTTCAGGTTCAGGGGCAAGACTGCAGGATCGATGACTTCAGCTATAAAGCTTAATGCATCTACACTCTAGCTGGGACAGGCCCTGCAACACATGCAACCTGCCCTGATAACTGTAAAACGCCTCTCATATCTGGAAAACCTGATGCCCTATTCCTAAAAAAAACAATGCCCTGGTGCTTGAAATGACAACAGATCAGTAACAGTCACATACCATATAATGAAGATATTTGAGAAGCACCCAGCATCTCAGCCTACCTGTGAAGGAATTTCTAAGCCTCCCACAGATTTTTTTAAATCAGCTGTGGATATTATATATCTGCATCATAGCGCCTACTCCCACATGGAAAAGTTGAGTAATATCACGTATATCATCGGGTACTACAGGAGTTCCCTGATGATTCATGATGAACAGCGTAGGAAGAGAAGTGCAGGAGTCTAGCAGAGAGCTTTGTTGGGCAATGTAATGAAAACCACCTGCAGTTTAAGCTGGGACTGGGACTGAGAACCATGGTCACTATCCTAAGCGAGCACGCTTGGAGGATACTAACCCACTACTAACCACTTATCCAGTGCAGAATCACAGTGAGCCTGACATCGATCCCGATAAAAATAGAGCACAAGTTAAGTGAAACCTCAGGCTAAATGCCCAGTGGTGGACATATCACGTCCAGAAAGTAACCAGTTGAGTATAAAGAGTCACAGTCACAGAGTACTCAGCTGGTTCACTGAAACAAAATCTTGGTCTGGATTTTTACTTTCTGGCCCTGAAATATCCATCTGAGAAAATACCATTCACAAGACTATTCATGTCCCTCTATTTTTTTTTTTTTATTGTTGTGTGTGTGTCTAAACTGCTCTAGCATTGCAGCTTGGTGTTTCTAAATGACAGCACGGTTTATCAGTACTTCAATTACATCCACTTACAGACATATACAAGTATTTTCTCTGTCGATTTTGTTTCTTGATTACTGTGATACAATGGAAACATGGACACATTAATACAAACACTAAAATGTTTTAAGAAAACATTTCTTATCGACTCCCCCAAATTCCCTATATCGTAATTGCAGTCTTACATTTGTATTTTTACATTCCATTATATTTTCTTTGCCAAATATTGTCTGTCAAATATTGGCCGAAGTTAACAACACATGCACACCTATGGGCAATTTGGTAACTCCAATTAGCCTCTGCATGTTTTTGGACTGTGGGGGAAAACTGGAATACCTGGAGGAAACCCCACGATGACACATTAAGAACATGCAAACTCCACACACATGGAACCCTGGACCCAGAGGTTTAGGGCAACTGTGCTAACCACTGCTCCAACATGTCACCCCAGGAGGTAAAACATACATAAAATGCATTTCTTTTATACTGCATCAGTTGTAGTGCACTATGTTCCCATCTATTACTATACACCAATCAGGTCAGAGATCAGTCCAGAGGGTGTAACACCACAAAAACAAATGACAAAATAATAATAATGGTATAATTTTATCCTGAAAAATAAGTTAAAACTTACAGATGTCGAGTTTTTAGTATTTCTGCTTTCTGAACTTAATTGAAAAGTTGTTTGTTTTGATTTAATCACCTTTATCAGTTAACAACTGAATGGATGATTCAGTTTTTAATATATAGGTTATGTGTAGTTAAGCTGTTAAGACATATTTAGTAATTACAGATAATCATCAGATTATAGAAGTCAATGTTGGAATGACTGGACAGAGAAAGGATCCAAATTCACGAGTTAATTTCTAGAGTCAGGTTATAAACCAGGTAGGAACAAAGGCAGGTAGGAACAAACCATGATCCAAATCTTTTGTCCAACACAAGCAGGCAATCATAACTGATACAAGAACAATCACCAAATCGAAACAACAGGATCAAGAGCCAAAAACCTAGAAAGCAAGTAGGAATCATACATGGAACGCAGGTCATGATACAAACGCTTGTGGTGGTCAGGTGTATGTCTTGTTTGAATGTCTTGTTAGAGACATGGTTCTGTTAAGAGTACCTCAAGAAGGGCATCCATAATTTCTCATCTAATAGGCGCGAATATGCAACGAGAAAGCTAATGGTTTGAGGGACTGTAGAACTGGAGAGGGTTTAACTGAGTGGGAAAGAGTGTCAGCCTTGATGTTCTTCATTCCTAAGGAACACTTAACTGTAAAATTAAGACTAGTGAATAACAGATTCCACCGAGCCTGCTGAAGTGCTCAACCTTTTAGCTTATTTGTTACAGTGCTGGTTTCTGTTATCTGAAAAAACCTCCAATTCTAATATTGATAATGGTTTGACCCAACCACTTGGGTCACATATTGGGCTGGTCCTAGAGGTCAGGTTGGTGGCACTATCCCATTAACAATGAGGCGGCTTTCAATGGTATATGGGGGGATAGGTCTACTTAGTCAATATAGGGACTCTCAATTGGCTAAGCACCTATAGCAACATTGAGATGTCTGCGGCAACAGTTTTAAATGCTTTCAGAAGATCACCAGGTTATGTTTACTTAGCCAGGGGTTCTCTAGAACCAGTGGATCCTTTTGGGAGGAGAAAAATGATTTTGGGTGTCCTCATGATGAAGAACCCCTGGCTGCATGTGAAAAGTGTCAGTATGAGGAATTAGAGTCATTCTTGTCACCAGTTCTGCACATATGTACACACTAAGGGCAAGTATAAGTCTATGGATCAGCATACCTTATGCTGTCCTGGAGGTCAGAATCAGATTTTACCATGTTCAAAAAGTACAATGAAATTGTTTAGGTGGTGGTATGGCTATACAATTTAAACATACTGTTGACACACTACACACATACACAGATACACAAACAATAAACAGAATTAAAATAAAGAAAAATAATAAAAAATGTGCTATTATGTGGGGTCCACAGTATATGCAAGTAGTCACACCAGCTTAGAATTTTAAATTCACTAAATCATTTACTTAGTCAAGCTTAATAAGAATATAAATCCTTAATATGTCACATTTTTCAAATTTTTTTATGGTAAAATGATATTATTTTTACATGCAATTACGGGCAATTTAGATGAGACTTCATTTTATTCTGTTAATTAGATAAATTGCGAAACCCTAACCCTAAGTCATTATATAAAAAATAACTGATAATGATCCCATCTGGATGATGTACACATTTAATAAAAACATTTGGGAAGGTGTATAAATATACAATTGCAGTAAAAAATCTAAATAATATTTGCACTTTCATCAGTTTTTAATAGTGATTTAATGAATACAATTAGTATGAAGAAATATTCAGCAGAAAAGTCAATAAATTACTTATAAGAAGTGAAAATTGCAGTCCTTTCTGTCCATTGTCCAATTCAACATCATAAACCAACAGTGATTCTCAGTCAGAACCATGGATTGCAAGGAAAAGTAATGGAGATGCATGTACAGCCGAGAAAAAATGAGAGCACTCTACATTTTTAAACAAATTTGCATTTTTAAATCCTGGTTTAATCCTGCTTCTGCTGGCAGAAGGTTACGCTGAGCGACAGGTTGCTTCCAGGTTCAAAATTTCTAAGACAGCAGTACACAAGAATAAGATGAAGCAGAAGACACTGGGAATGACCAGAAACCAGTCAGGTAAAGGGTGGAAACAAGAATCATAGTATGACATCAAGTGACCTTCAAAAGGATTGGGAAACATTCAGTGCGGGTGTGAAGTGCGTTGCTAGGACAGTTTGTATCAGGCTCCTAGAAGCAGGACTGAAACCCCATAAAGCAAGGAAGAAGTCCTTCATTAATGAGGAACAGAGAAGGACCAGGCTGCATTTTGCAAAAAAATAGATATTATTCACAGACGCACACCCATATATTGAGAAATGAGTGAAACAAAAAATTGTGCTGTTTTTTCCATGGCTGTATATCATATATACATTTAAAAACAAGGATGACAAAAATATGCAAAATATGAATCCATTTCCCCCAAAGTTTATAGCATAAAATAATGATTTTGAAAGGATCATTTTTTTTAATTTCACCCCATAATTCTGTTATGGCCCCACTCAATTTTCAGCTCAGGGTTATCTGCACGAGATTCAATACATACAATGGTATTTTAGTAATTTGTCATAAATGCTTTTAATCTGTTCACAACTAAATACATGAAAAAAATAACAGGTTTTCAGCTTTTTACCTTTTTTAATTTGGGAAATTATGAAGATGGACAGTGAAATTTAACCTTGTACTGGTGGTTCTGCTGATGATGACGACAACAATGATGATGATAAATTTATTTCAATAATACTGTATGAAAATGATGGCTGATGGATGGATGGATGGAAGGGATGGATGGTTGGTTAGAAGGAAGGAAGAATGATGAATGGATGGCCTTGGCCGTGACTGCGGGTGTCCAGAAGCTATCCTGAAAGCTACAGGCACAAGACAGGGAACAACCCATAATTCCCTAACCCCAAATTCCCAAACCCAAAATTCTATTTATATTTAATTGTAATTCTGCTCTCTATGCGTAAAAACTGTACCCTTTTTTCCCTATTTTTTTTTGTTTGGTTTTAAAGTAATGGAGCTGTTTATGCCCAGTAACAGTATGAACTATAGAGATCGCCCATTCTAAAAATCCAAAAGCATTGGATTTTGGATAAGGGACCCTTAGTCCTCCAGGTCCCTGCCGCCAGAGACCACAATCCTTGGTTTGAGCTAATTGAAAGTTGACTTCTTATGATTAGTCTGTGGTGTTGGCAGGGTTACTGTTCATCGCTCTATGCTTTCCATTTGCCTGAGTCCAACTTTTTATATCAGGTGCACTAATTTCCAATCAAGTTTTCAACAACACTGCAAATTAGGTTTGATTAACCAGAGGGTTTCCTAAATTGAAGCCCCATTTTCTAATCAATGGAGATTTTTGAGCTGTGCAGAAAAGGGGATAATGAAAATAAAGCTAAGCGAACAGATAATCCTCTCTGACAAATTGTTCTGGTAAATGTCATTTGATGAGTTTGGAGGAAAATAAATGGTTCAACCTGCCATAGAAACACAGGTGCAATGGCCTAGGTTGATGAAAGAGAAAAAAAAAAAAAAATTATATATATATATACATATATACACACACACACACACATACATCCATCCTTTTTGTCTAACCATATATGCCCACAAAGCAGAGTGATAGTGTCGCATCACATGTCCTGGCCACCAGACCTAAACACAGTAGAAATGGTTTTGGAGGACCAGAAGGTGAATAAAAAGGAAGCCACCTCATGAAACTGGTGTGGAGACAGTAGAATCAGCCAGTCCTTGATGCAATTGGGGTTACGGGCCTTGCTCATGGGCCCAATGGTGGGATCACTCTATCGACCCGGGAATTTGAACTGGCAGCCTTCGGAGTCATAACCCACAGAGCTTAGTCGGTGCACAATTCCATGCATGATATATTATACTTTTGATGATTTTATAGTTATATAAAAATGTATAGAATCGTACAAAGAAAACTTTCTATAGGTAGGTGTGTTCAGACTTTTGACTGGTACTGTATATATACACTATATGGACAAAAGTATTGGGACACAATCATTGAATTCAGGTATTTCATTCAGTTCCATTGACACAGGTGTATCAAATCAAGCACCATGCAGTCTGGTCATGCATTCAGACATTTGTGAAAGAATGGAACGTTCTGAATAACTTAGTGAATTAAAGCGTGACGCTGTTATAGGATGCCACCTTTGTAATAGGTCAGTTCATGAAATTTCATTTCCGCTAGATATTTCAGGGTAAGTGGTATTATTGCACAGTGGAAGCATTTAGAAACAACAGAAACTCAGCCACAAAGAGGCAAACCATGTAAAGTAACAGAGCGGGATCGCCAAGTGCTGAGGCGCATAGTGTGTAAAAGTTGTCAGTGCTCTGTTGACTCAATAACTGCAGAGTTCCAAACTTCCTCTGGCATTAACCCCAGCACAAAAACTGTGGGCCAGGAGCTTCATGAAATGGGCTTCCATGGCTGAGCAGCTGTATGCAAGCCTCACATCACCAAGCACAGTTCCAAGCGTTGGATGAAGTGGTGCAAAGCATGCCACCACTTGACTCGGGAGCTGTGGAAATGTGGTACGTGGAGTGACGAATCATGCTTCTCTGTTTGGCAGTCTGATGGACGAGTCTGGGTTTGATGGATGTCAGGAAAACGTTTGGCAGATGAGGGATAATGGTTTGGGGCTGTTTTTCAGGGGTTGGGCTGGGTCCCTTAGTTTTAGTAAAGGGAACCCTTTATGCTTCAGCATAACAAGACATTCTGGACAATTCAATGTTTCAGCTTTGTGGGAACAGTTTGGGGGAGGCCCTTTTCTGTTCCAGCATGACTATGCCCCAGTGCACAAAGCAAGGTCCATAAATACACGGTTGGGTGAGTTTGGTGTGGAAGAACTTGACTGGTCCATACAGAACCCTGACCTCAACCCACCTTTGGGATGAACTGCAAGCAAGACCTTCATGTCCAACATCAGTGCCTTACCTCATAAATGCTCTTCTGGATGATTGGCCAAAAATTCCCATAGACAGACTCCATAAACATTGTGGAAAGCTTTCCCAAAAGAGTGGCAGCTGTTATAGCTGTAAAGAGGGGACCAATTCCATATTCATACATATGGATTTAGAATGGAATGTCATAAAGGTTCCAATAGGTGTAATGGCCATGTGTCCAAAAACTTTGGTAAATATAGTGTGCGTGTGTGTATACACATGCTGTCAGTCCTGCTACAACATATGATATCACACAGTTAATGTGTCCTAACATGATTGTTATTAGTGCAAACCCAGAAGAGCATTTGTATTTGTGCGATTTTCATTTGGAGAGAAAACAGTTAAACATAGGTGATGTAAGGAAAGCCTTAGTAATGTTGTAACAGGACTGTGTGTGTGTGTGTATATATGTGTGTGTTTCCAGCAATCATTTTGTAGTATGTAAATAGAAAAATGTATTAATGTAAAAATATGATATTATGTCTCTCAAAGTGTGAAAGTTTTGACATTTCAAAGTCACCCCATTACTTGCAATAATCATCCAACGTTCCTATGTATGTCAACCACTGGCATACAATGTTTGGCTAATCTATAAGCTATACTTCATCACAGTGATTAAATTAATACATTATGTAAACTGGTGGTAACATTTTATGAATACACGGAATGGCTGGGGTGCTTCTGAGTAGAGGACCGGGCTAAGCAGTAAGCATGTATACACGTTACCCCGTAAAAACTTTTCACTGCTGATGTGTGACGGATGTCAGCTCTTGGGAATGGCTCCACGTTTTAAGCTTTGGTGGTGCAGCAGGTGCTACTCAATCTCTGGTAAGTGGATCAAATCCAACAGTGTGTGGATCTCCCATCCCAAATGGAACAGGGCTGGGATGATCCCAATGGGTTGCAGCATGGCAGAGTGTCATGCCTACAGTAGGGAAGATGTCTGTCTCAGTCCTAGGATGTCAAATGCTGCTAGGCTGCCCCCCTGGAAGAAGTAGGTGTTCATATCTATAATAAAATGACTAATCATGCTTCACCTCTGCCCATACTGGATCTAATCGAATAGTCGAAGCATCTCTGCATTTGCCCTCTGCGACTTACCTAGGCTGAGGCTTTGCATGTCAGTGCTACATTAAAGACAGGTGCTAGCCAAAGACAGCGATGCATTAATAAGCTAATGGTTCCTTTCTCTCCAGAAATATTTCCATGTGCAGCATCGGCTGAGTCAGATCCACTCCAACACTTACGGCCTCTCACATCCGAATGCTTTATGGTCGGTCCCGCTAGGTAATTTCAATACCTTTTGGTTGAAGGGGTGAATAAAATGACACAAACCCTGGGGATCCCAGATCCGAGCTGCTTTTGGCAGTGGACTGCTCACCACAAATCCAGAAAAGCACCGTGGACGGTGGATGGGGGGAGTGATTTTTTCAAGACTCGGACTGTGGACAGCTGCTAATAATGCAGGGCTGGACAACAATAATCCCCACAGCTGTCTCTGGCTGCCCAGAGCAAAACTCATCTTCAAAGAGACACACTCAGGAAAGCTGAGCTGACTTAATGTTACTGCCTAAAGCTCTGGCTGGAACCATTCAGACAACAGTGTCATTGATGCCATTTTTTCCTTTTCCATTTGCTGGTTTCTGTTTCTCCCTATTGCCCAAGTTCACATGCATATTTTTTTTATTTTTCCTATCCTTCATGTCTTTTGTTCTGTTTTCCTTTAGCCCCACCCTGTGCAGGTAACAGATGTCGCTGTCCTCCCTCCTCTCATAGCTCCCTTGCCTCCCCAATCCAGGAAGTGTTGAGTTGCAGTTAGGTCTGCAGCTGAAAACTTTCATCACTAACTTCTAGTGTCCGTGGGATTTTTTTTTCCCTTCTTTCCCTTGATTTCCTTTTGAACCTCAATAAAACCTGCCTTGCTTAGATTTGAACCCCCAATACTCGCATCTCATTCTGGGTTATGGGTTATGATTTTTAGCACTGCTTTGCATCCATGGCTTCTGGGATAGGTTCCAGACCCTCATGACAATGCATAGAACAAATAGGTACAGAAAATGGATGAATGGATGGATGGATGGGTGAATGGATATAGCAGATCCCCATAATCCGAGTAAGGCTCATCTGCAGGGAGGAAGAAAAAAGATGCTTAAAGAGGGAACCATGGGAAGCTGGGTGTTGGGACTATCATTTCCCCATTGTCTGGACTGAGACAGGCTTCTTCAATCTAAAACGTTCACTGCTCTCATGACATTCCCATTTTATCCGAGCCGTTTTTATGCTGTCCCTCCTCTTCTGGCTCATCCTCCCTGACTAGTGGCCTCCAGCTTTGGTTGATGAGGGGAGAAGCCTGGATCCAACTGTCCACCACATTGGTGCTGAATCCTCACAGGTATTTGCTGTCCTCGCTGCTGCAACTTGTGCAGCTGAAGCGGCAGACAAGCAGAGGTGTCATCGTGACTTGCATCACTGGTTTGTTGGATTTTATTTATTGAACTAAAGTTATTAACAATTCATTATATTAAAATGAATATTTTAAAACCTGAAAAATGCTGCAGTGGTTGTCTTGTGTGATCTAGGCAATTCACACAGTTTGTTGTACTGAATTTCTCAATTAGTGTTTCAGATATTTCTATTTGCTTAGGGTAATACCCTGCACTTCTGCAGAAAAAAGTCACTTTCTTTTCTGTTGTGTGTATCAGGTTGCATGAGAACCAACAGACATTTATATGACACTCAAACACTTTTATCAACCACTTCGAAAGAAAAATAATGAAAAAAAATAAAAAATTTATGGCAGAAATTAACTTGCATGAATTCTGTCACAGTTTTCAAAAAGAAGGTAAAAATAATGTAGTCCTCTCTATTTTGAGCATATCTTATTATATGCAAAGAAGAAAAAAATCTCAGCACAACAATAACAAATGTAAATTTTAACAACAGTATATTAGATCATATTAATATAATATATTACATTAGAATATATAATATTAATAGAGGAGGAAAAAATATCCATCCCTTCATCTATCCCACATAAGCAATTAATAGTATTTCATACACACACACACACACACACATATATATATATATATATATATATATATATATATATATATATATACACAC
>JAAGVU020000002.1:23469022-23481090 GCA_011763525.2 Mormyrus iriodes
ATATATATATATATATATATATATATATATATATATATATATATATACACACACACACACACACACACACACACACAATTCTTTTCGCGTTTGAAACGGAAATTACGTATGACCACAGAACATATTATAAAGATCGGAAACAGCGTAAGTAGCGCTTACATTTTATATGAAAACGGTGTACGTGCCTGGGAACTAATCACTTCGTTTGGTGACGCCACTTTTATGTCATACTTTATGAACTCGGGTGGGTACACCAACGTGGGGCGCCAATTTTTATGTGAAGGTTTCACACGCAGTACACCACTGACAACTGGGAGCCTCCACATAAAAAACACGAGACGAAATGCGGGCGGGACGCTGTTTTTACTTCCTGCTGCTGTTATACACAGTACAACATGTGCAACGTTCGCAATCACCAGTCCACTGTTCGGGTGAAGCTCCAGCGGCGTCCTCCGAGGAATACGTCCGATGGAAGGTCGGGGAAAAAGAACGAAAACTCTCACCGACTCCAACGACGTTCCGCTCCCTGCAGAGCCACCGGTCCCCTTTTTAAACTTAGTTGCCGTTCGTTCAGTCCTGTCTCTTATTCGCCGTTCCTATCCCAACATATCCCTCTTCCCCATTAGACCATGCCCATCCCGGTCTCCCGCTTTCAAAACAAAAGTGCATATAAAAGGGCATATAAAACTAATAAAAGCAGAACACCCAAGATCCAACCATGAACAGGAACGTTATAGTGCTTCTTATATATTACATCATATTCTCATATGATAATGATGTTATTCTCATATGATAAAGATGTTAATAATGTTGTTCATATTGATTTCTAGGTTATTGTAAATGCTCTTTATGTGTTGAAAAATAAAATCGGTAATTAACAAACTTATTTTATAAATACTGCATTTTATTTTTTCCCTTGCACTCAGTGAGTGAAGCCACTGGGTAATCTGCTAGTGTGTGTGTATATATATATACACACACACACATTAATTATGTAGGCATGTATGTATGTATTTGCATATATATATTTATTTAAATGTGTGTGCTACTGGAAACTATGTATAATCAAAAACAAAAGCATTCTTCCTGCAAAAGGTAATTTGCTGCCTGTCTGACTTCCTGAGAATCTTGGCACCTTGGATTCACCTGTCAGTTGAACCTTTAGATTTTGAGATGTGTTTATGTATTCCCAGAAAACATGTCATATAACTCACTGGCCAATTTAGTAAGAACACCACTCTAGTATTGGGTAGGGACCCCTTTGCTCGGCAATCAAATTGAATTCAGGGACTTGGCCCCACCGTACTCTGTGACTCTGGATCGCTTTGGGCCTATGATGGTCCTGCTGCCACACCATTGCCCCCCAAACCCCCCCCCCCCCCCCGGTATTTATCAATGTTTTAGTAAGGACTGTCTGTTTGTAAAACCATGTGGATCGTACACATGCTCAGGACCAAGCGTGGTGCGAGTGTAAATAATAAAAAGCATAATATATGAATTCCATTTGTACAATACACATTTTAAATGAATAAAATAAACACTATATAAATATGCGAATTATACAAGATATCACACCCTTCAATGAAATCTCTGTCAAATTTGCTACTAGTTTAATGATTATTCAGCAACACGGGTGTCTTGTTTTGTTTCTCAGTAAACACATCACACAGGTCTGTACCTAAGTGAGTGTATTTTCCTATAAAAGGAAAATACATGAGTGGAGTATATTTCTTTGACTGCTTGGTTAAGTTGCTTTTGATTTGCGAGAACTGGGCCGCTTCTCCAGCATGCAGGTTCCTGAGCATGTGGAGTGTTGAGCGTCTCATATGAAGTCTCAGCATGGCAAGCGTAATCTCCCTGTTTATCTTAATACATACAATAATGAATAATGGATGCAATGTGTTCATCTTTAACAGAGATGCGAAGTGCTGGGACCCCGTTCCCGTTGCGGAGGTACTTTTTTGGTGAGCAGCTATGCATTTCTTTGCATCTAATTTCAAATCAAACCATTCCGTTTTATTTCCTGAACAGTTCGCTCTACAGAAGACACTAAATTAACTGCATTCATCACCTCTTTCCAAGCAATTTTTTTGCCTGACCCAGTGACAGCACTACTCACGCCAGAGAAAAATATTTCATTTCTTTTGTTAACTTCTGATAAACGTAGCTCACTATCTCCACTTGTTTGATGTTTTTTTTCCCTTTCTTATTTTTTCTGGTCACGTGCGGTAGCACATCCTTATATGGTGAGATTAGGGACAGTGGTGGGTGTGTCCAGCAAACAGAAAAACATCAATAGGTCGTCCTTAGGTTGTACTGTTTTGGTCTGGATGTTGTCCTTAACAGACGTTCACGTCCTGAGGATGACTTTAAGGGACTTCATAAGGACATCTAGAGAACCAGTTATGGACATACTGAGAACATATTATGGACATTAAATCCATACAAATCCCAGTTTATAAATAATTAATATTTAACATTTTATCAGTAATGCAGAGGCCATAAGCAAGGGACAGCCAGAGGACATCCCTCGGGTGGCCACATCATGCCCCTTTATTGGGGGCATGCTTAATACATCCATAGGATGACCCTGTTAAGTGAAAGTGAGTAACTGTCATTGTTGACACACCACAGCACAATGAAATGTGTCCTTTACATTTAACCCATATGTGACATTGTGACATAGCAGTGGGCAGCTATTATTTAGCACCCAGGGAGCAATACATGGGGGCAGTTCCTTGCTCAGGGTATATCTGTGGTACCCTCCAATCACAAGCATGCTTCCCTAACAATTAGGCGACCACTAAAAGATGAATAAATCCTTCAAAAACAGATTATTATGACACCTTGCAGCATTTAAATATACAACATTTAAATAAAAATTTTTATCTGAAATATTTCATTGTCCAAAGGACAGCCATAGGATATCTGTCACATCCTAAAGCAGCAAGAAGCGCAAAGAAATCTAAAGGCAGCCTTGTAGATGGTCAAACCCCAAACAGGACTTTTATTTGAGAGAGTACAGTGGTAAGTAGGTCTATATTTGGACCTACCAAGAGTTCGGACGAGCAACAGGTAAACAATGAAAGAACTGGAGAGCACAGGATGGAGGGGCACATACTATATATACATTGAGGAATAAAGATTGACTATAGACAGGTGCAAGACATTACCACATTGGGCTAGGGATAAGCAGACACAGGTGCGGGTAGTCATCACATTCAACAAGGGCTACATGACGGACAGGTGTGAATGATTGGGGGTATGGGATGGCCAGCAGGGGAGACCTCTGATGACCATATACAGGTGCAGGACAGGACCAAGGGAGACAATCTTTAGCTTTGACCTTCTTCAAAAAAAAAATGTTTAACATCTGTGTTTAAATATATTTTTATTGTGAAAACAGTGATTTTCTTTTAATTTTTCATGTAACACTTATTAATATGCATAAAAATACAACATATAAAAGCAACACACCCGTTTTGAAAGTCTTTGTAAAACGTTCAGCCTGAGTCAGAGCCAATAGTTGGATATTCCATCCAACAGCAATGATATGTAAGCCTATGTAATAAAATACACTGGTTCAAGTGATATTTTCGTATACATATTAATAATATAAATAATAAGTACAAGAGGCTGCATTGTGTTTTTCAAAAGCTGCAGACGACACACAAAAAGTTTAGCAACTCTGCATAAAAATTGACGTCCAGTGCTGGTGTGGAGGACGCCAAGCGTGTTTATGGCAGTTTTCTCACGTGACATCTCGCACTGATCCCCCCCCCAAATTCCTGCTTAGAGGTGCTCACTTAGTCCGTTAAAGGGACCATAACATTTTACATGTTTACTCCAGATCGTGGGGGACTTGCTCTATAATGTGGGTGGGTCGACTGAACTTTGAATTAATGTGATAAACTGACAACTTTAGTTAACATACCTGAATAACTTTAGGTAACATACCTGAATAACTTTAGGTAACATACCTGAATAACTTTAGTTAACATACCTGAATATCACCACAGAGCGCAGACGCTGTAGACTCTCTTTCTACAAAGTATATGGCAGCCTGATCGTTAGCTCATTCTAACAGGAATTTAAAATGTTGATTTAATAGGTTTAAAACCAAGGACACTAAAAAATAATACATGGTTATGCTTAAATATGCTTTAAAAAAAATAAAAATAAAAAAAAAATTGTTTGAATTCTGACTGTAAGTAAAGTCCTTATACAGAAATTTCACCACTCAGCAGCTATCCGGATAGTCATTTTTATATATTTAAATGTTATTCCCACAAGCTGTCAGTATAAAATGTTTTTGAAAGATTTCTTAATTTTTCATAGTAACACGGATGTCTCTCAAAAAGGTGACGTGATGCGGATGTCCAGGGGCTATCCGTTGCGTGCTGTGAAAGGATGTCCTTAGGTCGTCCTTAGGACGTCCTCTGGACATCCAAATGAAACACTAATAAGTAAAGAAATACTTAGGATAAAATCATGTATTTTAAAATGCTATTCCTAGAAGCTATTATAACAACTTGTTTTTGAAGGATTACAATGAGCTGACAATGTGCAGGCGGCTGACAATTTGTGATTGCTTGGTATTTATGCACCTATGTAGGGTATTAAGAAAAAAATCGAGGTTCTACTCATGGTCTGTGAATGTGGCTGAAGATTTTAATAAAATCACCTTTTATGCCCAAATGTGTTCGTTAATTTACAAACGTTTCATGAATGAGACTCACAGTGATTCTCTTCTGCTGGGATATGTATCACTTTGCTTGTTATTCATTTTATGTAGCTAAATGGCCATTTAGTATATTGTTTATATCAAACAAATTATGTTTTGGTTATTTGAACTTATTAACTCTGTTCATAGCTTGCTGATTAATCACTTGACTCAAGGGAGTGTCTACATTATACTAAACAATGATAAACTGCTACTTTCAAGATTTCAAGATCTTTATTGTCCATGGGCAACAGGTGCATTGGAATGCTTGCTTGTTCAGCCACACTTGGATTAAAAAAGACTAAAGATAAAACAGTGCAGACAGTGAAAAACAACAGAATACAATGCAAAACTAGTACAGATAGTCCAAAGCAATGCGAGAAACAATACTGGAGCCCATGTATGGAGAGCACAACAGATTGGCTGTCCATTGCATTGACAACTCAGCCACTGTGTCACATATAAAAGGACATGCCAGGGGTTCTACCTGGGGTTTCATACATGGAAATGGTGCCCTCTACCACTGAACTACATTCCCACTGGGTTGAGTCAGTCAGACATAGTACTCTTGAACTGGTCTCTGAACTAGCTAATCATTCTGATTATTACCTTGCAGCCTTTGAGCTAAGCTCACTAGATATACTGAGTCAGTCCCTGAGGTAGTTAACCATACATGCCGACATTTGATTTTCAACCGCTGACTTGATTTAGTTAGATTTACCAGCTTCAGACAGTCTTCTGAGCTGAGGTGAACAGCACTGTATTACTGTGCAGCCTCTGAGTTATATCAGCCAGGTATACTGATATCTGGCAGTCCCTGAGCTGAAGTGATTGTGCTAAGAAACTGTGCAGACACTGAGTTGAATCATGCAGATATAATGGTTTGCAGTAGTCCCTATCTTGATCTAAATGGTAAGTAACTTTTCAGGAGCCCTCAAAGGGATCAACATGCATTCAGAGTCTTTGGTGGCCAAAGTGGATTCTGTGATTAAGCCAGTAGGCAGTTCTTTACTAGAGACTCAACAAGGTGCTGGAAAATATCCTTAGAACTTCATCTTCACACAGTATTTAGGTCATGATGGTAGATGTGGCAATCTGTATGCGGCCTTCACGTGAACTACCATGTGAATAAGGTTCAGGGTAACAGGGTAACAGGTATACTCCCTGCTAAGGGCAACAGGCAGGCGGCATCAACACTTACACTAACTGAACTAACAAAACTAGGGAACAGAACAAAGGTGGGTACCTTTATCGAGGGTAAAAAGGATCAGACATGGGACAGGTGCAAGTCATTTGAAACAAGAAGGGAGGAAATGGGAGAGACCCCTACTGGCTAAATGGGAGCACAGCAGGAGTGACAGAGACAGATCTTGACAGTTTACATGTTTGTGTCAGGAAATCGCTGCATATTTGTCACCCGAACATTCCATTTGTGAAATTCTTGTTTCACCACATCCAAAAATGTCTTTATTGGATTCAGATCTGGCGAATAGGGAGGCCAGTATAGTACACGGAACTTATTTTCAAGTTCACGGAGCCAGTTTCAGATGACTTATGCTTTGTAACATTATCCTGCTGGGAGCAGGATATCTTCAGCATTAGAAGATAAATAAATTATCACTATAAAGAGATGCACATGATCTTATGAATTCTGACCCTATCATTTTCATTTCACAACAGAAATCGAGATCCATCCGGTCAAGTAACCTTTTTCCAATCTACTGCTACCCACTCTTGCTGAGTCTATGCCCACTGTAGCCTCATTTTTCTGTTCTTAGCTGATAGGAGCAGAACCCGATTTGATCTTCTGCTGTTTTAGCCTATCCACCATAAGGTTTGACATCAGAGATGCTTTTCTGCACAACACATTTGTGAAGAGTGGTTATTTCAGCTACTGTAGCGTTTCCTGTCAGTTTGAACCAGTTTAGCTATTCTCCTTTGACCTCTCTCATCATCTCTCATCATTTACTAGTGAGGAATGGCAATAAGGTGTGGCTGGTGTGCCCCCAACCAGGAAGCAGAATTGTCTTGCACAGTGCAGCTTAAGGCCTGCTGGGAAGAGTATCAGAGAAAAAATCGTAGGTAAGCAAATTGCTTATTCCTTCTCTTCCACTGTGACAGAATAGCCCGAAAGACAACTGCCCTGAAGGGACCATTGCCTCCTGCGGCACACCCCAGCACTGACGACCTGTGCCTGCCTACTTTGGGGGAGAACTACCTTTCTCCTGAATCAGCAACCATGGCCCCTTCAGTGCTGTTTCTCTACCAGTATATATATATATCAAGGTCAAGGTCTGGTGTTCAGTACTCATAGTCAACATGTCAAATGCATAAGAAATAGACAGGTGTAAAGATCTGAGCAACTTTGACAAGGGCCTAATCAAACGGATCAACAAGTTCAATCAGCGGCTATGCAGCCCCATATGCAGCATGGCTCTCTGTTCAATGTTTTGATAATTCCTCTGCCTCATGGCAATAACTTGCAGATAAACTTGGTTCTGTGCTAACATTTTCAAGTTAAGGATGGACACAGTGATAGGAGAGGTCAAATGTCAAACAAGCAGTAGACACTGCATTATGTATTCCATTGCATTATGTAATAAATTTTTTATGAGAGAAGTTCTTCTACTCAACATATAATTTTAATGAGGAGTTTGAGAAGGCACTTCTACTGCATGGTTTTTATTTTTTTTTACCTCTCTGAAGAGTGCATCATCTCTGCTAAAATGAAGAAGCGGCCGGGGTCACTTTTGCTGAATAATAAAAATGAAAATGCAATTTCCCTATTTAGGACAAGTTGACAGAAACAAAAAAATGAGGCTGCATGGAAAGCAGAAAAGAGGATTTTAAAAATTTTGAATAAATTATACATCTGATCCAAAATCATTGTGCATCTAATCCAAGAACCAAATTCACATCCAGAAAATGATAAATTATTATAATAATACAAAATCTAAAGAAAATATTTGATATTATTGGTAATGCATTCTTTAATCTATGAATGGATACTATATGTTTGCCAGAAATTTCATACAAGACCATGGCATTACAATTATAGTTTTTCTTTTCTCAGACAGCAATTAACATTTGCAAAATGATTTGTGAAATCCCCACACCATGATGTCAATTGTGCACAGCAAATTATCATTTGTTGGTGTTTCTCACAAATTTCCAAATGTTTTAGTCATGCCCGTACCTACCATTGAGGACACTGGGCAAGTCCTCATTATTTTTCTGCAACTGCAATTACCACAGTCTATTACGTGGCTCACCTAGGAAGGGCTAACATTTCTGGCCTTCTTTGACTTTTGACTTTTTGTGCATGTACACAGATGGTCTTGTACAATTGTCATCATTTGTCATAATTTTCAGTTGCTTTAGTTTTGTTGTGATTTCCAATTGTAATAATTTTACACCCAAAATGGTATTTATAACTGGTCATGACATCAGCCATGATATGCAAAATGGTTCACCAAACTTACAGAATGATTCAAGAATATATTGCAATGACATAGCATTGTATTTTTGGTTCCCACAGGTCATGATTTTATTGCTAATTTGTCGTTCTTGTTTTTGTGTTATATAGCACTGTGTGACTTTTTTATTTGCTATGGTACAGTGCCTTGACATAAAGAAGTTACATATGCATGCAAGTGCTTTCGCTTGCCAGTGAACTTTACATACTATAATGTAGAACCTTGCAATGTTGAAATGGGTGTCTTTGACATGAATAAGTATCATTTTGCTGAAGAAGAATGATCAGTACAGTTAATGTAGGATCTACGAAAACAGAGTGCTATGTAATATATGTCTTACAAACAGGTAATTAGCTTCTGTAGCTTTAACAAAATGTTTTAACTAAATTTGTTAAAGCTATCTTTAGATGCCCTAACTCCCCACAGCTTTTACTTGGAATTAGCAGTCATTAATCTATTAATATAACTTTATCGTAGAACTCCATTACATAATAATTAAGAGCTGAAAAATAATGGTAGCATATACCCAATAGACTCATGCTCATTAAAATGTATTTATAATTTTTTTAAAAACATAATTTAGAACTTTCAAAACCATTGTAAACTCGAGCTGCTTATGTAAGCACAAAACCTTAAAAAGTAGTGATGTGTGTAATTTATGCTGACTTCAAGCTTACAATGCAAAAGTCTAAAGGATAATTGCTGTAATTAGTCTTTTATTTATTTGTTTGTTTGTTTGTTTCTTTGTTTTATTTTCATTTAATGTAAAGAAAAATAACTCCACACAGCCTTCATGGAGTAAACCTGCAATGTTTGAGGCCTGGGGCCCGATTCCAAGAGTAGGATCCATTATGATCTTTAGCACAATCCAAAAATTCAAAACCAGAAGACAGGCAGGGGTCAAAATAACGCAACCAAGTGTGACCAAAAGCGAATGGTAGTCCAAATATCTTTGTCAGTAAACACTGGCAGGAATTAATAAACATGGGCATACACTAATGAACACAAGGAGAAACTTGTAATACCTTGCTAAGGTGAAACTATTGTTTGCAAGTGCAATAATTACACGTTTGAGCCAAGATGTGGAGCCGATTCAGATACCGGCTGCCTGCTGTCTGGTGATCCTCACATGGGGTAATAATTATTAATAATTATAATTATTATTCTTCATATTAGTAATTCAGGCAAACGTCATGTCACAATGTCATTTTGATTAGAGCAATTATAGATTTGACCTGGAATATTATAAATATGTGACAGCACACTGATGATGGAAGGGACATATCCCTGTAGTAATCCTTAGAGTCGTCAAACCAAAAATTTGATTAAAGCTACCTGCACCTGAAGTCTAGGTCAGCTCACCTGAAAAAAGCTCAGAGGAGCAACCCCCATTACATACATTTCAGAAATTCCTCATGGCAAACACATTTTCTGAGATGACATTTCAATTTTACATATTTTCACTAATCACCCTCCCCACACTGTGTATCATCTATCTATCTATCTATGTATCTATCTCACTGGATGTTTCTTTAAGACAGGTGATGCAATGTTTATATATTTTTGACAAAATAAACCTACATAAATAAATAAGGTGGAATATATGGATGATTCACTAAAAATGAACAAAAAAATGTAAATGTATTATAGCTAGAGATTATAGAATACAAATTCTCAATTCCAATTGATTATGGCCAGCTACATTCATGCTACCTCAATGGAGGGTATATTACTTATGATTTGAGAACGCATTCAAGAGCTCTCACATATTTGTGCAAACTATTTGTGTTCACTAAAATATATCCCACATGACTGGGCAATTCCCCCCCTATGAGCGAATATTCTCTTTGAAGTCTACATTGAGAAATGTTTGCATTATTGTTCAAACAGAGAAGTAATAATTTAATTTACCACTAATATAGAAAGCAGAAGATCAACATGGGGCTCTGAGCTAAATGATAGCTGATGGTGAAATTTTCAGTGCTGCTAGGTTTTAGAGTTTTGGCAGTGGATGAAAGGAAACAAGAAACATGTGTGATATGAATTTCAGTTTCAGCACACACATTTGTTGGAGTTTGCCATGGGCATGCTGCTAATTGTGATTTCACTTGAAACCAAGTTCCAGGATAAGTACATGATTTTAAGTGGTGTAAATAACTGACAACATTTTTTACTTAACAACATGCAGCACTGAATCAGTGTTATTCCCTCCATAATGAACAATGATTCAAAAAGCACTAAAGGGAAGAATTGTATTTTATGCTCTTTAATACTGGCATCCATTCTGAAATCAATCATTTCACACAAAGCATGTAATCTCTCTTTAATCTACTGAGTATTATAGTGACAGTTTTTACCTTATCAATATGTTATTCTAATGTCAATTTCTCCTCTGTTTTTATTATTTATGATTTTATGATTTATGATTTTTTAATAGTTCGCTATAAAACAATTTAAGCACCTGAAGACAACTTAAAGACAACATTCCTGAAGGAGATATTTTTTGCAGTTGTACATCACCTTTATTAATTAAACATACATCCACCAGAATTTGTATAAGCTCAACAACCTTTGGCATAGCTGGAATAGGTTGAATAGGTTATTCAGTATTATAATTTTTCTCGATTGCTTTGGCATATTTCATAAAACACATTTAACGTTCTCAAGACTATACAAGCATCTCTCAAAACAATTTATGTATATAGGAAAACACTATGGTTTAGCTGCAAAAGCCTGTAACTCTAAACAATTATCTCATCAGAATTATTCACCCAATGAAGAAGTACACAGGTATCTGACCTAGTGATACAGTGCAGTAAAAACTGACAGTTAAAGAATTAAAAAGATTAAAAGAAAGAGAAAAGAAAAAGGAAACAACTAAATAAATAAGTGAATAGATAGATAAATAATAAATAAATGAATAAATAAATCGATAAATAAATAGCTAAATAGATAAACAAATAGAACAGCAATGACAATAAATAGAAAAACGGCAACAATAAACAGAACAGAAAAATGGGATTAACAGTATGAATGTAGCATAGTCCATTATAGTGTTAATGAAAGATTATTAAGAAGGTTTATGGCCTTCGGAAAATAGCTATTACGGTGCCTGGAAGTCCGGGTGCCGATTGAGCGGAATCTGTGACCAGAGGGCAGCCGACTGAAGAGGAAGTGAAGGCGGGTGATATGGGTCCGGCATTATCCCGTTGACCCACTTCCTGGCTCTCACTTCATGCCGAACACTCACAGGCACCTGCATCTGGCCTATGAGCCTCCTGGCTGTTCGCACAATACGTTCCAGTCTGTGTTTTATTGCAGCAGTGGATGACGGGTACCACACAGTGATAAACGAGCTTAGAATACTTTCTTTCTACAATACTGGTGGCTGTGTAGAACTGGGTTCGGACATTGGGAGAGATGTTATGTTTCTGCAGCAGACTGAGGAAAAACATTCTCTGGTGAGCTCGTTTGATGATGGGGGTGCTATGAGTCTCCCATCTCAGGTCTCTGCTGATTGTGTTCGCGAAAGCAAATAATTCCACCAATGCAGTGCTGCAGACTGCGACCATTTAGTTGCATTTTTGGAGAATTTCTGGTATTGTTTTGTCAATGTGCCCAAGAAATTTTATAACTAGGCATACCAGTTAGACTTGCCATTTCTTTTTTTTTTTTTTTAACCATCATTGTCTTTCACGTGAAACACCAGGAGGGAGTAAAGATTGATGTGTAGGGTTGGGTATTGAGAACTGGCTCTAAATAAGATACAGCTCTAAATTTTTAAGAACTGGGAATGTGTGTGTGTGTGTGTGTGTGTGTGAGAGAGAGAGAGAGAGAGAGAGAGAGAGAGAGAGAGAGAGAGAGAGAGA